>CM065742.1:18731869-18771869 GCA_033310375.1 Conus canariensis | reverse complement strand
TGGATTTTAGTATGCTGTACTTCATAATGGACAGAAATCTAGAGGTTCACTTTTTTTTTAATGCGAATGCTGGCTATTATCACAAACACTTTGGTTTCTTCGATGTCTACAGTGCAGATGATATACATGTGTCATTTGCCACGGAAACAAGTAGGCCACTTAGTCCCACCATCCACCTCCTCTTCCTGCCTACCCTCCCCCAAACAAACAAAGAAACAAACAAACCAAAAGAGAAAAAAAAAAAAAACCAAAAAAAAAAAAAAAACCGAAAAAACAACAACAACAACAACAAAAAAAACCCGGAAAAAGGCGCTACAATACTGTAATGATCAACTAAAGGTCGGCTTGAAACATTCAGTTGAGAATGATACAACTTTGTGTACTTCGCTCAGGGAATGATTGGACTTATTTGCTAACGAACAAACAAACGAACGAACAAACAAACAGACAAACGAACGAACAAACAAACAAACAAACGAACGAACGAACGAACGAACAAACAAACAAACAAACGTAGGTTAGTTTCAAAGTGAGGTGACTGACGGTGGAAACTGAAACAAAAACAAAATACAAAAGAGAGAGAGAGAGAGAGAGAGAGAGAGAGAGAGAAGAGAGAGAGAGAGAGAGAGAGAGAGAGAGAGAGAGGGGGGATATTAGAGATTCCGCAAGACTATATGGACCAACAGATTACAAGACGAACACGACGCATTTCGACCTCTTAGGTCTTCTTCAGGTAAAACAAACAACATTAATTTAGGACAATGAAAACGAAGACTGAGAAATCACTTGCCTTCTCACATTCAGCGCAAGATGGATGTAGAAACAAACAAACAAACAAACAAATGAAAATAAAAAAGAAACAAACAAAGAAACAAACGTAAATCATTCTGCATTGAGAAAAGCAAATAACTTCAACTGTTATATGTTGCCTATGTAGTGGGGTGACTACAGACGGACACTGACACATCAGTTTCCACCCATTGTTCTTCTTCAGGCAGGACAAATAACGTTGAAAACAGTGAAAGCAAAGGATGCACGGGCGCTTAAATCTTCGAACTCAGTGCAAAGTGTGGTCTTGGATGGAACACTAGAACAACAACCACGGCATGGAACTGAAGAGAAGAGGGAAGGGTTAGAAGGTGTGAAGATAGAGACTATAATGATGATGATGATAAGAAGTAAGAAATAATATTAACAATGATGATGATGATGATTATGACAACAGTGATAATAAAGATCAATATAATAATAATTACAATGATAATGATATAATGATAACAACAACAACAATAACAATGATGATAACAATGATGATGATGATCATGTTGATGATGATGATAAAAATGATAATCATGATCAATGAAAACAACAACAACAATAATAATAGTAATAACCATAATGTTACTAACAATAATAGTAAAAGAATAAAAGTCAATAGGTTGATAATACTACTACTAATAATAATAATGACAATGATAGGAATTACAAAAAGAACAACAGTAACAACAACAACAACAGCAACAACATCAACAACAACAATAATAATGATAATGACAATAGTACAAGTCAGTAGGTCGAAGCGCGTTGTGTCTGTTTTGTAATTTGTCTGGAGTCCTAATAAGTCTACTTTTGCTCTTCTATTATATTATTACATGTTGCGTTTATTTGGCACACAACTGCAACATTGGATGCTAAGAGGAATACAAAAATGCCATTGACCCCTCAACTACCCCCTAACACTGAAACAGGAAAAATTTAGAAAGAGAGGGTGTTAGTTACCGCCAATGACATTGACAAACAAAGCACATGACAAGACACGATGCATTTCAACCTCTTGGGTCTTCTTCAGGCGAAAAAATAAATCACATTTAACATTTAAGACAGTACAAACAAAGAACGAAAATGTAGTCATTTTCGTTCTTTGTTTGTTTGTTTGTGCTGTCTTAAATGTCATTGGCGGTAACTAACACCCTCTCTTTCTAAATTTTGCTTCGTTCGCCGCCGTCAGTCACTCCATTTTGAAACTGAAACAGGAAGTTTCTGAGCGTGTCTCACGTCATAACCTCACTGACATCTTCATTTGACGTCATAGATAACGATGCCAGTAGGTATAAGAAGAAAACGCCAATTTGGACGATTATAGTCTTCCCACAAATACCATAACAGAAATAATGTTGTGGAAGCATGTCATTCTAAGAGCATGAGTCATCCTTACACCCTAAAGCTTTTTTTTGTCCAGAACAAAAATGTCAACATAACATACTGTTTGACTAAAAAAAAAAAAACAAAACAAAACAAAAGCCCTCAAACAGGGCGCATTTCAACGCCCATCTTGTACTGAATCGAATGAAGATAAGTGATTGCTTGTTCATTTTCGTTGTCCTGAGTGTTTTGTATCTTGCCTGAAGAAGACCTAAGCGGTCCAAACGCGTTGTGTTTTGTCTTGTGATTCGTTTGTGCACGTTTTCTTTGAGGTTCGCTATTAATTACATTTGAAATTTGTTTAGATTTCCGCCTGCAGTCGCCTCATAATTATTGCAATTAGATCTAATTTCGAAGGAAATAAAACAATTCTGACAACATGAGACATTTACGAGGAAGGTAAAAACATAGTGACAAAATCTAAAATAAAATGCTGAAAGTGAGACAATTGTAAGAAAGTGAGAAATGATATTAACACTAATGATGATGATGATGATGATGATGATGATGATGATACTACTACTACTACTACTACTACTTCTACTACTACTACTACTTTTAACAATAATATTAACAATAGTAATAATGATAATCATAATAAATATTAATAACATAGCATTGATAAAGCATCTTATCAAAGGATCTAGGCGCTAACAAAGATCAACATATGTACAAATATTTCAAATCAATAAATTTATGCAAAAAACTACCCCCCCCCCCCCCCCCACACACACACACACAGAGAAAAAGATCAGTGTGAAAACAAGAAATTGGGAGAAACTACAAAAACAAACAAGCCTAAGCGAAAGTGAAAACATTTTGAGAGAAAAAAAAAAAAAAAAAGAGAAACAGGTGAGAAAGAGAGAACTTGTCAGAAAACACACACACCACACACACACACACACACACACACACACAACAAACTGCAGAGGCAGGGGCCGTGAAGATTGTAAGCAGGAACACTATTTCTCGCACTTTGGTCCACAGTTAGTCTTGCACTGGAAAAACAGCGGGCAAAGTATGAGAAAAGCGAACCTCAAAGAACAACAGGACCCGACCGCTCGTTTCCCAAATGTCTTACCATCGAAAAGGGAATTTTTCTTTGTTCTGTGTAGAGAGCCTGCGCATCCGTCAGGCACATTTGAAAACAAATCTTAAATGTAATTAATAGCGATCCGCCAAGAAAACGTAGACAAACTGGGCATTGAATCTTGCGCTGACGTGAATGAAGATAAGTGATCGGTTGTTCATTTTCGTTGTCCTGAGTGTTTTCTATCTTGCCTGAAGAAGTCCGAAGAGGTCAAAACATGTGTTTTGTCTTGTGATTCGTTTGTCCACGTTTTCTTGGCGGTTCGCGATCAAATACATTTAAGATTTGTTTAGATTTCGGCCTGCAGTCGCCTCACTTTGCATCTAGATCTAACATTAGAAAACGTCAGCTTTCCTGTGAATTTAATTTTAAGTTGCCATTTTGGACACAGCAGAAGTCAGGAATCAGGACAATTTTAGACTCTCTTCTGGAAAATGACCATCTGTGCTGGTGAGAGTTTGACCAAGATTGTGACTCACAGGCCATGTTGGTGGAAAATTCGTCCAGGCTGGAAATGACAAATAATGTTGGGGCAGTTTAGCCTGGGTAGCGACTTACAGGCAAGATCAGTGACAGTTTCACCAAGGCTGAAAAGGTGATTCCAGGGAAGTACACCCTGATTGACAGGCAAGTGGATAGTTTAACAAAAACACAAAGCGATTAACAGGCGAAGTTGGTCACAGCCAAAGATTGTGACTTAGAGGCAAGGATGACGACAGCTTAATCAGGATCGTGACTTTAAGGTAAGGATGACATCAGTTTCATCAGGATCATGACTTTAAGGAAAGGATGACATCAGTTTCATCAGGATCGTGACTTTAATGCAAGGATGACAACAGTTTCATTAGGATCGTGACTTTAAGTTAAGGATGACAACAGTTTCCTCAGGACTGTGACTTTAAGGCAAGGATGACAACAGTTTCATCAGGACTGTGACTTTAAGGCAAGGATGACAACAGTTTCCTCAGTACTGTGAAAATTAAGGCAAGGATGGCAAGAGTTTCCTCAGGACTGTGACTTTAAGGCAAGGATGGCAACAGTTTCATCAGGACTGTGACGTTAAGGCAAGGATGGCAACAGTTTCATTAGGAGTGTGACTTTAAGGCAAGGATGACAACAGTTTCCTCAGGACTGTGACTTTAAGGCAAGGCTGACAACAGTTTCCTCTGGACTGTGACGTCAAGGCAAGGATGACAACAGTTTCATCAGGACTGTGACTTTAAGGTAAGAATGACAACAGTTTCATCAGGACTGTGACTTTAAGGCAAGGATGACAACAGTTTCATCAGGACTGTGACTTTAAGGTAAGGATGAGAACAGTTTCATCAGGATCGTGACTTTAATGCAAGGATGACAACAGTTTTATCAGGATCGTGACTTTAAGGCAAGGATGACAACAGCTTCACCAGGATCGTGACTTTAAGTCAAGGATGGCAACAGTTTCCTCAGGATCGTGACTTTAAGACACGGATGACAACAGTTTCATCAGGACTGTTACTTTAAGGCAAGGATGCAAACAAATTCATTAGGACTGTGACTTTAAGGTAAGGATGACAACAGCTTCATCAGGATCGTAACTTTAAGGTAAGGATGGCAACAGTTTCATCAGGATCGTGACTTTAAGGCAAGGATGACAACAGTTTCATCAGGATCGTGACATTAAGGCAAGGATGGGAAGAGTTTCATCAGGATCGTGACTTTAAAGTAAGGATGACAACAGTTTCATCAGGATCGTGACTTTAAGGCAAGGATCACAATAGTTTCATCAGGATCGTTACTTTAAGGCAAGGATTACAACAGTTTCATCAGGACTGTTACTTTAAGGCAAGGATGACGACAGTTTCATCAGGACTGTGACTTTAAGGCAAGGATGACAATAGTTTCATCAGCATCGCGACTTTAAGGCAATGATGACAACAGTTTCATCAGGACCATGACTGTAAAGCAAGGATGACAACAGTTTCATCAGGTTCGTGACTTTAAGGCAAGGATGACAACAGTTTCATCAGGATCGTGACTTTAAGGGAAGAATGACGACAGGTTCCTCAGGATCGTGACTTTAAGGCAAGGATGACAACAGTTTCATCAGGATCGTGACTTTAAGGCAAGGATGACAACAGTATCATCAGGACTCTCACTTTAAGGCAAGGATGACAACAGTTTCATCAGGATCGTGACTTTCAGACAAGGATGAGAACAGTTTCATCAGGACTGTGACTTTAAGGCAAGGATGGCAAGAGTTTCATCAGGACTGTCACTTTAAGGCAAGGATGGCAACAGTTTCATCCGGATCGTTACTTTAAGGCAAGGATGGCAAGAGTTTCATCAGGACTGCGACTTTAATGCAAGGATGACAACAAATTCATTAAGACTGTGACTTTAATGCAAGGATGACAACAGTTTCATCAAGATCGTGACTTTAAGGAAAGGATGACAACAGTTTCATCAGGACTGTGACTTTAAGGCAAGGATGACAACAGTTTCATCAGGACTATGACTTTAAGGCAAGGATGACAACAGTTTCATCAGGACTGTGACTTTAAGCAAGAATGACAACTGTGACTTTAATGCAAGGATGACAACAAATTCATTAAGACTGTGACTTTAATGCAAGGATGACAACAGTTTCATCATGATCGTGACTTTAAGGCAAGGATCACAACAGTTTTCCTCAGGACTGTGACTTGAAGGCAAGGATGACAACAGTTTCAACAGGATCGTTACTTTAAGGCAAGGATCACAACAGTTTCCTGAGAACTGTTACTTTAAGGCAAGGATGACAACAGTTTCATCAGGATCGTGACTTTAAGGCAAAGATCACAACAGTTTCCTCAGGACTGTTACTTTAAGGCAAGGATGACAACAGTTTCATCAGGATCGTGATTTTAAGGCAAGGATGATGACAGTTTCATTAGGACTATGACTTTAAGGCAAGGATGACAACAGTTTCATCAGGATTGTGACTTGAAGACAAGGATGACAACAGTTTCATTAGGACTGTGACTTTAATGCAAGGATGAAAACAAATTCATTAAGACAGTGACTTTAACGCAAGGATGACAACAGTTTCATCAGGATCGTTACTTTAATGCAAGGATGACAACAGTTTCATCAGGATCGTGACTTTTAGGCAATGATGGCAACAGTTTCATCAGGATCGGGACTTTAAGGCAAGGATGAAAACAAATTCATTAAGACAGTGACTTTAACGCAAGGATGACAACAGTTTCATCAGGATCGTTACTTTAATGCAATGATGACAACAGTTTCATCAGGATCGTGACTTTTAGGCAATGATGGCAACAGTTTCATCAGGATCGTTACTTTAATGCAAGGATGACAACAGTTTCATCAGGATTGTGACTTTAATGCAAGGATGGCAACAGTTTCATCAGAAACGTGACTTTAAGGCAAGGATGACATCAGTTTCATTAGGACTAGGAATTTAAGGCAATGATGACAACACTTTCATCAGGATCGTGACTTTAACGCAAGGAGAACAACAGTTTCATCAGGATCGTGACTTTAAGGCAAGGATGACAACAGTTTCATCAGGATCGTGACTTTAAGGCAAGGAAGACAACAGTTTCATCAGGACCGTTACTATAAGGCAAGGATGACAACTGTTTCATCAGGATCGTGACTTTAACGCAAGGATGACACCAGTTTCATTAGGACCGTGACTTTAAGGCAAGGATGACGACTGTTTCATCAGGACTGTCACTTTAAGGCAAGGATGGCAACAAATTCATTAGGTCTGTGACTTTAAGGTAAGGATGACAACAGTTTCATCAGGACTGTGACTTTAAGGCAAGGATGACAACAGTTTTCATCAGGATCGTGACTTTAAGGCAAGGATGACAACAGTTTCATCAGGATCGTGACTTTAAGGCAAGGATGACGACAGTTTCATCAGGATCGTGACTTTAAGGTGAGGATGACAACAGTTTCAACAGGATCGTGACTTTAATGCAAGGATGACAACAGTTTCATTAGGATCGTGACTTTAAGGCAATGATGACAGCAGTTTCATCAGGATCGTGACTTTAAGGCAAGGATGACGACAGTTTCATAAGGATCGTGACTTTAAGGCAAGGATGACAACAGTTTCATCAGGATCGTGACTTAGAGGCAAGGATGACGACAGTTTCATCCGGATCGTGACTAAGGTAACGATGACAACATTTTGAACAGGACTGTGACTTTAACGCAAGGATGACAACAGTTTCTTCAGGATCGTGACTTAAGGTAAGGATGACAACAGTTTCTTCAGGATCGTGATTCTAAGGCAAGGATGAGAACAGTTTCATCAGGATCATGACTTTAAGACAAGGATGACAACAGTTTCATCAGGACCGTGACCTTAAGGCAAGGATGACAACAGTTTCACCAGGATCGTGACTTTAAGGCAAGGTTCACAACAGTTTCATCAGGACTGTGACTTTAAGGCAAGGATGACAACAGTTTCAACAGGATCGTGACTTTAAGGCAAGGACGACAACAGTTTCATCAGGATCGTGACTTTAAGGCAAGGATTACAACAGTTTCATCAGGACCGTTAATTATAAGGCAAGGATGACAACAGTTTCATCAGGATCGTGACTTTAAGGCAAGGATGACAACAGTTTCATCAGGATCGTGACTTTAAGGTAATGATGACAACAGTTTCATCAGGACTATGACTTTAAGGCAAGGATGACGACAGTTTCATCAGGACCGTTACTATAAAGCAAGGATGACAACAATTTCATCATGATCGTGACTTTAAGGTAAGGATGACAACAGTTTCATCAGGACTGTGACTTTAAGGCAAGGATGACGACAGTTTCATCAGGACCGTTACTATAAAGCAAGGATGACAACAGTTTCATCAGGATCGTGACTTTATGGCAAGGATGGCAACAGTTTCATCAGGATCGGGACTTTAAGGGAAGGATGACAACAGTTTCATCAGGATCGTTACTTTAATGCAAGGATGACAACAGCTTCCTCAGGATCGTGACTTTAATGCAAGGATGACAACAGTTTCATCAGGATCGTTGCTTTAATGCAAGGATGACAACAGTTTCATCAGGATCGTTACTTTAATGCAAGAATGACAACAGCTTCATCAGGATCGTTACTTTAATGCAAGGATGACAACAGTTTTCTCAGGACTATGACTTAAGGGCAAGGGCAAGGATGACAGCAGTTTCATCAGGACTGTGACTTTAGGGCAAGGATGACAACAGTGTCATTGGGACTGTTACTTTAGGGCGATGTTGCTAATAGATTCATCGTGTTTATAACTTCCAGGCAGTGTTGGGTCGATATTTTAGACAGTTTCATCGTATTAAGAACTTATAGGCAGTGTTGGTTCGATGTTGTAGGCAGTTTCATCGTATTAAGAACTTATAGGCAGTGTTGGTTCGATGTTGTAGACAGTTTCATCCTATTTAGAACGTATAGGCGACGCTGGTTCGATGTTGTAGACAAGTGCATCGTATTTAGAACATTTACACATAGCATGCACCCTGCGTGAGAAATTGAAAGAATGGAGGAAGCAAGGATATTGAGTGAACGATATTGGACGATATTGACTGTATGACACGGGAAACGACTGAATGAAGCGCCAGCTGGCAGCTCTTCAGTCGGCACTACCCAGGTAGGCAGCCCGTTGTGTAAACGAGTGTGGATTGTAAAGCGCTTAGAGCTTGGTCTCTAGCCGAGAATAGGCGCTATATAAGTATTCATTATTATTATTATTATTAGCAATGTTGGTTCGATGTTGACAGTTTCATCGTATTTAGAACTTGCATCTCTGACTCAAAGAGCAAAGCACCACTCGACATTCAAGGTCCGGTGTGGCCAACCAACCCCAAGGAACAGTTCAATGACAAGCCACCAACGTTGGCGGAAATCAAGAAGGTGGTCGACAAAGCCAGAGCCAAATCATCACCAGGGCCAAACGGAATACCTTACCATCTGCACAAGAAATGACCCAAGGTGCTGGAGTGGCTCCACAGGCTGCTGCGACCAGCTTGGAGAAACCAGAATCAGCGGCCGGTGGATGACGGCAGATAGTGTGTACATCCCCAAAGAGCAAAACTCAAGTGACATCAACCAGTTCAGGCCAATATCACTACTGAACGTCGAAGGGAAAATCTTCTTCTCTGCCATGGCAGCAAGGCTGACCAAGTACCTCATGGAAAACAAGTACTTGGATGTGTCAGACCAGAAAGCTGGCAACTCAGGCGTGGCTGGCTGTGCAGAACACGCCACAATGATCTGGGACGCATTCCAAAGAGCAAAAACAGAAAAGAGAGACCTGGACGTAGTGTGGCTTGATCTGGCAAACGCATATGGATCTGTACCCCCAAGAGATGATACAGTTGGCTCTTAAGATGTACCATGTGCCAAAGAACATCTGCAATGGTTCTCTACCAAGGAGTACACAACCGATTGGATCAACTTGGAAGTGGGCATTGCAATGGGCTGTGCAATTTCCCCAACACTGTTCGTGTTGGCAATGGAAGTCATCTTGAAAGCAGCAACAAGCAACGCAAGACAAACAGACCTTGCCGATGGATACAAGATGC
Source organism: Conus canariensis (assembly GCA_033310375.1). NCBI lineage: Eukaryota > Metazoa > Mollusca > Gastropoda > Neogastropoda > Conidae > Conus > Conus canariensis. The sequence continues at coordinate 18,761,999 of CM065742.1, read as the reverse complement.
CCCCTCTCAAGGCCTTCATGGATGACACTACAGTGATTTCATCCAGAGAGGACGAGACACGTCACGTGCTGGAGAGGCTGGACGACATAGTTGCCTCATCCAGAATGAAGTTCAAGCCAAAGAAATCACGGAGTCTCTCACTGAGGAAAGGAAAAGTGGCCGAATCTGTGGTCTTCAGTGTTGCCAGCCAGGCCATTCCAACAGTCACAGAAGAGTCAGTCAAGAGCCTTGGAAGATGGCATGACGGTACCCTGAAAGACACACAAAGAGCAAAAGAAACCAAACATGTCGGAAGAAGGCTTGGAGACCATTGACCAGTGTGGGCTCCCTGGCAAATACAAGGTCTGGTGTCTGCAGTTCATGCTGATACCAAAGCTCCTACGGCCTCTGATAATATACAACTGCACCAGCATAGTGGAGGCAATGGAAGCCAAAATCAACAAGTTCACAAGGAAATGGCTTGGTGTCCCACCCTGTCTCACTGACATAGCGCTGTACTGTCGCCAAACAAAGCTGAAACTGCCACTGAAATCCATCCTGGAGGAATACAAAGCAGGGAAGATCAGACTTCAAAGCATGCTGGAGGACTCATGAGACAAGTTGGTAGAAGCGATCAAGCCCCAGATGAAGACAGGCAGAAAATGAAAAGTTCAAGAGGCGATGGATTCTGCAAAAGAAAGTCTCAAGATTAAAGAAATAACAGGACACACACAGACCAACAGACAAGGACTGGGGGTGACCAACACTGAATGGTGGTCAAAGGCCAAAGGAAAAGCCAAACGGGACATGATGATTCAGGAGATGAGAAAAGAAGAAGACCAAAAACGACTCCAGAAAGCAGTCCAGCAGAGCCAGCAAGGGCAATGGACAATGTGGGAGAATGCACTCCAAAGAAGTCTCACTTGGAATGACATTTGGCACATGGCCCCTCTCAAGATCAGCTTCATTCTCAGATCTGCATATGACCTTCTGCCCTCAAATGCAAACCCGGTAAAGTGGGTAAAAAGCAGACGATCCTGCATGCCCCTCTGCCATGAAAAACAAACAGTGGAGCATGTCCTAAGCTCATGTAAAGTAGCCCTGACTCAAGGAAGGTACACATGGAGGCACAACCAAGTGCTCAAAGAGATTGTACAAGCAGTCTGGGCTAGTACCAACACCACAAAAGGGAAAGTCAGGACTCCAAAAGCACCCGCAACATTCTTCACGGCAGGAGGCAGCAAATCATGGCCAAGAACAACAGTGCCACTCGGAATATGCAGGCAGAGTCTGCTGGACGGGGCAGATGACTGGGAGTGCACTGCAGACCTCCCGGAATGGAAGAGTCACCCAGAGATCATCAGCAAGAGTGGCATGAGACCAGACATAGTAGTCCACTCTCAGTCAACCAAGCAGCTGATCATGATCGAGCTCACGGTGCCATATGAGAACAGAATGGAGGCAGCTCAAATCTACAAGACTGAAAAGTATGCTGATCTGGCAAACAGCCTGAGGAGAGAAGGCTATCAGGTCAAAGTCCTCACTGCAGAAATTGGAGCTAGGGTGTTTGTAGGAACGTCTGCATACAGCCTCATGAAACAGCTCTCAGTTGCAGGGAGGGAAAAAAACCCAGAGCCCTGAAAGCAATGGCACGAAGCGGCAGAGAGGTGTTCAAGCTGGATCTGGTCAAGGAGGAACAAAAGTGAACTTCATAAGGCATAACTTTCCCTACAAATATCAGGTATCCCAGTGGCTCAGTGGTTAGAGTGCGAGTCATTAAGTGGAAAATGAGCATGTTCAGAGGGTCATGGGTTCGAATCCCAGCCATGACTCGTCCCAAGATGGGAAAAAAGGGGGCAGCAGAGGGACATCCGGAGTCATGAACCGGGTGTGGCCCAACCCCCCTAGAGTGTCAGGAGATAAGGGCCGAAACACTTGCTTGAAGGGGGCTTCTCTTCTGAGGACTCTCTGCTGCCACGCTGTCCACGAGTTTCTTTCTACTTGCAAGCAGTCAGTGTTGGTTCGATGGTGTTGACAGTTTCTTCGTATTTAGAACTTGCACGCAGTGTTGGTTCGATGTTGTAGGCAGTTCCATCGCATTTAGAAACTTGCAGGCAATGCTGGTTTGATTTTGTAGACAGTTTCATCGTATGTAGAACACATAGGCAACATTGGTCACTGTTTCACCAAGGATTAGGACTTACAAGGGATATTGGTGAGACTTTGACTAATGTTGTGACCGATGGGCTGGCGAGAATCTCATCAGGAATATGACTTAAGGTTGTTCGATAACACTTTTATCAGGATTGTGACTTACGGGCAACGTTTATGACAACTTTCACCAGGGTTCTGACTCACACACAACATTGGACACAAGCAACAACAATAGCAGCAGCAGCAGCAGCGACAACAGCAAGAATATCATCAGCAACAATAAAAGATTATTCTTTAAGAAAAAAAAATTAGACGGTATTCGTGTTGGTAGGTCACCAAAAGAAAGTGTGGTCTATGTGTGGTAGGAGCAGGTACTGTGTTCAACTCAGATGTGTTGAAACAACTGGGGTCTCTGAAGGCAAAAAGATATCCTTACTTCTGCTTCTGCTGCTGCTGCTGCTACTTCTACTCCTACTACTTCTACTACTACTACTACTACTACTGCTGCTGCTACCTCTCTCGCTCTGTCTATCTCTGTCTTTATGTCTCTGTCTCTGTCCCTGTCTCTCTCTCTCTCCCTGTGTCTCTTTGTATCTCTCTCTTTGTATATCAGTCATTATCATTATTATTTCTATTCATTTCTAAACTGGAATAATTTGGAAAACACAGAGACAGTGAGATACTGAAAACTGAATTAAATAACTTATCTATGATTTGGTTCAACGTTCATTTAGCAAGAGCGCAGTCATCCGGCCCAATTGTTCTCGACAACACGGATTGCCAATCACCAATAAGGAAGTTGGGGTGGAAGTGAGAAATGTGAAAGTTCATAGCCGGTGATCTCCCTTTTGGTCTCAGCGTCATCAGTGCCTGGCATGGCCGCCAGTAGCTGCCACACAGCGGTAATGCATGGAATTCATTCCCTCCACGTAGAAAGAAAATCCAGGGGCAGGCGGTTCCATTCCCGCATCAGTGCATGGACAGGTTCCTGGACGGTCCTAGGTGGTTGTTTGCGCTGTTAGCACTGCCCCAGCTCGCGTGCTCACGCGTTGAGTTGGGGCCACAGACGGAAATGGCAAAGACGGGGATGAGGTGCAGTGGGTTTTTGCTCTGTATAATAGAGTTTGGACAACTGAACGTTTATGCTGTAATGGATGGTTCGAGTAAAAGTGTAGATATTGGTCAGTATGGGTTGGTTTGCAATATACAGATGTTTCCATGGTTCCCTCGTTGGTTTTATGAACTTTGACATCTAGGAATGGGATCTGATGGTCTTGTTCAGACTCACAGATGAACTGGATGTTGCGATTGGTGGAGTTGAGGTGTTCAGTGAAGTTGTCCATCTCTGATTCTGCTGTGCTGCTGAAACTGTCATCAACGAATCTGTACCAAAGGGGGGTGGCTCTGGGAAGACTCAAGAGCATCTTTTTCAAAGTGTTCCATGAACGAGTTGGCCACAATAGGTGAAACTGGTGAGCCCGTGGCTGCTCCTTGGGTCTGTTGGTAGAATTCACCTTTGTAGGAGAAGTAGATGCTGGTGAGGCATAACTCCTGGAATGTCATGATCTGGGTCACATTGAACTCTGTGCGGAGGCTGAGTGTGAGGCCATTTTCCAGTCTTTCCCTGACAAGCTTGAGAGCGTCCTGGATGGGAATGCTGGTAAACAGTGAACAGATATCATATGATACCAGAATTTCTCCATTCGGAATCTGCTGTTCTTTTACCTTGAGAACAAAATCTGTGCTATTGATGATGTGATGTTCACTTTTGTCTGCAAGGGGTGTCAGGATTCCTGCAACAAGTTTGGTTGTCTCATACATCACACTCCCACAAGATGAAACGATGGGGCGGAGTGGAGTACCTTCCTTGTGAATCTTGGGCACACCATATATCTTTGGTGCACATTCTGTGGTGGGATAGAGGCGTATGTAAATGGTAAATTTCATTAGACTCTGAGTCAGAACACACAGAAACAAGTTCAGCTGTCAGAGTCCATGTCTCACAGGTGTAGAGAAATATAGCAATGACCAGGGAGCGCATTGTGAAGTGATAGTGAGGTTTCTGTCTTTTCAGATGGGTCTTAGTCCGGTTGCCACTGCTGTCGTTTGCGCAGCTCTGGAAAATACTTCAGGTTTTGATACCTCATCTGAAACAATTGCCCTGAGGTACTTGAATCTTTGAACTGTCTAGTTTTCCCCCATTGATAGCTATGTTAGCGCTGGTGCCGTTGGTGTTGTTGGTCACAATTATGTTTTGACTTTTCAGCGCTGATCTCCATGCTGAATATTGCCGAACATTTGTCAATCCGCTCTGCTAGGTTGGCTAGTTCCTGCTTTTCTCCTGCCTGCCCGTCCATGTCATGGGCAAAGCATAGGTTTGTTACTATCCTGCCACCAGTACTTACTGGCCCTTGATATCCCTCCAGTACGTCGGTGATGATTCTCTCCAGGTAAAAAAAAAAAAGAGAAGAGAAGAGAAGAGAAGAGAGAGAGAGAGAGAGAGAGAGAGAGACAGACAGACAGACAGACAGACACACACACACACACACACACACACACACACACACACACACACACACACACACACAGAGGAGGCAGAGGACTTGGCGAAGGAAAGCTTCAAAACATATGATGCGCATTCACTGCTAGGAAAATGAACAATGGAACATGTTCTGAGCTCACATAGAACCGCACTAACCCGACGTACTTACGCATGGGGGCACATCCAAGTGCTAAAGTGTAACTGGCACTGCAGAGGAAAACAATGTTATTAGATACTCTTTCCACGGCAGGAGACATCAGATCACAGTCTGGAGCAGTTGAAATATCAAGAGCACGCTTCAAGAACTTACTGCCCGGAGTCGATGACTGGAAATGTTCGACTGATCTTTTAGAACGGAAAACACCCCAAAACTAGCTGCCAGAGTGGCATGCGAGTGGATACAGTGCTCTGCTCAAGTTCAGTGGAACCAGTGATTCTGACTGATACCATGGTGCCGTTTGAAATCAGACCGAAGCAAGCACACTGCAAAACTAAGGAGTGTGCCCAGTGTACTCAGCTTGAAGGAATCTGGCTCCTAGCTTAAGTTCTTGTCGAAGAGTTTGGAGTAAGGGAAGGTGTGTGTGTGTGTGTGTGTGTGTGTGTGTGTGTGTGTGTGTGTGTGTGTGTGTGTGTGTATGTGTGTGTGTGTGAAGGGGAGGAGGGGGGCGGTGGTGGTGGTTATAGGCAGATTTGCTCTCATGAATCAGTTCTTGATTCTGGGAATGGGACGCACGATCAGGGCTCTTGAGGCAATGGTAGAACAGACTGAAGAGTTCCATCTAGATGCTGTCAAGGAGGAACACAAGCAAAGTATATTAGGAAGAAACAAAAGTTGACTGCAGGATTCGTTGTAAAATGAAAAAATAATAAAGTTTATAAAAACCTTTTGGTGGTAGTAGAATCCATTAGTGAGAACACTGACGTTTCAAGCCATAGGCCCGTTGTCAAAGTGAAAGGAGAGGACAGTGTAGACAGGAAAGCCTCTGTGAGAATTGGGTGAGAACATTTCATTTAATGATCAAGTTGGACCAAAATAAAGTCACTGATCACTGTTCAGGTGTATTGAGTTCACACAGACACACACCACAGTTCACACAAAGACACCAACACACACACGCGCGCACACACACACCACCACAACCCCCACAAAACACACAACACCACACACACACACACACACAACACCCACCCCCCCACCCCACACCCACACCACACACACACACAAAAGGAGGGGAATAAATGGAAATATTCACTATTTTGCCTACTGAAAGAGAAAGAAACAGGGGCTAAAGAGGGACAGGACGGAGAGATTAAGGCAGAAGGGCCCTGGCTCAGCTAGACGTCAGTGACTCTGATGTTCATCCCAGCTGGCTGTGTGGTGCCCAAGCGGCTGAGACAATTGGGTGACAGGGACTCCTACAGAGAGATTACGAAATCTACAATCAAATCTGACAACACACTGATCCGAAAAACAATAAAATCGGCCATAGACCAAGGACATCTTCCAACAGAAGCTATTAATGCCATCAACAGTGAACCTAAAGAACCAAACTTCTACCTGTTACCCAAGATTCACAAAGTTGACACTCCTGGACGTCCCATTGTTTCTGCATGCACTTGCCCCACAATCATCATCTCTGATGTGTTGGACAAGATTCTCCAACCCCTAGTGGCCACTCTACCCACGTACATAAAAGACACCAACGACACTCTGAGACTGTTAGAGGGTTTCTCTTTCCCAGATGACAGCAGGGAGAGACACATCTTCACGATGGATATTGTGTCACTTTACACCAGTATCCCCCATAGTGACGGATTGCAGGCACTGAAACACTACTTGGAGAAGAGTGACATCAAACACCTTCACATCCCTACCATCCTCCGCCTAGCAGAACTGGTTCTCTCCCTGAACTCGTTTGCCTTCGAGGATCACCACTACCTACAGACAAGAGGGGTCGCCATGGGCACAAAGATGGGGCCCAGCTTTGCATGCTTGTTTGTAGGCTTTGTGGAGGAGCAAGCTCTCAGCTGTTACACGGGAACACAACCAGCACTGTTCAAACGGTATATTGACGACTGCCTTGGTGTGTCGGTGGGACCAAGGGAAGACTTGTTAAACTTCATCCAACACATGTCTAACTTCCACCCTGCCCTCCGATACACCCACGAAATATCATCCAAATCTATCTCCTTCCTGGACCTTTCCATCTCTGTCCACCCAGACTGTTCCAAACTCTCCACCACCGTCTTCTACAAGCCCACTGACTCACATGCATATCTCCTATACAACTCCAGCCACCCATCCTCCGCCAGGAACAGTATACCACATTCTCAGTTCCAAAGGCTCAGGCGCATTTGCAGTAGAGAGCAGGACTTTGAGAATGAGGCTCAGAGGATGTCCACCTTCTTCATAGCCCGCCAGTACCCAGAGGATATTGTGCAAACAGCACTTGAACGTGCACGCTCTACCAGCCGCACAGAAGCCCTGAGACCAAAAGCAACGGGAGAGGATGAGGACCGCGCTGTGGTAGTCATCCCATACCACCCTCACAACTTACCAGTCTGCAGAATCCTGCGTGAAAACTTTAGTCTCCTCCAGCAAGATCCAGACCTCAAACAAATTTTTTCCAAGCCACCACTGATTGCTTTTCAGAGGGACAAGAACCTGCGTGACATGCTTGTGAGGTCCAAGCTTAGACCGCAGGCCACCCAGTCAACCTCACCTGGGTGCAGACCTTGTGGGGACAAAAAATGCAAGACGTGCCCATTTATAGACACTGCAACTACAGTCGTGGGACCCACTGGCACATTCACTGTGAGGTCCAGTTTAAACTGCCAGTCTAGGAACTTAGTGTACGTCTTGACCTGCACCCTCTGCTCCAAGCTGTATATTGGGGAGACCTACCGCTCATTGGCCGACCGCTTTTCAGAGCACCTGAGGTCGATGAAGCTGGGCCACAACAACCCAGTCGGCCAACATTTTGTTGGTCCGTATCACAGCTTCAGTCATGCGAAGATATCAGCAGTGTGGCAGAACCCCAGAGATCGTGTATACAGAAAGCACATGGAGAGCCTTGTCATCAGCCGCTTGGGCACCACACAGCCAGCTGGGATGAACATCAGAGTCACTGACGTCTAGCTGAGCCAGGGCCCTTCTGCCTTAATCTCTCCGTCCTGTCCCTCTTCAGCCCCTGTTTCTTTCTCTTTCAGTAGGCAAAATAGTGAATATTTCCATTTATTCCCCTCCTTTTGTGTGTGTGTGTGGTGTGGGTGTGGGTGGGGGGGGGGGTGGGTGTTGTGTGTGTGTGTGTGTGTGTGTGGTGTTGTGTGTTTTGTGGGGGTTGTGGTGGTGTGTGTGTGCGCGCGTGTGTGTGTTGGTGTCTTTGTGTGAACTGTGGTGTGTGTCTGTGTGAACTCAATACACCTGAACAGTGATCAGTGACTTTATTTTGGTCCAACTTGACCATTAAATGAAATGTTCTCACCCAATTCTCACAGAGGCTTTCCTGTCTACACTGTCCTCTCCTTTCACTTTGACAACGGGCCTATGGCTTGAAACGTCAGTGTTCTCACTAATGGATTCTACTACCACCAAAAGGTTTTTATAAACTTTATTATTTTTTCAAAGTATATTAGGTTAAAACCTTCTAGCAGCAGACCATTGGTTGAGTGATTCAAACATCAAAGGCAAGTGACTTGTCCTTGAGGAGCCCAGTCATCCAGAGAGTGGAGGTTTGAATCCCGACAACACCAAAAATAAAGAATATGACAGCAAAGTATAAACAAGAGTCGGGATCTTCATTGAACGCGGACCCTTACATCATGAGGAGTTCTGGGCTGAAACGTTTGCATGCGGGGGGGAGGTGGGGGGGGGGGGGATCTGCAGACTGTCTGCTGTCCAGCTATCTTCGGATTTTCTTCTGCTACAAACATATTGCATCGTGAAAGTGTAAAGGAACAGCACATTAATCTTGTTGCTCACACTTCTGACCAGATTCATGTCTAGAATGCTGGCCATCATCACACATCGTTTGACAGGCTAGGTCTTGCCGCTTTCTTTTCTCCACATCTGGTTAAGCAGCTTGCGACACAGCAACTTCAGCGTGTGTTGATAGCGGGAACTCTGTTGAATATAGATGAGAAAATTACTGGAAGCATTCACCACTTCAAAGAAATGACTTGCAGCTATAGACAGCTTAAACAAATTACACATGTACCCCGATATCATAAACCCGGGTACACGACTGAATATCGCCATTTGCCGTGTCAGAGACGGGATCGTGCACGTGACATACACTATGCACACAGTCACCAGCATGCGCGTCACCTTGATGTCCTGTTTCTCCACTGACGTCATATCGGACACCGTTTCTCGACGCCATGAGGCCATTATTTTGAGGCGAACTACGATGAAGGCGGTACAGACGATGACGACGACGAGGGAGAGGGAAGGGACAGTCAGCAAGAGCGTGAAATTGTATATAAAGTCAATGAGGGTTCTGTGGCGGAGGTAGAAAGGAGACTGGCGAATGACGTAAGTGGAGGTATTGGTGATGGGGTCTGCGACTTCAACGGTCTGGAATCGGAGGGTGAAGGCGCTTGTAACCACCATGCTGATATAGACAGCCACTGCCATAATCAGTATCGCCGTGTGTCTGCAACAGCACATGAGAACGTGAAGAAATTTTGTCACACTGAACAGAAAACTAATTCGTATAAAGCAACAAGGGATATCAATGACTCTTGGAGTTCTACTCTCATTCAGACTGAAATAACATTTCTAATCAACACACAACTAGATCCTTGAAAATGAAGTCATTTTAATTTGCTCACATAATTAATTTGCGCTTCAAACTAAAAATAACGTCACATCCTTTATAATGTACTTTTGTTGTAGTCACTGTTTCAACTAAAGTCATCAAATTCTGTTGGCTGATAATGCTGTTTTATTAAAACTGGTCGTAAAATCTTGACTCTGAAATACTACTGTTTTATTCCCACTGTTTTTAAAACCATTTAAACTGAATCAGCATTGTTCAGTTCGACTATGTGCAAAACATTTAAGGAAAAACTTACATAAATCCTGATCGCCATAAAATCTTTTCTTTGTGTTTCATCTTTTGAAAATTCTCAACCTTTACCACTCAAACCCTCTGCCTTCCACGTAAACACGCTTTTTTCTCATTTTTAAAAACTCACAGCAAAAAGAAAACAGAAGAAGAAGAAGAAGAAGAATGAGGAGGAGGAGGAGACGGCAGAGGCGGAGGAGGAGGAGGAGAACAAGAACAAGAAGGCGAGGAGGAGGAGGGGGACGAGGAGGAGAAGGAGGGGAAGAAGAAGAAGAAGAAGAAGAAGAAGAAGAAGAAGAAGAAGAAGTAGAAGACCACCACCACCACCATCACTATCACCACCGCCAGCAGCAGCAACTACGACAACAACAACTAAGACAACAACAACAACAACAACAACAAAGGCAACAACAACAACAAAAACAACTACACACACACACACACACACACACACACACACACACACACACACACACACACAGAGACTTACACACAACACAACACAACACAACACAACACAACACAACACAACACACACACTGACTTTGTTCTGAAGATCCTGACAGCTTTGAGGGGACTCAGAACACAGATACACCGTTCCACAGCTATGACAGCCGTTGTCGTGTTGGAAATGATCAGGAAACCCAGACAGGTGCCCAGTACGGTATCAATATGACGTATCTGCCAATGGTCCCCTGCCGCTGGGTCCACCAGACTGATAATGGCGTAGACTTGCTGCACTCAGGAACAGCAGAACCTGTGTCTGACACTGCCAGAGAGAGAATCACAGACAGAGACTTATTAGCAAAACAAACGCAAAAACCAAGAATTCGTTCTCGTCGTAGTTGGCATGAGTCAAACGTTAGCAAAAACGCACTCAACAGGAACTATGGTAAACAATCGGCATGAGTTGTTCACTCATGCGCCTGGAGGAGACCATTTACTCAAGTGCTGAGACGTGAAATTGTTTGACGTTGAATTATTTTTCTATAAAAGAATGGGCCCCCCCCCCCCCCCAACCCCCCAAATTTCTAAAGGCTCATGAAATCGCTAGCGCGCGCGAGCGCGCAGTGTGTGTGTGTGTGTGTGTGTGTGTGTGTGTGTGTGTGTGTGTGTGTGTGTGTGTGTGTGCGCGCGCGCGCACGTACGCATTGCAATGATTCTGAACTGTTATCTTACTTCTAAATATTAAAGACGTTATAATTTTGGCAATTCCTAGTATTATCAAAAATTCAAGAGACTCTAAAATTATTGATTCGAGTCATAAATTCTTAAGGTTACTTAAGCCATCCAAAATGTTTTTCTTGCAGTATTGGCCGTGCGTTTTAGGAATATCTGCCATTTCATGGAATGAGACAACCATAGAAAGACTTCTAAATATATCACAATTTGAAATTCGTAGCTTTACCGTTTGATTGAAAACATGTGTATGAAAATACGTTGCAACACTTATGATTGCTCAGTTATACAGTTGTGATGCACGTGCTTGCATGTAGGTAAATTTTGAGGAAATCCAGCATGTCTTTAACAACCAGTCTACTGACCCAGTACTGAGAGAATTGTGCACTTCATTGCATTATTCTGAAGTTGTCGTATTTCACTACATTTCATTTGAACTAGTGTGTCATGAAAGGTATTTGGTAAGTGGGCTGGTTTGGTTTGAAACTGTAAAATGGTTGTTTCGCCGTCTTGATTTCTTATCTTGTAAACTAAAACAGAGTGCATGTGGATCATGCCAGTATTAACAATGGTCTAAAAATTGATAATCCTTAATTTTTCATGTTCAAAGCATATCACTAGTAAACTGCTGTCTATTGATTAGATTAAACATTGAGAAAAAAGGTATTTCTTGGAAATCAAATGTAATCATCTCTAACAGAGGATAAAATGTGATAGTCTGAAGTTTGAAAGGTATTGAGTGTAATATTAAATCAATAAATGCAGTCATTTCATCTTTATTAATATCGCATTGATTTGCTATGAGTGGCGAAGTGACGCACATAGAGATATTTCTACGCTTGACGTAATGCGCATATTAATTTTATTACATATTTTTACGCATGACGTATTGCGCATATTTATGAAACAATTTTACACATGACGTAATGTGCATATTTTTTTTCACAGTCTAAGAGTGTTTGCAGCTGACGTTTTTTTTTTTAAATGACGATTTTAAATTAATCGAAATGCTCAAAATGGAAACCAAGCCGATTCAAAGCATTCACAGTAAAGAAACCATATACAGGCTGGTAATTCATTTTGTTAACTGTGCTATCAATACCACAAGTAGACTGGTACACCTATCTTCTTTACTTTGTATTCAACACGACATGCACGCTGGGATGTCCATTATGATAAACGTGTAAGCAACTCGACATGTAGGCTGGTACATTCATTTCGTTAAATCTGTCTTGTTAACTGTGTAATTAACACGACATACTAGCATGTACATCCGTTTTGTCATCTGCGCGATCAGCATGATATACTGGTAATACATCCATCTTTTTCTCTGCGTAATCAACAAGACATATTGGCCTTGTACATCCATCTTGTCAATAGTATAACAAGACGACCGCTAATTTAACCTCATTTTAAATATGGCTGTTGTGTCCAGTTTTAGTTTTTAGCTTCAGTTTTATCAAGGAGGTGACACTGCGTGTGGACTAGTTCATATATGCTGCATCACGTCTGCTAAGTTTCGAAACCACATTAGACAGGGTTTACTTCGTACCCACTGCGAATATGGGCAAAGGTGATTGTTTACAGAGAGAGTAAGTTGCATTACTGAACAAAAAAAAAGTCCAGTGCTCCCCTCCCCTCCTTTACTTCCACACCACAATGAAACTAGAAACACCAATGCGACTTTGACACCTGGCGACAAAATGACCAAAGTTTGTTTCATTAATAAAAACAGAAGGCATATTGTGAAGAACACTATGCCTTGCTTTTCACTTTTCCTTTTCGTTCAGTTTTTGAAACTGAAATGTCCATGACGAACTTAAGACATTCTAGTCTCTTCGTTTGACAGAGGAAGTACATAAAAAGAATGACCAAATTCATTACCAACATCAGGGAAATGAAGCACAGGCAAAAACACTGTCCAAGAAAGGAAGAGCAGGAGAAAAAAAGCAGTCGTACTTTCATATTAGAGAAAGAAGAGAGGGGAGAAAAAAAGTCGTATTTCTGTTAAGAAAGAAGAATGGGAAGAAAAAAGTCATCAGTATTTCCTGTTAGAGAAAGAAGAGATGGAGAAAAAAAGCAGTCATATTCTGTTAGAGAAAGGAAGAATGGAAAAAAAGCCCTCATATTTCTGTAGAGAAAGGAAAGAAGGGAGAAAAAAACATCGTTCTTTAAGAAAGGAAGAATGGGAGAAAAAAGCAGTCAGTATTTCTATTAGAGAAAGGAAGAATGGGGAGAAAAAAGCAGTCAGTATTCCTGTTAGAGAAAGGAAGACAGGGAGAAAAAAGCAGTCAGTATTCTGTTAGAGAAAGGAAGAAGGGAAGAAAAAAGCAGTCAGTATTTCTGTTAGAGAAAGGAAGAGCAAGGAGAAAAAAGCAGTCAGTATTTCTATTAAGGGAAGGAAGAGCAGGGAGAAAAATGCAGTCAGTATTTCTGTTAGAGAAAGGAAGAGCAGGGAGAAAAATGCAGTCAGTATTTCTGTTAGAGAAAGGAAGAGCAGGGAGAAAAAAGCAGTCAGTATTTCTATTAAGGGAAGGAAGAGCAGGGAGAAAAATGCAGTGTTTCTATCGGAGGAAGGAAGCACACACAAATCTACAGATTCAGAAAAAGGGAAATTAAAGAAAACCATAGCAGTTAACGTTTATGTCAGAGAGTTTTAATAGAGAGAAGGACTCACTTAGAGGCAGATAAAAAGGAGAAAAACACTATGGTCCGCCCTTCGTATTAAGAAAGGAAGCCCGGACAGATGTACCGAGAATTAGGACAGTAAACAAGCGATCAGAACCTTTGTGAGAGGAAGGAAGGATAGACATAAGGACTTTGTTTTCAGAGATTAACAAAAAAAAAAAAAAAAAAAAAGACCCTCATCATTTCTAACAGCATTCCCTGCAAGGTGGCAAAGCAGCAGCGAACACCAAGGGGAAGTGGCAGGTCTCCTTTGAGGGAAGATGATGTGGGAGGTCAGTTTCAGGCAGCGTAGCGAACCTTCCAGCCGTATGGGTGACGGCGAGTAAAGCCTGTGTCGCCGGTGGACGGCTCCTAGAGATGTGGGGGAATTGGCGATGAGCGCTGCCTGACTACAATCACCGTGGTTAAGGATACCACGCTCTTGAATGTCGGGCATGGAGCATCCCTCTCAGGATTGGGCTGAAAAATTATTCCCCTTGCTGTGCTCTGAGTGAAGCATACAAGGGACTCGTGCAGCGCTCCAGCGATTTTGCGATTTTCGTCCTGCTCCCTCTTTGAGGCGGCCTCACGCGGCACAGGACCATCGCCACCCGAGCATGAAGAAGGCCGCCTGGTGGTCTTGAAGACAGCCTTTCGAGGGGGAAGAGGCAAAGAAAACCGACGCCCATCGTCGGCCGACCAGCACCAGAAAGTAAACCTGAGTTCACAGGAAAGCAGAGCTGAGAGAACGACAGACGACAGCCCCCGTACAGAACCAGACATAGCACTGCCAGCAACAACTGCCACGAGAAATACTGACTTCAGCCTGCAAGTTCACCCTGTCCTAAAGGGCCTCCAGCCAATAGGATGTAAAACTCACCCACTGACGATGACGGTCAGTGAAAAGAAACACAGACAGAAGCAAACGGTCAGAGAGAGAGAGAGAGAGAGAGAGAGAGAGAGAGAGAGAGAGAGAGAGAGAGAGAGATTGATACAGAAATTTATTCATTGATATACCGTTGTCCCTCTTAAAAAGATTGCCACTGAACGATCGTTCCACACTGTAGCATCATAACTGTTTAGAGATAATGCGCCGAGATATAATACAGATCGTCTCTCAAACTCTGTAACAAGAAACTGGACAGGTTTCTAATTGTTGGTTCGTTATTAGATGCTAAAGGTTAACTTAGTCGAAATATATTGAGAGAGAGAGAGAGAGAGAGAGAGAGAGAGAGAGAGAGAGAGAGAGAGAGCGCGCAAATCTCTCCATCATGAAATGTAAGCATCAAATTGGACTAATTGGATGAGCACCTCTGCCTAGAAAAATGGAAGCCTGAAGAACGGCACATGAAGTACTTGAAACAGAGATCGGAATAAAAACACGATTACAGGCAGCAACAGGAAACACAAAGAGAAGCAGTACAATCAGCACATACGGCAGGAATAGAACACCTATAGAAAAGCATTATAGTGAGTACTTCAGATCAGTGCACGAAACACTCAGTGAAGCTCTACACTCAATGCATCACGCAGGAACAGGAAACACAAAAAGAAATATTAGAGTCATCACTTAAACGGAAACAGAACATAGCAATGCATCGCTGTCGTCACTTTAAACGGAATAAAAGCACTTCGGGCAGGAGCACGAAGTACAGAAGGAAGCATTACAGTTAACACTTTAAACAGAACAAGGCAAAACCAAGGGAAGCACTTCAGTCAGCACTTCAGACTGGAACATGGAGGAGATCCCGGTCAACACCAAGGAGAGTACCAGTAACATAAAGGGAAGCATTGCGATCAGCACTTGGGACCTAGACAGGAAAACACAGGAAAGCATTACAGTCAGCACTTCAGACAGGAACAGGAAACACAGGGGAAGTACTGCAGTGAGCACTTCATTCATGAACAGGAAACATAGAAAGAGCGTTAGAGTGGGCACTTGAGACAGGAACAGGAAACACAAGGGGAAGCATTACAGTCGATACTTCAACATGAACGGGAAACACAGAGGGATGCGTTACAGTCAGCACTTAGGACGTAAACAGGAAACATAGAGGGAAGCATTACAGTGGGCACTACGGAGAAAAACATGTAACCAAGAGGGAAACATTACAGTTGACATTTCAGACATAAAGAAGGAACACGGAAGGAAGTGTTACAGTGAGTACTTTGGTCGTAAACAGGAAACAGAGGGAAACATTACAGTGATCACTTTGGCCATGAACAGGAACCACAGAGGGAAGCATTACAGTGATCACTTTGGCCATGAACAGGAACCACAGAGGGAAACATTACAGTGATCACTTTGGCCATGAACAGGAACCACAGAGGGAAGCATTACAGTGATCACTTTGGCCATGAACAGGAACCACAGAGGGAAGCATTACAGTGATCACTTTGGCCATGAACAGGAACCACAGAGGGAAGCATTACAGTGATCACTTTGGTCATAAACAGGAAACAACAGAGGGAAGCGTGACAGTCAGCACTTCAGACGTAAACAAGTGACACACAGAGAAGCATTACAGTCGGCGCTTTGGTCATAAACAGGAAACAACAGAGGGAAGCGTGACAGTCAGCACTTCAGACGTAAACAAGTGACACACAGAGAAGCATTACAGTCAATACTTCAGTTCTCAACAGGCACCACAACAAGAAGAGTCGACCAGACAGTCAGTAGTGCAGCACAACTGCTCCCAACCCGTCTCAATTTCTTGTGATTTCTTTTTTATCTTTCGACATGCATTAACTCCTTGAATGCCAAACGTCATTGAAACCACATTGGTAGGCATAATGTCACCAGAAAGGAAAGCCCGTCCTCCCGTTAGACGGAAGATGAAAACAAACAGTGGTACTGGGTACTCAATCCGTCTGCCTTATCCCATCATGGGGAGGATACATTGTCTGTATGATGATAAGTCTGCTGGTCGCAGCAGTCAAGGGTAAAATGAAACAACTTCAAAATAATCCTTGCCCAAGATTGTGTTTCTTTGGAATGTACAGTCGTGTTGCCCAGGTCGTCAAACAAACAAACAAACAGAAACCAAATGATAGGTGTTAACGTCACCATCTCCCAAAACAAACAGGACTGGTCCTCTGTCGTCATTAGCTCAGAGGTGGTCAAAATAGAATGGCAGTATTCTGCAAATGGAAACATGGTTATTCACTGAACCATTTTCAAAGAAATAGAATAAAGGACATTAAAGTCAGTAATGATTTTGCCTGGTATTCGTTTTAGAGCTAGCAGCCAGTCTCAAACCCAGATAAAGAAGGAGGGTTGAGCGTGAGACTGGCGACCGCACCCTGTAAGACATCTGCGTGCCACAGAAACATCAGCAACTGCCAGAGAAACGCCACTCCTGGAAGAAGGACCTGCATCAGCAGAACTCATGACTCATTGTGGTGAAAGCCAAAAGCAAGCCAAAGCTCCGATTTACCTTCTGACGACCAGAAAACCATCAACATTAGCCCGTGGAACATCAGAACCATGTAAGAAGCAGGGAAGACTCGACAAGTAGCAACTGAGATGCACAACTACAACTGGCGTTACTAGGACTCAGTGAGACGAGATGGCTGCAATCCATAGAAGTAAGGTTATCTCCCGGAGAGTTAATCCTCTTTTAAGGTCATGAAGGTGAAAACTCAGCACATACAGAGAGGGAGCAGCAATCATGTATCAAAACAAATACAAAAAGCACTAATTGGACGGACAGCACACGGCTTAAGGATTATGACTGCAAGTTTCAGAACAAAGAAAAAAGACATCAAACTGAACATTGTACAGTGCTATGCCTCGACCAACGACCATGATGAAGAGGGCAAAAATAGCGTCTGCAACAGACTACAGACCATACTGAATAGGCTGAAGGATACAGACATCACCATTCTCATGGGAGGCATGAATGCCAAGGTAGGAAGAGACAACCGAGGATATGAAGAAGTTATGGACACTCACACACTTGGTAACATGAACAAGAACGGCAAACGACTTGCATACCTGTGCAGGATGAACAACTTAGTCATTGGTGGCAGCATATTTCCACACAAAAGGATTCACAAAGCAACATGGATGTCATCAAATCATGAAACTAAAAATCAAATCGACCACATCTGCATTTCCAAGAAATCCAGACATTCACTGCAGGATATTGAGTGAGGAGAGGGGCTGACGCAGCATCAGACCACCACCTTCTGACGGCAAGAATCAAGCTCAAGTTGAAGAACCCAGTGAAACCAGCAGTAGAAAGAGAAAAGTTCAATGTAGGACCACATGGATAGTAGCACTACAGAGACTCATTGACATTGTCCCTAAAGAATATATTTTAAACCCTACAAGACCTACACATGGAAGATACAGACATATGTACCCACTGGACAGAAGCAAAAGAAACCTTTCTATCAACGTGCAATGAGGTTCTTGGATCAAAGAAGAAACAGTACAAAGATTAGATCACAGCAGAAATCATTGAGAAAATCAACAAACGGAAACAGGAGAAAGGTCAAATCATCAGGAGCAGAACAACAGCAGCAAAAGCACGACGAAGCCCACAAGGAAGTGAGACGGAGTGTGAAAAGTGAAAAGAAGGAGTACAAATTGACCAGCTTGCAGAAGAAGTAGAACAGGCAGCCAGCAGTAGAAACATGGAAGTGTTCTACGATGCGGCCAAGAAGCTTGCGGGAAAGTTTTCCAAGCCAGAGAGACCCATCCACAATACACAGGGAGAGACAATCACAGACAAAGAAGGACAACTCGACAGACAGGCGAACAGATCAGCACCACAAGACCCTTCACATATCCCAGCAGCAGAAAGTGATCTGTCAATTAATAGTGAGCCACCAACCAGGGAAGAAATCATCAGTGCTATCAAGAAAATGAAGAATGGAAAGGCAACAGGCCCAGACGCAATTCCGACAGAAGCACGCAAGGCTGACATCAGTTCTACAGCAGACATAATTCAACAACTTTTTGAGAAGATATCGGCATACGAACGGGTCCCTACAGACCGGAAAGATGGACACATCATTAAATTATAAAAGAAGGGAGATCTCAGCAACTGTGGAAACTACAGAGGCATCACTGACCTGTCAGTACCAGGCCTTCTTTAAGAGAGAATGAAGGATGAAGTGGACACAACACTTAGGGACCTGCAAACAGGCTTCCGGAAAGATCGCTCTTGCACAGATCAGATTTCCACGCTAATCATCATCGTCTAACAAACATTAGAACGGAACACTTCACTCTACATACATTTTGTGGACTTTCAGAAAATCCTTGACAGCTTGCACAGAGACAGCTTGTAGCGACTATTACGGCACTATGGAGTACAAGCAAAGATCACCAACTTGATCCAGAAAACCTATGAAGGTATGACATGCCAGGTAGTTCATGCTGGAGAGACAACGCATCGATTTGAGGTGAGGACCGGAGTCTGTCAGGGCTGCCTCCTCTCACCATTCCTGTTCCTTCTGGGCATTGGCTGGGTGATGAAGCGGATGACAGAAGAAAAGAGGAATGGCATACAGTGGACCCTCTGGACCCAGCTTGACGACCTGGACTTGGCGGACGATCTGGCCCTGCTCTCCCATACTAGACGACAGATACAGGATAAGACATCCTGTGAACCTTTGCAGCAAAGGTCAGCCTTACCATCCACCTGCAGAAGACCCAAGTACTGAAGATCAACACAGTCAGTCACATCCCTGTGATGATAGATGGAGCCCCACTGGAAGAGGTTAGTAGCTTCACGTATCTGGGCAGTGTGGTCAATCAACAAGGAAAACTGACGTTGATGTGGAAACTCGAATAGGAAAAGCAAGTGCGGTTTTTATCACACTCAAAAATATTTGGAGATCTCGACTAATCGCCACCAGCACGAAAACCCGCCTTTTCAACTCAAACATCAAATCTGTCCTCTTACACGGGTCGGAGACCTGGAAAACCATAAAGACCACCATGCACAAACTGCAGACCTTTATTAACAGCTGCCTGCAAAAGATTCTCCACATTCACTGGCCAGAGACAATTGGCAACAAAGAGCTGTGGAAAAGAACTAACCAACTATCAGTAGAGCAAGACATCTGGAAAAGAGGATGGCGGTAGATAGGACTCACCCTCAGAAAGCACCCAGACGACACCACCGGAAAAACTCTAACCTGAAATCCCCAAGGCAAGAGAAAGTGAGGAAGACCAAGAAACACCTGGAGGTGGACACCAGGCAGACAGGCTACCACTGGGGAGAAATAGAGATTGCCTAGGACCGTGGTCGTTGGACAGCTGTTGATGGCCTGTGCTCTGGCAAGGTAAAGTCAGCGATACTTAACAAAGAAAGTAAAACGACAGGAGTAAATTAAAATCTACACACAATCTCCTGTGGAACGGAACACAAGTCGTGCATGAAAAAAAAGACATAATGTACAATAAAATTCACTGCAATAGGGCCAAACAATAGGAGTGGATTGTATTGCTTTCCAGTCTAGACTGACGTTGTTGAATAAACTAAGAGTCATCGGAATAAGACAATGACTTGGGAGATAAACATTCTGTTAGTCAGACCCTATCAAACCTTGTAAAATTCTAGACCTTTCACAGTCGTTGTGACGATAGGTTTCAACACTGTTTAATGGACAAAAATAGACAGCCTCGTTAGCATGAACATAAGCAGGAATGGTAGTACTGACCAACACACCATCACATCTATAGTCCACAAACTCTAACATAAGGTCACATCTTACCTGAATAGACATAAATTGATTCGGTCTGACAATCCCTGCCGTGAAAAGACAGTCATATTGATGACGTTGGTGATGACGCCATAAGTCACGAGGACAGGAAAAATCCCGGCGTATAGCACAAGACCCACCATTTCTGCCACAGGAGGGCTGACAATATTTCGAGGATTATTGCAAGGTAAGAACACCTCCTGGTGGGGAAATGTGGGCGTCTGATTGATACTGTTGGTGAAGGAACTGACGTTAGATGTCACCCCTCCAGAATCTGTGTTGTGCGGGTCAGGTGACATTACTATGTCATTAATTGTATAGGCTGGGTCAGGCTGTTTGGTAACAGGTGCGCAGAGACAAATCCAGTTTCTGATGAGCACAAAGAAACACTCGCTCAGTCCTTGCCTCTCTATGCCCAGTCACACTCACCTCTGCCTGTCGTGAAAAAAACTTTACCTAAGACACAGAACAAGAGAAGCATGTGCCATGATGTTCTTTGTGTGACTGTCACATGCAGATAGATGGCAAAAGGTGGGTCAAACGAACTGAGAGGGACAGGGCTCTGTAGCTCAGGTTTGCCTGCTCTAGCCATCTCGTTTCGTATTGAACCGTGTTGACTCATTTTTCACAGGCCAGCCTGTTATCTTTGGAGCTATTATGCCCAACTGACATTAAAGATATCATAAACTGGGCTTATTTAAACATGACCCATGTGGTCATAATGATGTCCCCTGCTCTTAATCACTGATCAACCCCTTCATTACCAAATCACTTTCCTCTTCTATTACTCCACAACAATCAGCATAAATGTTAACAAAAAGCATTTTAGAGTACTTCTTCAGAACAGCTCATTGATCAGTTGAACACTCTGGCTAGATTTATCAGACAACTGTAGTGGTATATAGCTGTCCAAGAAATGTGCATTGTATTTTGTAGCCATCGCCATCTTACTGAAAAATCAAAAACATTTTCGTGATCCAACGCCCATCTTGCGCCGATTTGGATGAAGTTTGGTAATTGTTCGTTCATTTTCGTTGTCCTGAGTGTTGTGTATCTTGTCTGAAGACCTAAGAGGTCCAGACGCGTCGTGTTTTGTCTTGTGATTCGTTTGACCAAGTCTTTTGGTGGAGTCTTATAAATACTTTAAAAAAAATTTGTGGCAGATTGTTTCAGCAGCTTTACGCTATTAATTCACTCAGCACCTCCATCGACAGCCATCCTCTACCCCCCACCCCCACCCCCTCTTCTCTCGTCTCTCCCTCCTTTTTCTCCTCCTCCTCTTTTCAACCACCCTTCACATTTCCGCCATCCCCTCTGTCTGTTGTATTTTCCCTACCACTGGTAAAGAAGGCAGCACGACCTTGGCCTTATTACCAGCTATTACCACACAAGCCTTCGAAATCTTCTCATCATTTACTTTTTCTCCTTCATCCCCTCTGAGACACCTATGCCCTCATGTTCCCATTCTCCTCTTCTTGCCACCCCCCCCCCCCCCCCCCCCACACACACACACCTGTCCTCATTTGCCCACCTTTGTGCACATGAGCACCCATGATTACCATCCTCACTTGGGAGTCTGTGAAATCTCACGTGTTAACGCTGATGTATTCTTGATGATAGTCATCAACAACGTGAGATCGCATAATTAATAGTATCTTTCTATATTTTTGCTACAATGTAAGTTTCACGATATATTCTTAGAGCTGTGTAAAGATTTGTGATTGGTGAAACAAGTAAGATTTTTGAATTGATAATTTCATGTGGCTCACTTGCTTACAATCACTATAAATCATAGTAACATCTTGCCTTGCCTGGCTATATTTGGCAAGATATAGAAAGAAAGAAAGAAAGAAAGATAGATAGATAGATAGATAGACAGATAGATATTTAAACAATTTAGTCGTTGGGGAAAACAAGTGCAGGCTGACAACTTTACCGTCATTACATTAATGACTTGGCTTGGCAAAGATTAAAAAAGAAACAAAATGGGGACGGGGTGGGGGTGGAGGATGGCACTGTAAGAGAAAGGTCTATCTTGACAGAAAACAACCATTCGTATCACTTCCGTAGATGTCTTCCATCTGCCGATTCGGACTTGTCAGTGAGACACGACTGATAATGTCTGTGTTCCCTTGGCATCAGATGGAGATACACCACAGTCTATAATTCTGTGGCATTCCACAGCCTATAATTCTGTGGTAATCTCACCGCCAAGAGTTCAGGATCCGTACCTCTGTCTGGTAGAATTTGAAAATTAAACGAGACTTACCTGGAAGTTGATGTTTAATAGAGATTATTTCGAGGATGCTGTTGGGTAGAGGTATACATGTAAAGGACGAAACCGCGAGCGCGCCCCAAACTTCGGCTACGTGTAATCCCTGAGAACAAACTCGGAAGGGAGGGTTCAATGGAAGTACCTCGAATTGCTGATGGGTGGGCACATGTGTATCTCTACCCAACAGCATCCTCGAAATAATCTCCATTAACCGCAACTTCCAGGTAAGTCTAGTTTAATTTTCAAATTATTCCTCGTCTGCTGATTGGTCAGACGTGATATGTGGAGATTTTAGCGTCGGGGATCACACGTTATTCCTTAGCACGTCAGGCCCTAAAAGGCAATCAGCTCAAAATGTGAGTTACTCCCCTTTGTCTACAAATGTGTCCAGCACAGACTGGGAAAATCTCTTAGTCTTCGTAGAACCACCAATTCCATCTTCATTCTGTTTAATGATCCGGTTGTAGATTCTTTAAAAAAGTGTTCCTGTTTGACCATCCACCTGCTTGAAGGATGCTGTCTATTGGTACACCTCTGCTTAATGCTGCAGAAATACTAGCAGCCCGAGTGCTGTGAGCCGAGTACTTCGATATGTCTATTCCAGCCATAAGCAGCACATCTTTCATCCAACGAGAAATGGTGTCTCTTTTCACAGGTGCGAAAGGCTTAATGCAACTGATAAAAAGTGCTTTCCCAGTGCGTAAGTGGGCAGTCTTTTTTCAAATACTGTCAAAGGTGGTGAACCAAGCACAGTCTCTGGTTTTGAAAACAAGGTATGACTAAAGGCTTTAAGTGAGTCCCTGGCTTGGTTTGTTTTAAAAGAGAACTATATACAAGTACACATTTAGACTCATGAATTCTTACATCATCAACAGTAAGACTATGGAGAGTCTGTCCTCTCTGACCAGAGAGTAAAGCAAGTAACATAAGTGTTCTGCGTGTGAGTTTCAGAAAGCTGAGCTGTTCTGCATCTGGCCACTGTGCTAACATATCAATGACTGTGTCTACAACCCATGTGTCATAGTACTTTGGGAGTGATAGTCTATTGATGAACACACCTTTGACAGTTTTACAGACTACAGGATGTTGACCTATTGTTTCTTCGTAATCAGGACAAAGGTATGCTGAAACCGCATTCCTAGCCAGGTTCACTGTACTATAACTAGCACCTGCAGCTTACAGTTCTGCCAGAAAACTTTGCCACATGCACAAGTAGTGGTTTGATTTCTGCTCACAAATTTCTGCCATATTTCAATGTAGGTGTTGTAAGACTTATGGGTGCTGGGTCTAATCCATGATTAGAACAACTGAATTTCTTGATAAACCAGGAGTTAAGAAATTTTTGCCGAGATCTTGCAGACAAGCAGGTTTAACCAACGTTTCTGAATGAGAGGATGAACTGCGCTGATGTCGCTGGGTGGGTGAAAAAGGTGGCGTCTGCACTTGAGTGCTACTGGAGGGCAGCAGAGAAGAAGTTGAAGAACAGCGAACCACGGCCAGTTGGGTACCACAATTATCCCATCTGCATGGTCTCTCTGGATCTTCTGCAGCACCCGTCCTATGATGCTGAAAGTTCAACCTGGAAGCAAAGAGGTCAATATCTGGAGAAGCCCTGAGCTGTTGGCAGGCAGACTGCAGAGCCTGCTCATCAAGTTTCCACTCTGCATCAGTGTTCTGACGCCTGAACTCCTTGTCAGCTGTCCTGTTCTGCTTCCCTGGAATGTGCGCTGCACTGATCCAGACATTCTTAGAAATGCACCATGACCAAATTGTAAATGCGATGCCATTACAAGCATCTGAATGGCTTGTTCCCATGTGATTGATAAGCTGACTGCTGTTGTGTTGTCTATCATTATCTGGACAAGTTTGTTTTCCAGCTTTCCCTGAAATGACTGCAAAGCAAGTAAAGCAGCTTTCAATTCCAAATAATTAATGTGAAAGACCCTTTCATGCGGCAACCAATGTCCGCCTGAAGCTGTACCTTCACATTCACGTCCCCAACCTATGCCGCTAGCATCAGTGGTGACAACTCTATCTGGTTCATACTGCACATGTCATTCTCTGTATCAGACACATTGACATTCTAAAATTTAAATTCCTCCTTACTCTCTTGACAACTGCATGAGTTGGTCGAAGTCACCTCTGCTCCTCTTTAAAGCTATTTTTTTGTATTTCTCAAGCTGTCTGTAATAGAGAGGTCCATACTTGACAGCAGCAAAGCTAGCAACGATTTTTCCTAAAACTTGAGCAACCTCACGGATTGTGTGACTTTGCTCATCAAGAAGCCTTTGGCAACTAGACAGTTTGCTGACAGCCCTTTCAGTGCTGAGAGTGACTTTCATGGAGACATAATCTATGATGACTCCAAGGTATTGAATCCTTGTTGTGGGCTGAATAGCCGACTTGGTTAGGTGAAGGATAAATCCTAACTTTTGAAACAAATCAGTCGTGTCTGTAACATTCCTCATGCAGTTGCTCTCTGTGTGTCCAATCAACAAAGAATCATCCAAAAACCCCATAGATACATGACATTTCATTCTAAGGGAGGCATAGACAGGTTTTAACAGCTTTGTGAACAAATGGGGAGCTGATGATAGGCCATTGGGTAAAGCATTGAATTCATAGAGATGATCTCTCCATTGAAAAATCAATAGTTTCTCGTGCTGTTCATAGATTGCTACGCTATGATAGGCATCCTTCAGATAAATTGAGGCCATAAAGCATCCTTGTTTATCAAAGTCAGGGCTGTGTTCAGAGTATCCATTTTGAAATGATGGTAGCTGACTACTAAATTGAGTCTTTTTAGATTTAAAATCATGCGATATTTATCTTTCTTTACCCTGCTAAAACTGGAGAAATAACTTCACCAGGGCAATGCTCACAAGGGGAAATTGCTTTCTTAGCTGTCAACTGTTGAACTTCTGAATCTGTGATCTTGCACTCTTTCTGATTTGTGACATTTGTTTTAGTGCAAGATAGCCTGGATAACTGGTCTAAAGGACAGTCAAACTCAACCTTAACCCATGCTGTCATGCTTAAAATCTCTGGGTCTGAAGTGATTTTAGACCATGCATCTTCAAACTGTCTTAATCTCCCAGAAGTAAACTCATGTTTCTGCGGTTTTAAAGATGGAACCAAGCTCACCTCTTCTATTGGGAGCCTGGATTCTGATGTCCCCGTTTCTGCTGAAACCAGTGCTGTCTTTTGTTTGTTCTGTTCCTTTGGCATAAAAAACGACCACGTGCGCAACCCGACTCAGAGTAGTATGAACCGCCCACTTGCCTAATATAGTAGCGGGCGTTTCCGCGGTATCTGTGCTCATGGCCTACACTGGAGCTGATGCGGTCGGGCTCACGCACGTCTTTCAGTGTCACGGACAAACTGTCCCCAAACAACTGGCCTGTGATCGGGACCGATTCATCACAGATCCGCAAACACTGCTTGTTTACATGTGGTCTGATGCCACTACGTCTGCGCAACGAAATCTCACGCGAAACGTGACCCAAAATAGCCGCCGCATTGGTACAATGTTTAACGGCTTCAGAATTGGCCACTGAACTGGGCAAGCCGCTATCAAGTAATCCGTTTGCGGCACGCACGCACACACGCAGTCGCCGCCTTGATGACCGCTCTCTGAATATGTTGCATTTTCAGGTCGCTTTTGTTGGTCTCAGACGGTAATTTCGACCATATTTCGTTATTTACCGTCGGGGCGATCAATTGCTGACAATTTGTCGGTCTGTTGTAGGCTTCAAATTTCTTGTTCTGCAGATCCGGGCAAAGTTTGTCTGTGAACCGACCATTAACAATTTCTGCCAGTTCCTTTCTCACTTCTTCGCTTACAGGTTCGTACCACTCAATTCAGCGGTTATTTCTTTCAGCAAGGTCAGAATTGTCTCTGAGTGGTCAGATTTTTTATTCTGCGATGCGAAAAGCTGTGCCTCTTTTTCCTCTAATTCTTCCAGTTCCCCATCTTCTCTCAGCTCCAAAATATCACCGTTGTGTTCCTGTTCTGACTCTGAATCATCTCCAGAAACTCGGGCAAATTTGGCGGGGTCTGCGGCGCTGTCTTCGTCTGGAAATTTTCTCTTAGGCCTAAGTCGTCCCGCTAGGGTCTCAAATTTTTTGTTCCAGCTGGCATCTAGCTCTTGAATCAGGCTTCTAGCTGACTCTGGGACTGTTTAGGGCTTACTGCTGTCTGTGAGTTCTGAAAGACTCTCCGAGATGGCTACTGAAAGAGCCGCCAATGTGTGCTCCAAAGTTCAGCTTCTGAAAGAGCCGAGCACAAAGGATCAAGACTACCGGTGTCGATCAGAAAGCCGACCAGTCTAATATCATAAACTTTGGAATAATAATTTCTTAGATTGTTAGGATCCAATGATTCTACTGTGATTATGACGTTTATTAATGACCTGAAAGGAATTATGAAGGTCCAAGGAAATTATTCACTCTAGATAGTCATTGGTAAAACCACTTTCACGCGTCTGTCTGGCACCGCATTTTGGCATCAACTGGGGTGCGCGCGCGGTTCGTCCTCCACATGTATACATCTGACCAATCAGCAGACGAGGAATAATTGGCATTAACTCTTTTGCGAGATGTCCAAACATTGCTGGGCGCACGTTTACTACACATCACCACCTGTGCCCAATCAGAGATCCGTCGTCCACCTCAGTACTAATCACACACGTTTAACCGTTATGCCATGTATGATTAACAAGCATATGGAGGAGCATTCTAAAAGTCACACCTTTGTGTATATCATGTGCTGCTTTGAATGAGCGTATTTTGAATGGTTTGGTGATCCCGCCCCCCCTCCCCCCCCCCCCCCCCCCCCCCCCCAATTTCTTTTCGTTTTTTTACCACCGACACCACAAGCCCAGGACGTAACATTACAGTGTGGTGAGTGTTAGATGACATATCTGTGGACGATATAAGGAAACAAATCTGAAACTATTGATACAAAAGCCCTATGAATTTGCAGCATTGTTAACAGAAACTCATATTTGACTATGACATTGTCAAGTGTTTGCATGAAAATGTCGTATGAAATTGTATTTGTGGAAGTGCGCCCTTTCAGTGTGCCAGCTCAGCGTTAGGACACTTAATGTAAAGCAGCACCTGTATCCCAGAAAAACAACAGGCACAACATACCTTTCTGGGGAGGGGGAGTGTGTTAGCTGCTTTTTCACGAGCTAAAAGGGTCAAGCGGTTCAATATTGACAGACTAGAATTCAACATTTCATATATTATCATTTAACACGCCTTTCAAGTTTTTAGTGATGTTTTCAGTGAACGGTTTTCTATGTCATCGCCCCTGCTGTTCCATAGCGAACATGGAGTGTTGGGAAAAAACAAAACAAGATGACTGTGTGCACACATCTTAAAAATGCACACAGTGCTTTTTTCTATTGAGGACAGAAACTGATCTGTTAATCGTGCTTACCCCCATGGTTACAGTACCATACTAGTTGCTAAAATTCTATTGCTACCAGCCGCCGTGGCGAAGTGGTTAGCGTCGCGGACTCCCGGCTGGGAGGTCGTGGGTCGAATCCCATCAGAGTCATGTGGGTTTTTCTGCCCCGACCGGCTCCTACCCAGAGCTGAGTTTGCTGCGGACTCAGTTGGGAAGACTGGGACCACACAGTCGAGTTTCATCCACTTAATGGATGCGTTTCTGAGAGTGTTGCTCAAATTTCATGACCAACACTGTAGGTGCCTGTTTCTCTCGGGCCTGGTTGACGCCGGGATATATTATGAAAGGAAGCGTAGAGTACAGCCCTGTCATGTAGTCTCAGACCGAAATGGAAATCCGTAGCATCATCTTAATCATCCTCATTCTCGTCGATCAGCATAAACAAAATGTCTCAAATTCTGTGGCCCTTCATGCCCTGCTCTCATGGTGACCTCAATTTCAATGTCCTCTCCACGTCTGTGGCTTGGTTTAGTTCCGTCGGGGTCACCGGTATCGGCAGTCTATGGGGGCTGTCGTTGGACGGACGTGGTGGCGCCCTCCGGAGAGAGAGCTCACTCACGCCGGCTCCGCGACTAAGCAATTATTGTCGTCAGTAGGGGGCTTAGTAGGTGGTGTCCTGCGTATGTTAGATCAGAACAGGCGCCACTGAACACCACCGAAGTGACTCGGCAGCAGTGCAGTGACTCCTTCGGTGGGTTGCCTCTTGACGACTTGACATTGACTGCTCCCTGTGGATTGCCGGTGCCGGGGCTGCGGCGGGGCCGACTGGGCTGTGGCTGTGGACGGGGTGTCGGAATGAGCGGCGTGGGTGCACTGCCTCTGAGGTGGCACAGAGGTTGGGACAGCACAAAAACAAACAAACAAACAAACAAAAAACAACAACAAAAAAACTCTATTGCTTAATTTGATCTGAAACCACCTTAATCTGATGTCATGATTATTTTGTGTTTTTACGTAAACTAGCTTGCCATTTAATTTCAGTATATATTATGCTTCTTTCTCTCACAAACAATCCACCTGAACTTCGTTTTGTGTAAGTACGGCATCATGCAATTTTGTTCCTTTCTGATGAATATAAAATCTCAAGAGCTTTTCTGTTTTTTTTGTTTTGTTTTTGTTTTGATTCTTCCTTCTGATTATTGTCCAAGTTTGTGTTTTGTCCACGAACTTCTTGCCTTTTCATGACTGCCATATAGATTAGAAATTTAATTTACATATTAATAGATGGGTTTTGATGCGACAAATAAGTATCATCTTCTTTGCAATACAATGGGTGTTGCTGCAGATCCACTCATGCCTTCATAAGAACATGTAAGATAAGTGTAAATTATCGTTAGAAAATGATGTTTCAGCAAGTTCTCCCAATGACATCGTAGTTTTGACTTTTGTGATCTAGTTTAAATCCCTGAATTAGAATTTTTCTCATTGTCGAGGGGATAGGTTGAGTTTAATAATTGTTGAACTAGGTCCGTATATATCAACTGATGGACTAATCATCAACACAACTAATTTTCATGTGTAGTAGATTTAAACCATTTAACTTAGCTCAGTTTTGATGCGTCCATGTAACAACGTTCGTAACGGAATTCAGTATTTCCTTCAAATCCTCTTGTCTGTTGTCTTTCTACTCATTCAGTCCTGATCGTTATTCCACACAAATTTTGAACAAAGGATTTGTAGCTCCTTTACAAAATCAGCCCTTGGGATAAGGAGAAGAGCAGGCAAATAAATATAATTGAAGATCTCAGTACTTGCTATCCTACCTAGATATGTTAGAATGCTCTTGATCAAAACGTTCTGCAAGGTTTGTTTTTTTTCAATATTTTTTCCCCATGGTGTATAATTGATACCTCAGAATCCCACGAGGTTAACTTTGTAAGCTATTTTCCAAGTATCTCGAATTTGCTGGGAAAAAAAACAAAACTTTATCATTAGTGTTTAATGCTGGAATATCCCACCATCAGCGTCTAGCTTTAATTTTATTCTTTGATAATGGGTTTTATATGGGTCGGACTGGGTGTCATGCGCACTGTAAAGAGAGAGAGAGAGAGAGAGAGAGAGAGAGAGAG
>CM065742.1:18711869-18724369 GCA_033310375.1 Conus canariensis | reverse complement strand
TACAAATTTTCAGAATGATCGGCCAAGTACTTTTTGAGATATTCTATAAAGAAAAAAAACCGTTACAGGCTGTTACAGCCGTTAGTAACGGCTATAACGGTGTAAACTAAAACATCGGGCATCATTCGAAACCCATAGTGAACATACCTGCTAATTTTCACAAAGATCGGCCAAGTACTTTCTGAGATATTCCATGAAGAAGAAAAAGCGTTACAGGCCGTTACAGCCGTTAGTAACGGCTGTAACGGTAAACGAACACATCGGGCATCATCCGTGACCCATAATGAACATACCTACAAATTTTCAGAATGATCGGCCAAGTACTTTTTAATATATTCTAAAAAAGAAGAAAAACCGTTACAGGCTGTCACAGCCGTTAGTAACGGCTATAACGGTGTAAACTAAAACATCGGGCATCATCCGTGACCCATAATGAACATACCTGCTAATTTTCACAAAGATCGGCCAAGTACTTTCTGAGATATTCCATAAAGAAGAAAAACCGTTACAGGCCGTTACGGCCGTTAGTAACGGCTGTAACGGTAAACGAACACATCGGGCATCATCCGTGACCCATAATGAACACACCTACAAATTTTCAGAAAGATCGACCCTGTAGTTTTGTCTGGAGCGAGTGGAACACATTTTGACCATGGACACACAGACAGACAGACAGACAGACACACAGACACACACACAGACAGCATTTCTTCGTTCCCATTCTAAAGTACTCCCTGTTCTTTAAGAACTGGAGTACAAAAATGCACCTCGTCTTCACACTCATTGTCGCAACATGGACAACTGGTATCTTCCTGATTAATTGAAGCATTTAGGAACCATCTTTTGCAATTTTTTAAGACCATTTACTCTTAACCAAAATCTTGTCAAATTAATTCTGTGCCAATAGTTCCTAACACATGTTAAGTATTTCTCTGTTTGAAATATGTCCTTAAAGGAATGGTGCCATCTATATCTATCATTATTTTCTAACTCAGAGTGCCAATTTTGTTTACTACATGCGATGATCCTGTCTTTAAATAAAGAAATAAACTGTTTTCATGACCCACCCCTTGGTTTAACCATACTATTCCGAATCCATTTATAGTCAATATTTTGTGAATATTTGAGAGAGAGAGAGAGAGAGAGAGAGAGAGAGAGAGAGAGAGAGAGAGAGAGAGAGAGGTGCATACATTTTGGAACACGCGCAAAGACGCAGAATTGTACGTTTGGCAACACTCTTCACATCTGAATCTTAAACACAGACAACATTTTTGGATATAATTCAACAGGGACAATGACAATAATTCCATCAAAAATGAAATTGGTCAGAGGGGATTTAAAATTACTTTAGCTCTTACCAGCTGCTCACATGGTAACTATTGTGCAAAGGAGAGTGGTTTGTGCCACTGGAAGATGTGTAATGTATCCAGTCATATGCGCGGGCCAATTCATCGAATCAGCTTAATAAACTTTGCGACCTTCATTTTAATTTGGAACGTGGGTGCTGTCTGAGGCGAAGGCAGGAAATCCCGTGTGCTGCACAAAAATGCGTACAAATCATACATCTTTTACCCGGAGAGCTTCTTATATTATTCATCACCGTGGTTTGTGTAGCTGTTTCCCTTTCTTTTCCTTTTTAGCGCACAGCTGAAAAAAATGTATAAACTGAAAGCGTTTTGAACTGAGCAAACACTGAGTGCGACAAATCCATTAATTCATATTGACTTGATTTTAAATGTATTGAAAATAGTGATTTTGTGCTACCATCAACTGTGTTGAAATGGAAGACTTATTATTACATTAACTTGGTCAAAATTCAGTGTTTCATATGTGTCTACATCACATAGGTTTCAATGTACCATTTTCTGTATACTGATATCAAAAGGGTTCAAAACTTAGCGTTTTGTGTTGTTAGAAATCATCAAATGCGTTGGTCAAAAGAATAACACGTTGAATTGTTAACTGAGTGTAGAAAACTGACATTTTGTGTTTTGGTAACATTATGTAGTTTAAAACTAACGATCTGTATTGTGTTAACATGGAATTGGTCATAAGATAACAATTGTGGTATGTTGATATCAACTGTTTGTAAAAGTAACATTTTGTACTGAGCTAATATTAATCAACTTCAAAATAAATAACAGTATTGTTAGCAACCACGTTAAAACATTCTATTTATGTTAACAGGTTTTCATAACAACTTTTCATGTCCCGCCTGTGTCAAAATGTTTAAAAATTAAACTTTTGTATTGTCATATCGGCAAGTAGACTGAAGACTGACATTGTGCGTTGTGCTGAAATTAAACGAGTTGAAAGGTAACATTTCGTGATCTGTTGAAATTAAAAGAATCAAAAGCTAACATTTTGTGTTGTGTTCATACCAAACGGGTCGAACACTCAAATTCTCTGGTATGTTAGCACATATCCAGCTGAAAACAGAAATTCTGTTTTGTGTTACAAAACAAAAAACAACACAGTATAGAAGTTTCAATTTTGTGTTCTTTAAGCATTACACAGATTAAATCCGACATTTTCCAACTAAGTTTTTGAAGATCAGAATCATTAAAACAGGAACAAAACAAAACCAGGAGGTTTTCATAGCTTCATCTTTATTGCATGATATTGTTAAGATATCCAAGGTCATCAACAGTAAGCTCTTTATTTTGTGATGTCTTACCCATCATAATCATACCTTATGTCTTTAAGTATTTCCACTGATCAGTTACATTTAAAGGTGTAAGCATGGTCTGGTGTTTTGATGTTATAGATAATCTATTTCATAAAGATGGAATTCTATACTAATAGTGAAAATGCTGGCAAGTCCTATATTCATTAATTACAAAATTTTCATCGTTTCTTATGATAATAACTCTAAAAAGACATATGGATTTATACTATCAATACATTTCAAAACTTGAAGGTTTGAATAAGATCACTCCTAATTGTACTGGCATTATTTTAAGCTGGTGATTTAAAGAGTTCTATCTAAATTCTCTATGGATAATTTTGAGTTGTTTGTACTTATTTTGTTGCTCTTTTTCTACCCTTTTCAATCAAACCAATTCTAATGATGATCTTTGTCACCTTGATCAGCGTGACTGTATGCATATGTAAAAACGTGAAACTTTCAGCGTGACTTTACATGTATGTGATGTTTAAGACAAAGTCTGAAATCTTTAGTAGGGGTGCGTGTCGCCATGGTTAGGTTGAAAAAAATATAATGAAGACATAGTGTTAGAAATAAAAGATGAGTGTACAGACAAAACGTTTAAAAAAGGGGGGTCGTGAAGGGCTTGTCCCTTTATTTTAGAGGAAGAAGCGATCTTGGCTCACAAAATTCGGCGAAACTGGGGAGGGAGATAATGTGAGTGAGAAGGTGGGATGTCCGTACGTCCCCCTTTGTTTTTATGTTGTGTATGTTGTGGACGCAGTCAAGGTGGCTGTCCAAAGTTATATTTAGTCGCTACGTGTGGCACAGGTCGATACTTGCTCTTGCAGAGTTGTGTTCAGTGTCGCTCAGAGAGCTGTTCCCATCGGCGTCATGTATGCCCAGTATGTACACTTAGTTCACAGCTGAAGAGACGTAGGTCGTCTTGTGGTTTTACCAGCGGATTCGTTTTTTTTTTCGTTTTTTTTTCTCATGGAATTCGTTCGGTGCCATGATAGTGTGTCTGTTGTGACCAATGTGTTCTTAGTGATGCTGTACTGATTTCGGTGTTTTCAGCGTGCTGTCCTCCTGTGATTCCAGCTCTGTCCAGAGGATGTGTGGCAGCGTGTACGTTTCAATGTAAATTAAGGTGTAGTGTAGATATGTATTGTGTTTGGTGTTAGGCATGTACTCGTTTCTGCATTTTGTGATCGATCTAGAATTAGTAGTGTGTGTCAGTGTGAGTTCATGTGTGTGTGTGTGTGTGTGTGTGTGTGTGTGTGTGTGTGTGTGTGTGTGTGTGTATGTGTGTGTGTGTGTGTGTGTGTGTGTGTGTGTGTGTGTGTAGTTGCAAATGTTGTGATTGACTTAACTGTGAAAACGTGTGGTCAGTTTGCATGTGTGTATTGCGTGATATAGTATATGTGTTCGTCATGGGGGAAAGAATGGTCGTCATGGTGTTGTGATCAGGTCCATAACACGTCGTCAGAATTAAGAAGACTTCACTGCCAACGAGATTCATGTCGGAAATGAATAAGCACACACGAAGAAAGATGATCCAAAGGAAAAATTGAATAACTCAGGACAGAGGTTTGATTATGTCCAGTGGTAAAAAAGTGGACAGTGAGTGTGTGGCGTGTTATGCTATGTGGCCTTTGACCTAATAATTATAATTTGCTAACTAACTAAAATGTTTGTTCTGTTCTTTTTGTGGTTGTGAGGCCTAAGCAGTTAAGAACAGAGATGGAAGATGGAAACATTAATTTGAAACTGCTATTAAAAGAACGGTTCAAATTTTGTGATTGTTTCTGTTACATCAAAGTGGAAAGATATTTTTTCCCAGAATAAACATTATGTCTTAACGGTTTCTACGCATGGGAAATTAGCAGAGCCTGTTTGCTCTCCCCCACTCTTTCCAACATTTACCTGGACAGAAATATGACTGAAGCACTGGATGTATATCAAGGCTCATAAGCATTGGTGGTAGGATAGTAAGAAATCTACACTTTGCCGATGACACCAATGAGCTAGCAGGAGAAGAGCAGGAACTGGCCAACCTAGCAGAGTGCCTTGACAAATCTTGTGCAATATTCGGCATGGAGATCAACGCTGAAAAGTCACAAGCTATGACCAACGGCATCAGCGCTAACATAACTATCAAGAAGAAAAACTAGAGCTTCAAGTACCTTGGGGCAATTCTTTCAGATGAGAGATCAAAACCTGAAGTGCTCTCCGGATTTGTTCCAACGGCTGCAGCACTAGTCGGACTAAGACCCATCTGGAATGACAGAAACATCACAATCAGTTCCCAAGATCCGACTGATGCGCTCCCTGGTCATTGCCATGTTTCTCTATACATGCGAGACGTGGACTCTGACAGCTGAACTTAAGAGAAGGATTCATGCATTAGAGATGAGATGCTTCCACAAAATCCTTGGCATCTCACACAAAGACCATATGACCAAATTGGAGATCCAGACCAGAGTAGGGCAAGCCATTGGAACATATGAAGACCTGTTGTCCACAGTGAAAAGAAGGAAAATGAGATGGTATGGTCATGTATCAAAATCACCAGTACTTGCCAAAACCATTCTACAAGGAACAGTGTGAGGAGGCAGAAGGGGAGGGAGACGGAGAAAGAGATGGGGAAACTGCCTAAGAGCGTCTGAGAAACGGGAGGCGTGGAGGAAGCTGGTTGCGAAGTCTTTTGTGGCGCCCCAACGGTCTTCAAGACTCTGGGATAGGTGATATATGTACTGCTCAACGATGATGCTTCGTCACCCAGTTTTTCACTTTGTATTTTAAGATTCCCCGTCAATTTACGATAGGATTACGTTTCTGTCTCTTAGTGGTAGGAAAAAGGGTAGCAACACTGGCCACTATATGATGGCAATTACGATGTACTTGAGGTAAAAAAATGATACATAATATGTACTTACAAGACACTAGGGGAAGTTCTCGTGTTGAGATCAGTCTGTAACAAGATATATTTTGGTTACTTCTGCGGGATGAGTCTGTCTACTCCTTGTTTTAGGGATTTCTTGTGGAGCCTTTTTAGAGAACTGTTGCGTGTTGTCCAGAATGAAAATTTGAAGGTTTTGCTTACCCTATAATCAATTCCAAAGCAGAAAGAGGGAAACATATGTGGATGGAGCCGCCGTGGCGAAGTGGTTAGCGTCGCGGACTCCCGGCTGGGAGGTCGTGGGTTCGAATCCCATCAGAGTCATGTGGGTTTTTCTGCCCCGACTGGCTCCAACCCAGAGTTGAGTTTGCTGCGGACTCAGTTGGGAAGACTGGGACCACACAGTCGAGCTTCATCCACTTAATGGATGCGTTTCTGAGAGTGTTGCTCAAATTTCATGACCAACACTACAGGTGCCTGTATCTCTCGGGCCTGGTTGACGCTGGGATATATTATGAAAGGAAGCGTAGAGTACAGCCCTGTCATGTAGTCTCAGACCGAAATGGAAATCCGTAGCATCATCTTAATCATCCTCATTCTCATCGATCGGCATAAAAAAAATGTCTCACGTTCTGTGACCCTTCATGCCCTGCTCTCATGGTGACCTCAATTTCGATATCCTCTCCACGTCTGTGGTCTTGGTTTGGTTCCGTCGGGGTCACCGGTACTGGCGAGTCCATGGGGGCTGTCGTTGGACGGACGTGGTGGCGCCTCCGGAGGGAGAGCTCACTCACGCCGGCTCCGCGACTAAGCAATTATTGTCGTCAGTAGGGGGCTTAGTAGGTGGTGTCCTGCGTATGTTAGATCAGAACAGGCGCCACTGAACACCACCGAAGTGACTCGGCAGCAGTGCAGTGTCTCCTCCTGTGGGTTGCCTCTTGACGACTTGACATTGACTGCCCCCTGTGGATTGCCGGTGCCGAGGCTACGGCGGGGCCGACCGGGCTGTGGCTGTGGACAGGGTGTCGGAATGAGCGGCGTGGGTACACTGCCTCTGAGGTGGTGCAGAGGTTGGGACAGCAAAAAAAAAAAAAAAGAAAAAAAAAATGTGGATGGAATCTGTACTTTCAAAGACTAGGTAAAAGGAATCTTTTCCTACCAAAAGAAGTGTATTGGATGATAACAGATGTAAAGTTTTGATCCTGGCGTCGTGCCATCGTATAAAGGCTGTACAATGCATGGGAACATGTCATAAATGAAAGTCTTTTGTGAGCCCGTAATGCAGACGGCAAAGGAACTCAGAGAGAATTAATTTCAATAATGGCGACAATTTTGCGTATAAGTGTAGACATCATAAATGAAAGGTGGAGCGAAATGTTATTGTCCAGTCGTTTTGAAAAGGAAAGCCATTTTGTTACAAAGAAAAATAGTTTCAATGGAAAAGAAAAGAAAACATTAGGCGTGATATTTATACTTATGTAATGGACTATGCTGATGCACGCATAGTTCAAGGAGTGCTCTCGGGATCGGGAGGACAGCTACCCTGCGGGAAGGGGATTAAGAATCAACGTCTCACCCTGCAGGTCGGTGGCTGCCCCTGCTTCTCTTCGCCCTTTAACCCCTCACCACTTGCTTCCTGTCTACTCCTCCTGGAACCCCTAGTTCTCCTTTCTCCACAGAGCTGCTGTGGATCCATCGAGCGCCTGGGAGCTTTGTCAATCTGGACCTCTGAACTTTGGTCCTGCCTGATTGCTATAGACTCGTGGAACTTAGGCCACCTGAAGTTGGTTGTCGTTGATGCTCCTGCTGACTCCACCGTACCATAGGAATCCATATCCGCCTGTACTGCACCGTGGTTTGGAAATGTATTATCATTCTAACTGTGCACCTGCGTCCTGTTTGCCGTTCAGCAACTGGAGTGTTGATTATCCAGTGAAGTTATGAAATGGGTCAAAGAGAAAAGGTGTATACCTACATACTTAACACACACATACACCAGACGTCAGAATCACCAGTGCGCATGTAACCAAGGCAACAGAGCAACACAGGGTTCAGGTGCACAAACATTGAAAAACAAAATCAAGCATGAATGGTGTATGAGCAATATTTAGACAGAGTGAGTGGATAAGGCATGCATGGAAATTCGTTTGGTTCAATAAAAGTCTACATAAATGTTGCTGACATTACTGATGCCGAAATCGCTGCTGACATTACTGACTCACAAGAGGACAATGACAATGACAAAATGTTTGATTGTGTATAGGCCTGTGGCCCGTTACAATGAAGAGAAGGCAAACAACTGTTAAATGAAAACGAGACAAACAAACGTAACATTCACACATTGCCAGAAATCCCATATCAACCGCAATAATCTCAGAAAAATGTGTTCATAAAACAAAACTTGCTCTGCGTTTCAAAGCCAAAAAGAGGAATTTAGACAAATTCAGTTGATTATCAAGGCTACTACTCAAAATCCTTGTGCATTGGTCACGTCTGTTAAGGTAGCTCCCTGCACTTTCAATGCAATGTTTAGCTCGTAGGTCACTATATTGCTGGTATTCGAATAGCACATGGAATGCGTCCTCCATCGTCCGCCTGGCACAGGAGACAACCAGGTTGATCTATTGCCGAAAAGCGAAAAACATGGCTGTTTATGCTCGAAACTCCCATTCTAAAACGCACGAGGGCAGTTTTAAATTGCCTGTTCTTAATGAATTCAAAATACGTTTCACGTTCAAAGATGCTTTTAAATGAGTGGTATAATTCAAACCGATTGCTCTCTGATACATGAGCATGCCAACGTTGGCAAAAACAGTTCTGTAGGCGTTCTTTGAATATCTGTATAAAATGTTTCTCGTCGCCTACCCCTCCAAACATCCAGACATACCCAAAACCGTTTGAACAAAGCAGTGTTTTAATATGTGTGACCCAATGTTGCATCTTTTTGTTTCTATTTTGTAAATCAAAAAGCATGTCATATGCTTTTCTGGAGTACCTTGTCAGTGGTTGCCTGCGTAGTCTGAACCAGAACAATACATCTCGTTGCAGAAGTAATATATAACGAAAAACACCCCAATTCTCCATATACCATATCATTAAGTGTAAATGGATGGACGTTCAGCAATAGCTTACAGGCCTGCAAATTAACTTTTTCGATAGATTCTCGTGGTTTAAACCCCCATAGTTCTGACCCGTATAAAAGAGAAGGAACAACCTGAGTATAAAAAATCCTAAAGAACAGGTTAGGTGAAAAGCAGCTGAGTTTTCTTAACATTTTCAGAATTTCTATGGTAGCTTTCTTACCTCTAATGCAATGATCGTGGCCAGTAGCAACATCGAAACTAAGCTTTGTTGAAAAAGTAACTCCTAGATATTTACAAGAATTTACAACATCTAACTGCTTATCGCCAAAGAACCAACATTCCTTTCTACTTAAATAGCCGCCTTACCGGAAAACAATGACTTTATTTTTTTTTCCAGGTTAACCTTTAAACATAATCTTTGAGGACACTCAAATAGGACATTAAGTTGATTGTGCAGACCTGCTATAGTAGACGACATGAGAGCGATGTCATCAACAAATGACAGTATGAAAATTTCTACATCGTTAGGGATGAATTGTATTCCATGCTTGCCACGTGAAAACATGTCGCGTGCAAGCTCGTTCATAAATATAGAAAATAAGGTAGGACTAAGACAGCAACCCTGTTTTAGACCTTGCAAACATTAAAAATAATCAGTGTAAGAGTTACCACATCTGACACATGATTTAATGGTGCTGTACATACTTTTCAAAATGTTAAACAGGTTTCCTTTAACGCCATTCGTGAGCAGTATATTGAACAAAAGACCATGTTGTACCATATCGAACGGCTTTCTGAAATCGATAAATGCTACATAAAATTTATTGTTCCTTGATAAGTGTTTTTCTATGCTAGCATACAAAGTGAAAATGTGATCAGTAGTGGAATAAGATTTTCTAAACCCAGCTTGAGCATCAGAAATAACTTCATTGGTTTCAGCCCAGGAAATGAGCCGCTTATTCAAAATGTGCGTACAAATCTTACACAAGTGACTAATCAAGGAAACGCCACGATAATTGTTCGTATCGTTCACATCACCTTTCTTATATAACGGAATAAGTATTGATTTAGTCCATTCTACATAGAATACACCATCTCTGAAAAGTTTATTGAAGTATTTAACTAGAAAGGGAACTATCAAATCTCCTGAGGCCTTTATGACTTCACTTATCAAAGAATCAGGACCAGCTGCTTTGCCACACTTAAGACACTGGATGGCTTTCTTTACTTCCTCAACTGTAATTTCAGCGTCCAGAATAGGCTGAAATGCCATATCAGAGACATCCAGTTTTGGATGGTCCACACTTTGGACAAAACCAAGGTTTAACAAGTGTTCAAAATGGTTAAACCACTGATCATGTGACACGAGGACCTGGACTTGAATGAATGAATGAAAGGTTTATTGTGATCACGCTTACATAGCCATTGCACAAAAGGGGGGTGATGGTGTGGGGTGATGGGGTGTTCAAACGAAAAAGTCCAAATATTACTCAGTCGATTCATCCGAACATCGCTGTTAGGAATCTAAATGCGGAAGTAGATTCGTAAATCATTAGACATCAAATGTTGGCAATTATTGTTCTTTTGTTGTTATAAATCCCTGTTTTATCATGAATCACACGAGCACAGTATAGTCGGTCATGACGGCTCGCTAAGATTTCCGTTGTCGACATCAGTGTCCTCCTTCACATCCTCCTTGGAAATGCAGGTGAAGCTGTCCATTTTCCTCGTTGATCCCCTCAAACACTACAGTCTTTGTATCCATAGATTGCCCGAGTCTGCTGTTTGTGGATCAGCACATCGTGAACAATCATCAAAAACGTCACTGCGCTCTGAATCACGTGTGTTTCCTACTGTAATGGCTTCGGTTTTAAATTGTTTTGTGGTACACAGCCTGCCATGTCCACGTCTGAAATTATGAAACTCTTTGTCACAATCTTCATCAGCACATACGTTTTCTAATTCGCTGTCTGGAATCAGGTCGTTTTCCTGGACGAGTGGCACTGATTGTTTGCTAACGTCGTGTGTGCCCTGAGCAGGCTTAGTAGGGGAGAGAGGAGGCTGACTAGCACACTGGTCTCTCACATCACAATCAGCTTTTTCACTGTCCATTCTACAATCAGTTTGAACATCAGTGTAGAATAGGCTGGGTGGCGTTGGTATGTGTCTCTGCTCTGCGCTTGTCCCTGTTCACTTGTGAAGGACATTTACACCGTAATACAGCCCTACCTTGGATTTATGTGGCGGGGGGTGGTCGGAAGTCTTTGTAAGTCTCAATGCAACGACAGTGTGCTTTCCTACACCTTCGATTTTGTACGACAAAAAAGTCATTTCTTTCAACACTAAGATCAACGTACTTTCTAAAGCACATGGGAGACATCAACTGGCATGGCTGGATGGTTTTGTTCAATCAACACACACAGTTCGAGGAGCGCTGGTGAAGGAGCGTCTTGCTGGTAGCCAGACAGGGGAAAACCATTCATTAATTCACTCAAGAGGACCTGGGCATCATATGGGAATCATGATGGTGGAGGGGGTCACGGAATCCTTCCGCAAGTTGAAGAATGGAAAGACTCCATGAGAGACTGGTGCTTGTCTTGAGATGTTGATAGCAAAAGACCAGGAACACTACTTCTTCGCCAGCGCATCAAGATACATGGGAAACGGGGATAGCTCACGTGTCTGGAAAACAGGTGTGACCATCAAGCTGCCATAGAAACGAGCTTTCAGGGGACAACAGTAACTGTACAACCATTACTCTATCATCCCTCACCACCAAGGTCTTCATCCACTATATACTACAGCACATCACATTAGTCGTGGATGCCATATTACCCCCAATAACACGTTGGCTTCTGGAAACGAAAATCATTCGTTGACCACATCTCCATACTTAGTCACATTGTCGAGCGGTCCCATAAATAAAGCAGTGCGCTCTCCAAAGTAGTTATAATTATAATGATAATGATAACAACAACAGTACAACAACAACAACAACAACAACAACAACAAGAACAACAACAGGCCAGACTTGCCAGGTTGTGATAATTCACTCTTGTGTACGCAACGGGCTCCCTACCTGGGTAGTGCCAACTGAAGAGCTGCCTGCCGGCGCTTCATTCAGTCGTTTGCCGTGTCATCCATTTATTGGTTTGACAAGGTTTTCAGCAACCAGCACGGTGCCTCACTCTAGAGAATTTTTCGACTGTAAGGCACCAGCAGGACATCATCCAGTCCCCTCATGTAGACTCCGAGTGCAGTGCCATCGACGATATCGAGTTGACAGCTTCATTTTATGTGGACACTGGAGCCAGACAGGGATCCCTCCTGTCACCAATACCTTTTCTTTGGGCCATTGACTGGCTGAGCCTGAGATAAATAGAAGACACAGGACCAGGGGAAGAACAACAAAACCAGCAACCCAGTCACTGTCAACTGAAGGCCACTGGACGGCATACAGGAGATTGTTTTCCATTTTGGAAGCATGGTAACAACAAACAATGATTGTCACTAGCACAGCAATAACAGGATCCGCAAAGCAAACCAAACATTCTTCATATTCAGGCCCAACTGTAGCTCCATTGGGCTCAGCGTTTGCACGAAGATCAGGTTCTTCACAGTTTGTGCTAGGAGACCACGGTCGGTATTGAGCAGAAGTTGAAGGTGTTGAAGACCGAGTGCTTGTGGTGTATCCTCAGGATCTTCTGGTCAAACACAATCCCCAGGGCAGATCTCCAAAGCAGGACGAAATCGTGGTAATTCAAGAGACGATCCCGGTGCGCCACAGGAGATGGTTAGGACGCATTTGTTTTATGTACCCAGCTCCCTGCCCCCAACAGCTTTATGCTTGACAACCCAGGCAAACAAG
>CM065742.1:18686869-18704369 GCA_033310375.1 Conus canariensis | reverse complement strand
AGATTCTTCGATTCTATTTACCTACACTTCTCCTTATTCCATATGATTTTGTGAAGCGCTGCGTATCCTTGAGTTCAAAATTTGTATGGAATAACGAACAAGACTGAATGAGTACAAAGACTGCAGAAAAGAAGATTTGGGGAAGTGGAAGTACTCAACTCCCTTCGAAGTTATATGGATGCATTAAAACTGTGCTGGGTGAACTGCTTTAAATCTACAACATATGAAAATTATTATGTTAATATTTTGTTCATCAGTTGATACATACGGATCTGGTAATTTCAACAATATTAAACTAAACCTACCCTCCCCCTAGCAGAAAAATCTATTTCAAGGATATAACTATGCCACAAGAAAGTTAAAACTACAATATCATCGGGAGTATTTGCAGAAACGTCATTTTTCGACAGTATACACTTGTCTTACATTTTCGTACAAAAGACAAGAGTGGATTTGCAACAACGCCCATTGCATTGCATATGTATGTAAAGAAGATGATGCTTATTTGCTTGCTTACACAATCCATCATTTAATGTGCAAACTAAATTTCTAACCTATGCAGCACTCATAAAAAGGCAAGAGGTTCTTTCCGTGGACAAAAAATCACATGGGGATAACAGCTGCAGTAACAGTCGTCAGCAAAAAGAAAGCACCGAACATATTTTTAACATGTTTGCACACAGTCTTCTTTTTAATTTTGGCAACACTCCATGTTCGCTATAGACAGCAAGAGCAATGGCATAGGAAACCGTTCACTGAAAACATCACTTCAAACTTGAAAAAAGCGTGTTAAACGATAATATATGCAATGTTGAATTCTAGTCTGTCAATATTGAACCGCTTGACCCTTTCAGATCTGAAAAGCAGCTAACACCCCCATCCTCCCCAGCATGACATAATTTGGCTGTTCCACTGAAAGACTGATGCTCCCTTACACCAACTGTTATAATGCTGAGCTGACACATCGAAAGGGCACACTTCCACAGAAATACAATTTTTATGTAATATTTTCATGTAAACACTTGACAATGTCGTCGTCATTCAAAATACGCTCATTCAAAGCAGCAAATACAACAAGAAGGCGTCATTCTTAAAATACTCCTCCCTGTGCCTGTTTTTCATACATGGGATAACAGTTAAACATGTGTGATTTGTACTGAGATGAACGCCGGACCTTTGATCAGGCGCTGGTGGCGAAATGTGTGTGCGTGAGCCCGGCAAGGTTTGAACGCCTCGCAGAAAGAGTTAACACAGACACAGTTGCAGATTCTGAACTCTTGGCGGTGAGATCAACCACAGAGTTATAGACTGTGGAATACCACAGATCTGTAGACTGTGGTATATCTCCATTTGACGCCAAGGGAGCACAGACATTATCAGCCGTGTATTACTGACGAGTCCGAATCAGCAGACGGAAGACCTCTAAGGAGGTGATACGAATGGTTCTGTTTTCTTTCAAGATGGACTAGGATGGTCCTCATATGCGGCTAGTGACGGATTTCATACTTATAATGCAACGCTTCGATTTTTCGATCCCATTGTCTTTCTCTTACAGCCCCCGTTCTCCACCATGGCCTCCCTTTTTGTTTTTGCTTCTTTACCAAGTCATCAATGTGATGATGGTAGTGTTGTCAGCCTGTACTTGTTTTCCCGATGACTTAATTGCTCAATGATCTATCTATCTATCTATCTATCTATCTATCTATCTATCTATCTATCTATCTATCTATCTTATGTTTTGCCAAATATAGCCAAGCAAGGCAAGACAAGTCCTTGATTTAAAGTGATTTTAAGCAAGAGAAGCCACATGAAATTCTCAATTCGAAAATCTTACTTGTTTCAACAATCACAATCTTTACACAACTCTAAGAATGTATCGTCAAATCTATATTGTAACAAAAAGAGATAGAGAGATACTACTAATGCGGTCTCACGTTATTAAAGAACGCTTATTAAGAATACATCAGCGTTAAAACGTGAGATTTTACAGACACCCAAGAGAGGATGGTAATCATGGGTGCTCATGTGCACCACAGTGGGTGACTTAGGAGAGGGGTGGTGTGTGTGTGTGTGTGTGTGTGTGTGTGTGTGTGTGTGTGTGTGTGTGTGTGTGTGTGTTTGGGGGGGGGGGGGCAAGAAGAGGAGAATGGGGACATGAGGGCATAGGTGTCTCAGGGGGGATGAAGGAGGAAAGTGAAGAAAGAGAAATGATGAGACAGATTTGGAGTGGGTT
Source organism: Conus canariensis (assembly GCA_033310375.1). Taxonomy (NCBI): domain Eukaryota; kingdom Metazoa; phylum Mollusca; class Gastropoda; order Neogastropoda; family Conidae; genus Conus; species Conus canariensis. The sequence goes on along the minus strand of CM065742.1, from coordinate 18,702,136 downwards.
TGTTTCCTGCTGCAAGTAGCAGTGTCGTCACAGCTGATTTCAAGGTCAAGGTAGTGCTGCCTTCTTTTACCAGTGGTGGGGAAAAAAGACAGAGGGGATGGCAGTGATGTGAAGAATGGTTGAAGGGAGGAGAATGGGGAAAGGGAGGGGAGAAGAGAGAAGGGAGGGAGGGGGGAGGACTGTGGATGGAAGTGTCGAGTGAATTAGTTGAACACAGACGCTGAAACAATTTATCACAAAAATGTTTTTATGATAATTCAGTAAGATGGTGACACCCACATGTACTTTGCATCTTTGTTCTAAAAACCTTCTTTATTAACATTCATGTTGATTATTGTAGAGGAATAGAAGAGGAAAGTGATTTGGTAATGAAGGGGTTGATCGGTGATCAAGAGGAGGGGGCGTCATTATGACCACATGGGTCAAGTTTAAATAGGCCCAGTTTGTGACAGTTTCAATGTCAGTTGGGCATAACAGCTCTAAAGATGGCAGCTGGCATGAGAAAAAAAAGTGAACGCGGTTCAATACGAAATGAGAAGGCTAGAGCAGGCTAACATGCGTTACATAGCTCTGTCCCTCTCAGTTTGTTTGACCCATCTTTTGCCATTTATCTGCGTGTGGCAGCCACAAAAAGAACGTCATGGCACATGCTTCTCTTGTTCTATGTCTGAGGTAAAGGTTTGCAGGACAGGCAGAGGTTAGTGTGACTGGACATAGAGAGTCAGGGACTGAGCGAGTGTTTCTTTGTGCTCATCATAAACTGGATTTGTCTCTGCGCACCTGTTACCACAGAGCCTGACACCACCCTTTACGATGAATGACACAGTAATGTCACCATACCATCACAACACACATTCTGGAGGGGTGACATCTAACGTCAGTTCCTTCACCAACAGTACCAATCACACGTCCACATTTCACCACCAGGAGGTCTTCTTACCTTGCAACAATCCTCGAAATATTGTCAGCCCTCATGTGGCGGAAACGATGGATCTTGTGATGTATGCCGGGATATTTCCTGTCCTCGTGACTTATGGCGTCATCACCAACGTCATCAATATGACTGTCTTTGCACGGCAGGGATTGTCAGACCGAATCAATTTATGTCTATTCAGGTAAGATGTGACCTTATGTTAGAGTTTGTGGTCTATAGATATGATGATGTAATAGTCAGTAAGCTCACTTCAATTTATGTTTACGTTCATGCTAACGAGGCTGTCTATTTTTGTCCATTAACCAGTGTTTAAACTTATTGTCACAACGACTGTGGAAGGTCTAGAATGTAAACAAGATTCAATTGGGTCTGACTCAGAGAATGTTTATCTCCCAAGTCTTTATTTCATGCCAATGACTTCTAGTTTATTCAGCATCAGTCTACACTGGAAAGCAATGCAGTCCTTTCCTATTTTTTTTTACCCAATGCATCCAATCTTATTGTACATTTTGTTTGTGTTTTTGTTTGCATGCACCACTTGCGTTCCGTTCCAAAGGATACTGTATGTAGTTTTTTTTTAAATGTACTCATGTCCTTTCTTTGTTAAGTATCGCTGCCTTTACTTACTAAGGGCCCATTGCTCTTGCCAGAGCATAGACCATCAACAACTGCCCACCAACGATCAGGATCCTAGACAATCTTCTCTATTTCTTCCAGCAGTAGCCCATCTGCCTGGTGTTCGCCTCCAGGTGTTTCTTGGTCTTCCTAGCTGTCTCTTGCCCTGAGGATTCCAGGTCAGAGCTTTTCTGGTGGTATTGTCTGGGGATTTCTGAGGATGTGTCCTACCCACCGCCATCTTCTTTTCCAGATGTCTTGCTCTACTGGCAGCTGGTTAGTTCTTTCCCACAGCTCTTTGTTGCCTATTTTCTCTGGCCAGTGAATGTGGAGGATCTTTCGCAGGCAGCTGTTAATGAAGGTCTGCACTCTGTGCATGGTGGTCTTTGTGGCTCTCTGGGTCTCTGACCCGTATAGGAGGACACATTTGATGTTTGAGTTGAAAAGGCGGGTTTTCGTGCTGGTGGTGATCAGTAGAGATCTCAAAAAGTTTTTGATTGTGATAAAAGCTGCTCTTGCTTTTCCTATTCGGGTTTTCACATCGACGTCAGTTTCCCTTGTTGATTGACCACACTGCCCAGATATGTGAAGCTACTGACTTCTTCCAGTGGGGCTCCATCTAGCACCACAGGGATGTGACTTACTGTATTGATCTTCAGTACTTGGGTCTTCTGTGTATGGATGGTAACGCTGACCTTTGCTGCAAAGGTTGACAGGATGTCTTATCCTGCATCTGTTGTCTAGTATGGGAGAGCAGGGCCAGATCGTCCACCAAGTCCAGGTCGTCGAGCTGGAACCAGAGGGTCTACTGTAGGCCATTCCTCTTTCTTCTGCCGTCCTCTTTATCATCCAGTCGATGGCCAGAAGGAACAGGAATGGTGAGAGGAGGCAACGCTGATGGACTCTGGTCCTCTCCTCAAATCGATGTGTTGTCTGTCCTGCATGAACCACATGGCATGTCATCCCTTCATGGGTTTTCTGGATCAAATTGGTGATCTTTGCTGGTACTCCTTAGTGCCGTAACAGTTGCTACAAGCTGTCTCTGTGCAAGCTGTCAAAGGCCTTCGGAAAGTCCACAAAATGTATGTAGAGTGAAGTGTTCCGTTCTAATGTTTGTTCGATGATGATGCCCAGCGTGGGAATTTGCTCGGTGCAGGAGCGATCTTTCCGGAAGCCTGTTTGTTGGTCTTTAAGTGTTTTGTCTACTTCACCCTTCATTCTCTCTCACGGAATTCTGTTGAAGACCTTGCCTGGTACTGACAGGTCAGTGATGCCTCTATAGTTTCCACAGTTGCTGAGGTCTCCATACTTGGGTAATTTAATTATGTGTCCGTCTTTCCAGTCTGTCCATATCTTCTCAAAATGTGGTTCAAGTATGCTTACTGTAGTGTTGATGTCAGCCTTGAGTGCTTCTGCCGCAATTGCGTCTGGACCTGCTGCCTTTCCATTCTTCATTTTCTTGATAGCACTGGTGATTTCTTCCCTGGTTGGTGGCTCACTATTGATTGGCAGATCAGTTTCTGCCGCCGGGATATGTGGAGGATCTTGCGGTGCTGGTCTGTTCGCCCATCTGTCAAGTTGTCCCTCTTGGTCTGTGATAGTCTCTCCTTGTGTGTTGTGGATGGGTCTCTCTGGCTTGGAAAACTTTCCAGCAAGTTTCTTGGCCGTATCGTAGAATCATGTTTCTACTGCCGGCTGCCTGTTGTGTTTCTTCTGCAAGCTGGTCAATGTACTTCTTCTTGTCACTTTTCATACTCCGTCTCACTTCCTTGTGGGCTTCGTTGTGGTCTGGGTGGGCTGCTGTTTTCTGTGCTCTTGTTCTGCTCCGGTTGACTTGTTCTTTTTTCTGTTTCCGTTTGTGAATTTGCTTAAAGGTTTCTGCTGTGATCCTAACTTTTTTTTTTTTTTTTTTTTCTGTCCCAACCTCTGCGCCACCTCAGAGGTAGTGCACCCACGCCGCTCATTCCGACACCCCGTCCACAGCCACAGCCCGGTCGGCCCCGCCGCAGCCCCGGCACCGGCAATCCGCAGGGGAGCAGTCAATGTCAAGTCGTCAAGAGGCAACCCACAGGAGGAGACACTGCACTGCTGCCGAGTCACTTCGGTGGTGTTCAGTGGCGCCTGTTCTGATCTAACATACGCAGGACACCACCTACTAAGCCCCCTACTGACGACAATAATTGCTTAGTCGCGGAGCCGGCGTGAGTGAGCTCTCCCTCCGGAGGGCGCCACCACGTCCGTCCAACGACAGCCCCCATGGACTCGCCGATACCGGTGACCCCGACGGAACCAAACCAAGGCCACAGACGTGTAGAGGACATCGAAATTGAGGTCACCATGAGAGCAGGGCATGAAGGGCCACAGAATTTGAGACTTTTTTTTATGCTGATCGATGAGAATGAGGATGATTACGATGATGCTACGGATTTCCATTTCGGTCTGAGACTACATGACAGGGCTGTACTCTACGCTTCCTTTCATAATATATCCCGGCGTCAACCAGGCCCGAGAGATACAGGCACCTGCAGTGTTGGTAAGGAAATTTGAGCAACACTCTCAGAAACGCATCCATTAAGTGGATGAAACTCGACTGTGTGGTCCCAGTCTTCCCAACTGAGTCCGCAGCAAACTCAACTCTGGGTAGGAGCCGGTCGAGGCAGAAAAACCCACATGACTCTGATGGGATTCGAACCCACGACCTCCCAGCCGGGAGTCCGCGACGCTGACCACTTCGCCACGGCGGCTGGTGCTGTGATCCTAACTTTGTGGTGATTCTTCCTTGATCCAAGAACCTCTTTGCACGTTGGTAGAAAAACTTCTTTTGCTTCTGTCCAGTGGGTGCATATGTCTGTATCTTCCATGTGTAGGTCTTGTAGGTTTTAAATCTATTCTTCAGGGACAATGTGAACGAGTCTCTGTAGTGCTACTGTCCTTGTGGTCCTACATTGAATTTTCTCTTTCTACTGTTGTATTCACTGGGTTCTTCTTCAAATTGAGCTTGATTCTTGCCATCAGAAGGTGGTGGTCTGATGCTGCGTCTGCCCCTCTCCTCACTCTGACATCCTGCAGTGAATGTCTGGATTTCTTGGAAATGCAGATGTGGTCGAGTTGATTTTTAGTTTCATGATTTGGTGACATCCCTGTTGCTTTGTGAATCCTTTTGTGAGGAAATATGCTGCCACCGATGACTAAGTTGTTAATCCTACAGAGGTCTGCTCGTCGTTCGCCGTTTTCGTTCATGTCACTTAGTGCGTGAGTGCCCATAACTTCTTCGTCTCCTCGGTTGGCTCCTCCTACCTTGGCATTCATGTCTCCCATGAGAATGGTCGTGTCTTTGTCTTTAAGCCTGTTCAGTATGGTGTGCAGTCTGTTGTAGAAGCTATTTTTGTCCTCTTCATCATAGTCGTTGATCGGGGCATAGCACTGTACAATGTTCACTTTGATGTCTTTCTTCTTTGTTTTGAAACTTGCTGTCACAACCCTTGGTCCGTATGCTTCCCATCCAATCAGTGCTTTTTGTGTTTGTTTTGATAGCATGATTGTTACTCCCTCTGTATGTGCAGAGTTTTCATTTTCAGGGCCTGAAAAAAGGATTAACCCTCTGGAAGATAACCTTACTTGTCCGGATTGTAGCCATCTCGTCTCACTGAGTCCTAGTAACGCCAGTTGTAGTTGCGCATCTCAGTTGCTACTTATCGAGTCTTCCCTGCTTCATTCTTGGTTCCGATGTTCCACACACCGATGGTGATGGTTTTCCTAGTCGTCAGAAGGTGGGTCGGCGCTGAGGCTTCCTTTCGGCTTTCACCAAAAGACGTCATGAGTCCTGCTGATGCAGATCCTTCTTCTTCCAGGAGTGGCGTTTCTTTGGCAGTTGTTGGTGTTTCTGTCGCAGGCAGTTGTTTTACGGGGTGAGGTCGCTAGTCTCACTCCCAACCCTCCTCCTTTATCCGGGTTTGAGACTGGCTGCTGGCTCTAAAACGACTACCAGGCAGAGTTACTGCTGACTTGAATGTCCTTTATCCTGTTTTTTTTTTTTAGAATGTTTCAGTGAAGAACCATGTTTCCGTTCAATGCCCTTTATTCCGTTTCTTTGAGAATGTTTCAGTGAAGGGCTATGTTTCCGTTCAATGTCCTTTATTCCGTTTCTTTGAGAATGTTTCAGTGAAGAACCATGTTTCCGTTCAATGTCCTTTATTCCGTTTCTTTGAGAATGTTTCAGTGAAGGGCTATGTTTCCTGTTAATGTCTCTTATTCTATTTATTTGAGAATGTTTCAGTGAAGAACCATGTTTCCATTTAATGTCCTTTATTCTGTTTCTTTGAGAATGTTTCAGCGAAGAACACTGTTTCTATTTAATGGCTTTTATTCTGTTTCTTTGAGAATGTTTCAGTGAAGAACCATGTTTCCATTTAATGTCCTTTATTCTGTTTCTTTGAGAATGTTTCAGCGAAGAACAATGTTTCCATTTAATGGCTTTTATTCTGTTTCTTTGAGAATGTTTCAGTGAAGAACCATGTTTCCATTTAATGTCTTTTATTCCGTTTCTTAGAGAATGTTTCAGTGAAGAACCATGTTTCCATGTAATGTCCTTTATTCTGTTTCTTTGAGAATGTTTCAGTGAAGAACCATGTTTCCATTTAATGGTTTTTATCTATTTCTTTGAGAATGTTTCAGTGAAGAACCATGTTTCCATTTAATGTCTTTTATTCCGTTTCTTAGAGGATGTTTCAGTGAAGAACCATGTTTCCATTTAATGTCCTTTATTTTGTTTCTTTTAGAATGTTTCAGTGAAGAACGGTGCTTCCATTTAATGGCTTTTATTCTGTTTCTTTGAGAATGTTTGAGTGAAGAACCATGTTTCCATTTGCAGAATGCTACTATTCATGACTGTTCTAACCATCTCTGAGCTAATAGCGACAGAGGGCCAGTCCCGTTTGTTTTGGGAGATGGTGACGTGAATACCTATCGTTTGGTTTCTTTTTGTTTGTTTGTTTGACAACCTGGGCAACACGACTGTTTCTAGGTGACTATACTTTCCAAAGAAACACAATATTGGGCAAGGAGCATTTTGAAGCTGTTTCATTTTACCCTTGACTACTGCGACCAGTGTACTTATGATCATGCAGACACAGTATCCTCCTTGTTATGGGATAAGGCAGACAGACTGAGTACTGAAGACCACTGTCTGCTTTGTCTTGTGTCTCATGGGAGGACGGGCTTTTATTTCTGGTGAATCTATGTCCACCAGTCCGGTTTCAGTGGCGTGTAGCATTCAAGGGGTTAAAGCAAGTCGCAAAATAAAAAAAAATAGAAAAAGATCATGGGGTTGGGAGCAGTTGTGCCGCAAAACTAACTGTCTGGGCGACTCTTCTCGTTGTGTTGCCTGTTGAGAACTGAAGTGTTGATTGCAATGCTTTTCTGCGTGTCATCGTTTATGTCTGAAGTGCTGACTGTAACGCTTCCCTCTGTATTTCCTGTTTATGTCTTAAATACCAACTGTAATGCTTCGCTCTTTGTTACATGTTTTCTCCGTAGCGCCGACTGTAACGCTTTCCTCTATGTTTCCTGTTTATTTCCGAAGTGCCAACAGTAATGCTTCCCTCTGTGTTTCCTGTTGATGTCCGAAGTGCCGACTGTAACACTTGCCTCTGTGTTTCCTGTTCATGTCTGATGTGCCGACTGTAATGCTTCCGCTTGTGTTTCCTGTTCCTGTCTTTAAGTGCCCACTCTAACGCTCTTTCTAAATTTCCTGTTCATGAATGAAGTGCTCACTGCAGTATTACCCCCTGTGTTTCCTGTTCCTGTCTGAAGTGCTGACTGTAATGCTTTCCTGTGTTTTCCTGTCTAGGTCCCAAGTGCTGATCGCAATGCTTCCCTTTATGTTACTGGTACTCTCCTTGGTGTTGACCATGATCTACTCCATGTTCCAGTCTGAAGTGCTGACTGAAGTGGGTCCCTTGGTGTTGCCTTGTTCTGTTTAAAGTGTTAGCTGTAATGCTTCTTTCTGTATTTCTTGCTCCAGTCCGAAGTGCTGTTATTCCGTTTAAAGTGACGACAGCGATGCGTTGCTATTTCCTGTTTCCGTTTTAAGTCCTGACTCTAATACTTCTTTTTGTGTTTCCTGTTCCTGTGTGACACAATGAGTCTAGAGCTTCTCTCAGTGTTTCGTGTGCTGATCTAGAGTACTGACTGATAATGCTTTTCTTTAGGTTTTCTATTCTCGTATGCGCTGATTGCACTGCTTGTCTTTATGTTTCCTGTAGCTGCCTGTAATCGTGTGACTATTCCGATCTCTGTTTCAAATACTTGATGCAGTGTTTTCAGTCTTCCATTTCCTGGACAGAGGCGTTTATTCAATTAGTTCGTTTTGATGCTAATATTTTATGATGGAGATATTTGCTGGGATTCTGTCTGTCTGTCTGTCTGTCTGTCTGTCTGTCTCTCTCTCTCTCTCTCTCTCTCTCTCTCTCTCTCTCTCTCTCTGTCAGTCTGTCTCTCTGACTTGCTCTGACTCTCTCTGCCCTTGTCTGTCTGTCTGTCTGTCGGCCTCTCTCTCTCTCTCTCTCTCTCTCTCTCTCTCTCTCTCTCTCTCTCTCTCTCTCTCTCTCTCTCTCGCTCTCGCTCTCTCTCTCCCTCCCCAGTCTAAGCTTACTTTTATCGTCTAATAACGAACCAACATATAGAAACTTGTCCATTTTCTTGTTACAGAGTTTAAGAGACGATCTGTTTTATATCTCCCCACTTTGCCTTAAACATGTGGCTACTAAAAATAAAAGGAAAAGATGCTCCCAGGATTCACCGAAAGGGGGAGAGAATGATGAATCCATCGGTGCTCAACCAATCATGACTGCAAATCCCAAACGGACTATGAACATGGACCAAATGGAATATCCATGTGTCTGTGGAAAGCGTTTCGCTACCACCCGTGGCATGAAGATCCACAGAACAAAGATGGGATGTGTGAAGACTCATCTGAATGAGCAGCAGCGCACTGCATCAGCAGATAAGACGTCGGAAGACCAAGGCCAGGATTTAAACCACAGTGCCAAGGACATCCACGCTGTTGGTTCGGATGAGGAATTTGCACAGGCCCTCGATGCCAGGCGCCTGAAACTCAACCTGCCACGAGCAAACGAAACTGAAGATTGGGAGAAACTGGATGCAAAAATCGTCCAAAGACTCGATGCACTGATAGGGAAAAGCACCCTGGAACACAAACTAGCCACATATGGGGACATTGTGTATGCCACATGTAGAGACGCCTATGGAGCAAAACTACCCAAAGAGAAAACACCTCCAAAGAAATCCAGACGCCAAGAAAAGATGGACAAGATCAGGGTCCAAAAGAAAAACCTCAAGATGCAAATGAAGACCGCACTGCCAGCTGAAAAACAAGGCTTGGAAAAACTGTGGAAAGACCTGAAAGAAAAACACAGTGCCCTCAGCAAAGCGGAATCTGCGAGGAAGAGGAAGAGCAAAAAGAAGAAGACACAAGAGCGCTTCTTCAGAGACCCCTTCCAGTTTGCCAGAACACTGTTTGAGCAGCCAAAATCTGGGACCCTAAGTGTGGACAAAGGAGTTCTTGAGCAGCATCTGAGGAAAACATACTCTGACCCACAGAGCAAAGCACCACTCGACATTCAAGGTCTGGTGTGGCCAACCAACCCTGAGGAACAGTTCAATGGCAAGCCTCCAACGTTGGCGGAAATCAAGAAGGTGGTCGACAAAGCCAGAGCCAAATCATCACCAGGGCCAAACGGAATACCTTACCAGCTTTACAAGAAATGTCCCAAGGTGCTGGAGTGGCTCCACAGGCTGCTGCGATCGGCTTGGAGAAACCAGAAGATCAGCGGCCAGTGGATGACGGCAGATGGTGTGTACATCCCCAAAGAGCAAAACTCAAGTGACATTAGCCAGTTCAGGCCAATATCACTACTGAACGTCGAAGGGAAAATCTTCTTCTCTGTCATGGCAGCAAGGCTGACCAAGTACCTGATGGAAAACAAGTACTTGGATGTGTCAGTCCAGAAAGGTGGCATCCCAGGCGTGGCGGGCTGTGTAGAACACGCCACAATGATCTGGGACGCAATCCAAAAAGCAAAAACAGAAAAGAGAGACCTGGACGTAGTGTGGCTTGATCTGGCAAACGCATATGGATCTGTGCCCCATGAGATGATACAGTTGGCTCTTGAGATGTACCATGTGCCAAAGAACATCCGCGACATGCTCAAGAAGTACTTCAATGGCTTCTCAATGCGGTTCTCTACCAAGGAGTACACAACAGACTGGATCAACTTGGAAGTGGGTATTGCAATGGGCTGTGCAATTTCCCCAATACTGTTCGTGCTGGCAATGGAACTCATCTTGAAAGCAGCAACAAACAACGCGAGACAAACAGACCTTGGCGATGGATACAAGATGCCTCCTCTCAAGGCCTTCATGGATGACACTACAGTGATTTCATCCAGAGAAGACGAGACACGTCATGTGCTGGAGAGGCTGGACGACATAGTTGCCTCATCCAGAATGAAGTTCAAGCCAAAGAAATCACGGAGTCTCTCACTGAGGAAAGGAAAAGTGGCCGGATCTGTGGTCTTCAGTGTTGCCAACCAGGCCATTCCAACAGTCACAGAAGAACCAGTCAAGAGCCTTGGAAGATGGTATGATGATACGCTGAAAGACACACAAAGAGCAAAAGAAACCAAGCAGATGGCGGAGGAAGGCTTGGAGACCATTGACTAGTGTGGGCTCCCTGGCAAATACAAGGTCTGGTGTCTGCAGTTCATGCTGATACCAAAGCTGCTATGGCCTCTGATGATATACGACATCTGCACCAGCATAGTGGAGGCAATGGAAGCCAAAATCAACAAGTTCACAAGGAAATGGCTTGGTGTCCCACCCTGTCTGACTGACATAGCGCTGTACTGTCGCCAAGCAAAGCTGAAACTACCCCTGAAATCCATCCTGGAGGAATACAAAGCAGGGAAGATCAGACTTCAAAGCATGCTGGAGGACTCAGGAGACAAGGTGGTAGAAGCAATTAAGCCCCAGCTGAAGACAGGCAGAAAATGGAAAGTTCAAGAGGCGATGGATTCTGCAAAAGAAAGTCTCAAGATCAGAGAAATAACAGGACACACACAGACCAACAGACAGGGACTGGGGGTGACCAAAACTGAATGGTGGTCAAAGGCCAAAGGAAAAGCCAAAAGAGACATGATGATTCAGGAGATGAGAAAAGAAGAAGACCAAAAAAGACTCCAAAAAGCAGTCCAGCAGAGCCAGCAAGGGCAATGGACAACGTGGGAGAATGCACTCCAAAGAAGTCTCACTTGGAATGACATTTGGCACATGGCCCCTCTCAGGATCAGCTTCATTCTCAGATCTGCATATGACCTTCTGCCCTCAAATGCAAACCTGGTGAAGTGGGGGAAAACAGACGATCCTGCATGCCCCCTCTGCCATGAAAAACAAACAGTGGAGCATGTCCTAAGCTAATGTAAAGTAGCCCTGGCTCAAGGAAGGTACACATGGAGGCACAACCAAGTGCTCAAAGAAATTGTACAAGTAGTCTGGGCTAGTACCAACACCACAAAAGGGAAAATCAGGACTCCAAAAGCACCCGCAACATTCTTCACGGCAGGAGGCAGCAAATCATGGCCAAGAACAACAGTGCCACTCGAAACATGCAGGCAGAGTCTGCTGGACGGGGCAGATGACTGGGAGTGCACTGCAGACCTCCCAGAATGGAAGAGTCACCCAGAGATCATCAGCAAGAGTGGCATGAGACCAGACATAGTAGTCCACTCTAAGTCAACCAAGCAGCTGATCATGATCGAGCTCACGGTGCCATATGAGAACAGAATGGAGGCAGCTCAAATCTACAAGACTGAAAAGTATGCTGATCTGGCAAACAGCCTGAGGAGAGAAGGCTATCAGGTCAAAGTCCTCACTGCAGAAATTGGAGCTAGGGGGTTTGTAGGAACGTCTGCATACAGCCTCATGAAACAGCTCTCAGTTGCAGGGAAGGAAAAAACCAGAGCCCTGAAAGCAATGGCAGAAGCGGCAGAGAGGTGTTCAAGCTGGATCTGGTCAAGGAGGAACAAAAGTGAACTTCATAAGGCTTAATTTCCCTACAAATATCAGGTGTCCCTGTGGCTCAGTGGTTAAAGCGCGAGTCATTAAGTGGAAAATGAGCATGTCCAGAGGGTCATGGGTTCGAATCCCAGCCATGGCTCGTCCCAAGATGGGAAAAAAAGGGGCAGCAGAGGGACATCCGGAGTCATGAACCGGGTGTGGCCCAACCCCCCTAGAGTGTCAGGAGATAAGGGCCGAAACACTTGCTTGAAGGGGGCTTCTCTTCTGAGGACTCTCTGCTGCCACGCTCTCCACGAGTTTCTTTCTACTCGGTGCATTTGACACTATAGTGTGGAACGATTGTTCAGTAAAGGGGCGATGGCCTATTAATGAATAAATATCCGTATCCATACCCGTATCTCTGTCTCTGTCTGTCTGTCTGTCTGTTGCTGTCTTTCTGTCTGTTTGTCAGTCTGTCTGCCTGTCTGTTTGTCTCAACCCCACCTCTCTCTCTCTTTCTCTCTCTCTCTCTCTCTCTCTCTCTCTCTCTCTCTCTCTCTCTCTCTCTCTGTGATCATTTGCGTCTGTACTCTCTGTGTTTCTTTTCTCTGATCGTCATCGTCAATGGGTGAGTTTTCATCCTGTTGGCCAGAGGCCCTTAAGAACAAGGTGAACTTGCAGACTGAAGTCAGCATTTCTTCTGGCAGCTGTTGTTGGCAGTGGTGTGTCTGATTCCAGACGGGGCTGTGGTCTGACGCTCTCTCAACGCTGGTTTCTTGTGAACTCAAGTTCACTTCCTGATGCTGGTCGGCCGACAATGGGCGTCGGTTTTTTTCGCCTCTTTCCCTCCCTGTCTTCAGGGCCACCAGGCCGCCTTTTCCATGCTGGGGTGGCGATGCTCCTGTGCCGCGCGAGGCCGCCTCAAAGAGGAAGTAGGACAAAGTCACAGGAGCGTTGCACGAGTCCCGTCTATGGTCCACGCGGAGTACGGCTGTGAGGGTAATTTTTCAGCCCAACCCGAGAGGGCCACGGTAATCGTAGTTAGGCAGCGCTTCATCGCCAGTCGCCCCACATCTTAGGAGCTATTCCCGGGCGACACAGCTAGATCCGCCATCACCCATACGGCTGGAAGGTTCACTGCGCCGCCTGACACTGATCTCTCATGTCAGTGTCCCTCTAAGGAGAGTTGTCACCTCTCCCTTGGTGTTCGCTACTATGCCACCTCGCAGGGAACGCTTTTCTTTGATAGAAATGCTGACCTTGTTTCATTACTGTCTGAAAAAAAGCCTGCTTATGTCTACCCTTCCTTCCTCTGACAAAGGTTCTTATCGCTTTTTAACTTTCCTAATTCTCTGTACATCTGTCTGTGCTTCCTTTTTAAATAAAAGGGCTGACCATCATGTTTTTCTCTGTTTTTTTTTTTTCCTTCTTCTGAGTGCGTCCTTCTCTCTTTTTACACTCGTTGACACGAATGTTAACTATCACATTTTTCTTAAGTTCCCCTTTGCTGAATCTGTAGCTTTGTGTGTGCTTCCTTTCTCTAATAGAAATACTTGCCTGGGCTTCCTTTCCCTTATGTTAGTTGTGACTTTGATCATTCTTGTTATATATTTCCTCTGTCAAACGAAGTGACAAGAATGTTGTCTTAAATTTTCTTCATAGAAAAAAATCAGCATGAAAAGCATGGCATCATGTTCTTCACTATATACCTTCTGTTCTTATGAGGATTTTAATGAAACAAATTTCGGTCATTTTATCGTCAGGTGTCGAAGTCGTATTGGTGTATCTAGTTTCATCTAGGTCATTTTACCGCCAGGTGTCGAAGTCGTATCGGTGTAGCTGGTTTAAGTGTGGTGGGCACGTAAAAGAGCAGAGACGGACACTGGACTTTTTTTTTTTTTTGGTCGGAAGTAAAACTCACTCTCTCTGTAAAAAAGAAAATCACATTTCCCCATATTCGCAGTGGGTACGAAGTGGACACAGCTGTAAACCTTGAACGATATGGTTTCCAAAGTTAGCAGATGTAGTACAGTGTATATGGACTAGTCTGCACGCAGTTACGCCTCCTTGATGAAACTGAAACCGAAACTCAAATTGGACGTAGCAGCCGTGTCTGAAATGAGGTTAATTAAATTAGCGGTCGTCTTGATTATACAGTTGACAAGATAGATATACAAGCCAATATGTCCTATTGATTACACAGATAACAATATGGATGTATTAGCCTGCATACCATGCTGATTGCACAAATGACAAAACGGATGTACATGCTAGTATGTCGTATAAATTACACAGTTAACAAGGCAGAATTAACAAGATGAATGTACCAGCCTACATGTCGAGTTGCGTACACGTTTATCATAATGGACACACCAGCGTGCATGTCGTGTTGGATACAAAGTAAAGAACATAGGTGTACCAGCCTACATGTGGTATTGATAGCACAGTTAACAAAATGAATTAGCAGCCTGTATGTGGCTTCCTTACTGTGAATGCTTTGAACCGGGGTGGTTTCATTTTCAATCGTTTTAATTGATTAGAAATCGTCATTAAAAAATTGTCCGCTGTAAACACTGTTACAGAAATATGCGCATTACGTCATGCGTAAACATATGTCAGAAATGCGCGCGTTACGTCATGCGTAAAAATATCTTATATGTGCGTCACTAAGACACTAACAACAAATCAGTGCGAGATCTAATAAAGATCACATGACTGCATTAAACTGACTTAGTATTACATTGAACATCTTTCAAACCTCTGGGAGACACACTTTACCTTCTATTCTTTGATCGCCATTGAATACCTTTATCTCAATATCTAATCTAATCAATATGTGGTGTAGCGTATATGGACCAGAAAATAGCATAATAATTCTAAAATCCACAGCCAGTACTGCGAATTAACCATTCGCTGAGAGCTTAGTAGTTGTAACAGTTTACGACTTAAAGCAATGACTTTAGAGTCTGCTGAAATTTCAAAATAGATAAAGATTTACCAGTGATATGCTCTGAACGTTGTAAATTAACGATTTTCAATTCATGGACCATTGTTAAGACTGGCAGGTCTACATGCATGTTGTTCAATTTATAAGATAAGAAATCAAGATAGCTAAACAACCATCTTACAACTATTTAAAAAAAAACCCTGAAGTACAATTTCAAACAAAACCAGCCAACTAACCAAATTCTTTTGATAATGTACAAGTTCAAATGAAATGTAGTGAATTACAACAACTGCAGAACAACGCAATGAAGAACAAAGCTCCTTCACTATTGGATCTATAGACTGGTTGTTACACACATGTTACATTTGCTCTAAATTTACAAAAATGGGGCCCATGCATTACAACTGTTCAACTGTGCAGTTTCAAGTATTGTAACGTATTCTTATATACATATATCAAACGGTAAAGCTACGAATTTCAAGCTCTGATATATTTAGAAGTCATTTAATGGTTGTCTCATTCCAGAAAATAGCATAATAATTCTAAAATCCACAGCCAGTACTGCGAATTAACCATTCCCTGAGAGCTTAGTAGTTGTAAAAGTTTACGACTTAAAGCAATGACTTTAGAGTCTGTTGAAATTTCAAAATATCAGGAATTGCAAAAATTTAAACCATTTGAACGTTTAAAACGAATA
>CM065742.1:18654369-18671869 GCA_033310375.1 Conus canariensis | reverse complement strand
AGGATTATTGCGTCCATTAAAGACTACACCCTTTGTTTTTGCTACATTAACATTAAGCTTCCATGCGCTACAATACTCGCTTAATACATCAAGAGCATGCTGTAAACCACAAAAAGAATCTGCAATAACAACAATATCATCAGCGTATAAAAGTAAAAGTAAACTAATGTAACTTAATAAATCTGAGTCAGGGAGATTTAAATCAATATTCAAGAAAGCACAGTTACGATCTGTGAGATATAGTTCAAGATCATTCAAATACAAAGAAAATAGCAAAGGTGAAAGATTTTCACACACACACACACACACACACACACACACACACACACACACACACACACACACACACACACACAATTTTCACTGCCAGATAACCGCATAAACGATTTCACTGGAACCAAAAAGGTTTTGCATGTGTGCTAATTATTGTCACGGAAGGCACACAGAACTTGAAAATGGTTGCATAGAAACCTCGGGACTTTCAATCACTATGTATGTGCGCTAATCATTGAACCATCTGCCGTTTCTTGCAGACTTAAAGATTCAGGCAAGAAAACGTTCGCTTTGTGTTATGAAAAATCACCAGCCTGATCGCGCCATTTCAGTCAGGGCCAGCCATTTTGTGGTTGTGTCAGCATGCTGATAGAAAACAGCAGGCATTGTTGATGAGAGCCTCACCAAAATCATGACTTACAGACGATGTCAGAGGAAACCTACTTAGCCTAGCACTGTCAAGATAATGCTAGGACTGCTAACCTAGGATCGTGAATTCCAGGCAAGACTGAAGACGGACCCACCAGGGACTTTAACAAGCAGGGTTCATAAAAACCAAGAACTGTGACTTACAGGCAAAGCTGGTGACAGTTTCGTCAGGATTATGACTTAAAGAGGCATTACTGGGGACGCCATCGCCAGGTTAAGGACCTACAATCAATCTTGGCTGCAGTTTCACCAAGGATTCTGACTCACAAGCAATGCAGGTGAGAATTTGACCAAGAATGTGGTTTGTAGACAATGTCACAGACAGCTAGCTAGGATTGCAGATCACAGGCAATGGTAATGACATTTTCCCCAGGACTATGACTTTAGGCAATGTTTAAGACAAACTAACTCGTGGTAATGACAATTGTAATGACATTTCCTCCAGGATTGAGACTTTAGGCAATGCTGCGGGATAAATTAACTAGCGGTAATATGATAATGGTAATGACATGTTCCCCTTTATTGTGAGTTTAGGCAATGTTTGGGAGAAACTAACTGGTGGTAATGATAATTGTAATGATATTTTCCCCATTATTGTGACTTTAGGCAATTTTAGAGACAAAGTAACTAGTGGTAATGACAATGGTAAAGGCACTTTTCCCAGGATTGGGACTTTAGAGCCATGTTTGTGTCACACTGTCACTCTTGCACACACGCATTCATGACAACATTTACTCCATACGCACACGCAATCCCTCCAGTCAACCAAAAGGCACACTACAGAATGTTTTTTCTTCTTCTCCCCCTCTCCTCCGGAGAAAACACTTTACTGAATGAATCGAACAATTCCAACATCACACTCGAGTAGTTATCAAACAAATTCTATACATGTTTCTCTCTCTCTCTCTCTCTCTCTCTCTCTCTCTCTCTCTCTCTCTCTCTCTCTCTCTCTCTCTCTCTCTCTCTTCGTTTACAACTTCTAGCTGGACACCTTTATAGAACCATTTTTCTCGACAAGCGATATGACCCCCTTTTCTAAATATTACTATTTTAGATTTTTCTTCATTGACAGTTAGCTGGAGTCTGTCAACAGTGCTACTTAATACGTTCAGCTGGTGCTGAAGACCCACTATGGTGTGGGAAAGAAGAACGACGTCATCGGCAAATAACATGATAAGAATCTGTAACAAGTCAGGTGATAAGCTTATTCCGTGTTTACCATGTGTCACAATGTCATTAGCAAGTTCATTAATGAACAGAGAAAAAAGAATAGGGCTGCACTTGTCCCCCTGTTTTAACCCACGGGGGCACATAAAAGCTTCAGTAAGATCATTATTTGCTCGGACTCTAGCTTTCACAACTTGATATATGCTCCTAATAGCTCGATACATTTTGCCATGAATACCATTTTTACGAAGAATTAACCACAAATGATTTCGATTTACTAAGTCAAAGGCTTTTTTAAAATCAATAAACGCAGCATAAAGTTTCTTTCCAGAAGACAACTGTTTTTGCACCAGACTTATTAAAGTAAATATGTGATCAACTGTACTATAGCCCTTTCTGAATCCGCCTTGTGATTCGTTTAACATATTATTTTCTTCCACCCATTGTGTCAAGCGTTTATTTATGATATAAGTATACAGTTTGCCGCAAATGTTTAGCAATGAAATACCTCTGTAGTTGTCAGGCGAATTAATATCGCCTTTTTTGTGTATCGGGTGTATAACTGATTCGGACCAGATCAGTGGAAAAGTCCCAGAATCATACAATTTGTTGAAAAATTTGGTGATGAATGAAATAATTAAAGGAGGAGCGTGTTTATAAAACTCGCCACTAAATCCATCTGGTCCGGCCGCTTTTCCATTCTTTAAAGCTCTGATTGCGTCTTTAATCTCTGATACTGTTATTTCTGAATTTAATGTGGTGTTCTCTATAATTCTGTTATTAGCAAACCACTGACTCTCGAAACACACATCTTCCTGAATGTTATTTCTCTGTAATATTTCATCTTGGATAGAATTATCATTGAAAACCTTATAGAAGTGATCATACCATTCATCTATTGTGATAGAAGTGTCTGGAATTTTAGTGAAAACTCTTGATTTTATAGTTCTCCAAAATGTCTTGGAATCGTTTATATTTGCGTCTAGTGAATCTAGCGTGCGCGTTTTATCTTCGGCTTTTTTTCTCATTTAAAAGCCATTTATAATCCCTTCGCTTATCAACGTATATGTGTCTGAGTTCTTCTCCTCGTTTTTCATTACTACAGTTTGTAAAGTTTCTCAGATCGCGTTGTAACTCTGATTTCATTTTCCTGCATTCGGTATCAAACCAAGGACTGTTTTGTGTTTTTGTTAATACTATTTGTTTCTTCATGCACTGCCCAGCGAGAGCCAGGCCTTCATAGAATTTCCTCAACGCTGAGTTTACATCATTATCGATCAGTTCTGTAGCCTGATTAAAAATGTCTGTAAATATATGTGACATAAATGCTTGATGATATTCATTAATCTTTTCCGGGTTCCAGACAAACTTTTCTATCATAGTTTTCACTGGTTTCTTAGAGACATTAGCTAAAGACGTTGCAGGACTTAATATAAGTTCTACAGGTAAATGTTTACATTCAACAGTATGTAGAACTTGCAAGTTTAAGGTGTATTCAAAAATACATCTAGACATAAGAAAATAATCAATAACACTTGATCCGTTATGTGCAATATATGTAAATTCACCATTCTTATCTCCTGGTAGAAGACCATTTAATATCACTAATGAAAATTGTTCACATAATTTAAGCAAGTATCGGCCAAAATCATTTGTAGTATTATCTTTAGATTTTCTCCTGAATTGTTCCTCCAGTTCTGCTCTGTCATCCTTCCATATAACGGTGTCTGGGAGGAAGAACTCTTTGGCGTTAGCACTGCCAGTTCTTGCAATAAAAAAAATAAAATCACCACGAAAGGAAGATCTCCATACTGTTCATAAATATCAATCATACAATGTTCCAGCAAATAAATTCCATTATCAATTTCTGTTTCATTATAATAAGGGCTGTTATACGGAGGAATGTACATGCTTATGAATGCAATCAATACGTAAGCCTGTTAGTTCTTTTGAAAGTTTCAGGACAATACAGTTATCATATTCAATTGGGATATGTTCAACAAAATTAGAAAATACTTTTCTGACCATCAATGCAACCCCGCCAGACAAGCGAGACGCTACACAATCTGACAGATTTACACCAGGAGACACAAAAACATCAAAAGAAGGAAAGAGGTGAGCTGGGAAATCAGTGGCAAAAGTTTCTGCAAGAAAAACAACATCATAATTAGACAAAAGTGATTTAATATCAGGCTTGTACACAGTCCTTAAGCCTTCGATGTTATACGTTAGCAAGGATATATTCCGGTTATTTACATTTTTAACACTGCTGGAACGCATGCTAGCACCAGTACTGATGACACAGGCAGGGCCGAGTCCCTAGGTATTCAGCAATTGGTCATTTACGTCAGGCCTGGATGAGCCAGTCCCAATACGGGGGAAACACTCTGTGACATGCTGTTGCCTGCATTTAGCTTTGCTGCGTGTCAGTCTGATATGGGATTTGGGGGTTTCAGTAGTCATGGAGTATTTCTGTTCATCTGGCCGAAAGGTTACATGGTGAGCTGGGCTATTGCCTTCTTGATCTTCAGATTCAGCTATAATGTTCACAGGGGACTGGCTTTCCATCATATCAGCATCAGTCCAGGGATCATTCAGCTGTTTGACCAGAGTCTGGCTGCTGGTTGCCGTGGTTTCTGGAAGGGTCGAGGTGTCCGGTGATGAAGGTGGGGAAAGTTGGGACACCGAGTTTGCACCAGGATCGCCAGACATTGCCTGTCCGGTGTGGGGATGGGTGTTGCTGAATGGTACACCACGCACTGCTGGCTCTGACATGTGGGCTGGAGGGTCTGCATCAGGATCACTAGAGGTTGCCTGCCTGGTGTGGAAAGGGGTACTGCTGAATGGCACACCGTGTAATGTTGGTTCAGGTTTGTCTTCTGGCGATGACCTGTGTTCGTTGGACACAGCCATGGCATCAGAAACTGACTTGTGTAATGTCCATGAATCCTGTATAGGTTCCAGCAGAGATTCGGGTGCTGTGGGTGAACTTGCCGCACCACTCCCAGCATAGGAGCTAGGAGGTTGACTTGCCTGCATGCATTCCGGTGAAGACAAGAGTCGTGCGCCCCACTGATTGATGGTTAGTCTGTCTCTGGCACGAGTAGTGCGCTGAGGTCTTGAAGGGTTGGATGGCAGTGCTGCAGCTGATGTTTTAGGTCTCTCTCCCGAGACTGTAGATTCCTTCAGCGTCGTTGGATGGTGCGCTGAGCGTGGAGTACGGCGTTGCTGATTAACTTTTCTATGATGTGAGTCATCTATCCAGTCTGAGGTCTGGGGACAATTCTTCATGTCCTCTGCACGACGATCTGGAAGTGGCGGGAATGTAGTCACGTCGGCAGTCCAGGGGAGGTCATTAGTGGAATTCTGTGGATAAGGGATGTCTGCGAGGGTAAGATGTTTATCAACGTCACATTGTACCTCGTCATTTTGAACCACATCGTGCTGATTGACTGGTTCATGCATTTCACGAGAATGGTCTGAGTGACTTGACTTGCTGTGCATCTGTGGAGCAGCAGTGCCATAGCTTGGAGCGCCAGAGTGACTTTCAAGGTCTCTTTTACGAGAGTCGTTTCGTTTATTCTTGCTGTAAAACAGGCGACCTCTCCAGAAGTAGGCATGTCTGCCGGCATTTCTCTCTTCTCTGACGATCTGGTTCTGGCGACTGGTTAGATCTGCAGCCACACGTATTCCCAGGGCATCAGCCATCTCCTTCCTGCACTCGTGACTTCTCAGAATGGACATTTTATCCTGCCAGTGGGAAAAGCAGGCAATGATGGGACGAGGGTACCGGTTGTTGCTGTTTCTTTGCCCAACACGATGGGCTCGTTCCACATCGTCGACCGTCCACTGTTTGGAGAAGAAAAAACGATTCATCAGCTGCACTACTTTACGAGTGCACTGGAGGCTGGTCTCATTTGGGTTTTCAAAGACGTTAAAAAATCTCAGGTTGTTACGGCGAGAAACAGACTCGACTCTGTCTACTTGATTGTCCATTTTTTGCGACACCTCTAGAAACAAGTCCTTCCATTGGAAGAGGGTTTCGCACTGTTGTTCAAGAAGGTGGCACTTGTTGGTGAGGTGATCAATTTTCTGTTTCAGATGTTCGTTGTCTTTCTGGAGAAGTTCCCACCAACCCTGTGGTCGGTCTGTAACCGAAACTCTCTTCCAGTCAAGAACCTGGCGAACTTCTCACATGCCCATACAATAGCCACGCACTCTCTCCCAATAGTGGAGTATATCTCCTGTGTCTTTGAGAACGTTTTACTGGCGTATTGTACGGGATGTAACAAAAGCATTTTTTCCTGCAAAAGTACCACTCCCATTCCTTTGGAAATGCCATTGGTTCTCAAAATAAAGTCTTCTGAGAGGGAGGGTAACAAAAGAACAGGAAATGAGTTGAGGGTGTTCTGAACACACTCTAAAGCCTTCTGGCACTCATCAGACCACACAATACTTTTGTTCTTCGTCCCTTTCGTCAATTCAGTCAAAGGGGCCGTCAGGGACGCAAAGTGGGGTACATATCGTCTATAGTAAGACAATAATCCGATGAGTGACCTGATCTGTTTCTTTGTAGTGGGTTTGTGTAAGGGTAAAATCTATTCCACTTTCCTTCCTTCTGGCATCATTTTCCCCACTGAAATAGTGTGACCCAAAAACTCGAGAGTTTGAAAACCGGCACGAATTTTGGATGGTCTCGCAGTTAGTCCCAAACTTCGGAGTTTGGAAAAAAACAACTCGTAAGTTAGAAAGGAGGTCACTCCATGACTTTGCAGCCAACAAAATGTCGTCAAAAAAGCTGACTGCACCACATTCATGGAGTTTCAAGGCTCGCATCATTCTGGCAAAAGAAGCTGGGGCATTTTGCAAGCCGAATGGCATTTTCGTCCATTGGAAAAGTCCAAAAGGTGTTTGAAATGCTGTCTTTTCCTTGTCAGCTTCAGCCATTGGGATCTGCCAGTATCCTTTAGTTAAGTCTATTTTCACAAAATAATTTCCTTCTGAGAGCTGACACAGAAGTTCTTCAATGTCTGGGATGGGCTCCGCATCGAACACAGTGATCTTGTTTAATTTCCTGTAATCGATGCAGAACCGCACCGAGCCATCAGGTTTGTCCACCAATACAACTGGTGAGCTGTACGGAGATGTAGAAGGTTCTATTACCTTTAAATCCAGCATTACTTTAATTTCTGTCTCGACAACCTCTTTTTTTTGCAAACGGGAGGGGGTATGGTCTGGTTCGCACTGGTATTTCAGTACGTAACTGAATAATATGGGGTTCAATACCTGTCACTGTACCTGGGGTATCTGTCAACACATCCTGAAAGTCTTTCAAAATTTCTTTGAGCTGTTCTGTCTGACTTGCAGACAAATCATTCGACAGAACCACATCATCGTAGGTTTCACCTTTGATAGACAGAGTAGGAAGGGGTACATCATCATCTGCACTGGTAGATGTTAACAATCCTACATTTGCTGTTTTCACAACCTTTGATCTGTCCCTGTACGTTACATTGGGTACAAAATCATCACTGATAATATCTGTCATGTTGACATCAGCTTTTGACAGAGGACATATCCATTCAACTGACTGGTTGATGGCAACACTTGTACGCTCAACGTACTTCTTCAACATGTTCACGTGGAATACCTTCTCAGTGTTTGCCATTTCGATCTTATATATAATCAATTGCAGAAAGTTTTTCGACCACCTGAAAAGGACCCTTCCACATAACACGAAGTTTGTTATGTTCATCAGTGAGTAGTACAAGGACTTTATCCCCTACACTGAAGGAACGTGCCTTTGCTTTTCTATCTGCAAAGACCTTGTATACATCTGTTTTTCTATCAGCTGACTGTTTGTCCGTTGGTATGTCAGTGGCAGTCTGTTTACCAGCAGAAAGTATTGTGGTCAGCGTCTTGTCTTTTCCCTGCATTTCTTTTAGATCATCTGGGGTAATTTGGAGTTCATCCAGTTTTGAGACTTTTAGCAGCTTTGTAGCCTTTCCCTGCTCTATGATGTCTGATCTGGTACTCACAAGACATGGAACGAACGATCCCCCAGCACCACCATGTACTGTAGCCACACCTGGCAAATCGCCCAAGATCAAGTCGCAGACTGGGTTATCGATAACACAGGCGGTGAGAAATCCGGAGTAGTACGGTGTATCGACCGAAATTTTTGCCAGCGGAAACATTTCTATCTTGCCTCCAAACGACCTGCACTTTTGGACAGTGTCGAGATACTGGTTTTGTAGCACGAAAGATTTTCTTACACCAGCGGTGGTGCACCCAGTGTCTCGCAAAACCGAAGCCTGCAATCCGTTGATGGCTCCGTTTTCTAACACAAGTCCATCAACCGATTGATGTGGTGTCAAAACAAGGCCTTCTTCACAATCAGTGGAGACTAATGCGGGTTTTGAATCATTTAGTTTGAAAGGGCAATTCTTTTTCAAATGGAACTTGCCATCACAAAAGGAACATCGCATTGTCTGATCCGCGGCCGACTGATTGGTGTTACTTTGTGAACTTCGGTTCTGTCCACGAGCTGACCCAAAAGGTCTACGCGATGGTCGTTGTCCACGAGCTCGGAACGTTTGCTGAGGAGCAATGGGGTTTTCCGTTGGTGAGTACTGGTACTGACGAAAGTCACTCGAACCGCGGAAAGATCCCTGTCCGTTCCTAGGATAGGTATATCCTTGAGGACCCGGAAATGACCCACGATTTCCTTTCCTGTAATTTTCCTGTCCCGATGGGATTGTAAATGATGCATGCGACTCAAAGATGGAGGATTCTCCTTTCTTAGCCATGCCCTTATCGGGTGAGCGATGTAATACTGATCAGCCATCTGACACATTTCCTCAACGCTTTCAAATTGCCTTTCTTTAAGGAAAGTGGCCAGATCTTTGCCCACGCTCTGGAAAAGTTGTTCTCTAAGGAGATCTCGCAGTGATTGAAAAGTTTTGCTTGTTTTTGACAAATCGATCCATCGATCTAAGCAATGACTCATAAGAATTAGAAACGACGGAAACGATTCTTCTTTGTCAGGGCGCACAGAACGGAAACGTTCGCGAAAACGATCGGCAGAACATTGAAATTTCTTGAGTTCTTCTTTCAATTGATCCCAAGTTAAATTTTGTTTCGCCACGAGTGTGTGGTACAGTGCCAAAGTGCTACCCTTAACAACGACGCAATATACTATGTCCACTTTTCCTTTGTCCAACCACAAGACGTTGCGTGACTTTCAAATCGGAAAAGGAAACTATCGATGTCATCCGTTTTTTCCTCGAAAGGCGGTAACTTTGGAATATAAGCTGTTTTTGGTTGAGGCGCGCTTGTGGAACCGACTGGTGGAGCTGGTGGAGGTTCTCTCGATGCCTGCAATCTTTTAATTTCAGCATCGGTCTCTAATTCTAACTGCCTCAACTTAAATTGACGTTCTTTATCTTCAGATTCCTTCTGTAGTCTTTTTTCTTCAGATTCAGATTCCCTCTGTAGTCTTTTTTCTTCAGATTCCCTGTGTAGCTTTTTTCTTCAAACTCTAGTTCTAGTTTCCTTTGATTTTCTTCTCTCTCTCTCTTAGCCTGTCTGCCCTATCTATGCATTGTTGCACATAGTTGGTAAGTTTTTCTCCATCAAAACCCAAGCGTTCTGCTTGTTGAACATATTAATCAAAATCATCCATAATGAACCGTCAACAGATATAAACACAAAACGATTTCTAAGTATGAATAAAAATAAGGCGATATATGATGGGTTATATGTTTCACAAAAACATAATTATAATATATACAAATAAAAAATTCAATTTCCAGTGTAAACAGAAAACAGCTTACTAAAACAGGAAAGATATGAAACCCAACGAATGTATTTTTCCAAAAGTAATTTGTTTTCGAAAACAGCTATCAATTTGGAATTTTAAAAAAAAAAATGAAGTTCAATGCTAATCTCTGTGTTTTTCCTAAGAAAGGAAAAAAACACAATACTATTTTTTTTCTGGAAATAAATTCTGTATAAAGTTTTAGTTCTTAAATATTCTTGTCGTTAGCCTTTCTTTCTTACTTAATGTCAAATGAATTCACAAAACAAATGTATCACCTTATACGATAAATGAAAATGAATTTACAAAACAAACGGAATCACAAACAATTAAAAGGAGGGGGTGAAACACAAACTAGCGGAAATCCTACCTAATAAATGAAAATGTTGAAAAGAAAACTAGACAGGAACGTATTGTAAAGAACGTGTAGATATTTTGAAAAAGGGGGTGAAAAGGAAATGAAAGGATACACAGGATCGGAATAGTCAGATGAAATCAAGAAAAGCAAAAGAGGCCCTAGTGGTCACTGTCTCCCGTGAAACTGGAGACGGGGAAAAAAATTATACACAATATACACAACACTATAGTAATAATACAAGATAATAAACAACCAATCAATAAATGCACAATCATCCAAACGCAAAGAAAATATCACAACACAGAACTAAAAAGAAACCCAATAGATAATCAAAAGAAAATATTTATTAGGAGGAGTTTTCCCCGCACTTGTCAACCTCTGTCCTGTTGAAGGAGGCAAGGTCGGTTCGAACTCTGGGAAGAGTGGACTATTTGAAATGAAACGGTAGGACAGAGAAAGAAACAACAACAACAAAAAATAAACCTAATAAGGGCCGATCACGGCTGCTCCCACTCTTGAACGAGTCGCTCAAGGTAGGGAAAAGCAGTGGGGCTCACCGAACGGGGGGAAAAATTAGGGACAAAAAAAAAAAAAAAAAAAAAAAAAAAAAAAAAAAAACCTCAGAGTCAGAAAGCAGGAAAAAGTCCTCACTCGCACTGAAAACAAATTCACTTACACACACAAATAGAAAAGAAAACAAATGCAAACATTACACGCAATAAATAATTAACTCATTTTTTTTCCTTTCCCTCAAACCCTTGATCCTTTGTATCCTTTCATTTCCTTTTCACCCTCTTTTTCAAAATCAAATCAAAATCCCTTTTTTTTGCAAATGAAAATATATCTTTTTTTCCAGGCCGCCGAGGGCACAAATAGAAATCTTTCTTTTTTTCCCAGGGGGGAACAAAAAACAATTTTAGCTACGTCGGGGTCACCATTGTCACACTGTCACTCTTGCACACACGCATTCATGACAGCATTTACTCCATATGCACACGCAATCCCTCCAGTCAACCAAAAGGCGCACTACAGAATGTTTTTTTTTCTTCTCCCCCTCTCCTCCGGAGAAAACGCTTTACTAAATGAATTGAACAATTCCAACATCACACTCGAGTAGTTATCAAACAAATTCTATACATGTTTGTCTCTCTCTCTCTCTCTCTCTCTCTCTCTCTCTCTCTCTCTCTCTCTCTCTCTCTCTCTCTCTCTCTCCACTCTGAGAGATAAATCAAGTTACGAATTTATATGAATAAAGACTTTCTAGATTCCTCCTTCTTGCTAGAGAAAGAATACACACATTCTCCAAGAATATAAAGTGATGACCCCTTGACCAACGTCCTGACAGGTTCGAGTCTTGAGGCCATATCCTGGGCTAAAACTGATTCTTTCCTCCCTCCTCCTAGTGGTTGCATACTCAGTGTTCAAAACACATGACCAGCACCTTACCAGCCCTTATTAAACTATCTCTCAGTGGTCACTTTCACCCAATGACCACCCTTGTTTATTTTGCTGAGTGATCCTCACAATTATTGGGGACGCCCCCTACACTAGTCAATCCACATGAATGTTCTTCCTTTTCAGTTGTGGCATGGAAGAAATGGTTCGTATCACTAGACTAAATGTGATGGAGCGTCACATGCCTTGATGTGAGGCTACGTCACATGACAGTTTGGGACAAACTACCTAGTGGTAATTACAATTGTAATGCTATTTTCCACAGGATTATTACTTTAATCAATGTTGGAGACAAACTAACTAGTGGTTCTGACAATGGTAATGCCATGTTCTCCAGAATTGGGACTTAAGGCAATGTTTGGGGTGGGGGGAGGGGGACTAACTAGTGATAATGAGAACGGTAATGTTATTTTCCCCAGCACTGGGACTTTAGGCAATGTTGGGGAACAAATGAACTAGTTGTAATGACAATGGTAATGATATTTTCCACAGGATTATTTCTGTAGGCAATTTTAGGGACAGGCTAACTGGTGGTAATGACAATGGTAATGACATTTTCTCCAGGATTGAGACTTTAGAGCAATGTTGAGGGACAAACTAACTGGTGGTAATGACAATGGTAATGACATTTTCCCCAGGACTGGGACTGTAGAGCAATCTTAGGGACAGAGTAACGAGTGGTAATGACAATGGTAATGACATTTTCCCCAGGATTGAGACTTTAGAGCAATGTTAGGGGACAAACTAACGAGTGGAGATGGCTCCTTTCTCCACGACGGTCACACAGTCAAAGATCTGGCCACTGGACTAAGAGTTGAAGAGTTAGGCACCTAGGAACGTGCTGAGATTGGGGGAAGTGCCTGAGAAACCCAACAGTCATGACTAAGCATCACGTGACCCTTGTCGTCAGTCCAAGCCTTTGTCTGTTTGTGTCCAAGGAAAAGGTGAGCGGGCATAACTGGAGCTGTCAGTTGTGTTAAACTCAGTAGCTATCACACAGCCAATCAAAACTGACATGGCTGGAAACATTATCATTCTAAAATTGTAATTGTCGTCATCATTATCATGATAGTTATCGTCGTCGTCGTCGTCGTCGTCGTCGTCGTCGTCATCATCATCATCATCATCATCATCATTATCATCTTCACCGTCATCATCATCATTATCATCATGATCATGATCATGATTCATCATCATCCATCATCATCATCATCATCATCATCATCATCGTCATCATCATCATCATCATTACTACCACCACCACCACCACCACCATCACAACCACCACACCACTACCAACATCATCATCATCATAAATCATCATCATTACCACCACCACCACCGTCATCATCATCATCATCATTATCATCATCGTCATTATCATCATCATCATCATGACGATCATCATCATCATCATCATCATCATCATCATCATTATCATCGCCATCATCATCAGATGAAGGTTGTCATTGTTCTGCTTTGGTAGCCGGGGTGGTCAGGGTTTGGCGTTCACTTTGTAGTGGAGTTTAAGTGGTTTACGTCGCCGGTAATGTTCCACTGCCCTCTTCCCAACAGAAGTTCTTCTCAGAGCCACCTGATATGGGTCCACGTGACGCAACGGGGTCAGATGGGGCGGAGCCGGTCTAACTGACCAATCCCATTGCTGGCGATGCGCCTTGGGTCAACCGTCCACGCCAGTAGACTGGGAGTCGATCTGTGGACCGAGTCCTGACACTGTGTACTCTGCTGCTGGCCCTAATGGTGTTGTTGTGTCTTCTGATCTTTCTTTCAGTGCTCCACACACACACACACACACACACACACACACACACGCACGCACGCACGCACGCACGCACGCACGCACGCACGCACGCACGCACGCACGCACGCACCACACACACACACCACACACACACACACCATGTCTCAAACCACATTACAAACCATGTCACAAACCGTGTCTCAAACTACGTCACAAACCATGTCACAAACCATGTAAAAAACCGTTTAACAAACCATGTCACAAATCATGTCACAAACCATGTCACAAGCCATGTCACAAGCCATGTCACAAACCATGCAACAAACCTCGTCACAAACCATGTCACAAACCATACAACGAATCATGTAACAGACCATGTCTAAAAACCATGTAACAGACCATATGACAAACCATGGCACAAACCATATCACAAACCATGTCACAAACCATAGCACAAACCATGTCACAAATCATATCACAAGCCATATCACAAACTATGTGACAAAAACCAAGTAACAAACCATAAAACAAGCCATGTCACAAACCATGTCACAAACCTTGTCACAAACCATGTCACAAACCATGCAATTTACCTTCTGGTACTTCTGGCCAGACTTCATATTTGTGAAAGAAAAGTTGATAATACAGTCAAAACTATTACTCCTTTTGTAACAGCGAAGCAACTAAATGTTGTTGAAAAGATGAACATGATTAATGCATTTTGGAATTGGTTGCATTTGAAAGTAACTGGCTTCCGTATCAAACACATAGGAGCCTAAGGAAGACGCTGTATGTTATGTGTAAGGCTGACATAAGTTTCAATACATTTGTTGCGAGTATGCTTTTGAACAAGGCCTCTGAATGCGTTAACACACACACACACACACACACACACACACACACACACACACACACAAGCTTAGTATGAGGTAAATATATTGAACATCCCTTGTACTTGGCAGACAGTTGTGGAAGGTCGGTTCTTATTTGTATAACACATGGACTACTTTTTTTTCATTCATTCACTTCTTTCTTTCTTTATTTGTTTATTTATTTGTTTATTCATTTATTTATTTGTTGTTGTTTTTTGTACACACGTATTGGTTTGATTTTGATACGGTAACAGGTTTGCAACTCTCCAAAACCAACTGCTAACAGTTGGCTGAGCTATACATAACGTGAAATGAATTAAATCAAATTAAATCAGCGAAATGTATGCAAGAATGGCATTCACTGCTTCTGTTTTGGATACTGCACCGGTACACAATGCAAATCAAACATTTCACAATGATGTCTTTTCACCTGATCATGTGTTTGTTCGAGATTTTTTTTTTTAACATATTAATTGAACAGAATGGGGGCCTCGACTGTATGTGAAAAAAAACCCTGTTCAAATTCCAGCATGTAAAGACAAGGCAAGCAGCCAAGCAATAAAATCAAAAGGAATTCCGGAAGAGCGCCGGACGCCATAAAGCTGGATCGGTGCCAGAATGTCAAAGCTTGTCCTCGGACACGTTTCTGCATAACATTCTCATGTAATGCAGTACTGAGGGCAAGAAAAAAATCAACAATAACAGCAACGATGACAACAACAACAACAACAACAACAACAACAACACAAAGCACTATTAACTTGCCGACCGCAAAAATCTACGATTTCGATCCACATTGTGTTGGTTCGCCTGAGGCGTTTTGGTCCACTTCTGGTACTCACGGGAAGAAAAATCACGTGATGCCAGGGGTAGAAGTGTATTCACTCCTGCAGAAAAGGGGTGTCCAAGAAGCAGCTTGAAACGTTTTCTGATTCAGAAGCCAGTGACGAATGAAAAGCCAATGGGAAAGCTTGCTTGCACTGGGTAAAATACAAGAAAACAAAATGGTCGGCAATTGCCACTCACTTAATATCTATCAAAGCACGTGGCGGGAAATGTGCTGAAGACGAGTACAGTGAGCTGTGTTTGACAGATATTCGATCGTGGGAGGAGGAGGGGAGTTACCATTGTCGACATAGAAACTGTGAAACATCCAAGATTCCAAACGTCAATACCCAAGATAACGTGTTGCTGCCGATAACCACCCCAGCAAAGCTTTGTTTGTTGATACTCCTGTTGTCTTCCGTTTTTCTGCTCCTACCCATTTAATTTTTTTTTAGAAAAAAAAATAATTGTTAATGTAAAAATCTGTAAATAGAAAAAATGATAATGATATAACCGATCAGATCACATTCACTACATATTGATGGGATTACTTGTGACTTGGATCAATCAAAAATGTATATTGTACATTTAGACAAAGTGTCTGTCAGTCAGCTATAGATTTTGTCTAGGTTAGTACCAGAAAAATGACCTGAAGAGTTCATTTGTGGAAATTGTGTTATATTGCTGTTACTGAAAACGTCAGTGTGCTAATGAAAACAATCGACTTTCTACCACAGAAGGGCACTTTGAGGGCCAGGCAGCTCTGCACGTTGTATCTTCTCCTCACGTTTTGTTAAAATCACCTTCGTTGTTTTTGTGTTAGCTTACTGGACAAATCCCTCTCTCTTGACCTGCTCCAAAATTAATGGGTTCGTCTTTAACTGACGATCCATCTTTCCACCACAGTTTCGTGTTTGTGTAGTCATCGGGACAGACAAGAACACCCAGCAAACTTCGGGGAAA
The DNA here is from genome assembly GCA_033310375.1 of Conus canariensis. Lineage (NCBI taxonomy): Eukaryota > Metazoa > Mollusca > Gastropoda > Neogastropoda > Conidae > Conus > Conus canariensis. The sequence continues at coordinate 18,655,946 of CM065742.1, read as the reverse complement.
CATTTCCCTTTCAGCAAAAACTAAAAAAATAAAACAAACAAACAAACAAACAAATACATCTTAGCCACACAGTGTGAAGGAAAATAACTATGCAGCTTGCAATCACTCTTCAATCAGTTTCCGGTGAACACTCGGACACAATGCTTACTGATCTTGGAGGTATTTATTCGTGCATTTTTAGATGTTTGTAACGTCTGTACAAGAACATTTGTCGATATTTCGTTGCCTGTTTTATGTTAAGAGAACAGTTACTTTGCATCTTGCGCTTGTGTGTACTTGGGCTTATTTTTTGTAAACACTGTTTACAAGAAGGTTCAGTTAAGGTTCCCCACAAAGTACGTGAGACTACGAGTGTCAAACGTGTAACATGTTTCCAGGTCTGAAGCTTGATGATCATGATAATGTTGATGATGATGATGAAGTTGATGATGATGATGATGATGATGATGACGATGACGATGATGATGATGATGACAGTGATGATGATGATGACGCTGCTGCTGCTGCTGCTGCTGCTGTTGATGATGATGATGATGATGACTGTTGCTGTTGTAGTGGTAGTAGTAGTAGTTGTTGTTGTTAATGTTCACAAGGCATTGCTTTTTGTATTAAATCGGAAAAGTACAGCCAAACATAGAAACATAGATACTTATCTCTTACACAGACCCAGCACCATTGTCCACGTGAATCTGTAGATTTGCTTGGATTTTTCCCATTTTGATTCCTGGCATTTTCTGTGCAACTTTACAAGAGTTCAATAAATGTTATTTGGAAATCTGCAGGGGAGTTACCTGTGTTAGAGCTTATGTTCAGAGAGAGGGGAGAGAGAGAGAGGAGAGAGAGAGAGAGAGAGAGAGAATCAGTTTGAACATCCCTTGTGTGTGAGAAACTGTAATGACAGATCTGTTCTTTTCATGACATATGGACCAATTTATTGATTTGTTCGTTTATCTGTTTGATTATTGTTTTTTATTTGAAAATTTTCGTTTTGTATATAAAGAATAATGGTAAGTATGACGTCCAAGCCATATTCGTGACATTTCTCAGGCAATAGTATTCAGCAAATTTCCTATTATTACGTGCAATTGAAATTCGTTGAGAAAAATGTGATTGATGATACATTTATCGACCTTTTTCATGCTAGCAGCAAAGCTGTCGACCATGTTACATTTCTTTAAAGCGAAACTCATCTAATGTACTAAATAATAAGACCAACTGATAAAAGTCAGTATCATAAGCTCGCGTGCTGTCAAAAGCTTTTGTTTTATTTTTATACCGTGAATCGTTTTAGAAACAAAGTAACTGATCTAACCAGTAAAAAACCCCTTAAAGCTTCCAATTTCTTGAACATAAGAGATCTTCACACACACACACACACACACACACACACACACACACACACACACACACACACCACACACAAATACACACACACACACACACAACACACACAACACACAACACACACACACACACACACACACACACACACACACACACACAAGAAAAGAGAGAGAGAGAGAGAGAGAAAAGAGGAGAGACGCTTCAGACGCTTCAGATACGACTTTGTTGACAAT
>CM065742.1:18626869-18646869 GCA_033310375.1 Conus canariensis | reverse complement strand
CCATCTTCTACAAATTCACTGATGAACGCTTACACTTAGACTACGCACTCCCCTGCCATCTATCCACAATTTACAGCATGCCTAACTCTGAATTTCTCCAGCTGTGCAGACTGTGCCTCAACAAAGATCGTTAATCTACAAGCAGCTTAAACGTCTGATGCCCGCACCAACCATTGTGTCAGGTGCTCTACCGCTTACTACAACTATGTTATAGTTTATGTATTGTTAGGGATATGCAACAGGGAGCGTAACTAATTTACCACCACAAGGAGGATGGCTTCTCCACATGTGGGAGATAATGTACTGTCCATATTTGAATAATGTGTGATTCCTCAAACGGGAGTAAAGGCGGCCTCTATACATATGAAAAGAAACACCTCCAGCAGGGTCGATGTGCTTTACGTATTCTATTTGACACGATGCTTACATACAGATATATGAACTTCTGCAAGAATTAGATTCATTCAGATAAAGACATACGACCATCAATATACATTTGCAGACTTTTTTCTTCTCTTTAAAGAAAAGCTATTTCACATAGGTAAAAAAAATTAATGTGATTCCTTCCAGAGCTAGGACCGAACGCGTGTCATCCTCCCTCTGAAGGCAAGTCATGACGCAGTCATAAGAAAGGTCACAAGGTCATCACACGTGGCATTGCTGTGAGGTTAGATTACAGACCTACTGCAGTGTACAGGGTGGATCACTGGCCGGTGGGTAGTAAGGGACGATGTGGTTAGTGCATTGATTCCACATGTGTGCAGGACCAGTGGAAGAATTCCGTTCCTCATTGATATCTGCTGCTCCCCTGCCCCTGTCTTGACTGGCAGTCTACAGGCAGTCTCCAGCGGAGCACCAGCTAAAACACCAATCCCCGACTGCAGTAGACATGAGATGTTACCGGGAAAGATATGTTGACAGACGGTCACTCGTCTGCAGACCTTCCCTTAACACCATCCCCTACTGCCCACCCTGACTGAGTGGTCTCAGGTGAAGAAAAATAGGCCATCAGCCCCCAAATAGGCTTTACAACAGTCATCCTTCTCTGCAAAGCGAGTTCACTAATTAAATGGTGAACAAATTTGAACTCCATCAGGCAAAATAACTGTTCTTTGCCAAACAACATTGTTCCCCTAACTACCATTTTCAAGTGACTGCAGTACAGTCAATTACATAGCTATCTTCATACAAGGTTGTAGATTTGTAAATCACCATGATAAGCAGCATACTGATTTCTATAGTGCAAGAGAACAAACAAAATTACTGCAACTGTGACTACAGTTTAGTAGTAATTTAAATTCATACAACCACAGCAATTATGAAGCGATTGTAAAAACATCAGTCACCATTTCCTCATGAAAAAAGAAAGAATCGAAATAAAACTAGGGTTTCCTTACCAGACTGCTGTGAATTTTACCCGGCTCCAACTGAGGTTCCTAGTGAGAGCCCAGTCTGCAGTCCAGAGCTCCCTGTCACACACAGCATACCGCCCCACAGTCCACCACACGATCCAAGTTCTGGTCAGCATGGACCCCATGCTACACACAGTCCACAGCTCCTTGTCACACACAGCATACCGCCCCACAGTCCACCAAACGATTCAAATTCTGGTCACCATGGACCCCGTGCTACACACAGGCACACAACTGCAGGCTCCTAGCTCCTTACACTGCCTAGTAGACAACTTGAGCTAACACATCAGGTCCAACGAATCCCCTCGACTCCAACACCAGAACACGGATCACAGCCTATCACTTCATAGATCTACAACACCTGGGCAGCTCCCGAACGAACCAAACTGAGTTGCATTTGATTTGAACACTAATATAAAATATCAGACTAATTTTCTGAGCTCAAACCACATGCCAGCATGGAAATAGACAGCATTTCCTCCTCAAGGCCAAAGATGATTCTTTCTTGAAGAGATGACTTCCTCCCCGTAAAAAGGTCCTTCCGGAGGAATCCATTCTCGACAGCCGTCTGCTAAACACAAGCGAAAAAAATTCAATATTTCAATAGTAACTAAGCACAGTGCATTTCAGCATTCAAGATTTCCTCTTCTTCTCCTTTGGATTTCACTCTGTGAATTGGACTGCAACCATGCTCTCTGTTTATTTGTGAACTTCACTATGCCTCTCGCTTCTCCTTTTTTTCAGCGCAGCCTTGGCCAAACTCAGGACACTTCCCACTGTGCCCCAAAGTCTTGCTGTAGCATATCTGAGGAGCACGCTTACCAAGACTCGTTTCTCCAACCACATTGTGGTTCTGCGCTCATGCATTCGTTCTAAAATCACACCAAAGGGATTCCAACTAAATCATTCACTGCCTCAGGATGATAAACGCTTATGCTCCAAAAACAGGGAGATCTTGCAACATGCTGAGATGAGACTGATGTGGGCATCCGGTCGGTCCTACACGCAACACGTTGAAAGCACGTCTCACCTGATAAATCAATTAAGAGCCCAGATGTACAGCCTCCTTGACCAGAAGATGTCAAGTTTCATCATCAACACTGTGAGGACAGCCAACCAACAACTCCACCAGAGCATAAATGAGAGATAAAGATGGAAAGTGGAACGTCTTCAACCCCAGCCCACACACTGCTCACCCACCCCTGATCATGCATTCTCCAGTCTGGTTGTCACCATTCCTCAGGACGTAAACTTGCCCAGCGATCAGCGCCTAGTTCTTTCCAGGGGACTGAAATTCATTCCCCTCCAACCTACCACCAACCGCTTATATGTCCTCTTCTTATGCCAGCGATTTTTCCAGAGACTGAGGCTTGCTGCCCATTTCTCCAAAGCGTCTCCCCCTGAATCCGCTCCGCCTACTGAAGACGAGAACCTTGCTAAGCTCTTCCCGAGACAGCTGAGTTCCTGGACTCCTGCAGTTGGGGAATTCCCGGCACTGGATCACTAAATTAAATTAAGGTCTGCCGGGAACAGATTTTCCGGATACGCCCTAAACCACTCGGGTACTCCAATTTGACCCCCCTTGAACTCAAAGCCCTGGAGGACCTCCGCCGACGCACGGACATTGTGGTCAAGCCTGCAGACAAGGGAGGGGCTGTCAATGTGTGGAGAAAAGACCTGTATTTCGAGGAAGCCAGAAGACAACTAGCTGACACGGACTCTTACTGCCAGATCACCAAACCAACGACGAAAGCAGACACGTTGGTTCGAAAAACCATCAAAACTGCTATCAACACAGGTCACCCTCCTCCAGAGGCAACCAACGCAGTCTGCAAAGAACCCAGAGAGTCCAACTTTTACCTCCTGCTGAAGATCCACAAAGCCAACACACCAGGCAGACCGATAGTCTCAGCATGCTCCTGCCCCACTGTGCTCATCTCGGACACACTCGACAGGATCTTTCAACCCATTGTGGCCAAACTACCAACCTACATCAAAGACACCAACCACGCATTGCGGCTGCTTGATGGTTTCTCATTCAAGGATGGGGGCAACTCTGAACGGGTTTTGTTCACAATGGACATAGTATCTCTATACACAAGCATGGAGATGGCCTGCAGGCTCTCAAACACATCCTGCAGAACAACAGCAGTGGACTCCACGTGCCCACCATTCTGCGGCTTGCAGAGCTCATGCTTACCTTGAATTCTTTCACTTTTGGAGACAACCACTACCAGCAGACCAGAGGTGTGGCCATGGGGACAAAAACGGGTCCAAGCTACGCCTGTTTGTTCGTCGGCTATGTGGAACAACAAGCGCTTAGGGCATTCGAGGGTACAGTGCCCACCCTGTGCCCACCATACATCGACGATTGCCTGGAAGTCGCTGCCTGCTCAAGAGACGATCTCCTTCACTTCATCAACCACATGTCCACATATTACCCCGCCCTCCAGTACACCTTTGAAGTCTCTAGCACTTCAACCAACTTCCTCGACCTCACCATCTTCATAGAGCCTAACAGATCCACACTCTCCACGTCCATCTTCTAAAACCCACTGACTCTCATTCCTACCTACTATTAACTTCCAGTCACCCACCAGCCACTATAAACAGCATCCCGTACTCACAGTTCCTTCGACTCAAGCGCATCTGCAGTAGCAGTTCAGACTTCGAGGAACAGGCGCTAAGGACGTGCGCTTTCTTTGAGAAACGGCAGTATCCCAGGCAGACAGTTCAAAGAGCCTTAGGACACACAAGGTGTCCAGACAGGAAGCTCTCACCCTAGTCGAGAGGGAGGAACAAGAAAACCGACCAGTAGCAGTCATCCCCTACCACCCTCACAACCTCACCATGTTTGACATCATCTGAAGGAAATTTCACATCATCCAGAATGACCCGGACCTGGGACGGGTTTTTCAGAAATTCCCCCTGATAGCATTCCAGAGAGAGAGAAGAACCTCTGCGACTTGCTTGTGAGGGCCAGAATCAGCCACCAGACTGGTAACCCTGCTCCCCCAGTAACCCGTGCGGCAAGGCCAGATGCAAGACCTGTGCCCATATTGACGCCTTCACAGCCTTTGTGGGCCCACAGAGCCAGTTCATCCTTCGGTCAAATTACACCTGCAAGTCAATAGACATTGTGTACATTTTGACCTGCACTCTGTGCCACAAGCTCTACGTGGGTGAGACCTGCAGGACACTGAATGAGCGATTCACAGAGCATCTTCGCTCAGTGCGGCTGAACTACAGTGAACCGATAGGCCAACACTTCAACAGCCCACTGCACAGCTACATGCATGCAAAGGTGGCAGCTATATGGCAGAACCCAGGCGACAGAGCATACCGCAAGCACATGGAATCCAACGTGATCAACTGCTTTGGAACCATCCAGCCTGCAGGCATCAACACCAGAACGATGGACTCTTAGTGGCATGGGCCCTCTTCTCTCTTTTCTCCTCTGTCTTTTCACTGCTTCTGTCCCCCTGTTGCCCACCTTCAGATACACACACACTCACTCTCCGCCTCTCTTCTCTCCTCTCTCTCTCTCTCTCTCTCTCTCTCTCTCTCTCTCGCTCTCTCTCTCCCCCCTCTCTCTCTCCCTCTCTCTCTCTCTCCCTCTCTCTCTCTCTCTCTCTCTCTCTCTCTCTTCCTCTCTCTTCACCAACTCCCTCTCTCCTCCCCCTCTCCCTCTCTCCCATCCCCTCTTTTTCTCTCTCTCCCTCTTCCTCTCTATCTCCCCCCCTCACTCTTTCTCTCTCCCTCCCTCTTTCTTTTCTTCACACACACACACACACACACACACACACACACACACACACACACACACACACACACACACACACACACACCACGCACACACCAGCACACACATGTTACACCTTTCATCTTTAGGTAAACCACAACCCTCCCTTTCCCCTCTCTTTTACCGCCACCAACCCCCCTCCCCCCCCCCTTCCTTTAAAAAAAAAAAGTAACCATCCCTTTCTCCTTGTAAATAATGCTCACCTTTTTCTTCCTTGCCTTTTCCATTGTGTTTCTTCTTGATGACTTCTCACTGTTTTTAGTTTTGCCTCCGTCTAGTTTTGCTCTCTTCTCTTCTGCCTTCTTCACTGTTCTCCCCATGAAGAAGGGCCCAGGGCTCGAAACGTCGGGGAAACAGTCTCACCAAAAGGACCAGCTACCACACAGGTCAGTTTGATCCTTTTTCGTCTTGTTTCAAATCCTGCAGTCAAGATTTCTTCTTCATCTCCTTGGGAAAATGTTAGTTTTTCGTGCTTATTCATTATTGTTACAATATATGCATTATGTTTTTTTATTGTGTATTATTATTCATTACTTTTATAACCATTAATTTTTACATGAATTATTACAAGTATTTCATTACTATTGTTTTCATTACTTTGGTGGGTAAAATCGTTTTTGTTCTGCCACTGACATTCTTGTCATTACAATTATTTCGCTTTGAGCGATCTTGTTTTCTTTTTGGGTGATTCTAGAATTCCCCAGCTATATCTTCAGAATTCGAACTTTCCCCCCTAATTTGGAAAGTCCTAGAACTGTTCCAGGAATACCCAGTGCTCAGGAGGTGTGTGTTGAAGGGTGTCAGGAAAAGGCGTAAGAAAAATGTGACGAAGACTTCTCAAAGGAAAGTTAGATTTGCAAAGATAAGAGGAAAATGCCCCAAGCCTAAACAGCATCCAGTATAAATCATTCTTTACTTTTTTGTTTAAACCCATGATATGTTTTACTTTCATTTGAATATGAAACATACAGAAGTACATTGCATAGTAGTTTTTAAAAAAAAGCTGTGCATAGTCGGCGATAATTATCTGAAAATAACGAGTGAAGAGTAGAGAATGCCTGAACTTTACTGGGTCGAATTTAAGTGCAGATAGAAACTCCTATACACGGCATTGATCGTCAAATTTTTACCCATGTATCAAATCAAGTTAGGCGAGAGTGCAATGTGATGACAATAAATGTTATCAGACAAAATATGTATGTAGCCAGACAAGACATTTTCCGTAATGTCAGTAAACGTTCTTCAAAATATGATTCCATTTAGATGCTGAAAATGGAGGGAACTCGTTCATGTGCTTGAGTGATGTGGCAATACGAAAATGTTGAATGTTCAGTGTGTGGCTAGATCCACTACAGAGTGGGATGGCTAAAGAGTGGATGCAAACAGAGCAGGTCACCTAAATAGGAATAAATTAGCTCCCCTCACCCTATTCTCTCTGTACCTTCGGTCATGTTGCGTCTCTCAACACTTCCTCCCCACACCACTCCTCTCATCCTCCCTTCACTTTCCCATGCACCTCCCACCGCCTCCCCTTCTCGTTCTACTTCTTACCCTCCATGTCTGTTAGCAGACTTTCTGACCTATGCATTTTGGACCTGCACCGTGTTTTTTGTCTGCCTCGTATTCTCTGCCACTCCAATGGCACTGCTCACAGCCGTTCGTTCTGGCTCCCCATCCACAGCCACGATCTGGGTTGTTGTGCCACAGCCCAGAACAAGCAATCCACTGGGAGAAGTCAACGTCAAACCGTCATGAGGCAGTTCACCAAAGGAGACACTGCTGTGCTGCCCAGTCGCTTTGGTCGTATTCAGTGGCACCTGTTGTGATCAGACATAAGCAGAACACCATCTACTAATGACCGCTATGATTCCATAAACACGGCCATAAATGTTCAGATACTAGTTTGCCAACTAAAATGTCACAAACAGTAAAGTAACATGTCTCGACCTATTGGTCTTCTTTTGGCAGGACAAAAAAATAATAATAATGAGAATAAGTACATAGCAGAAATAAAATAACTCAACAAGGATTTTCAGAGGGGGTGGGGGGGGGGGAGGAAAGGGGAGAGAAACGGAATGAAAAATGAATTTGGTATTGTCAACAGTTCTATTGACTGACGTCTGACTGGGGATGGACAGAAAAATGGAAAAGAGTCAGACTTTGGTATGGAATGAAAGTATCAAAACACAGAAAGAGGAATTTTCCTAAAGGATAGCTAGGGTAATGGGTAAATGTGTCCACTTTCACTACATTTAACTGTATAATACTTTATTCAAGAGTAACGTTATTTGGAGTGGGGGGATATCCGTGTATCGCCAGCTTCATTGTCCATTTTCACACCAATTCAAACTTCTATGAAACTTCTTTTTACAAACCTAATAAATCATTGTTTGGCTCAAGGTGGAATCAGCGAGTGACACATTGTATGTGGGTTAAATTCACAGCAGGAAACACGTGAACAGCCGCAGTTCAAAGTCACATTTTTTGTAACCAAGATGATTTCCACGCGCACGCACCAGCTCGCCTCACTGCCCCTCTCTCTCTCTCTCTCTCTCTCTCTCTCTCTCTCTCTCTCTCTCTCCTCTCTCTCTCTCTCTCTCGTACGTGTGCAAATGTTGGCCTAATTCACAATTATGCTTCTAATGTCCTTTTCCTAAGAAGACAGGAGACAGTGACAGAGACCATGTGAACAGCACGTCAACACACATTCAGTCCGTGGCTTATTTGCAGGTAGAAGCAGCAGCCAGGCTTTGAAAAAAAAAGTAGTCTGTCAATGACTGGTAAACCACTGCGTGTGTTGTCATATTTATTTCAATACTTCTAAAGCCCCACGTTCCTTTACTTTATGAATAAGACAGAGCAGTCAAAGTGTTCCAGTTTTCTTTGTGCCACATTATTCTGGTCTTGTCATATGCAATATGTCAGAAGCAGCAGGAAAAATGAAATCAAATGGTTCCTGAATATTCCGAGTTACTCGTCCAATAAAATAGCTTATGGTGAAACAGGAAGATACCCTCTGTAAATCAGATGTATTGTAAAGTGTTTAAGGTACTGGTTAAAGTAACACGATTATCAGTCGCTACACTCAGCAGACAAGCGCACGACGTGATGCTGCAACAATGTGAGTTAGGAAAATTAACAGGGCCTTTAAGATAAAGAAAGTGTTACTAGAGAATGGGTTTGTAATAGTGTGGTTAAGCCAAGGAGTCGGAAACTAAATTGTCTTCATGTGTGAATTCAAAAATCGATTGATTTTCCCGTATGAACAAAACTGGCATAGCCAACTAGAAGAACATGATAAATGTTACTAATCCCTATCCTTAAGAATAACTTGAAGGCAGAAAAGTATTTATATTTAGTGTCTAATCGGTGGCAAGGAGGCATCCTTGCAAGATTCAGAAATAAACACGGGGATTAGATGCTAACTAAATGATGTTGCTATTGATGATTCATGTCCAAAGTGTAATGATGTTTCAATTAGAGATGATAAGTTATATTTTTGTTCACTTGTCCCACATATGGAAATATCAGAAACAAATCAAGACTCTTTGATCATATTCTAGTCAAGAGCCGAAGCCTTAGCTATCATTTTGCAAACAAATGATGAAGCATTGTTAAAGATGCTGGCAAAATGTATAACAGAAGCTCTAGACACACTTAAGAAACATATGTAGGAATAAAAGTTCAAAGCATTGAAGGGATATCCATTATTTTTCTGTGTTTTAGATTACTTGTTTGACCTTGGAGCTTGATGGTACATGTCTGCCACATGAATTGCCATTGTCAGCGCTTTTCAGGCCATGATATTGTATTTAGTGACCACTCCTGAGGCTATACTCTCACTCTGGTTCAAACTGTTAAATGTTATATCTATCTATCTATCTATCTATCTATCTATCTATCTATCTATCTATCTATCTATCTATCTATCTATCTATCTATCTGTCTGTCTATCAATCCATCTACCTATCTATCTGTGTATGCATACATACATGCATACATACATACATACATACATACATACATACATACATATATATATATATATATATATATATATATATGGGTGTGTGTGTGTGTGTGTGTGTGGGAGAGAGAGAGGAGAGAGAGAGAGAGAGAGAGAGAGAGAGAGAGAGAGAGAGAGAGATGTTAACGATGTCTGTAAATGAAATTGAACCACAAGCCATGTGTTGCAATATTGAAGCTGCTTTTATAGTGCACACATCTGACAGTGATGGTGAGAGAAACCACTCTTCTTGTAGGTATGGTTAACGTCTCTCTACCGTTTCCTCGTGGAAATCAAACAGGAAAAAAAGACACTCAGGTGACACATTCTCTCGCTGTACCAGTCTACAATCTAAGCTCATGTTTTATCGATTCCAAGATGCGACACATTACAGTCAAACATGTCAAGGGTCATGCGTATTTTCAAACCACCGAACAAGGGAACGAACACACATGTGAAGTCACCCTTCAAGTTGCCACTACCAGATTCGTGAAGCTGCAAATAAATGAGTGTAGCAAATTCATGTGTTTCATCATCACACTTTGTACTGTTGGTGAAGAACCATGCCATGATGATATTTACTTTCATTGTACAGGTAAACATATGTGGCTGCCCCCAATATACAGTGTGACAAACCGAATGAGGCTTAAGTTGGAATACAACAGCTATGGCCACTTGATGACACATAAAGTCTCTTTCTCCTTCTCTGTTGTTGAGAGGTCTGAGTTACCAGGTCTTGAACTCATTTCTTTGTCTGTATATGATGGTAAATATCTTTCTTTTTCCATGCTGTTCTCAACTTCCTGAAACTTGCATTATGCTTTCTACTTGTTCTTTCTTCTGGTAAATATAGAGGTAATCGTTTCGTATTCTAGCTTCATTCATCATGGTAAAAATCCGTCGACAGAAAATTGCAATGAAGAAACTAAATCAACAGCGACAGCAATAAAGCACAACAACAATACACACACAACACCACACACACCCACACTCTGTCTGTCAGTCAGTCAGTTTGTCTGTCTGTCTGTCTGTCTGTCTGTCTCTATCTCACTCTCTCTCACACACACACTTTTTCTGTCTCTGTCTCTCTCTTTCTCTCTCTCACGCACACACACACGCACACAAATACACATACACACGCACTCATGCACACGCATGCAAAAACGCATACAAGCACGCATGCATGCACGCACGCACGCACGCACGCATGCACGCTCGTACAAACACACATATACGGTTCAAGATCAGCATTAGATTACTTTAATGATTGTACATTTTTGGAAGACAGCAATTGTAACCGTACTATTGACATCAGGCTGATTGACAATGCTATCAATTCTTGTTTATCTTTCCTTACTAAGAGAAAAATCACATGTATCGCTAAAGTACCAATTCACGAACACACTGCAACAGTAACATACCAGTTATTGAGCATTTCTGAACACGAATAGTTACAATTTTAGTGAAAAAACTGCAAACACACAATGAAGCACATACACTTCACACACACACACACACACACACACACACACACACACACACACACACACACACACACACATACACACACACACACACAGACACACACACACACACACACACACACACACACACACACACACACACACACACACGCATGCACACACACAACACACACACACACACACACACACACACACACACACACACACACACACACACACACACAACACACACCATTCCCTCCCATTCTTATATGATAATGTGCTATTTTCAAACGAAACATTGGTAGAAATAAGGTTGATGACGAAATGATAAGACAGTAAAGGGTAACATGGCCTGCAATAAGCGTGACATTTCTGTGGACTCTCAGGATATGTCCAGACCACAGGCTGGGATGGCGTTTCCACGTATTCACGTTGGCTGAAAGGCTGTGTTACCATAACTCCACCAAGTGATCACCTCATCTTCCTTGGTGTCCTCAACATAAATATTGGAAACGGCATACTGTTCAGATATTCTGGTCAGTGTGGATCTATGTGTTGTTTATCACGTGCCTGGAATAGCTTATATCACCAGGCATCTCTCTTTCCTGAAAAAGTGACCACGGACGTCCAGAACAAAGATTATGCTTTATCTCTGTTCCTGTCCAGAAGCGGACCGGCAAAGTATCTATTTGGATTCAGAGCTCGATATTCATTTCATTCCATCAAGCTGAAGCCGAGACTGGTTGATAGTGCACAGGGAAAGTGGAATTGTTCATCATCTGTGTGGCCTGACTTGGTCAAACACTTTCCATGTGACCTGATTCCTCAGTGCTCAGAGTCTGAAGACGAGGCTCTTTGTCCCTACACCACTGAACAATGTGGCGCAGGCCAGGTGTGTCTCATATCTATTCTTTTAGAATAAAGGCCTGCAGAGTTTATCTTGTAACAAATGACATTAGAGAGCTAGTATGATAACAGTAAGCTAGGGAGAAAACGCAGCATGCAGAGTGCGAAACCATTAGTTCTAAAGCATGCCGTCAGTCACGTGACACATGTTGGTTATTCTGGCAGTAGGCAGTGTAAGTATCTCATAAGAAAAAAAAAAAAAAAAAGAAACACACACACACCACACAACAACAACAACAACAACAACAACAACAACAACAACGAACACATAACAATTAATTCTCTTGACAAAATGAACACAGTGTAGGCATATTGTCAAAGTGCACAATAAGTATTTGCCTTGGGGAGTGGGGGGTGGGGGTGGGGGAGAGACAGACAGACAGACAGACAGACAGAGACAGAGAGAGTGTGTGTGTATATCCTTTTTTTTTTTTTTTTTTTTTTTTGCTGTCCCAACCTCTGCGCCACCTCAGAAGCAGTGTACTCACGCCGCTCATTCGGACACCCCGTCAACAGCCACAGCCCGGTCGGTCCCGCCGCAGCCCCGCACCGGCAATCCACAGGGAGCAGTCAATGTCAAGTCGTCAAGAGGCAACCCACCGGAGGAGACACTGCACTGCTGCCGAGTTACTTCGGTGGTGTTCAGTGGCGCCTGTTCTGATCTAACATACGCAGGACACCACCTACTAAGCCCCCTACTGACGACAATAATTGCTTAGTCGCGGAGCCGGCGTGAGTGAGCTCTCCCTCCGGAGGGCGCCACCACGTCCGTTCAACGACAGCCCCCCCCCCCCCCCCCCCCCCCCCATGGACTCGCCGATACCGGTGACCCCGACGGAACCAAACCAAGGCCACAGATGTGGAGAGAACATCGAAATTGAGGTCACCATGAGAGCAGGGCATGAAGGGCCACAGAACTTGAGACTTTTTTAAATGCTGATCAATGAGAATGTGGATGATAAAGATGATGCTACGGATTTCCATTTCGGTCTGAGACTACATGACAGGGCTGTACTCTACGCTTCCTTTCATAATATATCCCGGCGTCAAGCAGGCCCGAGAGACACAGGCACCTGCAGTGTTGGTCAGGAAATTTGAGCAACACTCTCAGAAACGCATCCATTAAGTGGATGAAACTCGACTGTGTGGTCCCAGTCTTCCCAACTGAGTCCGCAGCAAACTCAACTCTGGGTAGGGGCCGGTCGGGGCAGTAAAACCCACATGAATCTGATGGGATTCGAACCCACGACTCCCAGCCGGGAGTCCGCGACGCTACCACTTCGCCACGGCGGCCAGTGTGTATCCCATTTTTTATGTATTGTCCTACATTTGGCGTGTCATACCGTTTTTCATGTGCTGTAAAAACAAAGAAAGAAAAGACCCAATATGGCCATAAGTCTTCTCTCTAGCTGTGCTTTGCATGTATCTTCGACAATTCAGAAATGGATTCCCTTTTTTTCGAATGGTAATGACATAGATTTCATTGCAGTCCTTTTTTTTTCTGAGATATGGCATAAAAGCATCTGTTCTGAAGCTGTAGGCCTATTCATATTTCCAGAAGCCTTTCTGAGGCTATCTCTTAACTGAAATCATTTCAACAAAGTTTCTGAGGAAACGCCGTCTCAACTCGGAAAAAAAAGAAGAAGAAAATGTTACTAGTTCCTTCTTGAATTCATGAAATATTGGAAATATGTGCCTGGAAACACCACGTAGGTGCACACACAAACAGGAACTATGAGTCTTTCAAAAATCTGAAAAGGCTGATGTTAGCAAACACTAAAGATGACACTCTCCCCCATCACACCCATTACTTCCGCTTGCTTCTCCTTATGTTAATGAACGCATCCCATGGCAAATAACTGAACGTTTGAGCAAGTGATTGAACTTTCTCAGCGATCTGTTATCGTGTGCCATCGTGTACCGGTGGAAATGGAGGACACGTATAAACATGGCATGCATCCTATGTGAGAAACTGGAGGAATAAATGAGATAAATGAAAATGAGTGACTGACATTTGAACGGTACGGGAAACGACTGAATGAGCGCCAGTAGGCTGCTCTTCGGCCGGCTCTACCTGGGTAGGCAGCCCGTTGAGTGAGTGAGGTAGTGTGTTTATTGTAAAGCGCTTAGAGCGTGGTCTGTGACCGAGGATAGGCGCTATATAAATACCCAATATAATACTAATAATAATGATGATGATCTAAACAGACCAACGACTCTTAATCGTGCTGGTTGTTTTTGATTGTGCTTGATTATGTATATTTCCAGCGAAAGTAAATGAGTTCATTGCCAACACAGATGTGACTGTATACCCGTATGATGGCAATGCAACACGTTCTTACACTGGTTATACGCATGCCACACTTTTTTACACATTCTTACCGTTTGGCACATGAGGTGGCTACATAACGTACACTTTGTGATGAACCACTCATTATGAAACGTTCTTGCAGAATGGTGAGATTTGCAGGACATAGCATAGAAGCACCCAATAGCAGATTCTATGTACAGTATTTTTCAGATTTTATTTTTCATCAGACGGTGATTATTTTGTTCCTAAAAGGATGATTTTTCTTTATTCACTTAATATAATATTTTGTGGGGAAGAGAGACCCAGCTTTTATTCCTTTTTGTAGCACACACGGGGTAAACTTTTTGACACACATGCATGGAATCGGATTTAACATTGCAACAGTCCTGGTACGGCTCTTAGTGCTTACCCAGGCTATAAACAACACAGGATGGAAACGAAATGGCCCTGGACTTAAATTATAATTGGAAAGAATATAAAATAACTATAGTTGTGAGGACTAAAGATCTATGACAAAAGCCTGACTGATTTTTGTCTGCATAAATGTCAGCCTTATGTGTAGGTGGTTTGTAAACATGCTCTTCGATCTAAAGAACGAAGTTTTAGGAACAAAACAGAGTGGTGCAAAAGTTCTATACAAACATGCAATAGAAACATATTCTTTTTGCCCGTTCGTTTCTTCGAACCTCAGTGGAACATAAATGAATTGTTATCAAAAGCATGAGAGAGATGATGAGGTGGACTGTGCAGGTGCCATCAAAAATACATGTAAGTAATTATGCGTTGTTCTGCAGCGGGCAAACGCACTGGAAAGGTCATTGGTGTCCATATAAAAGGTGATCAAAAATAGCTATTAAAACTGATCTTAGAGTCCCCGTTTGACAGCAAAAGAGGTGAACTAAGACTACTGCTGCATAGCATTTTTTTTACAGACGCTCGTTGAAGGAATTGACTTTGAAATGCTGCTCTGCTTGACAAAACTTGATATGACCAGCCACCATGGCAAAGTTATTAGCGTCGCAAACTCTTGGCTGGGAGGTCGTGGGTTCGATTCCCATCAGAGCCTTGTTGGATTTTTCTGCCCCGACCAGCTCCTACCCAGAGTTGAATTTGCTACAGGATCAGTTGGGAAGACTGGGACCACACAGTCGAGTTTCATCCACTTAACGGATGCGTCTCTGAGAGTGTCGCTCAAATTTCCTGACCAGCACCGTAGGTGTCTGTATCTCCCGAGCCTGGTTGATGCCGGCATATAGTATGAAAGGAAGGTAGAGTACAGTCCGGTCCTGTAGTCTCAGACCAGAATGGAAATCCATAGCATCATCTTCATCATCCTCATTCTCATCGATCAGCATGCATACAAAAAAAATTAAAGTTTGTGGCCCTTCATGCCCTGCTATCATAGTTACCTGTTTCGATGTCCTCTCCACGTCTGTGGCCTTGGATTGGTTCCGTTGGTATCACCGGTATCGGCAAGTCCGTGGAAGCTGTCGTTGGACGGACGTGGTGGACCCTCCAGAGGGAGAGCTCACTCACACTGTCTCTACAACTGAGCAATTATTGTCGTCAGCAGGGGGCATAGCAGGTGGTGTCCTGCGTATGTTGGATCAGAACAGGCGCCATTGAACACCACTGAAGTAACTCGGTAGCAGTTTAGTGTCTCCTCCGGCGGGTCGCCTCTTGGTGACTTGACATTGACTGCTCCAAGTGGATTGCCGGTGGTGGGGCTGCAGTGGGACTAACCAGGCTGTGGCTGTGGATGGGGTGTTGGAATGAGCAGCGTGGGTTCACTGCCATTGAGGTGGCAAAGAAGATGGGACAGCAAAAAAAAAAAGAAAAAAGAAAAAAAAAGAAACATAAAAAAGCACTTTGATATGAAGCAGAAAAAGGATCATTTATAGCTAAGGCCCATCCATGAGTATTTTGTAATGGTAGAATATTCTCTCTCTCTCTCTCTCTCTCTCTCTCTCTCTCTCTCTCTCTCTCTCTCTCTCTCTCTCTCTCTCTCTCTGTAGTAGAGGAGGAGAGAAATGCTAAGGATGCGCACATTTGCATTACTATTTGTAAGGAGTGTGTGAGCCATGTAATTCTCATTCGCTGCTCCCCTCCTTTTTTCCAAATCTTACAGCATGAAGCTGGGGGAAGATGCTACATGTTCAGAAGACTACAGACACACAGTCCTCGGAGTTGGAAAACTGATAATGTGGCCTGTCGCAGACGTCATGCTGTTCTCGTCAGTTTGGAGACGTATCACGAATGGACTGCCATTAAAGACCTTTTACAATACGCTTTTACTGGTCCATTAGGCATCGATAAACATGCACGTGTTTGGATTGGTGTGAGAACTACTCGAATGACGACTGGAATAAATCAGAATTTGATGTTGTCCTTTTTTCCCCTTTTGTTTCCTTTTTTTTTTAGATAAATGATACATTGCATCTTAACTCAAAAGAGAAATCAGTTTCGCTTTCAGTTTCATTAAGGAGGTGTCCTTGTGTGTTGACTTGTCCATAAACGCTACATCACATCTGCTAAGTTTTGAGACCACGCTGTGCACGATTTAAAGTTTAATGACTAAGGTGAGAGAATTTAAGAAGAGGGTCTCATGGCTACGACTCGGTAGATGGCTGACCTGCACATTAGCCCAACGACGTGGCCAGACCTTGGGTACCTACCTAACATTGTCTGTGCCTTTATTATCATTGTATGTGTGCGTATGTGTGTGTGGTGAGTGTACATGTGTGTGTATGTGTGTGTGTGTGTGTGTGTGTGTGTGTGTGTGTGTGTGTGTGTGTGTGTGTGTGTGTGTCATTGTGGGCAGATGGCTCAAGACTGTGACAGTGAGAGTGGCTGAAATTACATGCAACCAGAGAGGGAGAACGTGGTATTAATGAAATGAAGAATTCCACCCTGCCCGTATCCTAACACACGCTTTCATCATCATCATCATCATCATCATCATCATCATCATCATCATCATCATCATCATCTCAAGTCCAACTGACAAATAGTAGAAGATCACAAACTTGCTTTTTGAGACTAAACCCACGATTAACTTTTAGGTGCAACAGAAACTTTAAAAATCTATTCGCTCCAAACTGAACAACTGACACACCTGAGTCGCCTGGTATCTTCCATTCCTCAAAACCCAGCTACAAAATCTATCCTCTCACCAAGTCAGTCCCCATCCTACATGGCCACAAAGGCTTGTTCAAAATAAAACGTACATTCTTCCGTCAGAGCCGCAATATTGAACATGATGTTCACTGCAAAATGTATGGTATAATTTATGTAGGTGAGATATCGACCGTTTCTAAACACCTGGCCTCATCCACCATCACAGACACTAACCAGTCGCTCTACACTTCAAACATTCCCATCAATTATCTTCAAACCCTTGACAACTTTGAGCGCATCATGCAAGAATCCCATCTTTCATTTCAATTTTTGTCCAGAAAGGCGGTGACAGACATTAAATTCGTTAAAAAAAAATGGATGAGTCACACGATTAGGCATTAAATGCCCAGTTTTCCCTAGATAGGTCGCAGCTTTGAATACCTCGCTGTACCTCACTTGTTAAGAAAAGTAGGTTAGAGATTCAAATGACTGCCTTTAGACTGAGGCGAGTATGTTCTTCCAAAGAAGTAGAGGGGAAAGGAACAGTAACTTTGCCTCATTTGCCACAATTCGCCTTCGTCACACTCTCACTCGTTCAGGTAACTCAACCTTTTCAAGACAACAAAAATTATTCAGCTGCCTGGGCTGACTTCTCAGTTGACCACATATTCCAGCATTGTATCATCTGCCGCTCAAAGTCAGTCTACCACTGCACCTAGGTTTTGCCCCCAAACCATGCTCTGTGTGAGTGCTACAAATTTGATAAATGGACGCTATCTCCTCTGGAGTGTGGTGAACAAACCACCAGTCATTGAACAGAAAACACACTCCATGATCTTTATAATCTTCTGCTGTATGTCAGTTGGACTTTAGATGATGATGAAAGTGTGTGTTGGTGGAAGAGGACATGGGTCCTGTTTCATCTGAATGTTGGGCTTCCAAACAATTATTCTGGGCACAGCTGTTTTGCAGCTGATAGCATCATTGTCAACAGTACTGGGATATTCACGGTTGGTGAAAAACATTTTGGCTGCATGCACAGTGAAATGTTATTTGTCTCAGCAGACTCAGCTCAGACGGAGAAATTCCGAGTATGGAATAGTGTGTCTTATTATGGGTTGTGGAAAGATGTATAGTCCACGTATGAATGTGTATCAATGGGCTTGTAGAAAACTGCTGTATTGAATAATCTGTCTTCAAGACAGATGAAAATGTCAAGGAAAGTGACTGATTTTTAAATGGTGTACGTAAATTTGATGGATGGGTGAACGGTGAGATCAAACTTTAGGAAGTTAGGGAGATCTTCTTGTAAGATGGCTCCCAGGCCGTCATTTATGTACCATTTGCAAATCTAGACTCCGGCCTGTCTTATGGTGTTGTTGGCTAGGTGGCCGTTTGAGCAGAAAAAGGTAAGGGCCTTAAGTCCGCCAGCGTGAGGACTGGAAATGTGTTCAAACTGTTGTCAGACGGTTGTCTGTGTGTTTTCTGTATGGACAGCTGTTTGTTTCTTTTTTTTTAATGCAAAACCAGTTTACCTTCTGAAGACAGCAGACACAAGTACATGACTGGTAGGCCGAGAGAGAGAGAGAGAGAGAGAGAGAGAAGAGAGAGAGAGAGAGAGAGAGAGAGAGAGCATATGAGGGAAGCTGAGCATATAATACAAGTTGACATTTTCTAAGGTTCTGTACAATTTACCTGGGACTTTGTTGGATAAGATAGTAACAGTTCTAGAGGGCTATAATCATATTGATAATAATATATGCGCAAAGTCAGTAAACATTGGTAATTCAGTTCTGCTCTGCAAACATTGCTTGTATGTGTACAGCTATTTGTGTCAAACCACAACTGCGTTGCCCTTGTCTACTGGTTTAATGACAATATCCTGTCATTGTCTCGGTGATTCGAGCACTTTCTGTTCTTCCAGTGAGAAGCAGGATTGATGGACAGGTTCGAATTGTATTTTGGATATTTCTTTTTCTGCACTTCGTTAATGGAAAGTTTGACTGAATTTGTGGAAGGATGGTTGGTGGAGGACTGGGGCCTGGAAAAGGTGGATGAAAATGTCTGAGCTATTGGTGGCTAGGATACATTTTCAAGGACAGCCATCCACCATAGGCTCCTGAGAAGAAAAAAAACAAAACGGCATCATTGTGGTTCTGGTGTTTGTTCGTGGTGGGTTAAATTGGGATCATTTTGAGACCTTTTGCCAGCACTGATCTTTCACCGTTCAAATGAGTGATGTTATCAGGGATGCAGTGAACAAGGTGATGGTGTTGTCCTTGCAAAAAGAGCCTGTCTGCCATGAAAGCAAATGCACTAAACAGTGCCACCTCGACCAGTTGCATCACGTAGTGGTACTCAGTGTGATCAATGATGAACTAAGGCCTACAACACTGTCCAAAAACAATCTTCTTCAGTTAGAAAGAACTCAAAACGAAACAATGAGACTGAGTGTTCGGATTTACATAAGACACATTAATTAAAACTATACCATACCTGCTTGACCTTCCTACAATGCAGGTCAGACACAAGCTAGAACAGGTGAAGGCATATTTTAGAGGACCTGAAAATCCCCCAAACCCACACCAAGAGGCAGAAAGGAAATCAAAGGTACTCGTCTAAGATGTGCAAAAGCATGGATGGGTCAGGCAATATACAGCTTGTTTGCCAGCTATCAAAACTCAAGGCAACGAAGGAAAAGTAGGAAAGTATCTAGACCACTTCAAACACTTCTACCATATATATATATATTATATATATATATATATATATATATATATATATATATATACAAATATCTATATACATATATGTATATGTATATATATATATATATATATATATATATATATATATATATATATATAGGGTAGTACTGAGGATCAGCGTAATATTAAAAAGAGTGCTCGACCAGAGTGGGAGCGGCATTTGTTGTATTAAAAGCAAGTTAAAATCAAGCTTAAAACCTACAGATCTGTTT
>CM065742.1:18576869-18621869 GCA_033310375.1 Conus canariensis | reverse complement strand
ATTATCTTTGGGGAAACGATTTGTTTCCACACTTGCGTGTTTTAGACGTGCAGGGCTGTCCTGTAATTGGTTTCACTCCAGACTTCATGAAGGGTATGAACAGCCTCACCCATGTATTGTCAGACAACATCAAGCTGTGTTGTTCCTCTGTTTTACCAAACATGTTCTACGGCGATTGCTTATCCCCCTCTAACGAACTTTCCTCCTGTGAAAACTTGTTAAAGTCAGGTGTTTACCGCTTTGTCCTTGTAGTCTATTCTGTGCTTGCAGTTTGTGGAAACATTAGCAGTTTAATTTACCGTTTGTTGTTTTCATCAGAAAAGGCCAAAGTCGGCTTTGCTGTCTTTATTCTACACCTTTGTATTTCAGACTTTCTGATGGGACTTTACCTAGCGTCCATTGGAGTGGCAGATCAGATTTTTTCGGGCGTGTACGTCTGGAAGGAAACTGACTGGAAAAAGAGCACAGTTTGCACCGTGGCTGGGTGTTTAGCTTTTCTGTCTTCTGAGGTGTCCGCCTTGCTCATCTGCCTGATTACTTTAGATCGATTCCTTGTGATTCGTTTTCCGTTCAGTCAGATCCGATTCAGAGCTGCATCAGCTCAGATAGCCTGTATTATCATATGGACATTAGGACTCATCTTGGCTACAATACCTCTGCTTCCTTCGACATCACACTGGGAGTTTTATCGTCAGAAGGGTATCTGTATCCCACTACCTGTTACCAGAGCAGAGTTCGCTGGTCATGGCTACTCCTTCAGCATCATGATCGTCTGTAACTTGGTTCTTTTTCTGTGGATAGCGGCAGGACAGTGTCTCATTTACTGGTCAGTTCAAGTTAATGCTATGTTTGACCAGGGAATAGAGACAGAGAGTAAAAACAGTGTGAGTGTGAAGACTAAAGAAGTCATTATCGCCAGACGTCTCCTGACGATCGCCATGTCGGACTTCCTGTGCTGGTTTCCTATTGGTGTGTGTGGTGTGCTGTCTGTTGGTAACGTCACCATCCCTGAGGAGCTTAATGTTGCCATGGCCATTTTGATGTTGCCACTCAATTCAGCGCTCAACCCTTTTCTCTACACTCTGAATATTGTGTATGAAAAACGAAAAAAGGCAAAAGAACTCCGTCTTCAGAAGCTTATTCAGACTGGCCTGAAGGAAACATGCGTTAAAAGATAAATAGTTTTGAAGTTAGCGCGCTACCTGTGACAGGTATTTCATAAGCTCCTGTTTTATTGTTATTCCTCATATGAATAATACAGTTTAGAAGTCATCAGTGATGTTGGTAATATGATATCTAGGAAATAAATTTCCGAAAAATGCCTTTCCGTTTACACCGTTGTGTAAAGTAACATGTTACTGTCACGGAAGGAAAAGTGAGAGGTGTATGTGGAAATATATGTACTCTGTCTCCTTGTGTGTTCAGAAGGCGTGTATGTTGTTTGTATAACTAATAACTTCACTCCCTCTCACTCACACCTTGCGACATCAGACCAGTCAGGAATGGAGGAGTTCACACATTTAGTGCACCATGAGGATGAGGGGGAAAAGGACTTTCCTTATCATACTATGTTATAACAATTACTACTTTACTAGGGATGTCACATCAAATATGGGTGAACAAATAAATCAATCTCCCTCAGGTGGCACTAGGCAGATTCCATCCGCCTGCTGGTTCAAAAAGAATACATAAAACACTTCCTCTTCAGCAGAAGACTGTCCCATAAACAAAATGTAGAAGACAGTTATAATATATATTCCTGCTGTCAAAGACACATATATACTGTCAATCTTTCAGATATATTAGCTATTACTAATTAGACTAATAGGCCTCTCTCAATGGGAAAACATCATCAGATTTCACAACTCCTTCAGGCTTTTACACAACACATAAAAATCCTGATACTTCACACAATCAGAAATACATCAATTTTCCCAAAGCATGTCATCATACAGTACAAGCGAGCTCCAGACTTATCCTGAAAAATAATGATTTCCTGAAACGTAAGCTGCCGACAAAAAAGCAACTTGCGAAGCAATCTTTGACCATCTGCCTGCTGGTTCAAAAAGAATACATAAAACACTTCCTCTTCAGCAGCCAGTTAATACAGCGCCTTGGCACCTTGAGCCCACATGGGCTCAATGTCAGGGAACGATACCTCACCCCAAACCATCAACCCTCCTCTTTCTTCCCCCCCCCCCTCTCTCCTTTCTTCCCCCCCTTCCCCCTCCCTTCTTCCCCCCTCCCCCCTTTTTTCCCCTCCCCCTTCCTTTGTCTCTCCTTTGCTGTCCATTTACACTCCCCATTTCTATTGTGAATCATGATCACCCCTACATTCAGTATTGCCCACCACTCCCACCTCTGCCCTTTCCACCCCTTCAAACCATGAACTGCGCTCAGTGACTCAAGTCAACCACCATCAACATCTTCCCTCTGCTGTCATTCCCTGTTAAAGTGTCTACGACACGAAACGTCGGTCATCCCCTCTCCAGGTACTCTTTTTGCCACCTTTTCCCTTTACTTATTTGAAACGAGTACAGCAGTGACTACTGTATTTTTCTGTGTTTTACACCAACGACTGCAACCATATCTTCAACTTCAAAGTTCTTTGCCCTGGCCCTGTCAACCTTCCAGGCCCTCCCCACCATCCCCCAGTCCTTTGCTGTCTCCTACCTGAAGTGCACCCTGACCAAGACCAGATATACAAACCACGTTGTATTCCTGAGAACTTGCTTGCAACAAAAGCTGATCCCCAATGGCTTTCTACTTAATTTCCATGTGTCACCCCAGCCCAAGGCATTTCAAAATCAAATGTCTTGCATCCTTTGCTCCACCAGCTTCAAACTGATGAACTCTACAGTACAGAACTAGTGCATGGCACTCCAGCGACTTGACCGCCGCCTAAAATCCTGCCTTAGATATCAGCTTTACACCCTATGCAATAAACACACGTCTATGTTGATTATCGAAACAACCCTGAATGCAAACCGCCAACTGCATGCTACTTTACAAGCAACCAAAGCTTCTAAACTGCAGAACCTCACTAAGGAACAGCCCACACTTTCAAATGCCAACCAGTCACCAGTGCAAAAATTGGTGACCACTATTCCAGATGATCTTTACTTGACTGATCCCCAGCATCAACTTCTTGCAAAGGGACTAAAGTTTGTTCCCCTTCAACCAAAGGCCCACCAGACAGACATGCTATATGACTGTGAACGGTTCTTCCGCCGACTTCGACTCGCGGTTTCTTTTGAGAGCTGCTCACTACCCACAGCACCTAGTGCCACTAACGATCTAGCACAACTGTTCCCCTATGAAAGGTGTGATTGGACTGCTCTTGACTATTATATTGACAAGTGTAAACACGACATTGATAAATTAAACTTGCCCCCTGTGAGAAAATCCAACCTCACCCAAGCAGAGTTTCAGGCCCTGAAAGAACTGAAACAGAGACCCGACATCATCATCAAAAGAGCAGACAAGGGAGGGGCTGTAGTCATTTGGTGAAAAGACTTGTATGAAGAAGAAGCCAAACGCCAGCTCTCTGACTCCTCAACTTATGCTCCCATCAAAACCTCAACAACCAAACAAGACAATGCACTGGTCTGGAAGACCATTAAAGAAGCAGTTTCCAAAGGTCATCTCCCTCAAGAAGCAACAAGAACTATAGTCAAAGAACCTCGCACTGCAAAATTGTACCTACTACCGAAGATTCACAAGAGTGGCAACCCTGGTAGACCTATCATCTCAGCCTGCTCCTGCCCAACTGCTCAACTGTCACAGTTTCTTGATCGGTTGTTCCAACCCCTCGTCCACAACCTACCAACCTATGTGAAAGACACCAACCATGCCCTGCAGATTTTTTATGATTACACCTTGCCGCCTGACAGTGAACACCAATTCCTCTTCACAATGGATGTGACATCATTGTATACTAATATCCCGCACAAAGATGGACTTCTCACTGTTAAACACTACCTGAAACAAGGTGACTTTGACCTTGACCCAACCACCATCCTGCGCCTGACTGAACTTGTTTTAACTCTGAATTCTTTCGAATTTGGAAACGAGGCCTACCAACAAATCAAAGGAGTTGCTATGGGCATGCGCATGGGCCCATCATATGCCTGCCTCTTTATGGGGCACATTGAGACACAAATCTTTGCTCAATACCCTGGACGTCTACCTGAAGTCTTCAAAAGATTCATAGACGACTGTTTCGGAATCAGCACTCTACCCAGACAGGAACTCCAATGCTTCATTGACTATGCTAACGCCTTTCACCCTTCAGTCAAATTCACATACGAAATCTCGGACTCTTCCCTCTCATTTTTGGACATCAAAATCAGTATTCAAAGCACTTCACAGTCTCTCCACACAACAGTGCACTACAAACCAACTGATGCCCACTCTACCCTCCTGTTCTCATCAAGCTACCCTCCTGCCATGAAAGAAAGCATCCCATATTCCCAATTTCTTCGACTTCACAGACTATGTAGCACCGATGATAATTACACCAAAGAAGCAGCGGCCATGACTACCTTCTTCACCTCTAGAGGCTACCCACAAGCTACAGTTCAGATGGCCCTTGAACGAGCACAGTCCATCCCCAGACACCAGCTCCTACAAGACAAGGAAAAGATGACTACAGACAATGACCGATGCATTGCCACTCTGACCTACCATCCACATAATCTATCTGTGAAAAACGTTCTGCTCCGCAACTTCACTATTTTGAAGGAGGATCCAGCTCTCCAAAACATTTTCAGTCTACCACCTATGGTGGCATTCAAAAGGGACAAAAACCTTGGTGACCACCTGATGCACTCTACCTTCCACCCTTCATCCCCCCAACCCAACCAGGCAATTTCCAGTGCAAGAAACCCAAATGCAAAACCTGTGACTTTCTTAATCCGACAACTACCATGCAAGGCCCATCTGGACGCAGCTTCCACATGAGCTCCCACTTCACCTGCCAGACTCAGAATATAGTCTATGTTCTTAGTTGTACCCTTTGTCCCAAGATGTATGTGGGTGAAACATACAGATCTCTAAACGAACGTTTTAAAGAACATAGAGACAGCATCCTCACAGGAAAAGACACTCCTGTGGCAAACCACTTCAATTCGGACCATCACCATCTTTCCCACATCAGAGTGGCAGCCCTTTGGAGAAATGGTCGTTAAGAAGGGAACTACAAAAAATACAGGGAAAGCCAGTTAATTCAGCACCTTGGCACCTTGAGTCCACATGGGCTCAATGTCAGGGAATTATACCTCACCCCAAACCATCAACCCTCCTCTTTCTATCCCCCTCCCCCTCCTTTCTTTCCCCCTCCCCTCCCCCTTCCCCCCCCCCTCCATTCTCCCCCCCCTTTTTCCCCTCCCCCCTCCCCCTTACTTTGTCTCTCCTTTGCTGTCCATTAACACTCCCCATTTCTATTGTGAATCATGATCACCCCTACATTCAGTATTGCCCACCACTCCCACCTCTGCCCTTTCCACCCCTTCAAACCATGAACTGCGCTCAGTGACTCAAGTCAACCACCATCAACATCTTCCCTCTGCTGTCATTCCCTGTTGAAGTGTCTACGACACGAAACGTCGGTCATCCCCTCTCCAGGTACTCTTTTTGCCACCTTTTCCCTTTACTTATTTGAAACGAGTACAGCAGTCACTACTTTATTTTTCAGTCTTTGACCATTTCTGGAAAGGCGCCATCAGGGAAAAACCTGTGCACAAATACTTTAAAGAAATATATAATCCGACCTTATTCCTGCCGTGAAGAGGGAAGGAAGCGTGGCGGTAGTCTGTACCGCAGAAGAGAACACGCCACGATACAAAGTTCAGTCTCATGTGCTGTGCAGAGAGGAGAAAATAGGTCACCAAGTTACAAGTAGCCCATTCCTATGACTAGGCACCAAGGGGAGGAGGTGGGGGGGGGGGGGTGTAGTTCGACTTCTTCTCACTGAGGCGTAGTGAAGGTGAAGGAAGCTGGCCCCATTGTACACAGCTCTCGAAAGAAGGACCACCAACTGGGTCAGGCGACTGCGGGGAAAAATGTCGGCTGCTACCGCTCAGGGAAGTGGGAGGCAGCTCAGAGACAGCCCACAGCACTCACCAGAGTGGATCCTCGTCCCGGTCAAGGTCTAACATCCGAGCACCATGATAAAATAATCCCTTCTAGGAGGGGGTTAACGAAGAATCATGCTCTGGACAGTGAGCGACAGCATGTCTGACAGCAGCAGTGGTCAGGGCTCGTCTGTTTGAAAACTGAAAAAAGTTCACTGACTGCACAAACTATAAGGGAGGTAATCCTAGTCCCTTACGTCATTATACAAGTGGCCAATGCGCCGATCGTGCCTGTGACAGTTACAAAAAAAGTGTATGTTCCTATTTCTGGGCTTTTAGACGATAAATTAATTCATCGTTGGTTAAGTTTCCTGAAAACTACTAGCAGTAACATTTTCGGTCTTTAATATTCTGTTTCATATGTAATATTACTTTAAGTTCATATCGTCTATTTTTCTTGCGATTAAAACTGTACTGCACGTGTTTGAATTAACATAGTTGAAGTAAGGTGGTTCTAACCCTGTCTGGCACTTTCAAACTATTCACATCCATATCTAATCAAAACCTTCATTTTGAAATTGCTATTTAAATATCATATATCAATTCGACTAATATTTTGAACGTGCTCAAAATTTCTTCATCAGCTTAATCTAGTTTGATTTTGATAAGTGGAAAAGCCTTGGCTGGAGTGTCTGTCTGTTACTTCCAATTGAGGACGTCCATAGTCTGATTCCATTTGACAAAATCGGCACTGTAGAGTATTTTCAGAAGTGAAAATACGCCAGTTTGCCAGAATACCAGGCTGTATTCAACATTGTCACAACATTGAATTCTCACCTTAATGGGGAAATGTGTAACTGTTTGTTTGGACCATTTGGCAGTTATAGTGTATATGAATAATTAGAATGGAACACATTTCCACACTTTGAACAGATGAGTCCCTTCCCCATTCAGTCTGTTCCACTCTCTACAAGTACGCCTTGCGGGTCCAGCATGTTTCCAGGAAATTGAACATTCTGACACAACCATCTGCGCCCTAATGAGTGGTCTCCCAGAACAGTCCGGGTGTTGGGAGACTTGTCGAACTTGGGGAACTTCCCACATAGCCCTCTTTGCCACCAGATGTAACTGCCAGCTTTCAACGTGTGCTCGCCAGTAGCCTGATCCAGAAGAACTTGATGTGGACGCCCCATCAATCAGAATGTTTGCTTGTACCTTCTCTACCTCCTCACTGACTGTGCGGTCTCTACAGAAGACTGCCAATTCATTCCAGTGTGTCCTGTCAAATGGTCAAATCCTCGGATAAACTCCCTGATCAGTCTACTGGTAGCAGGTCCCTTACAACTTACCCAAGAGGAGGATGTTAGGATTAAGCCTCACTCGAGGAGGTGGAACAAGGAACTCAGCTTACTTATTGGTTTTATGCCAGTCTTCAGTTCAGAGCTATCCTAATCAGATGAGAAAATTCATACCAGCTTGTGTGGAAGAGATCATTGGTGATCCCCAAATCCTTTCCCTGAAAGTTTATGAAAACAGATGGAAGGTCTTTGAAATGATGCAAAGAATCTGGCCGAAGTTCGGAGAATGAGGAAACTAAAGATAAAACACATTTTCGAAGGGATTTAGTCAATAGAGGACATGCTAGCACAACTAATGCTTTAGATGTGACGCCGTTTGTACCCTCTATCTTAAGAGGAAGTGCTTTGAGTCTGGCCACCTGCGCTTCTTAAATGAGTTCATTTCAAACCCATCACTGGAAAAGCTATAGGCTTACAAGTGCCCCAAGGTAAACTTCCTACTAGAGTACCTGGCCTTAGAAGACTTTCAAGCGCTTGACTTTCCACATAACAAATAAACATGTGACAACTAAACCCGTTTTCTTCGGACACTTGCTTTAGCATTTCCAGTTCGTGAGAATGATATCCTCTCTCAAGATGAGGTCCAAATCTCATATGTTGAAACATGGATAGTTTAGCCCTTTTAAAACAAACTATATTATATATGACATCTCTGATTGATACATACTACAGTGTTGCAAAAACATGAAATATAAACATAGTAAAAGGTAGTAAAATGAAGGGAAGCAACGAAATTAGATGGATGCAACATAGTTTTTGCTTGGGTTCCCAGCAATGTGGGCATTCGAGGCAACGAGGTGGTTGATCAATTTGCCAAGAGTGCCACAAAGAAAGAGTTGAGCAGATTGTCTGTCCCTCACACTGATCTGAAACCGCAAACATAGGCTTATGTCAAAGTACTTTAGCAGGAGGAATGGAACTCATGAACGGATAACAAATTGTACAAAATGTGTCCAAACCCCGTTTGCATACAGGCCACTCGTTTTACACCCATTCTTATCTTTTAAAAGGTGAGGAAGCTCTGTGGTGCATTCCATGTCATGTACCACTCACAGTGAAAGATATTCTTTTAGAGTGTTGGGACTTGCACGATGTGAAACATAAACAATTTGCAGCAGACTCCATGAAAATCTTGTTCAGAGATGTCCCACCTCATGTGATCTTTGAATATCTGAAGCAAATTAACATTTTTCGTCTGATCTAAGATTTTCTAGAAGAAATCCTTTTTTCACTAAGTTTCCGTTATGTTTTTAGAAGGTTTATTCTAAAGCAATATGTGAATCTTTGTTGTTGTTGTTGTTGTTGTTGTTGTTGTTGTTGTTGTTGTTGTTGTTGTTGTTGTTGTTGTTTGTTTGTTTGCTTTTTTAATGACTTGCGAGTTGACTTCAACGTGATGACAGCCTTGATATGGCCCTTTGCTGTCGGCTGGGCTGTCAGCAACATTACCGTACCTTACCCTAGTTAGAATAATTTCACCTCTCAAGATGAGATCCGTATCTCGTATGTTTCAACATGGATCGTTTAGTCCTTTTTAACAAATTCTGCTGTATTTTACATCTCTGATTGATGTACACTACAGTTTTGCAGAAATGATATATAAGCATATAAAGGTAGTAAAATGAAGAGACGCAAACAAAGAGAGAGAGAGAGAGAGAGAGAGAGAGAGAGAGAGAGAGAGAGAGAGAGAGAGAGATTCTTGCCACGCTGCCTGTCGTGTGTTGTAGGGGCCAACAAAGGGAGGTCAGACATCATCAGTGGAAGGTCTTGTGAAAATACCATTTTCGTTAGAAATCTCTGCACTGCAAGCTTATTTTAGCTATGTACTGTATTCGCTTTAATTATCAGTTCCAAAACCATTACTGATGGGATAAACAAACACAGACACGGCACGAGGATATTGTATTTCTCAGTGTCCAGCACCTTAACATACTAAACCAGTTTGAGTCCTGGTCACTCATGGTTATGCTGTGTTATATTCCTGTATGAAACGTCTTCATCCAACAACATCTTCATTGTCTTCATCCAAAATCCACGTGTAAACTTGCAATGCAGTGAATCAAACATTTTCTAGAAGATTATGTTGAACAGTGCAGAAGTGGGAGGAATATGCTGCGGGTTTACACTTCTTCTGTGATTAAATTGATTACTTGTCAAAGTTTATACCTAAAGAAAGGGGGAGGGGTAAGGGGGTAGAAAGAAAATGAGAATGAAAAATAAGAGAAATGCAAATATAAACCCCTTCACTTGCAGCATATGAGGACCATCGTAATCCATTTAGAAGACAGAATCACTCTTAACACCTGCTCCAAGGCCTTTCGTCCACTGGATCAGTGGCTGACAAGGCCAGTGCAGGATAGACATGCCTGGCCACAGTGGCTGAAAAGGCCAGTGCAGGATAGGCAGGCCAGGCCAAAGTGGCTGACAACGCCAATGCAGGATAGACAGGCCTGGCCACAGTGGCTGACAAGGCCAGTGCAGGATAGGCAGGCCAGGCCACAGTGGCTGACAAGGCCAGTGCAGGATAGACAGGCCTGGCCACAGTGGCTGAAAAGGCCAGTGCAGGATAGGCAGGCCAGACCAAAGTGGCTGACAACGCCAATGCAGGATAGACAGGCCTGGCCACAGTGGCTGACAAGGCCAGTGCAGGATAGGCAGGCTAGGCCACAGTGGCTGACAAGGCCAGTGCAGGATAGGCAGGCCTGGCCACAGGGGCTGCAGGTAAAGGTCTGATCACCATTCACTGTCACAGCATCACTGTTCTTCCTCCTGCTCCTTTTGCCCTCAAGGGTGGCCCTGCGGACGTTTTCAAAGGAGTATACAGCTTTGTTAAAGGCGTGACACCAGGAGTTGTGACCGATCCACACCTAGGGAGGGCCAGTGGTGAATGTGGATATGTAAGGCATAGAACCGTTTTTCATGGCATGGCCTTGATGTTGGTGAGCTCCGCGTATTCAAGGACTTGACGCTGGTGACAAAGTCACTCCAGTGAATATTGAGGATGGTGCAAAAGCAGCGCTGATGGAAGCGCTCAAGGAGTCTCAGGTGGTGATGGTAGGTGACCCTCACGACTCAGAGTGGAACAGGAGGATGATAAGCACAATGGCGTTGAACATTGTGATGCTGGTTTCCTTTTTTTGGACATTCGTTGCTCCACACTCGTTTATGCAATTTACAAAAAAAAAAAAGCCCTGTACGTCTTTGCCAGTCTGTTGCTGATTTCCCTGTCTATGTTGGCGTCTAATGAGGTGATGCACTAAGGTGGGTCAACTAATCGAATATTTTCAGTTCCGTCTCTCCAATGTTGATAAGTGGGGCATGGTACTTTTTCGGAGATTCAGGCTGGTGAAAGAATTCTATCTTGACCAAGCTGACTTCTTACCCAAAGAGCAGGCCAACCTCTACAAAGCAGGATGAGATACGCTGTAAGGCTCTCCCTCTATGGGCAAGAAGGGCAGCATCATCCGCAAAGAGGTCTCGAGTCAGCTGCTCCAGGGTCTTCGTGTGGGCCTGTAGTCATCTGAGGTGATAAGACAATATCTGATGTAGACTCCTCCATCATTGTCATCACGGTCTGCAATGGCCTACTTGAGCGTCATGCTGCAGTATTTGGTGAAAAGAGAAGAGTCTTATCACTGACAGATCTAAAGCATTGATTGTGCTAGGTGTCGACCTCTATTTCATAAATCCTTTTGAAAATGTGCTTTATCTTCAGTGTCAGTATCCCCCGATCTTTGGCCACATTGTTTGCATAATTTCACAGACCATATATTGTCGTAAACTTTCAAGGAGGAGTTTTGTGGCTATCCATGATATCTTTCCACATAATATGGTATCAATCTTTTTATCTGGTTAAGGTATCTCGCAATCAGAGAATGGTGTGGAAAAAAAATGTTTCTGGCACCATCTCTTTTACTGAGGCTGAATCATATCCTCCCGGGCACATGTAAGAGAGCTGCCACCAGGAGCTTGATCAGGGGTCCAGTGTTTTGACCACTTGAGAGGACAAACTGAAATGACTTGGCAGTGTTCCCTAAATATCTTGCTCCAGACTGTTGGAGTCAGTCAGAAGGTACGGAAGGAATAAGCAAACATACTGATTGACAGGCCATCCACAGCAAGTACCTCTGGATCAGGTCACCTGGGAGACAAACGTTGGAAGCTGGCAGCTGCTTCTGATGGTGGAGAGGTCGATATAAAGAGTAAGCTGATTATCGCACTCTGATAAGTTCACAGACCAGAGATCACCGAGACCCACTGAAGAAATCAAGAGTGGAAACAGTCAAAAAGTACAAGATCAGACTTCGCTAAGATATGTTCAGTCATGGTTTGAACTCACCTCAGTCTAACAAATGAGGACCAGCAGAGATGTTGGCAAACAAAATAATCTGATCTACCTGAAGAGCAATAAGACTGACAACGTTGTCATGTTCTCAAATATACTCAGGATGAGTGAAACCCTGGAAGGGGTTCTACCTGATTTCTCAAAATACACAATGTAAGACATCAGGACAGATTTCTATAGAACAGGAAAGCCCGGATCTATATGAAGACGATTGTGGGGTTTGTGAATGTGGTCGTCCAGACAGTATATGTCAGAGATGTTTAACAAGAAACTGTAATGACCATGATGCTTGCCATTGTGAGCTTGAAAAAAAGTACGGTTACATAGATAGACCAAAGGGAAGAGCTTCAAAGGAACACACACACACACACACACACACACACAACACACACACACACACACACACACATGCACACACACACACACGCGCGCGCGCGCGCGCGCTCGCGCACACACACACACACACATGCACACACACACACACACACACACACACACACACACACACACACACACACACAAACACACACACACATACACACACACGCGTGCGCGGACGCGCGCGCGCGTGCGCGCACACACATGCACACACACATACATACAAACACACACACACACACACACACACACACACACACACACATGCACACACACACACGCACACACACACACACACGCACACTCAATCAAACACACACAAACAAACAAACACACACACACACACACACACACACACACACACACATGCACGTACGCACGCACACACGCATGCACGCACACACACGCGCGCACACACAAACGAACACACACACACACACACACACACACACACACACACACACACACACACACACACACACACACATGTACACACCTTGTCAATAGAGGCAAATCAGAAATACTTCTGGGTAGAGCGATGCATTTAAGCTGCGAATTTCAGTGGGTCTAATAATACAATGGTTTGCAAACAAGATTAAAAAAAAAAACAAAAAAAAAAACAGAGGATGGAGGGATATATATGAACTAGCCTTAAGCCTTTCCAAACTGAAGAGAAAACCTACTCATCCAAAAGAAATTTCTAGTTGTCGATAAAGCTTGAGAGACGCTCCCCCCCCCCCCCCCCCCCAACTCCTCTTTTCCCCTCCTACCAGAAGCATCTCTTGGATCGCTGGATAGTTTTTGTCTACAACTCTGCCTGTACAGAAAGTTCAGCATACGAGGAACATCTGGGCTTCATCCCATTTAGCTACAAAAAAAATGTCTGAAAAAGGGTTGAGGGTGGAAAGAAGACTTGGAGATCCTTTGTATGAGAAAAAGAAGAGGTCTCAAAGGCTGATGGCTCTGTGAACTTTTCAACGACCTTCAACAAGAAATCTCGAACTGCTGCAGCCTGGACTTGAGGTTATCCGACAGACTGCACAACTCCACAACCAGAGCCCTTCCAGAAACAGAAACACTTGCCAGAGCCCACAAAGCAGATGTTAGTCCAGCGCAAGAAGCGGTAGCTGTATCTTCATCTGGGCAGAAAATGCTCGATAAATCGTCTACAGAAACAGTTCCCTTCTTAAAGATAGACACGAGGGAGAAAGAGGACAATTTCAGAATCGGAATTATGGAAACAAGTTTATCCTATGTATCGCACAAGTTTTTTTTTTTTTAGTTACAACAGAAGTTAAAGACTCTAGGTCTTGTGAGATTTTTAAGCGACCTTAAAATTTAGAACTCATGAGTCGACCTTGAACGACAAAGAAACATATCTTTTAAAAAAACCGGAACTGAACCAGGATTAGCAGCCTTGACCTGAAGAACGCCAGAGATGTGCAGCTATGCCAAAAGTCTTGATGAACAAGAGCCAGGTCGACCAACAAAGAAGAGAGAAGCTGCTGTACAAAGGACTAGGCATTCACGAGCAGGAGAACACCCAGACCAGGGGTTGGAAGAGGAGTTACATTCACCAACATCTTAAAGTTCTCACTTAAAAGGCATCTCTCTCTCTCTCTCTCTCTCTCTCTCCTCTCTCTCTCTCTCTCTCTCTCTCTCTCTCTCTCTCTCTCTCTCTCTCTCCACCACCTGGGTAAGCGATAGCAAAAGCATGTGCCTTCCCAATTTAGTGAGTTGGAACATATTCAATCTTTTAGGTCTGACTCTTGTTCACCAAAAGTAATCAGCCAGTCACAGCAAAGGTGAAGGTCATGTTCCCAGCAACACAGCCCATCATCTACTTTGGGCACAGTTTTTTTTTCTTATTAATTTTTAACCATGATTGAGAATTCATCTTCGCCTATAGAGTCTGCATTGAACATAATTCTACTTTTTATTTTGCACTCTGAAATAACCAAATCAGAACGCCCCAATATGCAATAAATGAATACCTGGCGAAGTTAGGAATTAGTTCCATGTCCGAGTCACGTGCCTACTCGATCTACTTGCTGCTTTCCTGTGAATTCGCCTGGTGTGATCACAAAAGTGCGAGTGAGAGCAATACCAAAAAAAAAAAAAAAAAAGGCGAGGCGAGAATAAGACTGATTCGCCATTTGAGATCAGGGCATAACTGATCACTCTCACTATCCGTCACAACTCCGTCTCAAAGTGTTAGCAACCAACTCAAGTTAAAGGCCGACACCAACAGTAGGTGAAGAAATATAAGCTTCATCATTACTGTTGTCGATATGTGCTGTCTCAGACAACTCAATTGAGGTGTTCCACTGAGTCTTATACAAGCTTCATAGGGCAATACTGTTTTCAATATATGCTGTCTCAGAAAACTCACCCGAGGTGCTTCACCGAGTCTATTTTAAGAACGAGTCCTCACATGCTGGAATATCTTTCTGGCAATATGGCAGCAGTTCACTTTGGTGCAGTTGAGTGAGAAATTCAGGGGAGAGTATGATCTGACCTTCACATAGCAAAGAATGCGACCAGGAAACACCTGGTCGACAGCGTAGTTTCAAAGGTGATCTAAGTATGTGAAACAATCAGCATACTCTAGTGTATATACGAAGCTGCGGGGAAAATCCAGTCTTCACTTATTTTGTACACGCATACTTGTGATTTGAGTATTCCCAAACTTCACAGCAGTTTCAGCCTTTCAGCTTTCTTGACAATGAATGAAACTTTCTTCAGCTTTCTTAACAAATCGAACTCATATAGGCGAAGGATTGTTCAGCATGCAAAGGGCCGCAACTTTCTGTCGATAGGAAGAACATGGTGGCTTGCTTTTTGTCTCCCTTTACACGCTTGCGTTGAAATGGAACGGAAAACGATGAATTTTTAACTTAATGGAGGGAAAAGCATTTTTTTTAATCCTCTAAAAGCACTCTGCAATATTCCACCACAGGGTAAGGTAAGGTAATATTGCTTATAGCCCAGCCGACCGCAAGGGGCCTTATCAGGGTTGTCACCGCGTTGAAGTCAACTCACAAGTCATTTTTAAAAAAATCACACAATCCTTTAAAATAAACCCCAAAACACACCGGAAACTTCATTAAAAAATCTTTCTCCATAACATTTTAGATCAGATGAAAAATGTTTAGCTCTTTCAGAAATTCAAAGATCACGTCACGTGGGACATCTCTGAACAAGATTTTCCTGGAGTCTGCTGTTAAGTGTTTACGTCTCACATCGTGCAAGTGCCAACACTCTAAAAGAATGTATTTCACTGTGAGAGGTACATGCCATGGAATGCACCACGCAGCTTCTTCACCTTTTAAAAGATAAGAATGGATGTGAAAGGAATAGCCTGTATGCAAATGGCACAAAACTCTTTCTTCTTAACAGCCGCTTCGGGAACATGGTTAAAAACTCTTTCAGGTTTGGACGGATTTTGTACGAATGGTTATCCATCTGCATCTTCCATTCCTCTCGCCAGAGGTCTTTGACATAAGCCTGTGTTTCGAGTTTCAGATCAGTGTGAGGGATAGACAATCTGCTCAACTCTTTCTTTGTAGCACTCTTGGCAAGTTGATCAACTAGCTCGTTGCTTGGAATGCCCACATGGCTGCCACCACAGGAAAGGTACAGACTGTGACCGTGGCACACCGTACCTCTGTTTCTGTTTTAATCGAACGAAAGTCAGAAGAGAGTTTAACAGCTGATAATCAGAGAACACCCCCCCCCCCCCCCTCCTTAATGCAAGTCATGCAAGCGTTTCTGCCACGAACTCTTGACACTCTGAGCGGGACGGGCCACATTTAGGTCATGACTACTAGGTGTCCCTTTGCTGCTAGATTTTTGTTTTTCTAGCGCTGCTGGGGTTTGAACCAGCATCTGTTTTGAGGGATGGGCGTCTCAAGGTTTTGCCATTTTTGTAGATGCATGTCTTACCCACATCGCTATCGAACACCTGTTCTAAGTTGGGAAATGAAAGTCTTAGGAATTTTGTTTCCGTCCTCTACCTGATCCAGATGAAACTCTTTTATTACCTGCCTCTGCCATTGCAAGGAATCTAGTCCTCTTCCCTTCCAGAAATCGTCAACTGTTTCATGAGATCATAGGCCAATGAGCCTGTGATGTACCGCACTCTGCCATTGCAAGGAATCTGGTCCTCTTCCCTTCCAGAAATCGTCAACTGTTTCATGAGTTCATAGGCCAATCAGCCTGTGATGTACCGCACTCTAATTTCTATGGGCGAGGACTTTAGGTTGAAAGACATTCTCTCAACCTGCACGCTAGACTGGCATACTTTTCAGTGAGCTCGCTTCACTCAGCTTTCATATGGTACGATGAGTTCAATCAATCACAATTGGTTGTTAACATGACGCTGATTAGAGTATAATATCTCATGTCACATTTCGTAAAGGTCTCTGGATGGGTTTCCCATTCTAAAAGATCTGCTGTGTACTAGTAGTTAACCCCTCGCTTCGATCAAGTGACGCGAACTAACTGTTTGAGGGAATGTATGTGGTTCTTAAATTTCTTTGACTAAATAACAAACAAGTATGGTAACTCTTGCTCCCATGATGAAATAAATACATGCTCATAACTCAAAACGAATGCTGTTTACAACACCATATCGCCTAGCAGAAATCACAACACAGTGCACAGAGAACAAACAAAAAAGACCCCCCCCCAAAAAAAAAAAAAATAATGATAATAATAATAATAAATAAATAAATTAAATAAATAAATAAATAATAAAATAAAATAAAATAAAAAATAAAAAAATTAAAAAAGAAATGTTCTAAGTTTGCCCACATATCCTGCACACACAGACACAGACACACAGACACACACACAGACACACACACAGACACACACACACACACACACACACACACACACACACACACGCACACGCACGCACGCACGCACGCACACAGGGAATTTGAAGTCGTCTACGTGCGTGTGTGTGTGTGTGTGTGGGTGTGTGTGTGTGTGTGTGTGTGTGTGTGTGTGTTGGTGCACGCGCACGCGCATGTGTGTGTGTGTGAGTGTGGTGTGTGTGTGTGTGTGTGTGTGTGTGTGTGTGTGTGTGTGTGTGTGTGTGTGTTGTGTGTGTTTTCAGTTTGACGTCTTTCTATTGACAATGTGAACGGACACTATGTGTTGGGGGGTGGGGGGGCACAAAATGTGCTTGTGAATATGTGTGCATGATTTTACACTGTGACAATGACACACCCTCAAATAACTCTCTCTTGTTATAATCGATGATGATTGGTACTATTGACTGCACATATTATCACCTATCATACATTTTCGCTTGTTCTTTATCGCTATAATCGGCTCTCTATCATTATGATTAACATTATCATCTATATCAATAATGGTACATGTCATCGCAAGCGACAATGTAAACCCGGCGACAATCTCTCTCTCTCTCTCTCTCTCTCTCTCTCTCTCTCTCTCTCTCTCTCTCTCTCTCTCTCTCCATTCGTATCGAAAATAAACAGGGATGTATGGGAGAAAAGGGGGGGGGGGGGGGCAAAAAGAGCGGAAGTAGGCGGGATGGGAGAGAACTTCAAAACTGCCCTACTGGGGGGAAGGTATGGGGGAGGGGGGGGGGGGAGGCTTGAAGATGGTTGAGAAAGAGGGGAGGGAATAGAAGCGCAGATAGGTGAGGATTGGATAGGAGGTGGAGGTGGGGAGAAAGGGGATGTAAGAGAGAGAGAGAGAGAGAGAGAGAGAGAGAGAGAGAGAGAGAGGGAGACACTTTGACACTTTGATATTTTATTGTCATTACCAAAGAGGTCTTTTGACAAGGGGGAGGGGGTAACAGAACAATAACATTTCCCTCTTCCTTTCCTGCAAACAAATAGTACACATTCATTCCTAGTGTGTATCAAATCAAAGGTTAACAAAAAGAAATAAATTCGTAACATTTCCTTATGTCCTCATGCACAGGAGTAATGCAGTAAGGTAAAAAAGAAGAAGAAGAAAAAACTCACGTAAGACTGACTCGACCATCCACTCAATTAAATAATGACATTGTATCTTACTGATCTCATCCACATGCAATGAATGATATTATTCATTTATATATCTCATATAATGTATTTTCTTAAACTTCATTATCCTTCATCTGTCTAATTTTCAATGCTTCCGCGACGAGAGAGAGAGAGAGAGAGAGA
This sequence comes from Conus canariensis, assembly GCA_033310375.1. Taxonomy (NCBI): domain Eukaryota; kingdom Metazoa; phylum Mollusca; class Gastropoda; order Neogastropoda; family Conidae; genus Conus; species Conus canariensis. The sequence goes on along the minus strand of CM065742.1, from coordinate 18,603,529 downwards.
GAGAGAGAGAGAGAGAGAGAGAGAGAGAAAAGAAGGGAAAGAAATTTTGATTTAGTGGAGTAATGAGATAAGCAAATTACAAAGGCTTTTTCCACCCTAGCCTGAGGGACAAAAAAGACAACAACAAAATCAGAAAGCACATGGAAAACCCACAAGTGGAAGAGAGAGAGAGAGAGAGAGAGAGGAGAGAGAGAGAGAGAGAGAGAGAGAGAGAAGAGAGAGAGAGAGAGAAACTTCACTGAAGTGTCAAAACACCTCTGAGCTATCCAGACGGTATCTATCAAAGGACGCAGAGCGAGAGTGAAGGGGGCTTGATAGTTGTGAGTGATGTGTCAGTGTGCGAAAAGGACGTGCATTTACATAGGTCTTCTCCACCCCCACCCCCCACCCCCCACCCCCAACGACCCTTATTTTCCCCCACCTGCTCCCGTCCCCTCATCCCCCTTTATCCTTCTTCTTTCTTGCCGTTTTTCACCATTGTACTTCTTGTTGTTTCATTGAGGATTGAGTCGGTGCCTGCATGCGTGTGTGCATGTGTGTGTGTGTGTGTGTGTGTGTGTGTGTGTGTGTGTGTGTGTGTGTGTGTGTGTGTGTTCGTTCTTTAGTTTTACGTCTGTTCACCCTTTAGTGATATTAGACGGGAAAGGGGGGGGGGGGCGGAATAGGAGAAATAAAAGTATGAAAGTTGAGATTGTTTATGCATGCGTTGATATTGTTTTGAGAGTGTGTGGTAGTAAACATTATGTGTTTTTCCTACATGCCTACACTTACAATTCTAAATAATGATCAAGCTTTAAATGGGATATGAATTGTTGAAAATGACAGAATTAATAGAAAGGAAGTGAGGTTTACTATCTATATCAAACGTGACTTAACATTTAACAGAAGATTAAAATAACAACAATTGAATCCAACAATATATTAACTATTCAAAGGAAAAGACCAATAGGACTAAGGTGTAAAACTTCTGAAAAACATTTAAGAAGATGGAAGTCATTTAAAACTTCCTGAAGAGTTAATGGTATTTGACGAGTCAGTAAATCCCCTGTAGTTTTCGTCATTAAAACCCATATTTTTTTTCTTTGGTTTTCATGTATTCAGGGGTGTACAATATTGCAAGTATTGTGGTTTGAAGGCTGGTTTTACATTTTTTTTTATCGGTTTGTGTTTTAGACATATAAAACCTACCGTCCCACTATAGGGACGCTAGGCACGAGAGGGTACAGGTTTTTATGATACAAACAAAGACACAGAACTCATTTGAAATGATAGTTCAGCCAAATGTATTCTTGAATTTTGCATCAAAACATGAAATAGCATTATCGACTAGATTGTTGACAGATTAATTGTACATAATTGAACACAAAAAGAACAAAAAGAGCATTTTACTCATAGTGGAGTCACAGCAGATTGACGTAGTTCACTCATTGTGTCTTCGTAAGCATACTGTCATTGATCAGCCATCTGTGTGAAAGGCTGCAAAACATTTGGCATGAAGCCCACATTGCACTTGGTGCACTTGTCACTGCTCTTCTTGCCACAGGAGGCACACCTGAGTCGCTTCTGGACACGCTCCACAAGATGATCTCTGCCGTCAAAGCGAAGGGCGGTGCAACTTGCTTGTCAAGCTGGGCAGGGCGACCAAGTGGACGTCCCAGGCGATGCTGCTTCACTGATCTAGACAGATAGACAGTGGCAATGGCTCGTCGCACAGCAAGAAGATCTGGGGGGGGGGGGGGGGGGGTTCTTTTCCAGTGGACGTGGCCCGGTACAAGTGCCAGGTTTGCTAAACGGCGAAATCCAGGCAAAATGAGAAAATGGACCACCACCATTTCTTCGATCGGATGGAGACGCAGTACTTGTCAATGTTCTGGTCCATCCTATCACTCCCCCCATGGTCTTGTTGTACTGGTTGATGAGAGCTGGCTGATCAATGTTGACGTGCTGCCTGGCTTGCCTGGAAAACCTTCTTGTTTTCTGTGTAGGATTCACGCCCACCTTGTTGGAGATTACATTGACAACGTTGTTGTCATTCCAGCAAACCACGATTATTGCATCCTTGTGTCAGTGTAGTAGTCGAAGGTGCCCCTTGGAGTTTTATTCATCTCCTGCACTGATCGCAGCGGACAATCTTCAACCCGATTTGCACGAATGGTTCCTGTGCATGCAATGCCTTTGGAAGAGAGGTAGTCCACGAGTTTCAGTGACGTGAAGAGGTTGTCAAACGTGGGGTGGAAAGCATATTGTCCTTGGATTTCAGATACAAGATCGATGACAACTGACCCTCCCATTCCCACACCAGGGCAGGCCGCAACAGCTTGTCTTCCTTTCGCCCCTTGGTAGGGCTCAAATTGGACGGCGTGTCCCAAGGGGGTAGCAAGGACCCACATCTTGAATCCAAATCGGATGGGTTTGCCTCTTATAAAATGTTTTGAGCCATGCCGACCATAGTACGGGACCATGCTCTCATCAATGCTGAGATTCTGTTGTCTTAGAAAGTAATGAAGGCTTCTTTCATTCAGCATGGTCAGCAGTGGTCTGACTTTGGCCATCTTGTCATCAGCTTCAAGGTTGGTGTTGTCACTCACATGGAGGTATCTCATGATCTCCTCGAATCTGTCTCGGCTCATGGCTGAGGTGACAGCTGTATTATGAATGTCCATGTCATTGGACCAGTACATTCTGCGTTGGAGAAGTGTGCAGTAACCAGATAGAATCAGGATGGCCAGAAAGGTGCGAACCTTTCTGAGTCAGCTTTGCGTTTTTGCCATGTTGTGAAGAGATTGCACCGTACTCTGCATTCCCCGGAGGGAGGGAGAGGGAATAGAGGGAGGTAGGTATGTGAGAAAAATAACTATAAAAACTGACCATGTCGTTCTCTTGGGGAGTAGACTGAGTGCTGTCACCACCGGTGATCTGTCTTCCGTCAGCATAAATGACTGTTGCTGAAGCAGATGACTGAAGTTGCAACCCACTCAGATTGTGAATTTCAGCATCTTCATCTCCACTGTCCTCGTCTGTCAATTCATCAGTAGGTGGGGGATCAATGCAGATATTGGCAGTTTGGAAAGCAGTGTCTGCTTCAAGGATATCCAGTACTTCATTTACATTGTATCGTCTGCAAAACAGAGATCGTTTTGATAAAGTCAGCACCAAGGAAGTCAAGCATGCACATATTTAGGTTAGTTTGACTGTTGGTTGTTTTGGTGCTTTACGTCTCAGCCACTTTCGCGGATCAGAGACAGCTGGTCACATTGTCCTGACACCAGCGAACGAGTTTCAGTAATGCCGGGATTCAAACCCTTGACCTTTGGAATAAGAGTCGAACCCTCTACTGACTGAGCTATCCAGCTCTTCGATTAGTTTGACTTATTTCATCTTTAGAGATAAGTTGAAATAAAAAAGAAACACATGATGTGTCATTTTTTTTTCGTTTCTCCTGTGCCTGCTAATCAATTCTGTAACTAATAACATTAACGTAACGAAATAAAAAAAATATAATATACATCAAAATTATAACATATCATGAAACGAAATAACAATGTAACATAAATATTTCAGCACTGTTACAATTTAGACTGATTTCAAACACAAAAAACTGTAAATAGCATGAAATGAAAAACTTGTACCCGCTGTGCCTAGCGTCCCTATAGTGGAACGCCCATAAAACGCAACAAATTTTAGCTATTATAAACAATAAGCTTATATCATCGCACACGGTTTTAGTTTATATCCTACGTATCACATTTACTTCAATAATATCATTAAAAATGTGTTTGACAAAAGAGATATTGACTTACCTTCTGCTTTGATCCATCTTGGTTGTTTTCAACCATGTGCTTTATCACAAATGGCCGACAACCGGAAATACATTGTGTGTATTAGAATCATAGAGGTTGCTTCCCTTTAACTAATTATCACAATTTAGTTGCCTTATCTTTAACATTAAACCAATAAAGGGCAAATAACTATAGCGTCCCACTATAGGGACGCTAGGCATAAATGGGTTCATTCTTTGATACCAGGGCAGTGTAAAATCAGGTGATTAATGGAAATTTGGTTTCCACATACACATTTAATATCTTTAGAAAATTTTGTTTTAAAAGCGTTTAAACGAATTTTGAACATCAGAGAACTAATATGTCTTGAATTTGTATCAGATATATGATTTAAAACTAATTTGGAATTTATTGTGCTGACGCTACAATTGTGTGAATATTGGCTATCTGATGTCTTCAGCATGTTATCAAACTTATCTTTCGCTAATTTTTCAATGTGATTATAATACTCGTGCAGATCTAAATTTATGTTAATTAGAATTGCCCCTTCAGTATTACGTCCAGCAGTTTTAGCTGCTCTATCAACCAGTTCATTGGCATATATTCCGCAATGGGAAGGAACCCAGTAAAAAGTTACACTAATGTCTTTATATGCCAATTGATGAATTACATGTCTGATTTCTAGTATTATTTCAAGACGTTTTTTAGCATTTTGTTCTTTGATAGCTTGTAATGCCGATTTAGAATCTACACAGAGTAATATTTTACAACTGTTAATAGGTAACTCCTCAATATGGTGTAAAGCCATTAAAATAGCTAACAACTCTGCAGTAAAAACTGAATAGTGACTGCTTATATGATATCGTTTGACTGTTTTCATAGTAGGAATTACAAATGCTGAACCTGCATTGCCATTATCAAGTACAGATCCATCTGTAAATAGTTTAATGTAATCACTATAGTAATTTTCCATGTGAACATTAACTAAATTTTTAAAACGTTTGGAGATTGACTTTTGCTCAATTCTGTATGATCAATATCAAAAGTAGGTTTAATTTGTTCCCAAGATGGTACAGGTAAAAAAAGATGGCTTAATTGCTATTCTTTTGCTTTTTAATTCTGTAGATTTAATCATGTCGGAGACAAACGAATTAATTGGTTGCAAACAATGTATTGTCTTAGCCCTGTTAACAAAGTTATGCTTAGAATTTAACTTTGTTTCTTCATTACAGAATGAGTCGTGTGCAAAGGATTTTAATACAAACTTAGCTGCAGAGATTTTCTTGTGTTCATCAAGAGGAAGAACTTCTGCTTCTTTATATGATCCAAGATTGTAAGCTTGAGTTGGCACTCCTAGTGCCAGTTTAAAGGCTTTACACTTTCTACTTTGTAGTTTGTTTAATAAATGTTTTGGTGCACTAAAGAAAGATTCCTGGCCGTAGGTTAAACGTGAACGAACTAAGGAATCAGCAAGACATAAAAGTGCTTTTGTATCTTGACCCCATCGCTGTTTACTAATTATTTTGAGAAAATTTAAAGCTTTTCTGGCTTTATTTAATATATAGTCTATATGTTGATTCCAAGTAAGTTTGGATGATAAATATACACCTAGAAACCTTACGCTTTGCGAATAATTAATGACACTGCCACCAATAGTGAAATCAGGCAGTTTTTCTGGGTTATGCCCCGAATTAAAAAGTACCATATGTGTTTTTTCTAATGATAAAGAGAGTCCATTTTCCTTCATAAATATATCAATTTTATTTAGTTCGCGTTGGTACACTGTTTTGGTATAGTTAAGTGCTCTAATTGGAGTTTTACGCTTCATTGTCACCTTCAGCCGCATGCATGTATCATCTGCATGCTGGGCTAAAACTGTATCTTTTGATAGATTATTTGGAAGATCTGCTATAAGTATATTGAATAAAATAGGTGAAATAACCGAGCCTTGTGGAAGACCCATCTAAAGTTCTCTGGACTTAGAATATGTGCTTCCAACTCTTACCTGTATGAAACGTTGTGATAAAAATTTTTGTATATAGTTATACATATTACTGTTTATATTGTAGTTATGAAGTTTGTGGAGTAATCGGTAATGCCATACTTGATCATAAGCTTTTTTCACATCAAAAAACGTTGCTAGAATATTTTTCCGTCTGCCAGACTGCTGTTTAATTTGTGTCGTAAGTTTTACTAAATGTTCACTAGTGGAGCGACCTTTTCGAAAAGTGGCTTGATTTTTTGGAATAATGTTTTGTTTTTCACAGAAATGAACCAGTCTACTTGAGACTATTTTTTCCATTAACTTGCATACATGAGATGTTAAAGAGATGGGTCGATAGCTATTTTTATCAGTCCTTGCTTGTGTATAGGGATAACAATTGAGTGTTTCCAGATGAGAGGCATTTTACCGTTAGACCAGCATTTTTGTATCAAAGAATGTAAAAATTGAACTACATTTTGTGGTAAATGCTTTAACAATTCATAAGATATCCCATCTAGTCCAACAGACGTCTTATTTTTACCCATATGTGAAATACATTCAATTACTTCATCGAGTGTTATATTTGAATTTACATAGCTTTTTAACTGAGGTTTATTAAAACTATGATCTGATGTGATGTTACTTTCCTCCTTATTTTTTCGATATTGTCTACTTTCAGATGATAGTCCAGTAATTCTACTGCAATTTGCATACAAATCAGCAAATGCTTCTGCTTTTTCTTGATTAGAGGGTATATCTGAACTCTCCAGTTTGATTGGGCATTGAGGTAAGTTTATTCCGTTCTTCATGGTTTTCATTTTCCCCCATACCTTTTGCATATCTTTATAGTTATATACTTCATAAGTACAAAATGATGACAATACTGTCTTTTTGCTTGTGCATTAACTCTATTTGCTTTGGGGTTTTTTGGGGTTTTTTTGCCTTTTTGGATTCTTGGTGATTAGGAATCGAATTATCCTTTAAGTAATATTCAAATTTTATCCATTTTTCAGCTTTGGCCTTTTCACAATCATCGTTCCACCAAATATTGCCAGCATGTTTATGTGATTTCTTTGTTTTAGACATAGGAATTGATTGATTAGCAGCACTTAGGACTGCATTAGTAAATATAGAATACAATTCATTGATATCTTTATCATTTATGTCTTCAACATGAAATGTTGATAAAAGTTCTGAAAACTTGTCCCAGTTAGCATGTTTGTAATTATACTTCGGGATTTTACCCTCTGTTGGATCCTTATTTTTGTGCTAGATAGTTCAAAGCTAGTAATAACAGGAATATGGTCACTATTAAGGCTATCATTTAATGAATCCCATTTACAAATTGGCGCTAGATCTGGAGAAACAAGAGTTAGATCAATAGCTGTTGCTCTATGATAAGGATTATCAGGGATTCGCGTTATTCTACTGTCATTCAGAAGATACAAGGATGAATCACCAATATTCTCAATGAAACGGTTGCTAGTAATGTTTTCACAGTTCTTCTCCCAAAATGGGGAATGCGCATTAAAATCTCCTGTTATTAGTACCTTTTTCCCCTTGTCCGCTTGAAACGTACGAATCCATTCTGTATTATTATCGTCTGGACCCTTTGGTAAATATACAGATATGACAGTTAATAAAGTGTTATCAAACTTTACCGTCACTGCACAATAATGTATACTAAGTAATTCTGGTGGAACTGGATTTGGGCACAGAGTGTAATTTACCCCTTGATGCACATAAATGGCAGTATTAATTTTCTCGTCAGTGTCTATCTTTTGGATGATAGGAGGAAAATAGTAATAAATCAAGAAATATCGCGTGTGTGTGTGTGTGTGTGTGTGTGTGTGTGTGTGTGTGTGTGTGTGTGTGTGTGTGTGTGTGACTGTGCATGTGTGTGTGTGTGTGTGTGTGAGTGTGTATGTGTGTGCGTGTGTGTGTGTGTGTGTGTGTGTGTGTGTGTGTGTGTGTGTGTGTGTACGCGCGCGGGCGTACTGAAACTCACGCTGAGGTATGGAAGGTTTACAAACAATTATATTCAGGCAGATCGTAGTTTGTGCTTACACCATGAGTTATACTGGGCTTTAAAACGTGCCTTTCTTGTCTTTTTATATTCATGCAGTCATGAATATAGTGTGCAGCGCGCGCTGAGCTATAAATAACGTGAAATGAATTAAATCAAATTAAATCAGCGAAATGTATGCAAGAACTGGCATTCACTGCTTCTGCTTTGGATACTGCACCAGTACAAAATGCAAATCACACAGGTCACAATTGTGTCTTTTCATCTGATCACGTTTTTTTTTTTTTTTTTATACGTGTTCATTGAACAGAATGGGGGCCTAGACTGTGTGTGGAAAAAAAAACTGTTCAATTTTCAGCATGTAAAAATAAGGCAAGCAGCCAAGCAATAAAACTCAAAAGAAATTCTGGAAGAGCGCCGGACGCCATAAAGCTGGAACAGATCCTGATGCGTGCGTGCGTGCGTGTGTGTGTGTGTGTGTGTGTGTGTGTGTGTGTGTGTGTGTGTGTGTGTGCGTGCGTGCGTGCGTGCGTGCATGCGTGTTTCCGTTAGTCCTTGTATTGTAAAGCGCTTAGAGCTAATCTAGGATTTGCGCTATAGAAATATTCATTGTATTATTATTATTATTATTATTATTATTATTATATTATTATTACCCATATCTACAGCACCATGGATCGGTGCCAGAATGTCAAAGCTTGTCCTCGGACCACTGTCAGATCTGTCTAGTGATACGATTTGTCCGAAGTTTCTGCATTACAGTCCCATTGAATGTAGTACTGAGGGCAAGAAAAAAATCAACAATAACAGCAACGATGACAACAACAACAACAAAACAACAACAAGAAAAGCACTATTATCTTGCCGACCGTGAAAATCTACGATTTCGATCCACATTGTGTTGGTTCGCCTGAGGCGTTTTGGTCTACTTCTGGTACTCACGGGAAGAAAAATCACGTGATGCTAGGGGTAGAAGTGTGTACGCTCCTGCAGAATAGAGGCGTCCAAGGAGCAGCTTGAAACGGCTTCTGATTCAGAAGCCAGTGACGAATAAAAAGCCAATGGGAAAGCCAACGGGAAAGCTTGCTTGCACTGGGTATAAATACAAGAAAACAAAATGGTCGGCATTTGCCACTCCTTGATATTCATCGAAGTACGTGGGGGAAAGCCCTGTGCTGAAGACGAGTACAGTGAGCTGTGTTTGACATATATTCGATCGTGGGAGGAGGAGGAGGGGAGTTACCATTGTCGACATAGAAACTGTGAAACATCCAAGATTCCAAAACGTCAATACCCTAAGATAACGTGTTGCTGCTGACAACCACCTCAGCAAAGCTTTTTTTTTTTTTTTTTTTTTTTTTTTTTTGATATTTCTGTTGTCTTCCGTTTTTTTGTTCCTACCCATTTAAGCTTTTTTAAGAAAAAACAATCTTAATGTAAAAATCTTTAAATAGAAAAAAAGGTTGATAATGATATAACCGATCAGATCACATTCACTACATATTGATGGGATTACTTGTGACTTGGATTAATCAAAAATGTATAGTATACATTTAGACAAAGTGTCTGTCAGTCAACCATAGATGTTGTCTGGCTTAGTGGCTTAGTCCCAGAAAAATGACCTGAAGAGTTCATTTGTGGAAATGATGTTATATTGCTACTACTGAAAACGTCCACTGTGCTAATGAAAACAATCGACTTTCTACCACAGACACACACACACACATGCGCGAGCGCGCGCGTGCGCGCGCCCTCAAGTACACACCACGCACACACAGAGATCATAGGACAGATGTATGTGAATAAGGAGAAAGAAAGATGGAAGGCACATCAAAGAACATAATCACGATTTTTTTAAAGAGCAAAGTAGAGCTCACAATAAGGATATTTCTTGATTTATTATGTATGCTGGCTTTCTCTCTCTCTCTCTCTCTCTCTCTCTCTCTCTCTCTCTCTCTCTCTCTCTCTGTTTGTAAATCATTATTATGCAATAAGTTGTTTATTGTGATGAGGATATTGTTTGATGAATAGTGTTTTTCTTCATTTTCTAATTATTTGTACTGTTTAACTATTTTCTGTGTGTACGCTCGTTTTTTGACTCGCATTTCTATTCTTGGCAGAATCTGGCAACACTAAGTGGAAATTGTGCATGCACTCACTTGGCGTAAGGGATGTTTAACTATTGTCTATAAACCATTGTCATTCTCTCTCTCTCTCTCTCTCTCTCTCTCTCTCTCTCTCTCTGTGTGTGTGTGTGTGTGTGTGTGTGTGTGTGTGTGTGTGTGTGTGTGTGTGTGTGTGAAGTCAAGTCAAGTCAAGTCAAAATTATCTTTGTTGTGGGTTAAAGAATAAGCTTTGCAGCTTTTTTGTTTACATCCTGCCCTCATAAACAAGAAAGAAACTGTTGGCAGCACCTCGTTCTGTTTTGGATCGCATTTCTGAAAAATCTATTCAAGCTGGAACCAACAAAATTCCCTTTGAAGACAGTGTGAGGGATCTGGGTGTCCACTTGGATAGTACGCTGTCCATGAATGTCCAGATCGGTCACCTGTGTCGTTCAGCCTATTTGGCTTTGAGAAAGATCGCGTCAATTCGCTCATATCTTACACAGAAAGGGACTGCCCAACTTATCTGTTCCCTCATCATGTCAAAACTCGATTACTGTAACAGCATTCTTGCCGGTCTTCCCGCTGTCGATATAAACTGACTTCAACGTATACAAAACAACGCAGCCAGACTTGTTTTCCAAAAGTCCAAAAGAACCCACACTACACCTCTGTTAGTTAGACTACATTGGCTTCCCATTCATGCGCGCATTCAGTATAAACTCGCAACACTTGCCTTCCGACACTTTGATGAAACATTGCCTGCTTATCTTTCCAACACACTTGTCACTTATCAACCCTCTCGCACTCTCCGCTCTAGCAGTGACAAACTTCTCAAGCTTCCCCGCATGAAACTGAAATCCTTTGGCCAACGTTCTTTCAGTTATCAAGCCCCCCTTGTCTGGAACTCCCTCCCCTCCCAGCTCCGCTCTTCACAGACTCTCTCTGCGTTCAAATCTGGTCTCAAAACGCATCTCTTTCAGAAGTCCTTTTGTCTTTCTACATAGCGTACGAGTTAATGCGTGTTTCCCATGCATTCTCCATCCTTTTGCCTCTTGTATGTGCACGCGCGCTTCCGTGCCTGAATGCTTATGTACTTTTGCGTGTGTGCGTTTGTGTGTGTGCGTTTACGCGCGTGGGTTTTTGTTGCTTCGTGTTGAGTTTGCCCTTTGTGTGTGTGTGTGTGTGTGTGTGTGTGTGTGTGTGTGTGTCTGTGGGTGTGGGTGCTCCCTTCTGCATGTTTTATATTGTATCCCGTGCAGTGTTCACGAAATTGGAGGCGGGTGGGTGAAGGGGGGGGGGGGGGATGGGGGATGGTTCTTTTCTTCTATTCCCAAATTCTTGTCGAGCGTTGTTCATATAATGTCATGTGTGTGGGGTGGCGGTGTGTGTGTGTGTGGGGGGGGGGGGGGGGAGGAGGTGGGGGAGGATAGAGTGGGGGGGGGATGTGGCTTGTTCATCTGTTTCAGTGCTTGCTTTGTGACCTATTGTTTTGATGCCTTTTTCTCAGTATTGTGCAATGTTTATGGAAACTTTTATTTTTCCTGTATTGTGAAGCGCTCTGAGGATGAGTCTTCTTCTCTCATCGAAGAGCGCTATATAAGCTCGATTTATTATTATTATTTATTATAATTCAACATATAACCAAAAGCTCAACAACAACAACAAAATAAAGCACACAATTTCTACCATGCAAATGCATAACTCTCATATGAAATAGGAAACAATAATGAAACTATTGTTGGAACTTAAAGTTCAAGAAGAGAGAGAGAGAGAGAGAGAGAGAGAGAGAGAGAGAGAGAGAGAGAGAGAGAGAGAGAGAGAGGCGGGGATAAGGAGATCATAGTGATGGAAATGACTTCAGTTGATGCGCAGAGTTTCTAGCAGATGCATTTTTAGTGCTTTTTTAAATGTATGTTTTGAGGGACATGATTTTATGGAGGAAGGCATTATTCCATGCAGTCCCTCCGGAATACAGAAAACTTGATTTATAAAGATTGCTTCGAGGTCTTGGAAGAGACAGTTCATGTGTATACCTGTAACTATTGAAAGACAAAGCTTTCAAGGATTATCTTCGGGGCTGATTCATTCATTACATTATACATGCACAAGCATTTGTTGAAGTAAAGTCTGTCTTTAAATGGGAGAATATTTAAAGTTTTGTAATAACTCTTTGTCAAGGTTTTGGATTTCAGCTGAATTAATTTAATGGCCCTTTTATACAGGCGACTTAGTAGTTTCAGATTAGTTTCACTGGCATTATCCCATAACGTGGATGCATAATTGATAAGAGAAAGAATGTGCGCATGAAAGAATATCTTTCTGGAATGAAGATTTAGAATTTTTTTTATCTTTGAAAGTTGATAAATTCGCTTAGAAATACGTTTTCCAAGAACCACAATGTGGTAAGACCAAGATAAATCGTTATCAATGATAACACTTAAAACTCTATGCGATGTAACCTCTTCAATCTTTTTTTTTTTCCTTGGGCATGTAATGGCGCGAATGAGGATTTCATTTTCTGTCGTTTTTGACGTGTTGTGACATACATGCATTTGGTGTTACTAAAATTGAGGGACATATGATTCATTTCTGTTCATGTAATTAGCATGTTGATATTTTTCTGCAGGTTATTCACCAGTTCATTAGGGTTACTACTATGAGACTGTAATGAGGTATCGTCAGCAAACATTTCACAACAACGTTTTATAAACAATGGTAAGTCATTTATATAAATAGAAAAGAGTAGGGGCCCTAATACTGACCCCTGAGGGACACCAAATTTTAAAGGGAGTGACTTTGACCTTTTGGAGTTAATTTCAACGAGCTGTTAACGATCAGTGAGAAACGAAGTAAAGAATTTTAAGGCTGTATTCGATACTTTGCAACACATAGGCTTTGTTATTAGAAGGGATTGGTTTATAACGTCAAATGCTTTTGCAAAATCTACAAAAAGAATTCCAGTAAGGTCATTATTATTAATATTCGAAAGACATCTATCGATAAGTTGTACGAGAGCAGTGTGACAAGAGTGATTTTCTCGAAAAACTGATTGATTTTCATGAATCAGATCGTAATATTTAAGATGAGAATATAGGTGTGTTTGAACATGTTTTTCGAGTGGCTTAGACAAAAGAGATAAAATTGAGATAGGTCAATAGTGTGAGAGATTGGTGGGTTCACCTTTTTATATAATGGTATAACTCTTGCTTGTTTAAATCTTAAGGGAAATTTGGTTTTATCAATACACAAATCATAAACGTAAGTGAGTGTATCAGCAATAGTCAATGAAGCGATTTTAAGTATCTTACCATCAATTCCATCTAAGTCCCTTGTCCTTGACTGTTTTAAATGTATTAAATAATCAAATACTTCATGTAATGACAATGGTGGTAAGTCAAAACATGAAGGAATGTTTTTAGAACGACAATATTTTTCTAACATACATAGATAATGGTAGTTTTGTTTTATCATTTGCAATTACATCCTTAGTTATATTTGCAAAATGAAAGTTGAAGTCTTCTGGTGATATTTCTTTTATTGGATTTTGTATTCTTGAGTTATTATTAGTCAAGAGACTGATAGCTTTCCAAATTAAGTTTGAATTTTGAGAAGACGAAACTAATGTTTGAAAATAGTGTTTCTTTGCTTTTCTCTTCTGGAAATTAACTTTAATCCTTTGTTTTCTGAACGACTCTTTATCCTTTGACTTGAGCATATGATCTCTTTTGTATCTCTCATTGTCTGTCTCCTTTGTTAACCATGGGGGGTTAATCACATGTTGTACTCTTTTTCTTACCCGTGTTATGTTTTATTATCGTCAGTGGACGGTATATGCACAGTTCTTATTCTCTGTGATGTTATATAAGCAGTTCTTTTTGTCAGTTGATGTTAAATGTGAAGTTCTGATTGCTAGTTGATGATATCAGTGTTCCTTATAAGGCATGACTAGTGGCACTTTAAACATATATATTGCAGTTTTCACATAGATTTTCACATAGAGGTCCCAGGAATGCACAGGTTTTTTTTCTTTTGCAAGTATGATTATTTTTCTGCTGCTTTGTTCGCTGTCAAAAGTTGCAAACTTTTCATAAGATGCAGCAACTCGATTTTGTTGATGAACGCAGTCAAATACAACATCTTCAGATTTGCAGCCACTGAGTATTCAATTCTTCACATTGGTAGCAGAAAGCAAGAGAAGCAGTCACGGTTTTGATTCAGTGATACATGCCCACTGAGAACTTGCTGAAGACAAGAGCTGGGCCTCCAGTTTAGTGGAAGAGATCACCTTATTCCTCTTCCTCAGCAGTCCTGATGAAGAGATCGACAAAGGTTCTGATGCTGTGTTTGTCAATCTTGTTTTCAATTTTGTTAAAGCAATCAACGAAAAATAGCGGCTGTGATCACCAAAGCTGTTGATTACGAAAAAAACAACAACAACTTTGTATGAAATCCGATTCCATCTTTCAAAAGAGCAGACCATCGTATGCCAGTGGATATGAATGACACAAACATTAACAAAACATGCACACTAGTAATGCGCATTAGTGCAGCTGATTCTGCAAAGTTTTGAAGTAGGCTGCCTTTAATAACCAGAAGTAAAATGTCAGTGATGGTGAACCATTACAGTAAAAAGGTAGTCATTCCAAGTGAGACACAAAGCTTGTGTAAGAATGTTGTCAACATCAGAAAAAAGATTTGGCAAAGTCCCAGTTAAGCAGCCAGATTTGGGGAGAATGTCCCATTTCTGATGCATTTGGCTTGAAAGCAGCTCAGTGGATGTTTATGTTGAAACTTGTCTGTGTGTGCTGTGTTCCATGGTGTTGCGTAACAGAACAGACAAGTGGGTTGGTGTAGCATTATTGTATAATTCAAGATTTTCTTAAGGTTTTCATTTTAATCGTAGGGACCCACAGATTTCACTGAAGGACTCTCGGACTTAAATGCTGTAAGGAACAGTGTAAAGTTCAGATTGTGGTGTTACGCATGCAGCTCTGATTATCTCTAATATTACAATTCTGGCTGTCTACTGAAGTTATGCATGCAGTTGTCTCTAATGGTTTATGAGCAGTTCAGATTGTCTGTTGGTGTTGTATGTGAGGTTCTGATTGTCAAGGGTGTTACTCTTGCAGTTCTTATTGGCACTGATGTTTGTATGCAATTCTGATTGTCAGTTTATGCTATATGTACAGTTCTGATTTTTCTTGTTTTGCTTTGATGGTATATGCGCAGTCCTGACTGTGTAAGGTATATGAGGTAAGGTTCTGATTTTCTATGATGTTCTGTGTGCACGTCCGATTGTCTGTGATGTTACGTGTGCTGTTCTGATTGTGATTGTTACAGGTATAGTTCCAATTGCCTACGATGTTATATGTCCGGTTCTGATTGGACATTTCTCCAGTCCTGATTGTCAGTTGATGTTGCATGTGCAGTTCTGATTGTTTGTGAGGCTACATATGCCATTCTGCTGGCAATGTTATATATATAGTTTTAATTGTCTGCTGATGCTAAGTGTGCAGTCTGACTGGCTATGATGTTATATGTGCAGTTCTGATTGGCTATGATGTTATATGTGCAGTTCTGATTGTCATTGATGTTATATTGCAGTTTTGATTGTCTGTGATGTTGCATGAGCAATTCTGAATGTCTTTGATGTTATATGTGCAGTTCGGATTGTATGTGATGTTATATGAGCAGTTCTCATTGTCTGTGATGTTATATGAGCAGTTCTCATTGTCTGTTATGTTATATGAGCAGTTCTGAATGTCTGTTGTTTGTGATGTTATATGTGTTGTTCTAATTGTCTTTGACATGATCGTGCCGTTCTAATAATTTTCTGGCATTACATGTGCAGTTCTGTTCGGCAACGGCTGGTATACTTATTTATGCAGTCCTGGTTGTCCTCTGATCTTATATGTACAGTTTTGACCATCTGTGATGTTATTGTGCCGTTGTGATTGTCTGATGATGTTATAAATACGGTTTTTATTGTTTAGTGTAACACGTTCAGGTCTAGTTGTTCATAAAGCGATATGTGCAGTTATTTTTGTATATTATGTTACGTGTGTAATTTTGATGGTCATCCAGTGTTACATCTTCAGTTTGATTTTTTGCTGCTGTTATGTATGCTGTTGATTTTTTTTTTTTTTTACTGATGTTGTATGTGTAGTTTGTGTTAGTCTGTTGAAGTTGTATCTGCAGGTTGAGCATCTGTTCAAGCTATTATTCTGAACATCTTGTATTACATGTACAAGTTGAGTTGCCTAGTGGTACTTACTAATGGGTCCTACATGTCAAATAGATAAATGCACAGTCCTTGATATCAAACAGTAGCATACGCTGCCTTGATAATCAACATTTATTTCAACAGCCCAGAACACCAGTATTAGATGAATTGTCCAGATTTTCAAATGAATATATAAACAGTCCTAGTCACCAAATGCATTCAGGATCATCAGGTAATCATAGGGATAGTCCAAACTGCCAAGCAATTAAATATACAGTTCTGGTTGTCAAGTAATTGTATAAACAGTCTAGACTCTACACGCACGCACGCACGCACGTACACACACACACACACACACACACACACACACACACACACACACACACACACTATATATATATATATATATATATATATCTATATATATATCTATATATATATATATACACACACACATATATATTGATGAACAATACATCGTCCACACCGCCCATGGAGTTCATTTTTTTATTCCAAGCTTTCGCCTTTCAAGAGGTTTCTTCAGGAACCGATGGTACTTATATATATATATATATATATATATATATATATATATATATATATATATATATATTGTTAAAAAGGAAAGGTTTAAAATTTTACCTACAACGTTGTTTCATGCATGAAACCGCATGCGGTTGCAATCGTCAGGATGTGGTGGGTCTGTGCTGCCGGTGTTTTATAACTGCTTGTGTTGTCTGTCATCACGTGCTGTCTGTGTTTTTCGTGTGTTTCTGATTCTTGTTCACTGATAGGAATTTCCACTTGTGCCTGCAGTTGTTAACCATTTCTATCCTGGTGTTTAAAGTTGCCATTTGTGGTTTGCATAGTATTATGTATTTTTCTGTTGAGCATTGGTTACATCTTTTTGAAATATTGTTATATGGTGCTGCTCTTTTTATGATTTTCCAGGATATATTGTAGTCTATTTTTTTCTCTTTGAGCTTCCAGATGTATTTACTCAATTCTGTTTGGTTTTTGTATCTTTCTTTGTTAAATGACTGTTTGTGGTTTGCATATCTAGTTTTAAATTGGTTTTCAGTAATACCTATATATGTTTCTTCTGCGTTCTCTGATGTTACAGTGGCTTGGTACACAATGTTGTTGTAGAGGCATTTGTTGCTCAGAGGGCACTGTTCTTTCTTGATGCAGTTGCAAGATTTCCTTTCGTCACCCTCGTTTTTCTCTATACTGCTTTTCATTTTGTTGGTTGAATCAATGATGTTTTTAAGGTTGGGCATACATGAGTATGATAATTTGATGTTACTTTTGTTAAATATCTTGGATAATTTGTGCTCTTTTGGAAATGATGATGTTAGGATTCTAAAGAATTCTTTCCCTATATTTGTTTTTACTCTTCCGTCATATGGGGGGTTGAACCATATGATCTTCCTTTTCCTGTTCTTCTTGTGTCTGCTCATGTCATTATCTGGATCATATTGTAGTTTGTAGTTGTAGCCACTTTTGTGTAACGCTTCTTGATATTCAGCTGCAGCGTTATTGAATGCTGTTTCATTACATGACAGGTTAGATAATCTCTTATTTATGCCTCTGGGTATTGTTTTTAGTATGGAAGGTGGATGGTTACTTTTGATATTTACATAGACAGGTATGTCATTTGGTTTTTTGTATGGTTTATATATGTGCTGGTTGAGGTCTAACGTTATATCTAGGTAGTTCACTATCTTTTTATTTGCTTCAATAGTGATTTTTAGATTTTGGTTTTGGAAGATTTTACACAGTTCTTTTTTCTTATTTTCAATGTTTCTAGGGCTGTCGCTCAGCGCAGTGAGGCCGTCATCTCTGTAGAGTCCGACTTGTTTTCCAAGTTTTTTTTTGGATGTAAGATAGTATGAATAGTCCGACAAGTTCGCAAGTTTCGGCGCCATCATACGATCCCATTGTAACATCAAAAGTTGAATTCTTGCTTGCGCTCTTGGTCCAGATTTCATTTTTGCTGTGTAGTAGAGTTTTCTTTGTATGGAAAATGATTTCCATTTCTGACCCTGGTATTTCAGTATATTTGTTGGCAAATTTTATAGCTTTGGTGAGTAGATCTTCATCTATAGATGGATAGAAGTCTACTATGTCAAATGTTATAAAAACTGTATTTCCTTGCTTGTTGAGTTTCTTGAACCATTGTATGACTTCGTATGTGTTTTTCCAGAGGTTGAGTTCAGTGTTCTCTCTCTTATGTTTTTTATGGCTTTTTCTAAGATTTTTTTGCTGATTTTTCCTAATTCAGATTTGGATGGATTTATCAATCTGCATGTTGGGTTATTCAGAAAGTTGGGTTTGTGGTCTTTAAGTGTTATAAAAGCTTCTCTTGCTGCTGTTGTCTCCACTCTATCGCTTAAGTCCATTTGGTGCACAAGCTCCTTTTCTTTTTTTCTAATGTACTCGTATGTAGTTTTATCAGCTTTTTTGTAATTTTTTTGGATGTTTTTATCGAGAAGCTGTGTGTACTCTTCAGTTTCCATTTTGTAGAAGTTGCTGGTTTTGTCTGTTTTCACAAATATTTTTTTGTCATTTTGGATTTGTTTGATTTCGTTTTTTAACGATGTTTGGAATTCGTTATTTAATTTTTTGAATTCTATATTAGCTATCATCCTTTTCATTTTATCCTCAAATGTCTTCATTTCTTCAATGGCTGGTGGAGCTCGCCATGTTTTGAAGTCGTATGTGTTTTTATCTTCTTTCTTGGCATTAGGGTTCAAAAAGAAAAATGCCTTCCATCTCATGTTTTTGATAAACTTTTCTGTCTGTTCTATCATTCTTTTCATATAGCACTGAGGTTTGGCGAAAGGTATGTTTTTAGTAGATTGTTTAAAATTGATTTTGTCCATTTTAAAATCTGTTGGTTTAAAGCGCTCAACGTGAGGAGCTATTAAGATAATGGTGGCAAGTGCCAACAGAGATTTTAGAAAAATGCTCAACCGCACTGGGAGCAACATTTGTTAAAAAGGAAAGGTTTAAAATTTTACCTACAACGTTGTTTCATGCATGAAACCGCATGCGGTTGCAATCGTCAGGATGTGGTGGGTCTGTGCTGCCGGTGTTTTATAACTGCTTGTGTTGTCTGTCATCACGTGCTGTCTGTGTTTTTCGTGTGTTTCTGATTCTTGTTCACTGATAGGAATTTCCACTTGTGCCTGCAGTTGTTAACCATTTCTATCCTGGTGTTTAAAGTTGCCATTTGTGGTTTGCATAGTATTATGTATTTTTCTGTTGAGCATAGGTTACATCTTTTTGAAATATTGTTATATGGTGCTGCTCTTTTTATGATTTTCCAGGATATATTGTAGTCTATTTTTTTCTCTTTGAGCTTCCAGATGTATTTACTCAATTCTGTTTGGTTTTTGTATCTTTCTTTGTTAAATGACTGTTTGTGGTTTGCATATCTAGTTTTAAATTGGTTTTCAGTAATACCTATATATGTTTCTTCTGCGTTCTCTGATGTTACAGTGGCTTGGTACACAATGTTGTTGTAGAGGCATTTGTTGCTCAGAGGGCACTGTTCTTTCTTGATGCAGTTGCAAGATTTCCTTTCGTCACCCTCGTTTTTCTCTATACTGCTTTTCATTTTGTTGGTTGAATCAATGATGTTTTTAAGGTTGGGCATACATGAGTATGATAATTTGATGTTACTTTTGTTAAATATCTTGGATAATTTGTGCTCTTTTGGAAATGATGATGTTAGGATTCTAAAGAATTCTTTCCCTATATTTGTTTTTACTCTTCCGTCATATGGGGGGTTGAACCATATGATCTTCCTTTTCCTGTTCTTCTTGTGTCTGCTCATGTCATTATCTGGATCATATTGTAGTTTGTAGTTGTAGCCACTTTTGTGTAACGCTTCGTGAACAAGAATCAGAAACACACGAAAAACACAGACAGCACGTGATGACAGACAACACAAGCAGTTATAAAACACCGGCAGCACAGACCCACCACATCCTGACGATTGCAACCGCATGCGGTTTCATGCATGAAACAACGTTGTAGGTAAAATTTTAAACCTTTCCTTTTTAACAAATGTTGCTCCCAGTGCGGTTGAGCATTTTTCTAAAATCTCTGTTGGCACTTGCCACCATTATCTATATATATATATATATATATATATATATATATATATGTGTGTGTGTGTGTGTGTGTGTGTGTGTGTGTGTGTGTGTGTGTGTGTGTGTGTGTGTGTGTGTGTGTGTGTGTGTGTGTCTGTCAGTACAACACTATGTTAATCTGACAGTAAATGGTTTCAGTCAGTCAGTCAGTGTGTGTGTGTGTGTGTTAGTCTAGACTGTTTATACTGTCTGAATGATCAAGTAATCGTATAAACAGTCTAGACTTCCAAATAGTTATAGTTATATATATAGTAAGGCCAGGATTTAAACCACAGTGCCAAGGACATCCACGCTGTTGGTTCGGATGAGGAATTTGCACAGGCCCTCGATGCCAGGCGCCTGAAACTCAACCTGCCACGAGCAAACGAAACTGAAGATTGGGAGAAACTGGATGCAAAAATCGTCCAAAGACTCGATGCACTGATAGGGAAAAGCACCCTGGAACACAAACTAGCCACATATGGGGACATTGTGTATGCCACATGTAGAGACGCCTATGGAGCAAAACTACCCAAAGAGAAAACACCTCCAAAGAAATCCAGACGCCAAGAAAAGATGGACAAGATCAGGGTCCAAAAGAAAAACCTCAAGATGCAAATGAAGACCGCATTGCCAGCTGAAAAACAAGGCTTGGAAAAACTGTGGAAAGACCTGAAAGAAAAACACAGCGCCCTCAGCAAAGCGGAATCTGCGAGGAAGAGGAAGAGCAAAAAGAAGAAGACACAAGAGCGCTTCTTCAGAGACCCCTTCCAGTTTGCCAGAACACTGTTTGAGCAGCCAAAATCTGGGACCCTAAGTGTGGACAAAGGAGTTCTTGAGCAGCATCTGAGGAAAACATACTCTGACCCACAGAGCAAAGCACCACTCGACATTCAAGGTCTGGTGTGGCCAACCAACCCTGAGGAACAGTTCAATGGCAAGCCTCCAACGTTGGCGGAAATCAAGAAGGTGGTCGACAAAGCCAGAGCCAAATCATCACCAGGGCCAAACGGAATACCTTACCAGCTTTACAAGAAATGTCCCAAGGTGCTGGAGTGGCTCCACAGGCTGCTGCGATCGGCTTGGAGAAACCAGAAGATCAGTGGCCAGTGGATGATGGCAGATGGTGTGTACATCCCCAAAGAGCAAAACTCAAGTGACATCAGCCAGTTCAGGCCAATATCACTACTGAACGTCGAAGGGAAAATCTTCTTCTCTGTCATGGCAGCAAGGCTGACCAAGTACCTGATGGAAAACAAGTACTTGGATGTGTCAGTCCAGAAAGGTGGCATCCCAGGCGTGGCTGGCTGTGTAGAACACGCCACAATGATCTGGGACGCAATCCAAAAAGCAAAAACAGAAAAGAGAGACCTGGACGTAGTGTGGCTTGATCTGGCAAACGCATATGGATCTGTGCCCCATGAGATGATACAGTTGGCTCTTGAGATGTACCATGTGCCAAAGAACATCCGCGACATGCTCAAGAAGTACTTCAATGGCTTCTCAATGCGGTTCTCTACCAAGGAGTACACAACAGACTGGATCAACTTGGAAGTGGGTATTGCAATGGGCTCTGCAATTTCCCCAATACTGTTCGTGCTGGCAATGGAACTCATCTTGAAAGCAGCAACAAACAACGCGAGACAAACAGACCTTGGCGATGGATACAAGATGCCTCCTCTCAAGGCCTTCATGGATGACACCACAGTGATTTCATCCAGAGAAGACGAGACACGTCATGTGCTGGAGAGGCTGGACGACATAGTTGCCTCATCCAGAATGAAGTTCAAGCCAAACAAATCACGGAGTCTCTCACTGAGGAAAGGAAAAGTGGCCGGATCTGTGGTCTTCAGTGTTGCCAACCAGGCCATTCCAACAGTCACAGAAGAACCAGTCAAGAGCCTTGGAAGATGGTATGATGATACGCTGAAAGACACACAAAGAGCAAAAGAAACCAAGCAGAAGGCGGAGGAAGGCTTGGAGACCATTGACCAGTGTGGGCTCCCTGGCAAATACAAGGTCTGGTGTCTGCAGTTCATGCTGATACCAAAGCTGCTATGGCCTCTGATGATATACGACATCTGCACCAGCATAGTGGAGGCAATGGAAGCCAAAATCAACAAGTTCACAAGGAAATGGCTTGGTGTCCCACCCTGTCTGACTGACATAGCGCTGTACTGTCGCCAAGCAAAGCTGAAACTACCACTGAAATCCATCCTGGAGGAATACAAAGCAGGGAAGATCAGACTTCAAAGCATGCTGGAGGACTCAGGAGACAAGGTGGTAGAAACAATCAAGCCCCAGCTGAAGACAGGCAGAAAATGGAAAGTTCAAGAGGCGATGGATTCTGCAAAAGAAAGTCTCAAGATCAGAGAAATAACAGGACACACACAGACCAACAGACAAGGACTGGGGGTGACCAAAACTGAATGGTGGTCAAAGGCCAAAGGAAAAGCCAAAAGAGACATGATGATTCAGGAGATGAGAAAAGAAGAAGACCAAAAAAGACTCCAAAAAGCAGTCCAGCAGAGCCAGCAAGGGCATTGGACAACGTGGGAGAATGCACTCCAAAAAAGCCTCACTTGGAATGACATTTGGCACATGGCCCCTCTCAGGATCAGCTTCATTCTCAGATCTGCTTATGACCTTCTGCCCTCAAATGCAAACCTGATGAAGTGGGGAAAAACAGACGATCCTGCATGCCCCCTCTGCCATGAAAAACAAACAGTGGAGCATGTCCTAAGCTCATGTAAAGTAGCCCTGGCTCAAGGAAGGTACACATGGAGGCACAACCAAGTGCTCAAAGAGATTGTACAAGTAGTCTGGGCTAGTACCAACACCACAAAAGGGAAAATCAGGACTCCAAAAGCACCCGCAACATTCTTCACGGCAGGAGGCAGCAAATCATGGCCAAGAACAACAGTGCCACTCGAAACATGCAGGCAGAGTCTGCTGGACGGGGCAGATGACTGGGAGTGCACTGCAGACCTCCCAGAATGGAAGAGTCACCCAGAGATCATCAGCAAGAGTGGTATGAGACCAGACATAGTAGTCCACTCTAAGTCAACCAAGCAGCTGATCATGATCGAGCTCACGGTGCCATATGAGAACAGAATGGAGGCAGCTCAAATCTACAAGACTGAAAAGTATGCTGATCTGGCAAACAGCCTGAGGAGAGAAGGCTATCAGGTCAAAGTCCTCACTGCAGAAATTGGAGCTAGGGGGTTTGTAGGAACGTCTGCATACAGCCTCATGAAACAGCTCTCAGTTGCAGGGAAGGAAAAAACCAGAGCCCTGAAAGCAATGGCAGAAGCGGCAGAGAGGTGTTCAAGCTGGATCTGGTCAAGGAGGAACAAAAGTGAACTTCATAAGGCTTAATTTCCCTACAAATATCAGGTGTCCCTGTGGCTCAGTGGTTAAAGCGCGAGTCATTAAGTGGAAAATGAGCATGTCCAGAGGGTCATGGGTTCGAATCCCAGCCATGGCTCGTCCCAAGATGGGGGGAAAAAAAAAGGGGGGGGGGGGGGCAGCAGAGGGACATCCGGAGTCATGAACCGGGTGTGGCCCAACCCCCCTAGAGTGTCAGGAGATAAGGGCCGAAACACTTGCTTGAAGGGGGCTTCTCTTCTGAGGACTCTCTGCTGCCACGCTCTCCACGAGTTTCTTTCTACAGTATGAATTATGAAGTTATCATATACACAGTCTTGTTTTCCAAATAGCTATATATGTAGTCGGGATTGCCAAATAACCACATAAACAGTTATGACTGCCAAATAATGATATTCAATCTGGATTGTCATATAATCATTTTGAAAATATTGACCAGCAATATTTACATTCACATTCCAAATCATCAGATAGAGTTATGATAAACACAGTCCTAATTTTCAAGCAGAGTTTTATAAACAAAACTGATTTGTCAAGTAGAGTTTATGACATGGTAATGACTGCCAAGAGTAGTCCTGACTTGTCATGCAGAGTTATCCTTCTTTGTGCTCCATGGGTACCCTGTACCCATTCATACAAAAAGTATCCAGCCTTGACATCTCTTAAAACTGTCTTTCTTGATTGAAATTTATTCTGTATTAGCAAATTTTTTGTGTCTGTGCACCTTCAATGAAGCATATGTCCCAATGGACCCATACTGTAATACAAAGCAGTAATCGCATACTGCGGCTCATTGAGTATGAGTCCAGGTGGACCTGCTTTTTCTGTTAAAGTACAACAAACTCTTGAGAACTGTTTGATGTGTATGGATCAACCATAATCCCCAATATCTGAACAGGGATAAACACAGGGGAATCCGCAACGTCCAGACGGTGTAGTCAAGAGTGACATCTGTAAAGGTGGGATGTAGTGGAATGATTGTCTAGCAGAATGATATTTACAATCTTGATTGTCAGCCAACAGTAAATGTATGACCTGTGTTGTGTGTTGATTTGTTCTTGCTTTTTGTTCCATCTCTTTGACTTGATGGACTGTTGTATCTGTGACCTTGTTTGTTCAGAGCTGTAATGTGATGAACCATTTGACATGCAGAGCTTAGCTCCATGTATTACCCAGGTTGTGCACAGGTCGTTAAATGTTTGATGAAAAGATATCAGTGTGTTTCAGTGTCGCAACACGGATATCCGTTTGTTCGTTGGTGCTGGCATATGTCAGTTTGTTCTTTGAAGATGGCCTTTGTGTCACATGCAGGGTCTTATTTGATCATTGTGTGATTGCCGTTTTGGGCATTCCAGGTAGACTGTTCAACAAGTTTGTGAAATGAACTAGGGGTCTTGCTGGTGCTGTTCAGCATTACACTTTTGTGCCCTTTTCCACTGCTAGTGATGTGTAGTGGTTTAGTTCTTTTCTTCGTGGTGGACAGTGCAGGACTGCAGTCAAAGGGAAGAGCGTTTGGTTGAGGAGCTTACAGCTACAAGTTCAAACAACTCATTGGGGTGGATTTTTACAGCTTGGGAACCTTCTCTGCCCACCCATTAGTAAACGGGTGGCCGATTCAGTTCAGGGAAGGTTAAAGTGGAGGAAGAGCATGGTTGGGCTTTGCTTTCCATAATGCTTTATCGCAGATAAGATGAACCTCAAACAGTTCCCAGTTTCTGTAGCCACAAGGAATGGCTGTCGCACACTACGCTGCTAGCCTTCGGTCATGTTTGAAGGTAACGGGAAAGCTGAATATTCAAATCCTAAGGGTTGTGTACTGATTGTTCTTTGGGGAAAAATGGTACTATGTTTTGTTTTTTTTTCTCCAAAGATGAATGTTCCCAAGCTTATTGTATGAATGAGCAGTGACAGAGTAAATCAGTTAGGTAAACTTGTGAGCTTAATATGTCGTTTAAGTATGTGAATTTTGTGTGCATTATGAAAAAAATCATTTTCCTCTATAATCTGGTTGTTTCCGTCACTCTTTCGGTTAGCTATTCACATTTTCTTCTTTATATTGAAATAATTGTCGTCTGCCGCTTGTTTCTGTTCCCATTACAGTTTTGTTTTGTTTTGTTTTGTTTTTGTTTGTTTTGTTTTTGTTTGTTCCCCCCCCCCCCCCCCCCAACCCCAGTTAAGGTCTCTGTAGTTTGATTTTGTGCTGTATGTCATTGCGAAAGTATTTGTGCGTTTGAAATTAGCTTGAAAGCCCTCTGCTTCCTCACTCTCCATCTCCCCTTCTGTCCTCCCAAGGATTAAAGCTTCAATAAGAGTTTGAAGTCTGAAGCCACATTGACTGTACATAGACATGACAGCAGCAAGTGGATTGGAAATCAACCAGCTTTAAAAGCAAGGGCTGGAGATGTAAACATGCGTATGAAAGCTGTTTTGTAGACTTGGTAAGTCCTATGTGGTCTCATACGCATTTAAAAAATAAAGGCATGTAAGGAGAAGCATCTCATTTTCTTTCAAGTGGAATAATTGAGACTTGAACACAACTCTGTAAGGTAAATTACTGGAGCGGAAATGTGAACATGCACTTTGAAAACATGGGATATTAAGGTGTACAAGCACTTTAGAAGATGGGGATGGGGTGGGGGCGGGTTTAGAGATGTAGACCTGCAGTGCACGAGATTGGAGATGTTAAAATTGAGAGTAAAGGCAGAGATTGGAGATGTAAATCTACAGTGTGTAAGCTGAGGTTCAGGTTGTAACTTGGCAATGTAAACGTAGAGGTTAGAAATGTAAACATTCCATGTAAAAGCATATTTTGGAGATATAGTGTTATAAAAACAGATGTAAACATTCAGTGTAAACGTAGAGAATGAAGATGTAAACATGTAGTATAAAAGTGGAGGCTGAAGATGTGAACATTCAATGTAAAAGTGGAAGCTGAGTATGTAAACACTCAGTGTAAATGTGCAGGCTGGAGTTGTAAACATTTATCATAAAAGCGGAGGCTGCAGATGCAAACA
>CM065742.1:18559369-18561869 GCA_033310375.1 Conus canariensis | reverse complement strand
TATGCACTATAAGTGTGGTAAGGATAATATGTACTATAAGTGTGGTAAGGATAATATGTACTACAAGTGTGGTAAGGATAATATGTACTATAAGTGTGGTAAGGATAATATGTACTATAAGTGTGGTAAGGATAATATGTACTACAAGTGTGGTAAGGATAATATGTACTATAAGTGTGGTAAGGATAATATGTACTATAAGTGTGGTAAGGATAATATGTACTAAAAGTGTGGTAAGGATAATATGTACTATAAGTGTGGTAAGGATAATATGTATTATAAGTGTGGTAAGGATAATATGTACTATAAGTGTGACTAGTGTGCAGTCGGCGCACCACCGTCTCCTCTTCCATGGATTAAAGAAATTCCGTCTCATCTGGACGGATCGGACAGAGTTTGTCGTCAGTTTGTGAGTCCTATTTCTCTGGCCAGAACTCACATGAAAGGCTGCAAAACCTGGACAGCAAAGCACGTGGACTGTGTGGAGTTTCCAGTATCAGAAAAGCAGCACGAAGCCAGAGACCTTCCTCTTGATGAAAACTGGTCTGTGCTAGAGCATGCCTTGCTCCACTGAACACCACTGATGTGACTCAGAGGCAGTGCAGTGCCTCCTGTAGTGGGTTGGCTGGTGGTGGCTTGACATTGATTGCTCCCTGTTGACTGCCAATACTTTAGCTGTAACGGGACTTCTTCTTCTTCTTCTTCTTCTTCGTTCACTCAGACAGGAACCCCAGAGGCATTGACGAAGGCTGCTGTACGGCGGAGGCCGGCCCTCCAGTGATCCATAAAGCTTTTTCCTCATCGGTGTGTTGGCAGGCCAGGTCTCTGCCCTCAGCTTTTCATGTGTGGGACAGTCCTGCAGGAAGTGTTCCACTGTCACTGGGGCTGTACCGCATGAGCAACTTGAACTGGAGCACCCTCAACAGTTTTGGTTTCACCTCCTTTCTCCTGTCATAACTAGTCGCCTTTTCCCGTGTCACCCGCCGCCTGGCTTTACCGCAGAACAGGGCACGGGGACCACCAGTAGCATGGGGTGGGCCGCTTTGAGGCACGGGGCCCGGCACTCTTCCGCCCTGGCGGGTCTCCAAAGGACGAGCATCACATCGTTTAAGCAGTGCGTTCTAGGTCATTAGGATCTGACAAATGTGAAGAAACTGTTAAGAATTCGCTGAGATATTGGTCCACTGGATCTGCGACGTTGTAAAACAGCTGTAAGACTGTTACGAGTACAACGTCAGCAGCTGGATCAGTTCAGAATCCATTCTATAGTCATACGTTGCCAGAAAACTGTACATAGTTTTGTGGCAAAAATTACTGAAGAAACTGCATGACAACCGGATCTTACACAAACACTCAATAACTACAAAACTGTACAATTCAGTGCAAATTTTTTTTTAGGCTCTCGTTCACAATCTTGACGCATGATCTAATGTTGGGTTAGAAACGCTATGTTCAGATATATCGGAGATCAAACACACTGGATGGCACAACCCCCCCCCCCCCCCCCCCCTGACACACACACACACACACGCACGCACGCGCGCACACACACACATACACACACGCGCGCACGCACACACGCCATTCAAAAGCTGAGAACAATATGACGTTAGCAAACAAACAAATAAGCAGAAAAAAAACCTCCTATCCCACCACCCCCCTCCTCCCTTCCACCCCACCCCTATCCTAGCACGTCATAGCAAACAATTCAACGTTTAGCTCTCTAACAGCAAACGTTCATTCTGACCTACTTCAATGGACCAACAGTCCATTCAAACATGTTGTGTTCGCTGTTTCTGACTGTGTTTGATTGTGCTTGCTCTTGCCGAACGTTGCCAACTCCTTTACCAACTGCAATATGGATTCCAAACCAGCCATCCTGTAATTGCAGTTTCCGTGGAAACGACATAAAAACGTGAAAATAGAAAAGAAGAAGAAGAAGAAGAAGATAAGAAGAAGGAATGTCCGTCTAATGTGGTCAACAAACCATCGCCCACGGCGGGTGGGTCCTCTTAATTCCGCCGCTGGGAACTCACTGGACACTGGCCAAACGGGAAATGTGGACGTATGTAGTTGTTTACTCGCTTCAGTCAAACTGAACTTTCAAGTTGGCCAAACTGCAGAACACAAGCTAGTTAAAACTGTGGTGCTGAAATCGTCTTAACATGGCGACGTTTGACAAGAAGCCCCTCGATCTCTGTGGTTTGGTCACGGTTTATTCGTTTCTGTTAACTTCTCTCTCTCTCTCTCTCTCTCTCTCCTCTCTCTCCTCTCTCTCTCTCTCTCTCTCTCTCTCTGTTTTATTCGTTTCCGTTAACTTCTCTCTCAATGTCTCTGTCTCTGTCTCTGTCTCTCTCTGTCTCTCTCTGTCTCTCTCTCTCCAGCCTGTTTCATTTGTCTTCCCCCTCTCTCTCTCCCTCTCTCCTCTCTCTCTCTCATTTTCTCTCTCTCTATCTATCTCTCTCTCTCTCTCTCTCACACACACACACACACACACACA
>CM065742.1:18549369-18551869 GCA_033310375.1 Conus canariensis | reverse complement strand
TAATGTTAGGTCAAATATATCAATCACCTGTTGTCAGTCATCAGAAATCATGCCAAGATCACAAGTAGGTTTAGTATGACTAAAAATATGTACACAGACAGAAGAAATGCTGCCACCTCAGAACTAGGTCTACTGAACTAGACATATGTACTCAGCACTAACAATTATACCAAATATCAGAACTATGTCTGCTGAACTGAATATGTGATGTCAGCACCAGAAACTGCGCCGATGCAAGAACTAGATCAAGTGGAACTGAACACATGAACTCAGGTAGCAGTCACTTAACAGTCACCAGGAATGATACAAATATCGGAATTATGTTAAGTGAAGCAGATACTCAATTACTAGCATCCTTGCTAGAAGAAAGTATTGATCTGAAGTAAGAAACAAGTATACAGGGGACGAGAACTACCGTCATAATTCAGGGCTTAAATTCCCGTGTAATTTCCAATTGTCTTAGGTATAAGTTGATAAGAATAATCAAGGCCTACTTGTTCCCCCAGATTCCTACTTTTCTTCCAGAAGAGGAAAGTCGGCTAATGAAAGTAACAACTGGCAGTGCAGTGCCATGTCCACAAACATCATTCAGTAATGGCATATTCTGCTCATGTGTGGGTAAGGCCTGAAAGAAGTTGATGTAAAACAACGTGTTTGTTTATCTGGTTATCTTTCCCATTGTCTTTCAGCGTGTGCACGAAAAGAAAACAGAATTGTCGTGTTTCAACCATTCACTCACACCTCGACTGGACTAAAATGACAAAATCTTTGTCATGCTCTTTGTCTCTTTTTCTCTATCTCACCCTTTTTTATCACACACATACAGATTCCAAAATAAACCTACGGCCCATCTACATTATATTTAAGAAGAAAACGTACGGAGCAGAATCATAATCATTTCCGTGCTGACCAGGCACAAGCTGTTGACATGTTTTAATGTATGGACAACGCGGAGGGGGTTGTAGGTTGTAGGGGGCTGGAAGTGGGAGGGTGGGGGGGGGGGGGGTAGAGGAGTGGTAGCAGTGAAGATGTGAAAGTGAAACGGGAAAGAGAGGAGCCGATCGCTTGGTGCTGAAGCTTACTTCTCAACCCAGCATGCACAGCTTACTTCTCAGCACACATCGCCAGGCTGAAATTCTCTCTCTCTCTCTCTCTCTCTCTCTCTCTGTCTCGTTTTATAGAGATAGTCATTCTCATTTTGACCGCAATCTGTGTTGTACTGTTTTATGGATTTTCTCTCTGTTTGAGGAAGACCTATTTAATGAAAATTCACTGGTTATTTTTCGTATTACATATCATGGACCAAACAAATAGATCTACAATGTCAATTACTTGATTTAAAGCGCGGGCCAGAATAACGATTGGATGTCGATTGTATACATTACAGACACACCGTTTCTTTCTTTCTTCTTTTTTTGTTTTGTACTTCTTCTTTATTTTATTTTTTTGTTTTTTTTCTTTCTTTTTTTTGTTGTTGCCATTTTCTCTCTCTGATTGAACCGCGAAGTTGACTGGTGTGAAGTTGACTGGTGTGAAGGTGTGAAGTTGACTGGTGTGAAGTTGACTGGCTCACCGGTGCCATTGGTCCCGTGACGGCGGCATCACTCTCAATGAACGCAGATTCTAATACAGATTACCTCCCTTGAAGATTTCCAAAGAACGTCCATACAGGTACGTTTTAAGCCAAAGGATCGAAGAGTTGGGGGCTCCTCTGTCCGACATCCTAATCACGGAGAATCTCTTAACACTTCAATGTTCACATAGCCATTACGCCAAGGGGCTTATTTTGGGGACCGTTTGCCCCTAAAGCACTCATATGGATTTTAAAGAGTTTTGAAAAGGGTATTTTCCCTGTGGGCGGTGTCCCGAAACACGCTTGGAGGGAGAAAGACAAACCGGTTTGACTGAAAGAAAGGAGAGGGAGGAAGGGGGGTGAAGGAGGTGAACGACCTCGAAGCACATTTCCAACCACCCTGCCTCACAGAACTATTTGTTTCCACACTTTTCACAAAGCTCCTGGGAGCCGGAAAAATCGACGGCAGCGGAAACGAATCTAACTAGCAACAGATTCTCTCTCTGCTCACATCAGCTAAATTGATTGAGGGAATGGCACAAAGCAAGCAAACGTCGTTTATGAGAGAGAGAGAGAGAGAGAGAGAAGAGAGAGAGAGAGAGAGAGAGACAGACAGACAGACAGACAGACAGACAGACAGACAGTACAGACAGACAGAGTACACACTAAACTCAAGAGAAAATGCACAATGTTCTGCAGACAGAAGTATCACCATGACCACCACCACCACCACCACCCACCACCACCTACACCACCACCTCCACCACCACCACCACTACCACCACACACACACACACCCTCCACCACCACCACCATCACCATACTCTCCTGAGTCTCCACAATTGCATGTAGGCAGGCCATCTTCCTCCGCCGTCCAGGGCAAGGGAGCAAACCCGTTAATTATCATTCCCCCGGGCCTCTCGGCCT
>CM065742.1:18531869-18539369 GCA_033310375.1 Conus canariensis | reverse complement strand
AACGCACGCACGTCATCATATTTGTATTGAAAAACAGGTGTTTTGTAAGAATTTCCGCTCTTTTTTTTAAATTCCTAGCCCCAATAACTACGTAGCTCTGACTCGAGTATCCGACCAGTGCAGAGATAGAGAGAGAGGGAGGTAGTTTGCTAGCAGATTTTGTGAGTTCGAAAACCTGATGACGCCAAATATTGAAACTGACATATTTTCCTGCCAATTTTATCTTGTTGTGCAACTGACACAATCATTTTCCTGCCGATCTTATCGTTTTGTAAAACTGACACTTTTTCCTGCCGATCTCATCGTGTTGTGAAACTGACACTTCTTTTTCCTGCCGATCTTATCGTGTTGTGAAACTGACACCTTTTTCCTGCCGATCTTATCGTGTTGTGAAACTGACACCTTTTTCCTGCCGATCTCATCGTGTTGTGAAAATGACACTTCTTTTTCCTGCCGATCTTATCGTGTTGTGAAACTGACACTTCTTTTTCCTGCCGATCTTATCGTGTTGCGAAACTGACACTTTTTCCTGCCGATCTTAAAGGTGAGAAATTGACACTTTTTCCTGCAGATCTTATTACGTTGTGAAACTGACACTTTCCACTGCCGATTTTATCGCGTTGTGCGACTGACACTTTTTGTGCGGACTTTATTGTGTTGTGCAGCTGACACTTTTTTCCTGTGGATTTCATCGTGTTGCGAAACTGTTATTTTCCCTGCCGATTTCATCTTGTAGTACAACTGGCACTTTCACCTGCGGATTTTCATCGTGTTGATGTTCTTCTAGCATCAGGTGGTGTTAAGACACCCCTCCCCACCGCCACCCCTCCGCATTCCTGCTCCTCCCCCCCCCCCCCCCCCCCCCCCCCGCCCACACCCCCACCCTCTTCCCTTCCTACTACCCTTCTCCTCTCCTGTGTCCTGGGTCGATCTGACCGATTTGGCGTTATCTTCTTACCGTATGGTGTGACCAGACAGCTGAACACCACTGCTCGGCCAAGCTAGCCATCTCCTCCTCCATCTTCTTCCTCCCCTCGTCTTTCACCTTCTCTCTTCCGGGTTTTCCAGTTCATGGAATCTGCTGGCCTTAATACCGGTGCTCTACTCAGTGTGACTGGCTTAGGCCTGACATGCTCTCGGCTGGCCTTTGTTGTTACGCTGGGCGTGATTAACTTTGTTACCGGCCGAACACTCTTTTTATGAGTAGGTGATGTGCTCTTTGTGAGGCGGTCGCTGGAGGATTGATCAGAGAGCTGTCACGGATTGATCAGCCTGGCTGATTTTGCGTCCCGCTGGCACGCACGCACGCACGCCGCACAACACAAGCAAATTATCTAGCACGTGCGCGCAAGTAGTGCGGGCAGTAAGGTGTGTGTGTGTGTGTGTGTGTGTGTGTGTGTGTGTGTGTGTGTGTGTTGTGTGTGTGAGAGAGAGAGAGAGAGAGAGAGGTGTGTGTGTGTGTGTGTGTTGTGTGTGTGTGTGTGGTGTGTGTGTGTGTGTGTGTGAAAGTGAGTGTGTGTGTGCGTGCGTGCGCGCGCGCGCGCGCGCGCGGGAGAGAGAGAGAGAGGAGAGAGAGAGAGAGAGAGAGAGAGAAGAGATCAGTATGCCCCTTTCCCTTCTTCCTCTTCCAAGAATATTGATTTATCATACAAAATGTATGTCATGATCTAAGCTACGTCTCACTTAGTCTTAGTTACTTTATTCTCAAAGAAAAAGACATAGCGTATATGCTGACGAACAACGGCCTACACGGTGCTGTCTTCCTCTTCTTCTTCTTCTTCTTCTTCTTCTTCTTCTTCTTCTTCTTCTTCTTCTTCTTCTTCCTCCTCCCATCCTCTTCTTTCCTCTCTTTCTCTTCTTTTCTTCTTCTTCTTCTTCTTCTTCTTCTTCTTCTTCTTCTTCCTTTTTTTCTCTTTCTTCCTTTGTTTTTGTTTTATTAGTCTAAGGCCTGCTTAGCACTGGTGATATCCACCCTTCTTTGTGGAAGCAAGAACTGGACATCGAGAGCAGAAACTAAGTAAAAACCAAAAATACCCAGGCCGTTGAGAATAAGATGCTTCCAGACCTCGTGCCGAAACCATAAGACAAACAACGATACCAGGCAGCGGCTGGGCACGCCAGGGACGTTTGAGACCCTCACACTGACAGCCTCTCCTCAGACTCTGAGGAGACCTAGTGAAGTGCATCCAGGAATTCCTGAACAGACACGGGAATACACAAAGCGTAAATGACATGCTGGAAAACTTGTAGCAGCCATCGCTTGAAGAACGACGGTGCAACTCCAGAGTTGCTATGCTCCAGACAATTCGCCCCGGACTGACATCTGTGAGGTGAGTCGATTGACAGGAATCCCCTATCATTTAGTTGTAGAAGAAGCTATCAGAATCAGCAGTACGCCGCATTCCCTGCAGCATCCCCGGGCATTCGTGTAGTACTTTAGGGATGTACAATACGGTATTATATGGGCGGTTAATGTAGCACTTTAAAGACGCACAATAAATATTCATAGTGGACGTTCAATGTAGTACTTTAGAGACGTACAATACGATATATGGCGTCATGTAATTTGAGAGACATACATATAATGCGTTCGAGTAGTACTTTAGGACGTAATACAGTATATATGCGTTCAGTATACTTTAGAGACGTACAATACAGTACTATATGGGCGTTCAATGTAGTACTTTAGAGACATACAATATAGTACTACACAGGCGTTCAATATCGCACATAAGGGACGCGGAATAAGCACTCTAGGGACGTACTATGCAGCACCTTAGGAACGTAAAATATAGTACTTTAGGACACATAATGCAGTACCTTAGCGCCAATATTTTACAGACGTACAATACAGTTTGGTGGTGGTGGGGTGGGGGGTGGAGGTGTTACAGTTTTACAACCCCTAGGGCGTACAATACTGAACATTAAACACATACAATTTGATACGAAAGGGCCGTACCATACAGTACTTTAGGGACATTCATTACAGTACTTGCAGATTATACAATGCAGTATTGTAGGGATGAACAGTTCTTTACGTCAGGGAAGTACAACACGACACTCTAGGGACGTACTATACAGTCCTTCAAAGACGTACAGTGTACTACTTTCTGGACATACAATACAATGCTTTAGGAAAACATTGCAGTAGTTTAGGGACGTACAATACTGTACTTTAGGGACGTACAAAGCAATCCTTTATAGGTGTGCACTTCAGCATTTTAGGGTCGTACAAAGCAATACTTTATAGGTGTACACTGCAGCATTTTAGGGACGTACAAAGCTATACTTCAGAGACACAGATCACAGTACTTTAGGTACGAACAACAGCAGTCGTTTAGGGACGTACAATATGTGTACTTTAGGGACGGTCAATGCATTACATTAGGAACATACAAAGCAATACTTTATAGGTGCACACTGCAGCATTTTAGGGACGTACAAAGCTATACTTCAGAGACACAGATCACAGTACTTTAGGTACGAACAACAGCAGTAGTTTAGGGACGTACAATATATGTACTTAAGGGACGTACAATATTGTACTTAGGACGTACAATATAGACTAAGGGACGTACAATGTGTGTACTTCAGGGACGTACATGTTGTACTTCAGGGACGTACCATGTGTGTACTTCAGGGACGTACATGTGGTACTCAGAGTACAGTGTGTACTTTAGGGACGTACAATGTGTGTACTTTAGGGACGTACAACGCGTACAAAGCTATACTTCAGAGACACAGATCACAGTACTTTAGGTACGAACAACAGCAGTGGTTTAGGGACGTCAGGACGCACCGCGCAGTGCTGAAGGGTCATGCAGTGCAGTACTCGAAGAACATGCAACACAGTTCTGCAGGAACGCTCACTACAGTACTCACCAGCTCTCCCTTCAGCCAGGTCAGGGCCGTGTCCATCCGGCTCCTCCTCTCCTTCCACGGCACCCCCTCCCCACCCTCCAGCACCGGGGCCGGCCTCTCCTCCACCCCTTCCCCTCCCTCCCCGGCCCCGGGCGGCTTCTCCAGCAGTTTCAGCACAGCCTCGTGGGGGAGGAGAGGAAGGGGGCAACCATTGACCTTGAGGTCGTCCGGGGTGGACGCTCCCCCCGTCTGCGTTACGTTCCCTGAACAGTCTGACGAGGTCGTGTAGGGAGAACTGTCCCGGGACTGCCCGACGCTGAGAGGGAAGCTGGGTGAACCGGGGTCGGAGATGGGGGTCTTCAGGCAGGCGCGGCACGTGTCCACGTGCATGACGGGGATGGGGCGCCCAGGGCAGGAGGAGGTGGATGGCGAAGGGGAGGGAGAGTGGGAGAGGGGAATCCTCGCGCGGAGCATGTTTCGCGGGAGAACGGGAGACAACTTGCTTCTGTAGACAGGAGTGATGTGGCGGAGCCGTGACGCGGAGGCGGAGGAGGTGGGGGAGGTAGAGGAGGAGGAGGAGGACAGGGAAGACGACGTCACTGACAAGTGCTTGGTGCCGGGAGACGCGGATCTTGAGCTGGCGGAGCTGGCCTGTGGGGTCGGGGAAGACGTTGAGGAGGGGGCAGGGTCAGGGGAGTCAGGCTGAGCGAGCTGAGCCATGGGCCTCACAGAGTACTGAGGCCTGGCCGGAGACGAGGACTGTAAGTGTTCACCTTGATCACCCGCTGGTTTCCCTGCGGAGGGGTCCTGGAGTTCTGAGAGCCTTGAGCCGGACTGCTGAACGAGGCTGGAGGAGAGCGTTGGGAGGAAACGGACGAGTTCTGCTGAGACGTCGGGCTGTTACAGCTCTTCTCCGAGTCTTTAGGGGGTGTGCGGCTTGTGGATCCCACCGGCCGCTGTACGACCTGCACGTGGCGGGTCCTGCTGAAGCCTCCAGGTCCACCGCTCATCAGGTGAGTCACCGAGAGGGGCGTCACCCGGGGCCGCGAATGGTGTCCGGCACCAGGCCTGCCGTGACCTCCGTCATGAGAGTGAACCCGGGCACTTTCCCCGTCTGGACTCCCGCCGCTCCCCGCTAGTCTCTGAGACGCCGCAGCGGACCCCACCACCCTGGGGTAACCCAGGTGGAATCGTTGAAGGAGAGTTCCGCTCGGACTCTCGTCGCGTGACTGTGAGGAGGAAGACCTGAACTCCGGAGACATCACCTCTCGTCTCCCTCTCCACCTGTCACCCCCGTGAGGTGACCCCAGTCCACGTCGGCTGTGGGGCGGGAGGGGATGACAGGGGTGGAGGAGGACAGGAGGCTGAGGGGTGGGGTGGGTCTGCTCTCTGAGCTGACTCGCCTTCCCGGCAACAGGTCTGGAGGAACCTCCTGCGCTGCAGCGGACGAGCTGGCAGCGGAGACCGCAGAACCATGCGTGCCAGACCACCTCCCCATCCCCGGCTGCTCTGACCTCACGTGACTAGACCTCGACCCGGGCAGCTCTGGTCGTGAACTCCGTTGATCTGACCTGGCGTTGAAATGCCTGGCTATAGAATCTGAATGCGCTGCGGACGTAGAAGAACCAGTTCCATGTTCAGATGTCGAGGATCCAGATCCCGAGTGTTGCTGTTCCTTCCCTGAGACCGCGGGGCCGAAGCCAGTGCTGGAGAGGGGAGCCGGGCTAACAGAAGTCAGGACGTCGCTGTCCACGCTCCGGGAGAACACGCTGTTGCTCCTCCTCCAGGCTCCTCCCCGCCTCTCCTCCACTTCCTCCCCTCTGGTGGTGGGCGCCCGGCCCACCACGTCCACGCTCAAGGTTCTGGTCCTGCCGCTCGGGAAGCTGGAGGTCATCCTGGACTCTCGCGGGCCTCTGGCGTCGTCGGTGTCACAGGACAGCGTGCGAGACCTGACGTCAGAGGAGTCTGACGTCATCCTGACGTCAGACTGGCTGGCCATGGCCCGCAGGGAAGCGGAGAGGCGGAGGGCGGTGGGGGAGATGTCCCCCCAGCTGAAGCGGTTGGACAGAGTCCGGGGCTCCATCAGGCAGCGGGTCAACGTCTTCAGAGGCGTTCTGCTCTCTGGGGAGGTCGGCGACTGTGATGGCGGCGGCTTCTAGGGAATTAGAAAAAAAAGAAGAAAAACTTTGTTTATTATATCTATCTATTCATTCATCATTCATTCATTCATTCTTTATTATCTATTATTATTTATTTGCTCATTTCTTGTCTTTCTTTATTAATGTATTTACCTATATATCTATTCCTTTGTTCGTCCACTTACTGAAGTCCGCAGGCGTCATCGTTATAGTTTGTATTGCTGGGGTAGATTTTTTTTTTTCTTGAAGGGAGAGAGGGGAGGGTGTATGAGCAAGGCGGTGGAGCGGGAGAGCGCGGGGGCAGGGGAGGAGAGAGAGAGAGAGAGAGAGAGAGAGAGAGAGAGAGAGAGAGAGAGAGAGAGAGAGAGAGAGAGCTGGACATGAGGAGAAAAGAAGCAGAGACAAAGAATTCTCTGTCTGTCTGTCTGTCTGTCCTGTCTCTCTCTCTCTCCCCTCCCTCCTTTCCCCCTCTCTATTTCCCTGCCTCCTCCAATCTCTCTCTCTTCTTACCTCCCTCATTCCCTCCTCCCCCTCCCTCTCTCTCTCTCTCTCTCTCTCTCTCTCCCTCTCTCAACTGAAATTTTTAAAAAATCCAAGCCGCGGCAATCATTCAGTCACAGTCACAGTTAAAAAACAAAACTGACAACTCGAAAGGATGGAAAGGGAGGGGAGTACCGGGGATGAGGGTGGAGGAGGAAGGGAGGGGGGGGGGAGGGGAGAGAGAGGGCGTGCACTGGACATCGTACTTAACGTCCACCTTACCTTGGTGAGGGAGTTTCGCTGGGATCGGGTGAGCGAATCCCACCCGGCGTCCGCCTGGATCCCGCTGTCGGCGCTGGGCAGACGGCTGTGTCCCGGGCCCTCCCGATCCCCGGGGGAGCGGCCCCCGCCCCCCGACAGCCCCCCGACCTCCCCCCCTTCTCCCCCCAGGGGGGAATCCAGACTGCCTGACCACCACCGGGAGATGGAGGCGGGGGACGGGGTGGTGGTGATGGTGGTGGTGGTGGTGGTGTTGCCGAGGGTGGCGGTGGTGGTGGTGGTGGCGGAGGTGGTAGCTGCGGAGGTGTTGGTGTTGGTGCTGGTGGTGGTGGTGGTGGTGTCCCAGCCCGTGGGAGAAGAGGGAGGGGGAGGTGAAGAGGTGGGAGGAGGTGGCAAGGGGTGACGAAGGGAAGTCCATGGAGAAGATTTGGGGGGGGGGGGGGGGGGTTAGAAGGGGAGGAGGGCGTCGGTGAGGGAGGATGGGGGGGTGGGGGGTGGAGTTTGGAGAGGGCAGGGAGGGGTGTGGGTGGGGGACGGGGTGGGTGCGGGGACGAGGGAGGGAAGGGAGGATGGAGGGGGTTCAAGAGGTTGGTTGGTCCTCAGCCCCACCCCTCCCCCTGTCTCCTCTTCCTTGTCTGGGTGTGCGTCAGCTGTTTCTTCCTCCTCCCCCTCCACTCAGCAGGTAGCGGTGGTGGTGGTGGTGTGGTGGTTGTGGTGGTGGTGGTGGTGGTGGTTACCGAGA
>CM065742.1:18504369-18506869 GCA_033310375.1 Conus canariensis | reverse complement strand
GAGGAGGAGGAGGAGGAGGAGCAGGAACAGGAGATGGAGGAGGAGGAGGAGGAGGAGGAAAAATCCCCTCAGGCCAACTTTCAAAATAACTGGCTGACAGACTAGTCTCCCAGGTGCAACCAAGCAGCAGAGCGACAGCTAGACTCCTGAAACGCCTCAAGGGACTGCAGTGGGGGAATATGGGGGACACTGCACGCACAGACCGATCAATCCCTCCCAGCTCCCTCCCAGTCCCCCCCCCCACCCCCCGCCCCCCTCCTCTCCACCCCTGCCTCCTTCCCACGGCTACAGGCAGGCAGGCTGATATGAAGCTGTGCTGTTGAATCTCAGACCTGTTCAAGTATGCCAGTCGGTCAAGGTTGGGGAGGGAAGTCCACAAAAATGCCTCTTTGTCTTGTGTGGTGTCACCACATGCCCCGCGGTTCCTTGACCACCGCGTTGTTGGCTTTTGGTTTGGTTTGGTTTGGTTTGGTTTGGTTTGGTTTGGTTTTTGGGGGACATGGGAATGGAGTGGGAGTCTCTCTCTCTCTCTCTCTCTCTCTCTCTCTCTCTCTCTCTCTCTCTCTCTCTCTCTCTCTGTATGTTTCTGTCTGCCTGTCTGTCTGTCTGTGTCTGTCTCATTGTCTTTCTGGCTCTGTCTCTATCTCTGTCTGTCTGTTTGCCTTTCTGTCTGTCTGTCTGTCTGTCTGTCTGTCTGTCTGTCTGTCTGTCTGTCTCTCTCTCTCTCTCTCTCTCTCTCTCTCTCTCTCTCTCTCTCTCTCTCTCTTCATCCGCACACCCATCACCCTTCCGAAACCAATTTCAAATCTGACGAAGTTTTTTTTTTCTTTTGTGCACATCCATGGATCAAAGTGGTAGTCACAGTAAAACATTGTCATCGTCAACGTTATTCTCCTCTCCTCCCTCTGCCCCTCCCCTCCCCTCTCTCTCTCTCTCTCTCTCTCTCTCTCTCTCTCTCTCTCTCTCTCTCTCTCTCTCTCTCTTCTCTCGTTAGTTCATTTGCTCTCCCTTTCTTTCTCCTCTGGTCTGCCTCTCTCTCTCTCTCTCTCTCTCCTCTCTCTCTCTCTCTCTCTCTCTCTCTCTCTTCTCTCTCTCTCTCCACAATCAAATCACACAATATGAAGTGTTATCCATCTCACCTTAACCCAGAAAACCTTCCACACAACAGTATTCGATTTTTTTTTTTTTTTTTTTTTTTTGCATTTTCTTTTTGTCTTTTCCTTCGCGGCAGAAACGGCATCTCCAAATTATCAACGTATTTTAAAAGCACCGTACCCCACCCCCATCAACACTGATCTCCTCCTAAAATTATTCTTGAGCTTGTCCACATGGCCGTTTTCCAGCTGATATCCTTACGTGAACTAAACTGCCGACTACTGTCACATATTGTGGACTTTAGACGACCAGGGAAATACACTGACCTCACTACGACTTTGTGTGCTCTAAGTCAAACAACACACACACACACACACACACACACACACACACACACACACACACACACACACACACACACACAGAGAAATGTAGAAAGACAGACAGACAGACAGACACAAACAGAGACAAACAAACAGACAGACAGACAGACAGACAGACAGACAGACAGACAGACACAAACACACATACACACACACCACCACCACCACCACCACCACCACCACCACCACCACCAATTACGGCTGATGTAGCAACCATACCTCTCTCTTCAGTCTTTCTCTCTCCTTCTACCTCTCTTCCTCTCTTTGCTTGAACTCGATGTCATTTTTGTGTTCCGGTGTACCACACTGCACTCCACACTTCTCTCCACAAAATGTGCCAGCACTAGTCTCTAGTCTCTTTCTCTCTTGCAACTACCCAATAGCTACAGTTGAGCAGGTGGGTGGACTACCCTTATCCTTAAATCTTCATCAACAAGACGTTCGGATCGATCATCTCAAACCCACAGAACTGAAGATCTCGTTCCGTGACGAGACAGGCGGGGTATGAGAACAGACGCACACCGTAGTGTACATTTCTGGTCAGTCAATCCCCGTCCAACCAGCACCTTAGAACCACATGGACATGGTCGTCTTCCAATTCCAAGGCAAGAAGAAGCCCGTCTCTGAGACCTAAGACAAACAGAAGCCCTTCTCCCT
The DNA here is from genome assembly GCA_033310375.1 of Conus canariensis. Classification (NCBI taxonomy): domain Eukaryota; kingdom Metazoa; phylum Mollusca; class Gastropoda; order Neogastropoda; family Conidae; genus Conus; species Conus canariensis. Next base: position 18,504,734 of record CM065742.1, on the reverse strand, counting down.
ATTCCAAGGCAAGGAGAAGCCCTTCTCCCAATTTCAAGGCAAGACAAAGCCCGTCTCCCGATCCCAAGGCCAGGTGAAGCCCTTTTCCCAATTCCAAGGCAAGCAGAAGGCCTTCTCCCAATCCCAACGCAAGGACAAGCCCTTCCCCCAATTCCAAGGCAATGAGAAGTCCGTCTCCCAATTCCAAGGCAAGGAAAAGCCCTTTTTCCCCAATTCCAAGGCAAGGACAAGGACTTCTCCCAATTCCAAGGCAAAGAGACCCTCTTCCCCAATTCCAAGGCAAGGAGGAGTCCGTCTCCCAATTCCAAGGCAAAGAGACCCTCTTCCCCAATTCCAAGGCAAGGAGGAGTCCGTCTCCCAATTCC
>CM065742.1:18496869-18499369 GCA_033310375.1 Conus canariensis | reverse complement strand
AATGTCAGAAACTATCCGATCCTACACACAGTGTGTCAACAGGGCATCCCACCAGATAAGCCACATGAGATCACAGCTCCGAAACCTCATGGATTACCAAACATCAAGATACATTATTGGCACTGTTCAGGAAGCCAACAGAGGACTACACACAGCTATGAACAAAACTAAACAACAGAAAATGGAACGCTCACAGCCTAAGACTACATCAATGCCTACCATTCATCCAACCCGCACCCATGACTCCAACTCCGACCCCAACCTGGTTGTGACTATACCACCAGACTTAAACCTACCTGATGACCAACGCCACGTCCTGTTGAGAGGCTTGAAGTTTGTCCCCCAGCAACCGACGGCAAACCGAATGCATGTTCTGTTTCTGTGCCAACGGTTTTTCCGCAGACTCCGTCTAGCTGCCCATTTTTCAAGCACATCGCCCCCGCCACCTGCCACCTCTCATGACGACTTGGCAAAACTGTTTCCTCGACAACCAAGCACCTGGACACCAAGTCCGGGGGAATTTCCAGCTCTGGACTTCTACATAGCCACCTGCAAAAAACAAATTGCCCAGCTGCGACCCAGGCCACTCAGACACTCCAACCTCTCGACTGCAGAACTTGAAGCATTGAAAGATCTGAAGAAGAGGACAGATGTTGTCATCAAACCAGCTGACAAGGGAGGGGCCATAACAGTATGGCGAAGAGATCTCTATGTGGAGGAGGCAAGGAGACAATTGGGTGACAGGGACTCCTACAGAGAGATTACGAAATCTACAATCAAATCTGACAACACACTGATCCGAAAAACAATAAAATCGGCCATAGACCAAGGACATCTTCCAACAGAAGCTATTAATGCCATCAACAGTGAACCTAAAGAACCAAACTTCTACCTGTTACCCAAGATTCACAAAGTTGACACTCCTGGACGTCCCATTGTTTCTGCATGCACTTGCCCCACAATCATCATCTCTGATGTGTTGGACAAGATTCTCCAACCCCTAGTGGCCACTCTACCCACGTACATAAAAGACACCAACGACACTCTGAGACTGTTAGAGGGTTTCTCTTTCCCAGATGACAGCAGGGAGAGACACATCTTCACGATGGATATTGTGTCACTTTACACCAGTATCCCCCATAGTGACGGATTGCAGGCACTGAAACACTACTTGGAGAAGAGTGACATCAAACACCTTCACATCCCTACCATCCTCCGCCTAGCAGAACTGGTTCTCTCCCTGAACTCGTTTGCCTTCGAGGATCACCACTACCTACAGACAAGAGGGGTCGCCATGGGCACAAAGATGGGGCCCAGCTTTGCATGCTTGTTGTAGGCTTTGTGGAGGAGCAAGCTCTCAGCTGTTACACGGGAACACAACCAGCACTGTTCAAACGGTATATTGACGACTGCCTTGGTGTGTCGGTGGGACCAAGGGAAGACTTGTTAAACTTCATCCAACACATGTCTAACTTCCACCCTGCCCTCCGATACACCCACGAAATATCATCCAAATCTATCTCCTTCCTGGACCTTTCCATCTCTGTCCACCCAGACTGTTCCAAACTCTCCACCACCGTCTTCTACAAGCCCACTGACTCACATGCATATCTCCTGTACAACTCCAGCCACCCATCCTCCGCCAGGAACAGTATACCACATTCTCAGTTCCAAAGGCTCAGGCGCATTTGCAGTAGAGAGCAGGACTTTGAGAATGAGGCTCAGAGGATGTCCACCTTCTTCATAGCCCGCCAGTACCCAGAGGATATTGTGCAAACAGCACTTGAACGTGCACGCTCTACCAGCCGCACAGAAGCCCTGAGACCAAAAGCAACGGGAGAGGATGAGGACCGCGCTGTGGTAGTCATCCCATACCACCCTCACAACCTACCAGTCTGCAGAATCCTGCGTGAAAACTTTAGTCTCCTCCAGCAAGATCCAGACCTCAAACAAATTTTTTCCAAGCCACCACTGATTGCTTTTCAGAGGGACAAGAACCTGCGTGACATGCTTGTGAGGTCCAAGCTTAGACCGCAGGCCACCCAGTCAACCTCACCTGGGTGCAGACCTTGTGGGGACAAAAAATGCAAGACGTGCCCATTTATAGACACTGCAACTACAGTCGTGGGACCCACTGGCACATTCACTGTGAGGTCCAGTTTAAACTGCCAGTCTAGGAACTTAGTGTACGTCTTGACCTGCACCCTCTGCTCCAAGCTGTATATTGGGGAGACCTACCGCTCATTGGCCGACCGCTTTTCAGAGCACCTGAGGTCGATGAAGCTGGGCCACAACAACCCAGTCGGCCAACATTTTGTTGGTCCGTATCACAGCTTCAGTCATGCGAAGATATCAGCAGTGTGGCAGAACCCCAGAGATCGTGTATACAGAAAGCACATGGAGAGCCTTGTCATCAGCCGCTTGGGCACCACACAGCCAGCTGGGATGAACATCAGAGTCACTGACGTCTAGCTGAGCCAGGGCCCTTCTGCCTTAATCT
>CM065742.1:18479369-18481869 GCA_033310375.1 Conus canariensis | reverse complement strand
AACACGTACGATACCCTACAACGCAAGTCAGTACAATAGGACAAAATCAATACAACGCACTGAGTACAAAACAGTACAATGCAGCAGAGTGCAATAAATCAATATTACGCAACAAAACAAGCATCATACGGCATGGTCCCTGTGTCTGTCCTCCAAGATCGTTCGGCGCTACTCTAAAAGACGTAACTTTAATTAACAGGCATTAAGTTGAGCGTATAACTTGAGTATCTATCTATCTATCTATCTATCTATCTATCTATCTATCTATCTTCTATCTATCTATCATATTATCTATTAAGAGAGAGAGAGAGAGAGAGAGAGAGAGAGAGAGAGCCATAATAAACTTTCGGCGATACGTAGCAGGATAGTCTGAAACGCGCACGCGCGCGCGACACACACACACACACACACACACACACACACACACACACACACACACACACACACACACACGCACACACACACACACACACGCTCGCGCGCGCACGCGTACGCACGCATACAAGAACACACACTGTGACCTGCTCTCTCTCTTATCTCTCTCTCTCTCTCTCTCTCTCTCTTCTCTCTCTCTCTCTCTCTCTCTCTCTCTCACCACACACACACACACACACACACACACACGCACGCACGCACGCACCACCACACACACACACACACACACACACACACACACACACACACGCCCGCCACGCAGACACACACACACACACACACACACACACACACACACACACACACACACACACACACACCACTTATCGACCGGAGAATTTTGGTTAATAAAATCTGTCTTAGTTACGATCGAACTCCTTCTAAACTCAGAGTAAGCGCCCACGACATGAGTGCTGAACAATGAACATTCACTAACACTCAGTCTAAGCCAAAAAAGATGCTGCCAAGATTGACACTCGTTGAGAGTGAATTTCATGTTCTGGCTAATTCTTGTTGATTTGAGAAGCAGTCTAATTACAAACTCTAACGGGTCAAAAGTGAGTAAATAGCCATGATCTAAAACCAAAAGTTTTGTTCGGTGATGACGTTCAGAATCTGTTTGACATGTAAGCCTATGTGTTTGCGTGCATGTGTCTCGAATGGTAGTTTATTGTGTTGTTACATATACGTGTTTGCGTGCGTGTGTCTTAGATGATAGTTGATTGTGTTATTACACAAATGTGTTTCTCATGTCTCAAAGATGTGATACACTCAAGTTATGTTATATAGTTTATTGTGTTATTACATATATGTGTTTGCGTGCGTGTGTCTCAGATGATAGTTTATTGTGTTATTACATATATGTGTTTGCGTGCGTGTGTCTCAGATGATAGTTTATTGTGTTATTACATATATGTGTTTGCGTGCGTGTGTCTCAGATGATAGTTTATTGTGTTATTACATATATGTGTTTGCGTGCGTGTGTCTCAGATGATAGTTTATTGTGTTATTACATATATGTGTTTGCGTGCGTGTGTCTCAGATGATAGTTTATTGTGTTATTACATATATGTGTTTGCGTGCGTGTGTCTCAGATGATAGTTTATTGTGTTATTACATATATGTGTTTGCGTGCGTGTGTCTCAGATGATAGTTTATTGTGTTATTACATATTGTGTTTGCGTGTGTGTCTCAGATGATAGTTATTGTTATTAATATATTGTTTGCGTGACGTGTGTCTCAGATGATAGTTTAATGTGTATTACATATATTGTTTGCGTGCGTGTGTCCAGATGATAGTTTATTGTGTTATTACTATATTCTGTCGATGTCGTTACACCTGTCTGTTGTTGTTTTTTAATATTGCTATAAAGCAATCAACGGTCAGTTAAGTCATAAATGCACCATCGCGCGTGCACTCATATACAAACACACATACACATACAAGCACATACCACCACCCACACACACACAACCACACACACACACACACACACACACACACACACACACACACACACACACACAACACAACACACACACACACACACACACACACACACACACACACAACACACACACACACACGAACACACACACACACACAGACACAACACAACACACAACACACACACACACACCACACACACACACACACACACAACACACACACACACACACACAACACACACACACACACACACACACACACACACACACACACACACACACACACACACCACACACACACACACAAATATTAATCTACTCACGCCACACTAGTTGTTACATGCCAGAAGACATCCTCCACATCGAATATGACCATCAAGTATGTACTTGAAAAAAAAAAAAAAAAAAAAACCCGCACACACACACACACATTGACTCAAGTCAAACAAGAGCAGCGAGAGCACCTCACTCAACCGTGTCCCCGATCTGTCAGGAATAGGCAACCCGCGTCCACATCAGCAACACCAACGGCAGCGGCAGCAGCAGCAGCAGCAGCATCAACAGCAGCAAAAGAGCGAGCAGTAGTAGCAGGAGCCAGAGGAGTTGGGCGGCCAGA
>CM065742.1:18434369-18439369 GCA_033310375.1 Conus canariensis | reverse complement strand
TTGAAAATGATGAACATGAAGAATGAACAATCCACAAGTGCGCACCGAAAATTGATAACGTAAAGCCAAGTACAAAACAAGGACGGGTAGAAAGACAAAGTTTCAACAGTCTAGAGTCTATTTCAGCTTCTCCCTGTTTAGATAGAATCCAGTTTATTGTCAAAACGAGTCAGATAGATATCGTTTTGCGTAGCCAAGAGGTCAATAAAGAAATCTTTTCAAATTTAGTTCAGCCGTTATTTCTTTACCCTGTGCACTCAACTTGACATGATTTGATTGATAGATGGAGACCTAAGCATTCTGTATACAGCACGGATAGAAATGTTCCACGATGCAATGTATCCCTTGTTGCATGAAAACCGTTAGGTTTCAAATATCCGTAATGATCTTTCTCTTTGTGGAAAAGTGTCGTTTTGTTCAAGAAAAAGCTATCATTACTGTTTACAACAAACCATCATCGACGTTGTTTGTTTAATGATGACATGTTTTGTTGCTGTCTCGTTCTGACTGGACTTCGAAACATGATCATTAAGAAAGCAAATAATGATGATGTTGATGCGTAAAAACAGGCATGGCACTGGTAGCATTAATGTCACTTCGCGTGAGGTCTGTGAAAGTAACAATGTCTGGCTCTTCTTAACGATCAAAGAACGTTGCAATTGTAGATGTGCTGGGGCAGTTATAATGCTGAAATGTTTGAGAAAGATTTCCATTTTGATCTCGAGTCCTTTATTACATCTCTGATCATCTTGTTTGTAGTGAGGAGGAGGCAAAGGTTAAACAGAAAGAAGCTGTGTTAGACTCGAAACTGTTTAAACTTTGCTGTGTCATCTTTGTCTCTTGTATTCATAAATATGATTTTCTTGATCTTAATGTACCAATATATGAACATACCAAGATACCTCGTCCGGCTGCACGATTTGACGAAGTCTATAATTTCCCTTGCTACTGACCGGAAAAGCCGTCAGCATTTACGCGTGACTATTTGTACGGCATCGATGATACCGGAAGTCGGACATCACGGCCACAATTAACCGTCTTCACTGCTGGCGGCTGACTGGGTCATAACAGTTTTCTTCGTTTTGATTAACATTTGGTGTGCCTACAAGTGTCAAACTAAGGAAAATAACTGTTTTCAAGTAAAGACACTAAGCTTTATTATTACGTTTTGTCACAATAACCAAATAATAATAATGATATGATAATAATAACAGTAATCGTAATAACAATAGTAATAATGATGATGATGATGAAGATGATGATGACGATGATGATCATAATTATAATAGTAATAATGATGATGATGATGATCATAATAATGAATAATAGATACTACACACTACTACTATACTACTAAATAACAATAAATAATAACAATAGTCATCCATCATCATCATCATATAAGAATAATTTTCACATGAAAACAGTCACAGGAGAGGGAGATGGGGTGGTGGGGGTGGTAGTGGGGACAGGAAGGACACACGGTCTCAAGTTGAGAAGCGCACCATGACGTGGTGCACTGACCGCCAGCCCTACTGTCCAGAGGCCACCCAAGATGTACAGCCCCCCTTCCTCCCCCCTCCCTCCCCCGAGGGTTAATACCCACCCCAGCACACAGATGTGTCATCGTACTTCGACAGGCAGGGAGGGAGCTGTAGAGAGGAGCAGTACCTCCTGCTGTCTGGCATTATATCCTAGAACGTGCGGGCACCGCTGGTCCTCATATTATATCCGTTAACTCTGTATCATGCTGCCTCTACAGCCTGAGAAACCGCTTCAGTTGACAAAGAGGACACCCCACGTTAGGAGGGCCTGGAGGTGAGGAGGATAGAGGACGAGGTGATGGGGGAGGGGGGGGGGTGTCTCTCAGCACCGTTGGATAGGAGACTTGAAGAAGAGACTGACGCCGACAGACGTGTACAGCCTAAAAATCATGGAGTCTTGAAAAAGTTAAAGCGCTCAAGAACAACAGCTCCACGCTTTCGATTCAAGATGCCTTAATAAAAAAAAAAATCCGGGGTATAGCTTGGAGCAACTTCAACCTCCCCCACGGAAGTAAAAAAAGAAAAAAGAAAAAAAAAATCCACACACACACACACACACACACACACACACACACACACACACACACACACACACACTCCAGTATCATCACACGCAAAGCGCGCTTCACGTTGGCAAACCAAATACATTCGGTGGACACCATAGAGAAGGGGACGAAGAGGACGACCAAAGCTAAACCAAAGCTAAAGTAAAGGGACGAAGAGGACGACCAAAGCTAAACCAAAGCTAGTGTAAGGGGACCAAGGGGATGACCAAGGCTAAACCAAAGCTAGTGTAAGGGGACCAAGGGGACGACCAAAGCTAAACCAAAGCTAGTGTAAGGGGACCAAGGGGACGACCAAAGCTAAACCAAAGCTAGTGTAAGGGGACCAAGGGGACGACCAAAGCTAAACCAAAGCTAGTGTAAGGGGACCACGGGGACGACCAAAGCTAAACCAAAGCTAAAGTAAGGGGACCACGGGGACGACCAAAGCTAAACCAAAGCTAAAGTAAGGGGACCACGGGGACGACCAAAGCTAAACCAAAGTTAGTATTAGAGGACGACCAAAGCTAAACCAAAGCTAGTGTTAGAGGACGACCAAAGCTAAACCAAAGCTAGTGTTAGAGGACGACCAAAGCTAAACCAAAGCAAGCGTAAGGTGACGAAGAGGACGACCAAAGCTGAACCAAAGATGGTGTTAGAGGACGACCAAAGATAAACCAAAGCAAGCGTTAGGTGACGAAGAGGACGACCAAAGCTGAACCAAAGCTAGTGTAAGGTGACGAACAGGACGACCAAAGCTGAACCAAAGCTAAAGTAAGGGGACGACCGAAGCTAAACCAAACCAAGTGTAAGGGGACGACCAAAGTTAAACCAAAGCTAAAACAAGGGGACGAAGAGGACGACCAAAGCTGAACCAAAGCTAGTGTAAGGGGACGACCAAAGCTAAACCAAAGATAAACCAAAGCAAGTGTAAAGGGACGAAGAGGACGACCAAAGCTAAACCAAAGATAAACCAAAGCAAGTGTAAAGGGACGAAGAGGACGACCAAAGCTAAACCAAAGATAAACCAAAGCAACTGTAAAGGAACGAAGAGGACGACCAAAGCTAAACCAAAGATAAACCAAAGCAACTGTAAAGGGACGAAGAGGACGACCAAAGCTAAACCAAAGCTAAAGTAAGGTGACGAAGAGGACGACCAAAGCTGAACCAAAGCTAGTGTAAGGGGACGACCAAAGCTAAACCAAAGCTCAAGTAAGGGGACGGTGAGGACGACCAAAGCTGAACCAAAGCTAGTGTAAGGGAACAACCAAAGCAACCAAAGCAGGTGGCAAACTCAAGGGAACTAGGAAGCAAATTCACCCCGTCACCACTGGGACATCATCAGAAGTGAGAGGATGACAGTGGGGTGGACTTGAGGCGAAGTGGACGTGAGGTGAAAGTTTAATGGACTCACTTCCATAATGCTGCCACCTCACATCCACCTCCACGTGAACATGAGGTGCAAATGTGGTTGAGATGATGTGGTGATGGAAGGGATGGAGGTGGACGTGACGTGAAAGTGTGCACTACAGGTCAAAGTGACGTGCTGTTCAGGTGAAAGTCTTCTTCTTCTTCCTCGTTCGCCATCCCGTTAGATGAGCAGCCCGGTGTCCTCGATGAAGGCTGCCGTCCGTCGCAGCTCCTCCAGGGTGCCATACAGCTTGGCTTCCACTGCTGTCGGTGTTGGCCAGTACTTTCTCCTGGATGCTGCATACGTCGTACAGACTTGAAGGATGTGGTCAGTTGTCATTGGTCCCTCACTACAAGGGCACTCTCCACTCTGTCCAATGCCAAATTTTGTGTGCATGTGGTGGAGCAGGCGATTGTGTCCAGTCCTCAGGCGGAAGATCTTGACCTGTTCCCGTCGTCCCAGCAAATGGTATGTGTCTTCTGGGTTGTATTTGGGATGCAGGAGGCGCCATTTTATTCCTTGTTGTGCCTTGATGATTGTCTTAATTTCATCGTATGACACCAGGTTGTTGGCCTGCTCCTTCTGTGCACCATCTTTTGCCAGAATGTCCGCTTTTTCGTTGCCTCTGATGCCACAGTGTGCCATGATGATGCAGGTGAAAGTGAGATGTACGTGTGAATGGAAGTGAGATGGAAGTCAGGTGGTGGAAGTGTGTGTGTGTGTGTGTGTGTGTGTGTGTGTGTGTGTGTGTGTGTGTGTGTGTGTGTGTGTGCGAGAGCGTGCGTGCGTGCTGCATGCGTGTGTGTGTGTGTGTGTGGTGTGTGTGTGTGTGTGTGTGTGTGTGTGTGTGTGTGAGTGGGTGTGTATGCATGTGTGTGTGTGCGTGTGCGTGTGCGTGTGTAATTGTGTGTGTGTGTGTGTGTGTGTGTGTGTGTGTGTGTGTGTGTGTGTGTGTGTGTGTGTGTGTGTGTGTGTGTGTGTGTGCATGGAGAGGAAAATGGGAAGGAATGACGTGGAAGAGAGCTGGAATTGAAGTGAACATGAGGTCCTCTACACCGCTGACCATACTCCTCGCTGGAAGCAAAAACAAAACAACAACAACAACAGCAAAAACAAACAACCAAAAAAACGAACCCCCCCCAAAAAAAAAAAAAAAAAAAAAAAAATTGTTCAACACACCTGCATGCTGCGAGCCTCAGCTCAGGGTCAGGCTGCACGTGTTCGTCAGCCGAGCGAGGCAGAAAGAAACCAGTTGCTGGGAGGCAGTCACCCGTGTCAACACACAACCAAGACGTGGCAGGTTCATTGCGGGTGGCTGGCCAACTTGGCACCCCGTGTGGAGAGGAGCATACAACTGATGAATACCGACAGCTATTTCTACCAATCGCAGAGCAGCTTATCGCCAGAATTCGGCGAATCACGCAGATCGACGTGTAAACAAAGCAGAGAGAGAGAGAGAGAGAGAGAGAGAGAGAGAGACGCTTCAGATATATTTTTATTGAC
>CM065742.1:18421869-18431869 GCA_033310375.1 Conus canariensis | reverse complement strand
GGCGCAGACTATGTTATCTAGGTACCCCAGACCTAACCACTGTGTTGGGTTTATGCGCAGATCAGAAAGCTGCTAAGTCTCGCCTATGACCAACTCTTCCCATACCTTTCCTTATTCATTCCTTCATTTCTTCCTCATTCTCCTTCTTCTCCTTCCTTCCTTCCTTTCCTCTCCTTCCTTCCTTCCTTCAAACATCCATCCATTTAGCAATAACCCCAGCGTACGTGTGACCTTACTAAATAAGATGTAGCAATTATGGAACAGCCCCCACACCGCGATGTGATGCGACCTTGATGAAGCGAGCACTGACACCTTAACATTTCCAGACCAGCTGAGCTAAAATAAGCCAGTTGCACCGTCTGCTGGTCGACACTACTTATGTGTCTCAGCGCTGGGAGCATGTCCGTTGGCAAGTTCCCATTGCTTCCGCCATTTGTCAGCTGCCACTTGTTCGGTCGTTTGGTCAAGTCCATACTTACTCTCCATCCCCTCACCCGCTCATGTACACACTCAGTAACAGAGATATACGTGCGCGCGGGCATATACAGGCAGGCAGGCAGGTAGGCACAAACGCACGTAGTGTGCGCGCGCAACACACACGCACGCACGCACGAACGTACACGCACACACACACGCACGCACGAACGTAAGTAAGAGAGAGAGAGAGAGAGTCAGGACAGACAGACAGACAAACAGATAGACAGACAGTCATACAGACAGACAGACAGAGACAGACAGACAGACAGACAGAGGTGGGGTGCGGGAAGAGGGGAGGGGGCGGATTCATAGATTACAAACAATTGGAAGGTTATGTTCATAGTGAACGAGCGTCAAAGAGAAAGACACCCTGGGATAGACAGATAGACAGATAAACACATACACACAAACACGCGCGCGCGCGCGCGCACACACACACACACACGCGCGCGCGCGCGCGCGCGCGCGCGTGCGCGCACGCATGCATGCACACACACACACACACACACACACACACACACACACACACACGCACGCATGCATGCACACACACACACACACACACACACACACACACACACACACGCACGCACGCACACACACACATGCACGCACGCATACATGCACGCACACACATACTCTCTCTCTCTCTCTCTCTCTCTCTCTCTCTCACACACACACACACACACACACACACACACACACACACACACACACACACACACACACACACTACGTAGTACTTAATATTCAGAATACAGTATCATCAGCACAGCCTGAGGATGGTTGATCAATGATTCATGAGGCTGTCACGTTCAAGTACATAGACAAAGTTTCATAGTCAACATTCTTCTTCATAAAACAAGACAGCTTTAAAGATAACGAAGAGGAGAGAGAAAATGGTGGTGTTGAGAGAGAGAGAGAGAGAGAGAGAGAGAGAGAGAGAGAGAGAGAGAGAGAGAGAGAGAGAGAGAGAGAGAGAGAGAGAGAAATTCGTACATGAGTATACGAGAGGAAAAACGGGAGGAAAAAAAAAAGATATATGAGCAGTGGGCTTGTTCTCATGCAGTAACACTGCCTGAAGCACATTTGACATGTTAATTATATCAACAATTGCATGCACTGACATAGCGTGTCTACCCAGCATTACTAGCATAGAATTATTTTTTTTTAAACAGCAGTACTTGTGAACAGCAGCAATGAGGGAAAGTAAGTAAAAATGTATGTTGGTAATGATATGGTGATATTTTACGAGGATAAGTCAGGTACATGCTCTTCCTCAGTTGCCGGGAAGTGGGATAAGTCGGGCGCATGCCCTTCCTTAGTCGCCGGGAAGTGGGATAAGTCAGGTACATGCCCTCCCTTAATAACCGGGTAGTGGGATAAGTCAGGTATATGCCCTTCCTCAGTCGCCGGGAAGTGGGATAAGTCAGGTACATGCCCTTCCTCAGTCGCCGGGAAGTGGGATAAGTCAGGTACATGCCCTTCCTCAGTCGTCAGGAAGTGGGATAAGTCAGGTACACGCCCTTCCTCAGTCGCGGGTAGTGGGATAAGTCAGGTACATGCCCTTCCTCAGTCGCCGGGAAGTGGGATAAGTCAGGTACATGCCCTTCCTCAGTCGCCGGAAGTGGGATAAGTCAGGTACATGCCCTTCCTCAGTCGCCGGGAAGTGGGATAAGTCAGGTACATGCCCTTCCTCAGTCGCCGGGAAGTGGGATAAGTCGGGCGCATGCCCTTCCTCAGTCGCCGGGAAGTGGGATAAGTCAGATACATGCACTTCCTCAGTCGCCAGGTAATGGGGTAAGTCAGGTACATGCCCTTCCTCAGTCGCCGGGTAATGGGATAAGTCAGGTACCTGCCCGTCCTCAGTCGTCGGGTAGTGAGATAAGTCAGGTATATGCCCTTCCTCAGTCGCCGGGAAGTGGGATAAGTCAGGTACATGCCCTTCCTCAGTCGCCAGGTAGTGGGGTAAGTCAGGTACACGCCCTTCCTCAGTCGCCAGGTAGTGGGATAAGTCAGGTACATGCCCTTCCTCAGTCGCCGGGAAGTGGGATAAGTCGCGCTCATGCCCTTTCTCATGCGCCAGATAGTGATTTCGAGCTTGGTGTGATTACGGAGTGTTACAGGTATAATGACAGGTGTACTAACGCATTGGAATCGACAGCCATCTTGTGTCTCTTTCCAGCAGCTATCTCACACGTGAAGATTGGCCTTTTCAGGCATCCATAGGAGCGAGCTTCACAGAATTCGGCCATTCACGTGTAAATAAATAGCAGACAAACAAACAAAACAAAACAAACAAAAACAAACAAACAAACAAAGACGATGTTCAAACAACCTAACTGTGATTCAGTTTCCTTCCATTTGAAACCCGTCTCGTCTTCAATACAAGGACACATTCTACCTTTCAAGATGATCTACTCTCTGGCAATCAACAAATAGGGAAGACAAGACAAACAAACAAAAAGTAGAGAGACCGTCTGCCTACATTTTCCTCACGTGTGAGGAATGCACACGCCAGCGAAACGAAAGGAGGCAGGGCAGATAGGGGAAGAGGAGGTGACGTGGATACACAAATCTCAACACAACATCTTTATGTTTTTTTTTGTTTGTTTGTTTGTTTGTTTGTTTGTTTGTTTGTTTTTTCTCACTGAATTTATCTGTCTTGTTAGCAAATTGTTCACGCATCTTCTTTTTCATGATGTGATTGTTGCTTCCCCAGCCTTCCTCCCATGTTAATGTTATTTTATTTCATTTTTGTTCTTCTGTCGTTGTTGTTGTTGTTGTTGTTGTTTATGTTCCCGAAAAAAAATCCCAACTCTGTGGTGAAACGTGCAGTATATCGTAAATGTACTGTAACCACCATTATATTGTCAATGTTATGATTGAGCACAGTATAAGCCTTGGACTTGTTCCTCATTTGTCCTGATGATTGTGAATGCATTGTGTTTATTTGTTTATTGAATGAAAATTATTTAAACCAAAACAGCATCTAACAACGAGCACAGAGATGTAGGTAGCGGTCTTCTTCTTCTTCTTCTTCTTCTTCTTCTTCTCTTCTTCTTCTTCTTCTTCTTCTCCTTCTTCTTCTTCTGATTAAAGATTTTACGGAAGAAAGATTTTTAATGAAGTTTCTGGTGCGTTTTTAGAAGATGTATTTTAAAGAGATGTGTGAAAGGTTTTTTTATTTTTTTATTTTTTATTTTTTAGATGACTTGTGAGTTGATTTCAATGTGATGACAGCCCTTATATGGCCCCTTGCGGTCGGCTGGGCTATAAGCAACATTACCTTACCTTACCTCTTCTTCTTCAGCTTGGCTGCATCTCAGGAAAGCCGCTGCTTATTAACAGTCAGTTCTAACACTACTAGCAGCCGTGTTAGCACTTCTCTACACACTGACTGCTCATTAATTTTCATCAGCACCCCTAAGTGCTACCACCCCCCCCCCCCCACCTCCACTCGCTCCCACTGCCAACCTCGCTCACCCCCCACCCCCACCCCTACCCTACCCCTCCCCCTCCTTACTCCCTTCTACCTTATCGACTGGTTCGTTCTTCTTATGCCCTAAGATTTACAAAATTGAATGCGACATTACCCTAAAGGGGAGGGGGGGGGGGGGGGGGGGCGCTTTTAAAGCCAAGGGGCAGCACTCTCAAATGTCCTGACCTATATCATGGAGACTGCGCTCTACCATGCCAGTGACACGACACATCTGCGCCTAACAAAATTACAAGTTCGTTCCAGAGATCTATTTCTGTCTGATAATGTGGCCACAGCCCCCCCCCCCCCCCCCCCACCTCCCCCCCCCCCTTCCCATTCCATCCCACCCTTTCCCCTCAACCTCCGGTTTTGTTTTTTCTTTTTTTTTTTTTTTTTTGTACTCCCAGTTCTTATAGAACAGGGAGTACTTTACAATGAGAACGAAGAAATTCTGTCTGTGTGTCTGTGTGTGTGAGTGTGTGTGTATGTCTGTCTGTCTGTGTGTCTGTCCGTGGTCAAAATGTGTTCAACTCGCTCCAGACAGAACTTCTGGGACGATCTTTCTGAAAAAAAATTTAGGTATGTTCATTATAGGTCACGGATGATGCCCGATGTTTTATTTTACCAGAATAGCCGTTACTAACGGCTATAACGGCCCAAAACGGTTTTTCTTCTTTATGGAATATCTCAGTGACGAAATACATTATGACGCATGTTTGATTGTGACGTCAAATACATTATGACGCATGTTTCATTCTGACGTTTTTCAGGAAGATAAACTGGGAGTACGTTTATATGCTTTGCATCTTGTTTAAACCAATGTGTGGCACACGCATTGACGTGATGTGTTAACGTAACATGCCTGACGCTTTCTTGCGATTACGTTGCCTAGCTTCGTTCGGTTTTAGCAATGCATTTATTGACATCTTTACCTCTGCTTGATGGAAATCGCATTTAAAAGTTGATGTTGACAAAATGCAACTTGATTTATCTATTATTTATTAATTCATTTGCTTGTTTGTTCATTTATTTATTTGTATTTGCTTGTTTGTTCATTTATTTATTTGTTTGTTTGTTTGTTTTATTTTTTTCCTAAATAATGAATATCCAGATGTTACTCACTGATGTACGTCTGTGACGGTTCTCTGGTATCTTTATGATTTGAGAAAATGACAATTTTGTGAAATTTTAAAGAATATACATTATTTGAACTATCTTATTTCCGGTTTTTTTTTTTGTCCTATAAAAGATGAAGAAAAAAATGTTGATCACAGATTTACGGCTGTTACGATTCACTGATAACTTCGTACATGGAATGACTGGAAAGGTCCCACCTATATTTATTATTTTGCGAAGTTCAATTATGGTCATGCCTACACTTGCTGAGAAAATGCCAATATTGAATGAAGTCTCCGCGCGCGCGCGGGACACACACACACACACACACACACACACACACACACACACACACACACACACACACATTTATCCACACACACACAGCGCGCGCATGCTCATACAGACAACTAAAACAATGCGGTTTCACACACTTACTTTTTACACATGTGATTCAATGAACTCTGCATGAAAGTGGGCAATTTCGCCTGTAATCAAGGACAAGGGAAGTAATCAGCTGAATATTGGCACTGCTTCTCTTAAATACCACGTCAGTTGTAAAAAAAAAAAAAAAAAAAAAAAAAAAAATCAAACAAACAAAGCAAGTGGGCTGCTCGATGCAAGGAAGATAAAGCTCCCCCCCCCCCCCCCTCCTTCTCCGCCCCTCCGCACCCCCCCCCCCCCCCCCCCCCCCCCCCTCCCTTTCTTTCAGCAACAGACAACAGACAAACATTGTCCACAATCTTTGTCTTTCTCCCTTTCTTTCAGCAACTGACAAACATTGTCCACAATGTTTGTCTTTTCTCCCTTTCTTTCAAAAACTGACAAACATTGTCCACAATGTTTCTTTTTCCCTTTCTTTCAGCAACTGACAAACATTCTCCGCAGTGTTTGTCTTTTCTCCCTTTCTTTCAGCAGCTGATAAACATTGTCCACAATGTTTGTCTTTTCTCCCTTTCTTTCAACAACTGACAAACATTGTCCACAATGTTTGTCTTTTTCCCTTTCTTTCAGCAACTGACAAACATTCTCCACAATGTTTGTCTTTTCTCCCTTTCTTTCAACAACTGACAAACATTGTCCACAATGTTTGTCTTTTTCCCTTTCTTTCAGCAACTGACAAACATTCTCCACAATGTTTGTCTTTTTTCCCTTTCTTTCAAGAACTGACAAACATTCTCCACAATGTTTGTCTTTTTTCCTCCCTTTCTTTCAACAACCGACAAGTATTCTCGACAATGTTTGTCTGTTCCCCACCCCACCCCCCCCCACCCCCCCACCCCCCGCCCCCCCCCCCCACCCCCTTCCTTTCAACAACTGACAAGCATTCTGGATAATGTTTCTCTTGTTCTCCATTTCAACGATTGACAAGCATTTTCAACAATCCCAGACAAGAAGATAACCCAGGCGTTTTTCTTTTTTCTTTTCTGTTTTTTTTTTTTTTTTTTTTAATTCATTAATATGGTATTGCAAACTTTTTCTTTAGCAGAATAGCACCATACTCTACGTTACTCTACGTGCACATCTTTTCGAACGAATCATCGCTGATCCGAGAGAAGAACCTTAGGGTCATCCACAGGTCAGAAAGAAAATCTGTTCAAAATAAGTATTGCCATCATTTCTTCCCCCCCTCACCCCAGTGTACCTCTTCCTTCATGGAACAACGTCGCCCGTCTCTTCAGAGAGCTGAGCGTGCAACGATGACACCCATGACATCAGTGGCAGGAATGACCGGAGAGAAAAGGACCTGATTAAAGCAGGGAAGTAACACAGGCAACACTTTCCGCGGAAAGACTATAGTTTCTGCCCTTTGTTACGCACGCGCAAAGTGGACCTGGGAACATTCTGTTTGTTGGCCGTCTGTTAGTGATTGCTATAGTTTTCGTGCAGCACGGCTGTGTGTTGTGTGTGCGCGCGTGCGTGCGTGCGTGCGTGCCTGCCTGCGTGCGTGCGCGCGCGCGCGTGTGTGTGTGTGTGTGTGTGTGTGTGTGTGTGTGTGTGTGTGAATCTGCGTGCAAGCATGGTGTGTGTGTGTGTGTGTGTGTGTGTGTGGTGTGCGCGCGCGCGCGCGCGCGCGTGCGTACGCTCTTGCGCATGTGTGTGTGTGTGTGTGTGTGTGGTTTGTGTGTGTGTGTGTGCATGCGCGTGCGCTAGAGAGAGAGAGAGGAGAGAGAGAGAGAGAGAGAGAGAGAGAGAGAGAAGTGCACACGAGTCTATTGTGTGTGTGTGTGTGTGTGTGTGTGTGTGTGTGTGTGTGTGTGTGTGTGTGTGTTGTGTTTGATGTGCGTGTGTGTGTGTTGTGTGTGTGTGGGTGTGTGTGTGTGTGTGTGTGTGAAATAAGTCGAGTCAAACGTTTATTTTGAGACAGTACGTTGAAAGCAGGTTATCTGCTATTTTCCATCAAGCCATCTAAAACACAAAGAAACAAAACAAAACGAAACAAAAAAAACAAAAAAAAGAAACCCAACCAAACAAACAAACAAAACCAAAAGAAAGAAAAAAAGAAACACTACAACCGAAATAGTTCATATTGAAAATGAAAAGGATACGTAAACACGTCTGAATGCAGAACGACATGTATCTAATAAAAAAGAAAGACAAAAGAATGTGCAAAAAGCTATACCTTTCATTACTTTCATTCAAACATAGGTATGTGGCAATACACACTATACAAACACATAAGAAGAGAAACAAACACAAACAAAAACAAAAAAAGGTAAAACATCTCCACAACATTTTTGAAATATACAAAGAAATAAACGGGGGAAATGGTAAGAAATTATTTTGAAAACGAAACACAATACAAAGACACATGAATATACAGGAGAAGGAATGATAAATTAAATCATGATAGAAATAGAAGGAAGTAAATAATTCCACCACATATTTGGTATTGCTCGCTGGATGAACTTTAATGTTCTTTTTCCTAAACCGGAGCCTGCCCAATATAATTTTCAGTGAAGTTGGTTGACTGTGTCATTAATTACTTCCATCCTATAACAAACTGGATTTGTATAGCATACTTATATGTGTATCATTATCTGTTTACGCCTATTATGCCAACGGCATGCCAAGAAGCTGAATCGCTTCCCCACAACCTGCCTCAGAAGATTCTTAAACATAAAATGGCAGGACAAAATCCCAGACGCATAGTTGCTTGGTCAAGCAGGCCTGCCCAGCATCTACACCATCCTGATGCTGTCTCAGCTTCGTGGGTCTCGCATGTCAGACCACCCAAGAGACTCTTCTAAGGTAAACTGCAACAGGGTGTACGTTCTCATTGAGGTAAGAAGATACTCTCAAAACATCCTTGAAAGTCTTTAACATCAGCCCTGACACATGGGGAAATAAACTGCCCTGGGTCTAGCTGGGTGGCGATACTTTGTCCACAAAGGCGCCAATTCATGTAAAGAAAGGACAGCTGCAGCGCAGCAAAAGAGACAGGCAAGGAAAGCCCGCGCCAGCAATCAAGAGGAGGTCTCCCACATTCCCTGTACAAGCTGTCACCGCACGTTCCGTGCACGCATCGGCTCGATCAGCCACCTGCGTATCCACAAATCGTCTCCCTCGACGGATGAACTTCACAGACTGACGTCAATCATTACGTGTCAATTGTGACGCGTTTATGGCTGAGGTAATTAGATTTGTATGTGCCTTATTTTATTTTATTTATTTTTTTTAGAAGCATTTGGAACATTTCCATCATAACATAATGCACGCATACTGACTTACAGTTACAGATGAGTTCGTTGTAGAAAGTTCAGTTACTTGAGTTGCTTATTATTCTCAGTGGTCAGACAGAGAGTTTGGTTTCCACAGTACTATTTCTGTTGCTCTTTTATACTACATACGATGGATCAGTTTTATGTTTGAATTACCGTAGTTGTCCCGTAACCTTGAGACTGAAGCATAATCAACAATTTATTAAATAGGAGCACTAAAGAAAAGCTGCCGGGAAAGTCCTCCATGAGAGTTTTTGATTTCTGCCAATTAAATATTTTGGGGTATAGAGATCTAACTAGAGATGTTTAACTCTCTCTCTCTCTCTCTCTCTCTCTCTCTCTCTGTGTGTGTGTGTGTGTGTGTGTGTGTGTGTGTGTGTGTGTGTGTGTGTGTGTGTGTGACCGATGAATGTATGCTCGTGTGTGCGTGCGCGCGACTCCGTGTGTGTGTGTATGTGCGTGCGTGCATGCGTGCGTGCGTGCGCGCGCGCGCGTGTGTATGTATGTGTGTATGTGAATGAGAGAGAGAGAGAGACAGAGACAGAGAGACAGATAGACAGATAGATAGACAGACAGAGAGACAGAGAGACAAAGAGACAAAGAGACAGAGACTCTGACAGACAGACACAGAGACAGACAGACAGACAGACAACAGACAGACAGATAGACGGCCAATAAAGAGGAAGAAACAGAAAGACAGACAGATATACAGAGAGAGAAAGAGAGACAGAGAGACATAGACAAGAGAGACAGACGCACAGACAGATAAACAGACAGACAGACACAAATAGAGAGAGAGAGAGAGAGAGAGGGAGAGAGAGAGAGAGAGAGAGAGAGAGAGAGAGAGAGAGAGAGAAAGAGAGTAATTTATTGATTAAAGTTTGGTCCCTCATTAAGGAGTAAGTCGACAAGCCAAAACCATTGCGATGAAACAGTCATCAGAGAGAGAGAGAGAGAGAGAGAGAGAGAGAGAGAGAGAAGAGAGAGAGAGAGAGAGGAGAGAGAAGGCTATCAACAACAACAACAACAACAACAACAACAACAACAACAAAGATCAAGGCCCCATCTGAAGGGGGTCGAATCCGTCAAGTTTTGAAACCAAACAATGACCAGCGTTGTGATAAAGTTGCTGTAACCATGTGCGGGCCACAAACATGCTTTTTCAAACATATCTATTAAGAAAAATACACAGAAGACAAACACA
>CM065742.1:18401869-18404369 GCA_033310375.1 Conus canariensis | reverse complement strand
CCATCTTACCTATGGCATCAGACAAGGTATGCACTAATGTTCATTCGCTTGCTTATGATATCAGATATATGGTGCACAACAAAATTCATTTCCTTGTTTGTGAGAATATTGTGTTCAGCAATATTTGCTGCCTTACCGATTACACCAGATATGTGTCACTATGTTCATAGCCATGCTTTGTGAGTTTTGGTGTGATGTGCAACAATACTCACCTCTTTTCTTTTTCTTTTTTTTTTTCTTTCATTTTTTTTTTTTTATAGGACATTAGATACGGTATGTGACCATGATCCCCGCTCTTTTCTGCCATCAGTTATGATATGAAACCATGTTCATCGTCTTCTTGTCACATCAGATGTAGTGGGGAACCATACTCAACGCTTTGTTTGTGACATCAAATATGTTGTGCAACCAACCACACCCGCCGCTTTTTGCGACATCATTCATATGATGTACAAACATACTTGTCGCTTTGTTTGTGACATCAAATAATGATGTGCAACCATACTCATTGCTTTTTGCGGCAAATACGGTGTGTAACTGCGCTCATTATTTCGTTTGAGCCTTAGCTATGATGTGTAACTGAACTTAACGTTTCAGCTGTGAGGTCAGATATGGAGTGGAACTTGTTAGTGACAAAATCTACGGTGTGCCACCACATTCACTGCCGAGTTTGTGACATAAAGGAGGGTGTGTAGCCATACTCACTACCTTCCTTCTGAGATCATACATCGTGTGCGACCATACCGATGATTGTGTTTGCACAACAGAAATGGTGTGCGACCAGACCCAGTTTTAGTTTCAGTTTCATCAAGGGGGTGCGGACTCGTCCATATACGCTACACCACATCCGCTAAGTTTGAAGACCACACTGCTCATGATTTATTAAAGCTGATGGATAAATGAATTAATGACCAGGATGGGAGAATCTAAGACGTCTCATGGCTACGACTTAGCAGATGTGTGATCTACGCATTAGCACAACGCGCTGGTCAGACCTTTATCCATCTCCCTATGTATGATAGAGTAAAACTGCATATAGTCTTACTCATTCCCTTCTTTGTGGCTGCAGGTATAGTGTGAAACCATAATGAGCAGCTTGTGTGTGACAGGAGATACAGTGCGTAAATATGCGCATTGCTTAGCTTGTAACGTCAGACATGGTGCCAAACCAAAGTCGTTGTATTGTCAGTCACAGCAGGTATGGCTAAAAAAAAACCCACATTTATCACTTTGGTTGTGACACTAGATGTAGTATGCAGCGGTCTTCGACGCCTTGTTTGTGACAGTAGATATGGTACAAAACCATATTCAACGCCTGTTTGTGACAGTAGATATGGCGTGAGACCGTAGTCATCGTCTTGTTTGTGACAGTAGATAAGGTGTGAAACCATAGTCATCGTCTTGTTTGTGACAGTAGATAAGGTGTGAAACCATAGTCATCGTCTTGTTTGTGACAGTAGATGTAGCTGGAAACCCTAACCATTGCTTTGTTTGTGACGGCAGATACGGTGTGGAACATATTAATTGCTTCTAGTTAGCAAACAAAGCAAGTACTCTGTTCGCCATGGCAATTTTGGTGTGCAGTTATAGTAATGCTACTGTTTGCCGCAGCCCAAATGGTGTGTAGCCATGTTTGTAACTGCAGATGTGGTGTGCAACCATATCCGTCGC
Organism: Conus canariensis; assembly: GCA_033310375.1. Lineage (NCBI taxonomy): Eukaryota > Metazoa > Mollusca > Gastropoda > Neogastropoda > Conidae > Conus > Conus canariensis. The sequence goes on along the minus strand of CM065742.1, from coordinate 18,402,698 downwards.
CTTGCTTATGATATCAAATATGATAATATGTAACTGTATTAATCATCTTCGTGCCTATGACGACATCAGATGTTGGTGTGTAACCACATTCATCTTCATGCTTGTTGCGTGTGTGTGTCATTCATTTAACGTCTTTCCATTAAACGTGATATTAGACGGTATGGTCACGCGCGCGCACACACACACACAACACACACACACACACACACACACACACACACACACACACACACACACACACACACATTTAACGTCTTTCCACTAAACGTGATATTAGACGGTATGGTCACGCACACGCGCGCACACACACACACACACACACACACACACACACAACAACACACACACACACACACACACACGTGCTTGTTGCATCAATTATACTGTGCTTTGTTTTCTTGACACCAGTTATAGGTGTACAGTCACATTTATCGTTTGTTTGTGACTGCGTAACCTTACTCATCACCTTGTTTGTAACAATAGATGCGGAGTGCAGCCATACTCTTCGCTTTTATTTGTCACATATGTGTCTGCAATTGTATCCATCGCCGTGTTTTTGACATCAGAGATGGTGTGCAACCTTATCCATCGCCTCTTTGTGACTGAAGATACATATACAATGCTTTATGTGCCAGTAGCTCAGTGCGCAAATTTACTCGTCGCCTTGTTTGTGACAGTACATGTGGTATGCTACTCTTGCTTATCGCCTTGTTTGTGACAGCAGACACAGTACACGACCATACTCATTACTTTGTATTGATGTAGCCTTTTTTTTTTCTGATGACAGCAGATTTAGGTGTATCATGGTCATCATTTCGCTGCTGGGTGT
>CM065742.1:18389369-18396869 GCA_033310375.1 Conus canariensis | reverse complement strand
TTTTTTCATCTGTTGTTGATAATTATGATGATAGTGGTGCCCATGCTTTGTTTGATACGTTTTTAGAAATTGCTGTGAAGAGTGCGTGGTAAAAAACGAACTACTGAATCATCGTTAGACAAAGCTAGCAGCGCTAGTGGTTGATGCATGCCAACAAAGACATTCCTTTCGCCACCACAATCTCCTGCTGAATCCTCACACAGTTTATCATTAAAGATTGAATTATTGTGGTCCATTCTTTGCTATGACATACCCACCAAATTTCAGATGTGATTTTATCTGGAATATAATGGAATATACATACTTGCATCTATACATGTGTGTGTGTGTGTGTGGTGTGTGTGTGTGTGTGTGTGTGTGTGTGTGTTGTGTGTGTGTGTGTTGTGTGTGTGTGTGTGTGTGTTGTGTGTGTGTGTGTGTGTGTGTGTGTGTGTGTGTGTGTGTGTGTGTGTGTGTGTGTGTGTGTGTGTGTGTGTGTGTGTGTGTGTGTGTGTGTGTGTTGTGTGTGTGTGTGTGTGTGTGTGTGTGTGTGTGTGTGTGTGTGTGTGTGTGTGTGTGTGTGTGTTTAATGTGACCCTGTGGGTATGCAGAGTTTTGTGTGTATGTGTGTTTGCAAAAATGTAGATAGAAGAAAAATTAAAAACAAAGTAAAATGGTTTTGTAAAGAAAACGCATGTACAACAATTATGACATCGTAACGCACATACTGAAAGATACAGGGAAAATAAGCAAATGGGTATCCAGCTGCTGCACTGGGCTTTCCACTGACCGGCCAACTGATGAGAATGCACAATTCCCACTGTGTAAAACTGAGCGATGAACACAAACGCGGAAAGTACAAGTTATATAAATCGGCACAATGAAGGAGAACACTCACACAAATCACACAGAGAGTAAATCATATTCAAAGGTTGTATGTGTGTAGCACAAAAAGCATCAAACACCAGAGTAAAAATCAGCACAAGAATCACGCATTTCTCGCAGTCTGCAAGTACCAGAGCGCTGTTCCCCCGCTCCCTGCTTTCTCGATACAGCGTTGAAGGTCACAGTGTGGTGTCAGCAGCAGTGCATGCGGGCTATACACTAAAGAAGGCGATGTTCATCTAGGCCGGACGGATGTGATCCCGCAAAGGATCCAAAGATTAATAATGAATGAACCAAGTCAAATTATGACATTTGTAGCCCAGCCGACCCACAGATACCACGCCGTGCCTCCCACCCATCATATGCCGAGTTCAAAGAGAATCACACTAAAGGTGGGATTGCTGGCGTCGGGAATGGGGAAGAACGAGAAGAAAACAGAGGGTGGGGAGGAGCGGGGTGTGGAAATAGTACGACGTCTCTAAACACTGGCAAGCCATCAGTTTCTGTTCTTTATCGTTACCTCTGTTGGTCTTGCCAGAAAGAAATCCTGTGAGTAGAAATGCACTGTTTCTAGTGTCATGTGTTTGTTCCGGTTGATGTGTGGTTCTTTTTTCTTCTTGTTTTTTTTTTTGTGCTTTTTCTTTCTTTCTTTCTTTTTTCTTTCTTTCTTTCTTTTGTTGATCAGTTATGCTATCTAGTGAATAAGGCACTGAATTATTCCTTGAAAGATGGTGAACTGTCAACTACTCAGAAGGAATATTTTATATTAAATGTCCCTATAAGTTACAAACCAAGTATCTTTAAAAAAAAAACAACAACTGGCATCCCATTTCTATTTTAAAACAGTGCTTATAAGATAGGACCCTTTTGTATAGCCAGTAGAATAACACCCATTATTCCATACCTTATAAGATAGGATCCTTTTGTACAGCCAGTAGAATAACACCCATTATTCCACACCTAATAAACAAAGAGGGCCCACAGAAAACTAAGCAGGACCCACGGCAATTAGAGTTATTGTTGATAATATTTAGATTATTTACGATGTTGTAGACAATTTAAAATCTAAATCGTCACCCAGGATATACATAATACATATGCATAACATAATTATGTTGTTGAATAAAAACCTTCCACACACGACTACAACCTGGCGTAACCATTGATAGCCAGGGCTTTGACTGGTTCACTATATTAAGATCTTGTTGGCAGAGAGACCAAAATTATATCCTCGTATTAATTCATCCTTTCAGCTCTGGGTGTTATGATTAACCAGATTAAGAAGAATACACAGGTAACATTATTTTTTGCAATACATGGACTTCCAACGAAAATTAATGATCTTTGTTTACAAGGGTCTGGTCGATGATTTCCAGACTTCCCTCTGTTGACCCCTGATATCTGCAAATGCAAGCATAAACACACAAATAGCAACTTAAGCATGAATATCTCTTTCCGTCTCTCTGTCTCTGCCTCTGCCTCTGTCTGTCTGTCTATCTGTTTGTCAATCTCTCTCTTTTCTCTCTCTCTCTCTCTCTCTCTCTCGCTCTCCTGGTCCAGTTGTTTGTTGCATGTTGTTATTTTACTTCTTATACTACAGCGTGTTTCTATAATTTTGGTTGTAGCTATCACAACTGTCAAACATATGTAAAAGAAGATTTCAAAATGTAGCTGAACTATCCATGAGGACAGGCATGAAATAAATGGTAGATTGGGTACCTCCTATAATATCCTTGACCAAGGCCGAATCACAAGGTCCTCCAACTGGGGAGATCGTGAGGCAGCTGTCATCAGAAGGTTGATAAGGTATCCAAGGTTTTGAGTGCGTGACAGGAAACGCCGGAATGGCTTGGCAAACTTCCCGTAAGATTTGGAAGAAATGAGAAACATACTGATTGGTGGATCATCCACAGCCAGTACCTTTGGGTCAGACTACTGGGGAGACAAACATTGGGAGAGACAATAAGAGCAAGCAGGAAACATGTCTATGTGGGGCCTGTAGGGACACTGCCACAGAAAGTGCGCGTTGAGCGTTCAACACTGCACAAACTGCCAACGTGAGCACGCCACCACATATCACACGTGCACGGTCCGTTAAGCTTGGTCACTGATACGTAACATGTGCTTTGGCCTTCTAACAGACCACACTAGCTCTGGCCAACGAAGCCAAGGAGACTAAGGTTGAACGAGAAAGGAAAAAGTCCATCAAAACCAACCTCACCCCTTCAACGTATTGTGGAGGATCAAATGCTCAACTGAACGAACGCAAAAGCTACACCTTTGCTGCAGCAAAAGGTCAAACGGGAGGAGGCATGCAACACATCCCCAAACCTAGAAGCAAAACGGCACCAAACATGGTAGAAGCTGGTATGCAAACCGCCCCTGAAGAAGCTCAGCCTGGAACAGCGATCGAAGCTGACAACAAGACCTCACCCACTCCAGGACACACACTGAATGTGACTGAATGATCCTGGGAACAAAACTCTGTCAGCTCCAAGACCATGCAATCCCCCAGTATGACGTTCCACAAGTCTGCACTCAAGCGGATGTCTTCTCAGCTGGTGTCACACTCGTGTGTTTCGTCTAGTGTACTGCCTTGCCTGGGGTGATACACGCTGGAAAAGAACTGCTCCCTCCATCTTACCTTACCCCCACCCTACTACTACTCTACATAGATGTTTTATATGCAACAATTCTGTTGGACTGTTATGTGTAAAAAAAAAAAGGCTACAGGATCTGTGGGACCTATATCAAGTGCAGGAAAAATTGGATAGAATCCAAATACCAAAGGTTCGCTTAACTAATGTGTCAGTATCCAGCTGATACATCCAGGGAATCAGAAAACAGATCATAGAGGCAGTGAACGACAGATCTCATTGCAGAACTGCGGTTAGGATCTCCTCATAACAGAGTGAGGGCACAATGCACATTGTGTCAGGGAAATTCACTCGACGAAGCTGTCAATGGGTATAACCATTGTCACAGTCACTGCAGCATCAACGTTGGGATATCTTTCAAGGGAGTCCTGGCCCTAGCATGTAGACTGGTCCTAGACCAATGCATAGTCTCTCCTTATGTAATCTTTGTTTTTTCTTAAACAGGCTACCTTCATGGAAGAATCATCAATATAAGTGAGTGTTGGGCAACCCACCGATGCATCAAAGATTACTCTGCCGAATAGGGGTAGTCTGTTTGCACTAGTAACAAGTAAAATTAATGAAGCCGGTGAATAAAATTGTTAATCGTGTTTGGGGTATTCTTAGGTTGATGTATCTTATTTAAACAGCAATTTTAAAGTGACGTTTTTATCTAGATGTGGATGTCAGTAGTCTGGAAATGTCAAAAGAAGTCAGAACCACATTAGTTAAAATGCAGGCAAAGCAATTTTATTCATTAAGAAAAAAAGATGATATGATCTTAAGTGGTAAGATATATCAAATAGAAGACATTTAACTGAAAATGTTACTGCTTGTACTTTTCAAGAAACGTAACCAAAGACGAATTAGCTTACAGGAAATATACACTTTTTTGATGATACATTTGACATTATACGACGGTGTAAAGGAAACAATATTCCTTAGAAATGAAATGTCCAAACATATCAACAAAAGCACCGAAAGCCTGCAGACTGATTGTTCGTGTGTTAATAACAATACAACAGGAGCTAGTGAAATCCATGTCACACACGGAAATCATTCTTTCAACGCATCTTTACTTGTAACGCAAGCTTCAAAAAGCTTCTGAAAACAGAGTTCTTTTGCCTTTTTCCGTTTTCTGTACATAATGTTCAGACCATTGAGGAAAGGGCTGAGCCTGAATTGACTGGCAACATAAAAATTTAAAAAAAAACAACAACAATTAGGGTAACTTTTGCTTCCATGATAAAGTAAATACACGCCCACAACTCTAAAGGAATGCTGCTTACAACACCGAATTGCCTAGCAGACATGACAGCACAGAGTACACAGAACAAACAAGAAAACATCTCCCCAAAACAAAAATAGCCTCACCTCCATTTCAACATTCTCTTTCCGCCCATTTCCATGAGAATTAGGCATCAAAATGGTCAGTTTATGCTATATTTATGTTCCCTCAAACACGCCAGACTAGCTAGTGCAGCTATGTAGCTATGTAGCGTGGAGGTAAATTGTGGGCAGAGGGAGGGGGAACATAGGAATAGCCTAACCTCCATTCAACATTCGCTTTCCGTCCATTTCCATCAGCATCAGGCATCAAAATGGTCAGTTTCCGAAAGTTCATCAGGACTGTTGTTTGGCTTGACGGCCTCCTCCGAGAAGGGTACACTCATGCACACTGGATTAGTGCAGCTATGTAGCGGGTGGGCGGGGTGGGGTGGGGGTGGGAGTGGGAGCTGGAATAGGCAGTGTGGAGGAAATGCCACTGGATGATGCGGAAAATGAGACAGCAGCAGCAACAGCAAACAACAACAATAACGACAATAACAGCAGAAGCAGAGGCAGTAGCAATAAAATCAACAGCAACAATAAAGGATTATTCTTTCAGCAAAAAAAAAGACGGTATACGTGTTGTTCGTTCACCAGGAGAAGCAGTGGTGTTCGTTGTATGGGCAGGTGCTGCGTTCATCACAAATATGTTGAAACAATTGTGGTCGCCAAAAGCTTAAAAAAGAATCCTTTCCGATTGCCATCTCTCTCTCTCTCTCTCCTCTCTCTCTCCTCTCTCTCTCTCTCTCTCTCTCTCCTTGTGTGTGTGTGTGTGTGTGTGTGTGTGTGTGTGTGTGTGTTTTGTGTGTACAACATTCGTCATCATTTCTATCTCTCTATTTCTACACTGAAATGATTTGGAAAACGCGTCACGTACACAAACGCAGACAAAGTGAGACAGAGAAACCTGAACATGATTATTCATGTGTCATTTGGTTCAGTGTTCATTCATCAAACAAACAGCAATCCGGACAAATCGATGCAAAAGAGTTCTCTAGAAACGACTGTCAAATAAAATCAGTTGGGGTGGAAGTGAGAAATGTGAAGGTTCGTTGCCGATGATCTCCCTTGTGGTCTCCACGTCATACGTTCCTGCTATGCCCGCCTTTTGCAGCCACACAGGCTAAACCGCAGTTGCACCTAATTTCTTCCCTTCTCGTCTCCGTTCTCAAACTGCTTAGGCCTCACAACCACACGCTGTCCCAAAAGAAACGAAGAGAACAAAACTATTAACTAGTTGGAATAATATTATCAGGTTAAAGTCAGCATACCATTACAACACAACAAAACACAACACACACACACACACACACACACACACACACACACACACAACACACACACACACACACACATGCGCGCGCGCATACGCGCGCACACACACACACACACACACACACACACACACACACACACACACACACACACTCCACGTATTTACAACTCGAGGCGATCAAACATCTGCCAGGATTTCTTTAATTTTCCCTCTGGATTATCTTTCACATGTGCGCTTGTTCACTTTGGACAGACTTAGTTCTGGCGACCTGTTTATTTACCTGATCACGACCCCACGACAAACGTTCCGTCCTCCACGACGAACACACATACTACCATACGCAAGACAGACATGCAAACTGACCACACATGATTTCACAATTAAGTCAGTCAAAATGGTTACAACCGCAAAACAAAACACGCGCGCACGCACACCCACCACACCCCCACACACACACATACGCACGCAGGGACGCATGCACGCATGCACGCACGCACGCACCCACACACATACACAGACACACATACACACACACACACACACACACACACACACACACACACACACACATACACACACACACTAACGCACACATGCTAGGTTTCAGGTCGGTCACAGCTCAACAGGCCTAACACCAAACACCACCATCATATCTGCACGATATCTAAATTTACAATGAAACAGACATGCTGCTACTGATCCTCCAGCCAGAACCAGCCAGCCAGGACGATAGCACACCGAAATCACTTTAACCATTACACTTCACTAAAACAAACAAACACACACACACACACACACACACACACACACACACACACACACACACACACACACACACTCACGCACGCACGCACACACACACACACACACACACACACACACACACACACACACACACACACACACACAGAGGGCTTACGAGAGTCACACTGTCTGTAATGCCCAACGAATTCGATCAGAAGAACCGACTCATCCGTCAGTAAAACTAGCTGAAGACCCACGTCTCCTCTGTCTGCTCAGACTGAGGTGTACATACAGGGCACACATGCTGACGACGGAAAACAGCTGTCTGACTAAGACTCCACACAACTCAACAGGAGCAAATATCCACCTGTCACTACACACTAAGCGCCTGATTACATCCTGGGTGAGCCGTGTCTGCACTCTACTGAATCAGGCATCAGAGAGAAGATGCTTCCGCTAGATCCTTTTCATCTCAAACAAACACCACATTACCAACTGAGAGGTCTAGACCGGAGTAATGCAAGCCATTGAACCATGCGAAGACCTGTTGTCCACAGAAGGAAGATGAGATGGTCCGGTCACATATCAAGATCAACAGGATTACAAGCAACAGTGCGAGGGCGCAGGAGCAGAAGACAAAGAATGAGATGG
>CM065742.1:18376869-18384369 GCA_033310375.1 Conus canariensis | reverse complement strand
ACGAAAGAAATATGTTACAACTAAGACTTAGTGTTATAAAATGCAACAAAGCATAAGAAAGTGCAATGACTTTTTTTTTTTAATGCAGATTAAATCATACAGTAGCCTGAAACTGGTATAGAATTCTTTAAATCGAGCCATGTAATGTTCATAGCGCTGCCGACCACGGAGGTCAGCTTACCGTGAAACCTGAAACACTACGTCAACATCTTAGTCCAAGCCATAAATACTCACAATCAAAGAACAAAAAGTTAGAAGCTGATGATGGGATATTCCAATTTCAAACGCGTCTTATAATGTTCTTCCCCAACAAATTCAAGATACTTGGGAAATGGCTCACGTACAACCTCGTGGGATACAGGGAATCAATTGTACTGAAATATTAAAAAAACAAGATCCAAAACATATAAACGTACTCCCAGTTTATCCTGAAAACACGTGAGATATTCCATAAAGAGGAAAAACCGTCTTGGGCTGGTGTAACCGTTAGTAATGGCTATTTTGGTAAACATCATCTGTGACCTATAATGAATATACTTACAAATTTTCAGAAAGATCGGCCAAAAACTTTCTGAGATTTTCCATAAAGAAGGAAAACCATTATGGGCCGTTAGTAACGGCTATAACGGTAAACGGTAAAACATCGGGCATTGTCCGTGACCCATAATGAACATACCTACAAATTTTCAAAAAGATTGGCCAAGTACTTTCTGAGATATTCCATAAAGAAGAAAACCGTTACAAGCCGTTACAGCCGTTAGTAACGGCTATAACGGGTAAACTAAAACGTCGGGCATCATCCGTGACCCATAATGAATATACCTGCTAATTTTCACAAAGATCGGCCACGTACTTTCGGAGATACTCCATAAAGAAGAAAAACCGTTACAGGCCGTTACAGTCGTTTAGTAACGGCTATAACGGTAAACTAAAACATCGGGCATTATTCGTGACCCATAATGAACATACCTACACATTTTCAGAAAGATCGGCCAAATACTTTCTGATATTCCATAAAGAAGAAAAACCGTTACAGGCCGTTACAGCCATTAGTAACGGCTATAACGGTAAACTAAAACATCGGGCATCATTCTTGACCCATAGTAAACATACCTACAATTTTCAGAAAGATCGGCCAGTAGTTTTGTCTGGAGCGAGTGGAACACATTTTGACCACGGACGGACGGACACACAGACACACAGACAGCATTTCTTCGTTCCCATTCTAAAGTACCCCTGTTCTATAAAACTGGGAGTACAATGAAACCTTTGTAAAACGTTCGGGTCAAGAGAAATCTAATTTTTCGGATGGAGGGCGCGGACTCAAATGTTCAGTTCTCTTCGCCTAAGCATCTCATTCTATGAAATGATTTTTATGAAGGTGCTACGTATCCTTTGTTACGAAAAACTATGTGGAATAGCAAACAAGACCGAATGAATAGAAAAACTGCGGAAAGAGGAATTGAGGGAGGTACTGAACTCCCGTATGAAAACTATTACATGCTGGCATTAAAACTGAGCTGGATGAAGAGGCATGAATCTACTACATATCAAATCTAATTGTGTTGATACTCTGTCCATAAATTGATAAATATAAACTGTGTCAATTCAACAATTATTAGATCCAATCCCACACCCCTCCCTGTGCCAGAAAAAAAAGAAAACGCATTTCAAGAATCTCAACTATGCTAAAACAAAGTTATACCTATAATATCATTGGAAGTGCTTGCAGAAACATTTTTTTTTAAACCACAAAGTACATTTGTCTTACATGTCTTACATTTTCTTATGAAGAGATTAGTCGATTTGCAACAGCACCCGGTGTATTATACATGAATGCAAGAGAGATTATTCTTATTTACGAAACACCAAAATAATTAATTTTTATACAAACCAAATTTCTCACCCACCAGCAGTCATCAAAAAGGTGAAATGTTCGGTTCGTGGACAGAATGCAAGCTTGGACAATAATCAGATGGCAGAATTACCCCAAAAGCGTTTGAGATTTTATGTTCATCAAAAAGGAACAAAGCTGCATCATGACATACCTACAGAAGGCAAAATTGCGTTTGAGTTGTTGTTGTTGTTAGACATAGAAATAAAGTATATACTGAAATAAACTGGTAAATTTGCTCTCACAAAGCGCAGAATAGAATTTCAGCAACGTATGTGGCACTGGCTACCAGGGGGATTAGAAGGATCAACAGATGCAGTTATTATCATCAAGAAAAAGAAAGCACGGTCACATATTTCTAGAATTACGCAACCATCTTTTAAAATAGCACTTCATGTTCACAAGAGCGTCAACATTTCAAACGTTTTACTGAAAGAATTATGTAAAGCTTAAAAAGACGTGTTAAATTGTAATTATGATATGCAAATATACTAACAAATGTTAAGTTTAAGTGTGTTAATATTGAATTGTTTAATCCTTTCAGCCCTGAAAAAGAAACTGGCAACATATCCACTCCTCTCCAGACTCGTTTATTTCGGCTGTTCAGCTGAAATACTGGTGCTGCCTTACACAAATTACCATAAATTCTGGATCAGCACTACAGGAGGACCCAAGTCTACACAAACACTTTTTTCTACAGCATATTACAGTTTTATATAACATTTATTGTCAAATATATTTGTTCCTAACTATGCAGATTTTAATTTCCTTTCACTTTTTTCTTTTTTTTTCTTTTTTTTGGGGGATAATAGTAATTTTATTCAGTAAGATTGTCTGCTGATATGTCATCCAACACTTGTCTTACTGAAACAATACTACACTGGCTCACTGAATCAGAAAAAAGGGGAAAAAACACACAAACCATTCGAAATACACTCATTCAAGGCAACACAAAATACGAGAAGGTGTCGCTTTTAAAACTCTCATCCTTTTCTTGTTATTCAAACGCAGCATAAGGGTTAAACATGCTTGTTATTCAAACGTGGCATTAGGGTTACATGTGCTTGTTATTTAAACGGGGCATAAGGGTTAAACGTGCTCGTTATTCAAACGCGGCACAAGGGTTAACTATGCTTGTTATTCAAACGTGGCGTAAGGGTTAAACATGCTCGTTATCCATACATGGCATATGGGTTAAACTTGCTTGTTATTCATACATGGCATAAGGGTTAAACGTGCTTGTTATTCATACATGGTATATGGATTAAACGTGCTTGTTATTCATACATGACATTTGGGTTAAACGTGCTTGTTATTCATACATGACATTTGGGTTCAACGTGCTTGTTATTCATACATTACACGTGGGTAAAACGTGCTTGCCATTCATATATGATGTACGGGTTAAACGTGCTTGCTATTCGTTCACGCAAGGTTAATCGTGCTTGCTTTGAAATGAGGTCGACGCACGACCTTTGACGGTGCGCAGGTGGCGATATGTGTATACGTGTGCCCGGCCAGGGATTGAGCGCTGGGCAGAAAGGATTAATACAAAATTTACTGGGCAGAGGTGACACACACACACACACACACACACAACACACACACACACACACACACACCACACACAACACACAACACACACACACACACACACACACACACACACCACCACACACACACACACACACACACACACACACACACACACACACACACACACACACACACACACACACAGCACACACACACACACACACACACACACACACACACACACACACACACACACACACACGCACACACACATACACACACACACGCGCGCGCGCGCGCGCGCGCGCATACACATAAACATAAGACTAACTGAGGCCTCATGTAAATACATCTTACCAACACAACTAAGTAAGGCACGATGACTCTATGATATATGATGATTTAAACAAGGGAAGACACATCAAATTAGACATTTTTACTCGTTTCAACAGTAACAAATCTTGACAAAACTGCAGGAATATTTCGTGAAATTAATATTGTTCCAAAAAAGATAGAGAGATGTCACTAACCATGCAGTCTCATGTTGTTGATGACACAAATCAAGGACACATCAGTGTTTACACGGGGGATTTCAAAGACACGCAAGGGAGGATGGTAACTATGGGTAAAGATGGGCACTGAGCCGGGTGAAACGAAGAACGGTTTGAAGCAGATGTGAGGTTGAGAAAGAAGAAGAGAGGGAATGGGGTGCATGTGAGTGAGGTGAGTGTGTGTGTGTGTGTGTGTGTGTGTGTGTGTGTGTGTGTGTGTGTGTGTGTGCGTGTGTGTGTGTGTGTGCGGGGGGAGGGCAAGAGTTGGGGAACGGGGACATGAGGGTGTAGGTGTCTTAGGGGGATGAAGGAGGAAAATGAAGATAGAGAAATGAAGACTTGGTGAGAAAGACTTGGAAGTAGTCTTTGTTGTTGTTGTTGTTGTTGTCTGCAAGTGGCAGTGATGTAATAGCTGGTATCAAGGCCTGGATAACGCTGTCTTCTTTACCAGTGGTACAAAAAAAGGACAGAGGGGATGGCGGAGATGTGGAAAGTTGTTGAGGGGAAGAGGATGGCACAACGGATTGGGGGGGGGGGGGGGAGGTGGGGGGGGGGGGGGAGAAGAGGAATTTGGGGCGAGGAAGGTAGGACTCTGTCGATGGAGGAGCTGAGTGAAAAGTTAGAATAGAAAAGCAGATGCAATCCATCACTAGACTGAGTGTCCTTGATATGTCAGTACGATAGTGTCAGCCACACAATTATGCTTTGCCTCTTTGTTGGCCGGCTGTGTCTCTCTACAGTTGCCCGACAGATCTAGTCAGGAACTTGAACTAATTAATGAGCTGAAGAATTATTCTTAAAACCCCTTTCTTTACATCGCCTCCCCTGAGGTACATAGCTCTGTCCCTCTCTGTTTGTCTGACTCACCTTTTTCCATGCGTCTGTATGTGATAGTCACGCAAATAGGACACAAAGGCAACTGCTTCTCTTGTTGTGTATGTGCTCTAAAGGTTTGCAGGATAGGCAGGGGTTATTGTGACGTGACACAAGGAGGCAGGGGACCGAGCGACGTGGATCCTGTGGTTCATCAGAAGGTGGCTTTGTCACCGCAAACTTGTTACCGAAGAGCCTGACTCGCCCCATACAATGAATGACACAGTGAAGCCACCATACCTTGACAGTGCACATTCTGGACAGGTGACATCTGATATGAATTCCTCCACCAACCATACGAATCAGCCGCTCATATTTTCCCACCAAGTCTTCATACCTTGCAACAATCCTCGAAATATTGTCAGTCCTCATGTGGCGGAAATGGTGGATCTTGTGATGTATGCCGGGATATTTCCTATCCTCGTGACCTATGGCGTCATCACCAACGTCATCAATATGATTGTCTTTGCACGGCAGGGATTGTCAGACCGAATCAATTTATGTCTGTTCAGGTAAGATGTAATCTTATATCAGAATTTGTGGACTATAAATGCGATGGTGTATTCGTCAGTACTACAAATCATGTTTGTGTTCATGCCATAAAGGCTGCCTATTTTCGCCTGTTAATCACTGTTCAAACCTATTGTCACAACGACTGTAGAGGGACTAGGATCCGACCATTTTATTTTAGTTATACTATAACAGTTTCCTGTTTTAAATTTCTTATGACGCGCGGTTTGATTGGGTCTGACGCACAGAATGTTTATTTCCACCGGGTCATTATTTTATTCCGATAACTCTTAATTAATTCAACAATATCAAAACAACAGTTACAACATCTGCACCAGAAAACAGAACAATCCATTTTTTTTTCAGCCCCATTGCCTCGAATTTTACTCTGCATTGTGGTTTTTATATTCATAGCGAAAGCTTGGCCGTGTCTGGAGTTGTACTGTCGTCACCTGTAAGCGGAACAGCAACGAGTGAGGCTGCGGGATCGACACTGCAGTCCCCAGGCGGTGGCGTTTTCCGCCGGTGGGCTCTGCAGTCATGGGAACGCTCCCGTAGAGGCTCTGTCGTGTCATATCCAGTAGCCATTATACAATGGCATATGCTAAAGAGCAAGTATGTCCATTGAGGCCTTAACGTGGAATGCCCTGTGCGTGCCTGCACCCTATGTGAACACAGCACAGGCTTCCAAGGGTGGTGCAGGATTGCTTCCTGCTTTTTTGTTCGACAATTGAGGACAGTATTTCTCTGGATCCCACCCGTATCTTCGTGTGTATTAATTTACCCTCGAAATTCTCTGTACACCGGTTTTGTTGGGGTTTTTTTTTTTCATGCACCATTTGTGACTGGGTTCCAAATTGTGTGTTGTGTTTTACCTCTTCTTGTCGTTTTATTTTCTTTATTATATATTGCTCACTTTAATGTCCTTTATTCTGCTTCTTTAAGAAAAGTTAAATGAAGAACCATGTTTCCTTTTGTTGAATGCCGACATTCACAATTGTTCTTAACCATCTCTGAACTAATATCGATTGAGGATCAGTCCGGTTTGTTCTGGGGGATGGTAACGTTCATACCTATCGCTTGATTTCTGTCTATTTGCTTCTTGACGGCCTGGGTCACACGACCGTGCTTCCTGGTGACGCTTCATTCCAGAGAAACGCCGTGTAATGCAAGGAGTGTTCTGAAGCTGTTTCATTTTCACCCTTGACAGCTGTGACCAGCATATCCATCACAGAGATATTGTATGATCCTTGTGATGGGATGGGGCGGACAGATCGACTATCAAGCACCACTGTCTGTTTTGTCTTGCGTCACATGGAAGCACAGCCATTCATTTCAGGTGAAGCAGTCATTTAAGCTATGTCTACCAATCTGGTTTCGTGACGTTTAGCATTCAAGGGGTTAAAGCATGTCGGAAGATAAAATGATCACGGATTGGATCAGTCTTGCTGCGACTAACTAATCGACTCTTTTTGTCGTGTTTCCTGTTTACTTTCGTAGTTTAGACTGTAATGCTTCCCTCTGTGTTTCCTGTTTATGTCCATAGTTCTGACTGTAATGTTTCCTGTTTATGTCCATAGTTCTGACTGTAATGCTTCCCTCTGTGTTTCCTGTTTATGTCCATAGTTCTGACTGTAATGTTTCCTGTTTATGTCCATAGTTCTGACTGTAATGTTTCCTGTTTATGTCCATAGTTCTGACTGTAATGCGTCTCTCTGTGTTTCCTGTTTATGTCCATAGTTCTGACTGTAATGTTTCCTGTTTATGTCCATAGTTCTGACTGTAATGCGTCTCTCTTGGTTTCCTGTTTAAGTCCATAGTTCTGACTGTAATGCGTCTCTCTGTGTTTCCTGTTTATGTCCATAGTTCTGACTGTAATGCTTCCTGTTTATGTCCATAGTTCTGACTGTAATGCTTCCCTCTGTGTTTCCTGTTTATGTCCATAGTTCTGACTGTAATGCTTCCTGTTTATGTCCATAGTTCTGACTGTAATGTTTCCTGTTTATGTCCATAGTTCTGACTGTAATGCTTCCCTCTGTGTTTCCTGTTTATATCCATAGTTCTGACTGTAATGTTTCCTGTTTATGTCCATAGTTCGGACTGTAATGCTTCCTGTTTATGTCCATAGTTTTGACT
>CM065742.1:18356869-18371869 GCA_033310375.1 Conus canariensis | reverse complement strand
CCAAGACCCCTCTTTCTCCCCCCCCCCCCCCCCCCCTCCCCACCCTTTCCACGCCCAGTTCCTCCCTCCTCTCTTCAGTTTGATTTTTATCGCGGTGATTCACGGGCCTGCCTTCATTATTGTTCAGGAAGATATACATGTGCGCACGCGCGCTAGCGCTCAGATATGGTGTGTGGCTGTGTGTGTTGATCATGTTCAGCTACTGAACTCTTGTATTGAAAAAAACCCGTGCATTTTAAATAGGCTTAGTGTTTGATTTTAATTCAGTTGTTTACGTTTTAAGTTCTGTGTTTCATTCTTTCAGTTCAGTCCATGGTTGCAACTGAAGAAGCTTTAAATAAAGCGAAATATATTTTGCACTTACTCCAGGTGTTTGTAGTTTTTTTTAACCATTCATTTTGAACCAACAGAAGAATCCAAAATTAAAAGTGTAAACATTTCATAGTCTGGATTGCTAAAGGTGGCAGAGCAGACTTCTGTTGTTAGTTCAGTAAGAATGCTGACAGACGTCACACTTCTCACAGGGAACGAGACCACATTACTGGCTAAGGCCATGCTGCATGTGTTTTCTGGGAATCGAGGGTTTGCCGATTTCCCTCAAATTGAGAATCTTTTGGAGCAGAAATTCCTTGTTCTAGGTATCAGAGTAAAGGACGTTTAGATTTGTTTTGATGATTCCGATGGTAAATGTGTATTCCGATCTATTTTCTTCATTGCACTGGCCCGCTTCTGCTTTAGGAGTTTTGTTTGTTTGTTTGCTTGGTTGTTTTGTTATGAGATGCACTTTTTTCATATCAGTTAAGGGCTTCGATCACTTCTGTCGAGAGGTTACCGGTAAGGGGCTTATTCAAGGATGCCGTCTTTAAGAATATCATCACTAACCAGCGTCTTGAGTTGAACATCCATACCAACAGCAAGTCCTTCAAAGACTGAGAAAGAGTGTCAAGAAGGAGGCCGATAAACAGCTGCAGTGTGTCACATCACATCCGTGGTAATGCCCCTGTATCTGTGATTGACGCTTTTATGTCCAGGTTTTCCTTCCACCTTCCACTGTCACCAGTCCATTTGATGTGTGGGTGTAGTGACTGCAAAAGGTCAGGAACTAGAACTCCGTTGTTCTGGAGGCATTTGGAAGTTTTGCATACCCGTTGTCATGGAATCTGCCCCAGTTTACTCGAAGTATGTTAGAAGTCTGTGACTAGCGGTCGGTCGTGAGACGCAAAGCGCAGAGGAACTGGGCTAAAATGCGTACTGTCGTCATCCAGCTCTGCCATGACCACAGCGACGTAAAGGCATGGCATGGCCCCATAACAGTATCCGTGTTTGGTGCCGCTGTTATAGTAGTATTTCTGTTATCGGTGTACGCGCAGCTGTTGTTCTTCAAGACGATATCCAGGGCCTCAATGATGCACTTGTTGGACTCACTGAGTTCAGAAGAATTCTATTGTAGCTGTTTTTGACTGCCGGGAACCCCGTTTTGGGTCAAGGGAGAAACATCGCATGCTGTCACGCTTGCTTCTGGTGAAGGAGGCGGCGGGTTGTCATTCCTTTGTTCAGTCTTCTGAAGGAATTCTCTAGAATCGATGACATGGTATGACAGATGGTCAGTACAGTAGGTAATAGCCTGCAGGACAAATCTGGACAGTGGCTGAACGGGCGTTCCACTACCAGAAAAAGGAGCTTGTCAGGGTGAGACTGGTGCGTTTTTACAAATGGCTTGCCACTAGCTGGATGAGCCTGTCGAACATCGGTGACACGCCTCCAGTGATGGCGTCACGTTCCACCCACGTCTGCCCACTTTTCTGTTTTGTCCACTACAACTTCAGTCGGATCTTCACTGAGCTGGCGATAGTGTCAAGGGTCCCTCGATAGTGTTCTTCACAATTTCATCATTAGTCTCTGGTGGTGTAATGGCAGTGTCACCAGATTTAGCGGCAAGTCTGCAGATTGCTCCATGGGTAATTGAAAGACATCTCAGGTCTATCAGTGCTTGCTGTTCACCAGCTGATGATGGTCCTCTAGGCGACCTCTGTTCTCAGCATCCGAACCTTCACGCTGGCATGCAGAGATAAGGACTTCAAGAACAGATCCATCTTTAGCTTCGGGTTTTGATTTCTCAATGGTGCCATGGTCGTTTCAAAAATGTTGTTCTAAAAGCTCATCTTCCTTTTCAAAGGGTTTTTTTTTCCATTCTCTGGTTTTCACCTTTAAGGTGTTCTTCACTTTTGCAGCTGCCAGCATCGATGTTATCTTAACCGTTCAACCCAGTCGTGAGTCTGATCTGAGACATCGTGTTGACTCCTCAGATGTTGGGGCTAAACGGTCAGAGAGTCTGCATATTTTTGTCTGATCTAAAGTGTGATTTACGTTGTCAGCAAGCTTTACAGGATCGAGCTGCGCGACTATTTGCTCTGTTGGATATATATATATATAATATAATATATATGCATATTTGCTCTCCACCCCCCCCCCCCCCCCACCCCCCACACACACACACACACACACACACACAAAACCTCCCTTTCCGCCTGTTTCCTTGATATTCTACCCCAACCACCCTGATGTTTTCGGTGACCCAGCTTTCTTACAAAAAGCTCCTGCGATGACTCATTGGGAAGTTTTCCACATAAGAAACTCGCAGTAATCTGAATAGATCCATGGTTAGCATATTCAGTCATAAGTTCGCTGGTATTCACAGCTTTTACTTAATGTCGTATGTTCATTGATATGACGTCTGTCTGCCTCTGCTGATGTTGGCCTATTGTTTGATTTGATTTGATGAACAGATTGTTCGACAACATCTTGGCCTATCAACAAATTGCCTTCTTCTTTTACTTCTCTGTCTGTCTGTCTGTTTGTCTCTCTTTCTCTCTCTCTCTCTCTCTCTCTCTCTCTCTCTCTCTCTCTCTCTCTCTCTCTCTCTCTTAAACTGCATAATGTCTGAACACGTCTGAGTTAAGATGTCATATTCGTCAACTGTCACATGTAATGTCTTTTTATGCTATAACCGATGTAACGGTTTGCAGGACACACTGAAGTGGATCTATATCTGTTTACTTGTAACTCAGACGACGGACCCTTCCCTCAGGATGAATGATACAAAACTATCAGACCCTCACAACTCTGGAGACTCGACAACTAATACGACTTGTTTCACTAACTATATGAATCAGTCATCCACGTTGTCCGACCAAGTCTTCTTACCTTGCAACAATCCTCGAAATATTGTCAGTTCTCATGTGGCGGAAACGGTGGATATCGTGATGTATGCCGGGATATTTCCTATCCTCGTGATCTATGGCGTCATCACCAACGTCATCAATATGGTTGTCTTTGCTCGACAGGGACTCTCAGACCGAATTAATCTATGTCTATTCAGGTGAGATATACAGACTTGGTACAAGTAGTGCTGTCTGTATCTGTACTACAAATTATGTTCACGTTTAGGCCAAAGAGTGTCTACTTTTGTGTTCAGATTCTAAAGGATAATGTGTTTAGTGTTTTATCTCTTCTTATCATTTTGTTTTCTTCGTTAAGCATTGCTGACCTTAGCATCTGCAAGTTTGTTTTGTTAACATACTAAACTTAAAAACCATGTTCCCATACACAGAATGCTGTCCCCATGAATCATTTCTTCTGCTTCTAAACTGCTGACATAAGAGGGTTTCTTCTCTACATAGTTCAGGGATGTTGCCGTTGATATCTACCTCTTGGTTTCTGGCTTTTTTGCTCTAGGGCAGACAACAATGTTTCCATAAAAACAGTATTCCAAAGAATCGCAAACAATTTACACCAATGAGTATTTCGAACCTATTTGGTTTTACTTCGTGACTGCTACTACCAAGAAAACTTGTCAGTGAATTATTGTAGCATCCTTGTGATGAGATGGGGCAGATGCCGACAGCCAAGTGGACAAAATCGTCCCCTTATATCGGCTGATAAGGTAAAAATTCTAGAAATATATTTTCAAAATGACATCGTGGTAGAAGCTATCAAAGAGAGCTGGAAATAGCAAATTGAACATATACTAAAATTAATGAAAGATTGAAGCAGAAGAGGTCTCAGGACGCAAGGTAAAATTGTGACAGTAAAGACTTTTATAGTGAGCCAGCTTACTTTTGTTTTGCAAGCTGTTGCTATTTCTGAAGGCATATTGAATAAAATCAATATCATCTTATGATAAATTGTTTTGCAAAGAAAATACAGAAACCGAAGACCTTTTTACAAAAAAAGACAAATGATGGAGTTTGATCCTAAATATGTGGCTTATAAGAACACCGAACGCGTTTTCCGCCAAATACGCAGTGGGTAAAAGGACAAAACAGAACAAAAAACTTTGTCCGGTATAAAGTTCATGAAACCAGATTTCGTGATAATTACACAATAAGCAAGGTGAATGCTTAAACTCATCTACCGTGCTGGCTACAAGTTAACACGATAGATGTATCAGCCTAAATGTCCAACTGATTACACAGTTAAGAAAGTCTGAGAATAAATCCATATGTCATGTCCATTATACAATGAACAAGATAATTCTACAACTCTATATGTCAAATTGATTACACGGTTAACAAGATGAACGTGCCAGCCTGATACAACTAACAAGACATGTCTACCAGCCTATATGTCATATTGATTACACAGTAAACAAGATGGGCATGCCATCCGATGCAATTAACAAAACAGGTCTACCAGCCGATATGTCATATTAATTACACAGTGAACAAGATGAGTGAACCAGCCTGTATGACGTGCTGGTTACACAGTTAACATGATGGAGGGATGTGCCAACCTATACCTCATATTGTGAACACGGTTGCCAAGATAAATGTACCAACCTATAAATTATGTTGATTACACAATTAACAAGATGGATATACTAGTCAGTATGTCGTTTCCTCCGTGGTCATTTAAAAATGGTCTGGTTTCTGTTTCCTAGGAACAGAGAGTGTGATAATTCGTACATTTTGGATTGGTATATTTGTTTAAAATTCTTCATAGTCAAACATCAGCAGTAAGTGAGATGCAATGTGCAATGTGTGTGCTATGTAAACCGTAGAATTGGGTTTATCTATACGGCTATACAACACCCACAACGATCTGACATGGACTGTTTGTCTGTATGATCGCCTGCGTGTGGGGGTGAGGCACACTGGTGAACAAAGAGAGAGAAAACAGATAGAAATCTCACGGTGCACTGCTCACTCAAAGACAGAAAATCACACAGCACAATTTTTCCACATTTCATGTACTGAACATCTCTTCCAGACAAACCTCACACACATTCACAGACAGGCAATGGCCTGAGAAGAATCATCATCAGACAGTGTTAAAACATCTTAAAATCCAAAGAGGTTACAGACGAAAACGCCTTCGAAAAGTTGTGCAGTCTCTACTAGGAGATCTTGACCAATACGCGGAAAATCTCTTTACTACACTCTTCAAAAAACAACTCACACATGCTTCAGCAAAAGACATTTCTAGGGGGTAAACAAAGCTCTAAAGCAAATGAAAACATTTAAAGCCTCAGAGGTCCACCATTGCTTCCAGGATTTCCCTTTCGAGAGGATTCTTAGACGCTGAGCAAAACGAGGCGAAAAACTATTCAAATCATCACTAGGATTCTTCAGAAGACTTCCCGAGGCTATCGCCACTCTCCAGCCATCCTAATAAACTTCACAATAGAAGAAACAAGCAGCACACACTATAAGAGGCCACAGTCCTAGGCCTACAGACACAAATGTTTTTTTCTTCAGTCATACAAAAGAAAACACTCTTCACTTCACTGTCTTTGAGGAAACACGCCAGTTCCATTTGAGATTGCGGGGATAGAAGTCTGATTGGCACCCCCAGCTTCAATCAGCTTTGTTTCTTCGACTGTTATGCCCTACCATAGCGTGTGCACTCTCGAAATAGGCCTCTTCAGGTCAGCTGGCTGAAGCGAAGAGAAAAGGGGTTCAATGGAAGTCCTCCCCAGTAGGGGTGAGGTATAGGGTGCCAAGTCTGGGACGTCCAGCCACACGACAAGGCAAGAAAGCGAAACTGTAGAAGAAAAAAAAAAGAACACACACACACACACACACACACACACACACACACACACACACACACGCATGCACGCACGCACGCACGCACGCACAGACGCACGCAAGCACGCACGCACGCGCGCACACACACACACACACACACACACACACACACACACACACGCACGCACGCACGCACGCACGCACGCACGCAGCACGCGCACACACACACACACACACACACACACACACACACACACACGGAGTCTCGATCTTTGTTCTTTTTATGATAATGATGATGATGATGATGATGATGATGGTGATGAGATGATGAAGATGATGATGATGATGATGATGATGATGACGATGATATTATCATTATTATTATTATCATCATTATTATTATCATTACTGATGATAACATTAATAACAACAACAAAAATAATTGTAATGATGATAATGCTGACGATAATAATATAATAATAATAATGATAATGATAATAATTATAACAATAATGATAATATTGATAATAATAATAATAATAATGATAATTATCATCATCATCATCATCATCATCATCATCATCATCTTCATCCTCATCATAGTCATAATCATATTCACGATATTAATTATAATGATAATGATGATGATAATATGATACTAATATAACCTGCATTGTCTTCTTTCCACGGCCTCGTTTTCATTCAACTCCTATGTTGCGCCGAACTTGAAAAGAGAAGTGATTGCTCGTTCTTCGTTTTCATTGTCCCGAATGTTGCTTATCATGCCTGAAGAAGAACTAAGAGGTCGAAACGCGTCGTGTTTTGTCTTGTAATCGTTCCCTGTTATCTGGAGGATTTACTTTAAAATCTTTTAAAATTTTCTTCTTGTGATAAACAATTTTGACAATTTAGAAAAAAAAAATGTTGCGAAATTTCGGATTTTTCGAAGAGAATACTGCAGGCCTTTCCCCTTACACCAACACTCACATTCCCGCTTAAAATTTCGAAGAGAATACTGCAGGCCTTTCCCCTTACACCAACACTCACATTCCCGCTAGGCCTTTCCCCTTACACCAACACTCACATTCCCGCTAGGCCTTTCCCCTTACACCAACACTCACATTCCCGCTTAAAATTTCGAAGAGAATACTGCAGGCCTTTCCCCTTACACCAACACACACATTCCCGCTAGGCCTTTCCCCTTACACCAACCTCACATTCCCGCTAGGCCTTTCCCTTACACCAACACTCACATTCCCGCTAGGCCTTTCCCCTTACACCAACACTCACATTCCCGCTAGGCCTTTCCCCTTACACCAACACTCACATTCCCGCTAGGCCTTTCCCCTTACACCAACACTCACATTCCCGCTAGGCCTTTCCCCTTACACCAACACTCACATTCCCGCTAGGCCTTTCCCCTTACACCAACACTCACATTCCCGCTAGGCCTTTCCCCTTACACCAACACTCACATTCCCGCTTAAAAAATGATGGTCATAGCTGGGCAGTAAGGGTACCTGGCCATCGTGCAGCTCAAACACAACTGTGCCAGAGCTCAGTGCCACCACTCGGGAGTAAGGGTACCTGGCCATCGTGCAGCTCAAACACAACTGTGCCAGAGCTCAGTGCCACCACTCGGGGAGTAAGGGTACCTGGCCATCGTGCAGCTCAAACACAACTGTGCCAGAGCTCAGTGCCACCACTCGGGGAGTAAGGGTACCTGGCCATCGTGCAGCTCAAACACAACTGTGCCAGAGCTCAGTGCCACCACTCGGGGAGTAAGGGTACCTGGCCATCGTGCAGCTCAAACACAACTGTGCCAGAGCTCAGTGCCACCACTCGGGGAGTAAGGGTACCTGGCCATCGTGCAGCTCAAACACAACTGTGCCAGAGCTCAGTGCCACCACTCGGGGAGTAAGGGTACCTGGCCATCGTGCAGCTCAAACACAACTGTGCCAGAGCTCAGTGCCACCACTCGGGGAGTAAGGGTACCTGGCCATCGTGCAGCTCAAACACAACTGTGCCAGAGCTCAGTGCCACCACTCGGGGAGTAAGGGTACCTGGCCATCGTGCAGCTCAAACACAACTGTGCCAGAGCTCAGTGCCACCACTCGGGGTGTGTTTCCCAGTGAGCCCTTCTCACAGATCAAAAGGGATCACTATCCGATCGGTATGACTCTGAAAAATCTCGAAAAAAACGTAAACAAGAGGCCAGAAAGGGCAGACGATGGAAATCTGACAGCATCACATACCTGTTTTAACTGACATAATGTGGCACTCGACGCCTCTGAAACCCACTGGTATAAAGTTCTGTCTTCTACATAAAAACAAAATCAGCAGACTGGTCGCCAAGATATGTTTTATCGTATTGTTTAGCCTAATCGACAGAGATGGAGTTACCAGAAATATACCACAAACATGTGAGATATTTATGATTTTTTTTTGTTTGACTTACTTTTAACGATGGCACATGTTACACGCATACTGTGTAGCCTACGACGTAAAGAAAATCAAGAAAACTCAAAGGCAGTCCTAGAACTGTCTGAAATAAATTGATGCACCAATAAAAAGAAAGAATCACTTTCGCTGATTTTGCAATTCAAATTAAACTTATAGTTAAAATGAAAACCCCAGAATAATACATTGAGGTGTACAGGAACTCACTCGGTAAAATATCGACAAAGTCTTATTGCGTTTCATTGGATTTCACTCAGCAGTAAAAGAAGTGTGGGCCCTGGCATCGTAATCTTTGGATTTTCAGTGCTGTGACTCATTTTGCTTCATACAATTCTAGTTCAACAAGGAAGTTACGAAGCCTAAAATTTAATCAATTGAGAAGCCACCCGGTGGCGTTTCAAGCCAGAAAATGAAATACTTTGGACAACAATATGGCCAAATCTGTATAGCAATCCATTTTTCACGTCGTTACTAACTCAAAAAGTATAAGAATTAAAAGTAACATTCCTGAAGGCTCTCTCTTGAAACCTCAAGTTAGAAGGAAATTCCAAAGTTTAGATCACATCATCAAACCCCGTATATACAGATACAGAGACACTGCACGGTACTCCTCTCTTCTCTCTCTCTCTCTCTCTCTCTCTCTCTCTCTCTCTCTCTCTCTCTCTCTCTCTCTCTCTCTCTCTCCACACACACACACACACACACACACACACACACACACACACACATACATACATACATACACACACACACATCGCATACATACATGCATGCATACATACTTGCCTACGAAGAGTAAAGGCATATTCAAAGCAATAAGAATATAATGCTACATTTGGAAACAGATACACGTGCCAACTGAAAACTAGTTACTCTTCTTGTGAAATCAATCCATCATCAAACAATTTTACGTTTGAAAATCTTAGTAAGTGTTCTTCCCTGTGCAAACGGGCCGTCGACTCGTACAAAAGTATGCTGTTTGTTTTTCCATTGTTTCTTTTGTGTTCATTCTTTTTTTTGTAAACACACTGAACTTCAAGCCCATTCCTTGATGAAGAGCAAATGTCCATGTTTTCGCATATCTTTTAGTATTTTGTCTATGTTTGTTGTTCTGTCAGTCTGGCGGTGTCAGACACAGGGTTCCTGCTGTTCCTGATGTGTAGCAAGTCCTACGCTATCATCAGTCTGGTGGACCCGGTGGCTGGGAACTATTGGTTTAAACATCACCCTGGTACAGTGATGGCCAGTTGTCTGGGTTTCCTGATCCTGTCCAACGTGACCACGGCTGTCATAGCTGTGGAACGGTGTATCTGTGTTCTGAGTCCCCTCAAAGCTGCCTGGATCTTCAGAACGAAGTCAAGAGAGAGAGAGAGAGAGAGAGAGAGAGAGAGAGAGAGAGAGAGAAAGAGAGAGAGAGAGAGAGAGAGAGAGGAGAGAGTTTTCTGGATAATGTTGTTGAAAATGTAGTTCGTAATGTCGTTGTCATCACCACTTTTGTTGTTGTTGTTGTCTTTGTTGTTGTTGTTTCTTCTTCTTCTTTTTCTTCTTCTTCTTCTTCTTGCTTGCTTGCTTTTATTTTCCAATTAAATAAATTCATTGAGCTTGAAATAAAACGAGAAAAGGAGGAAGTTTCTGCGTATGTGAAGAAGGGAGGCTGCAAAGTGTAGAGTGTGGGTGGGGCATATTCACGATTGTGTTTTTGTGAAGATGAATTACATGGAGAACATTTGTACAAGTTGTTCTGGTTTGTAGCATTCACAGACAGTCAGACAGCATGGTTTCAACGATTTTGTAAACTATGCGAACGTGATGTTTTAAGTGTTTGTAAATAGTTCAGTGAAACAGCATTACTATAGCTTACAGAATTCGATGACGTGAAAAAAGGTGTGATTTCAGAGCGAATGAACAAAAGAAAACCAGAACTGCATTTAACTGACTTCAGGTTCAAAGGTTTTAAAAAATTATGTGGACGAAGCAATTTGAATTTACTTTCAAAGATTCGGCAAATTATTAATCAAGCAATGTCATTTCCGTCTGAATAAACGTATAACCTCTATGATACTGCCTCATACAAATCAGTCTTCTGTTTGTGTGATAAACTTTCTTATGTTCACGTCTATTTTTGCAGATACACGGGAATACTTATCGTGGCTTTCGCTGCTTACATTCAAATTGTGCTCAATGCTGCCTTCGCTCTGCAATTCCAGACCGTTGAAGTTACAGACCCCATCACCAACACCTCGACTTATATCATCCGCCGATCTTCTTTCTACCTCCGTTACAGAACTGTCATTGATGTGATATACAACTACATGATCTTTGTTAGTCTCCCTTTCCTTTCTCTTGTCGTCGTGTTCGTCTGTACCATCATCATCGTCTTCCGCCTCAAACTAACAGCAACTTGGCGTCGAGAAACAGTATCCAATATGACGTCAGCGGAGAAACAGGAAGTGAAGGTGACGCGGATGTTGGTGACCGTGTGTGCTGTGTATGTCACTTGCACAATTCCATCTGTGACTCGGGAAATGGCGAATAGTCGTGTGCCCGGTTTTCTCATCTCTGGATATATGTGTAATCTGTTTAAAGTATCTGTAGCTGCGACTCATCTGTTTGAAGTTGTGAATGCTTCCAGCAATTTTCTCATCTACATTCGACAGAGTTCCCGGTATCAGATTACACTCCAGAGGTTGTGTCTCAATCTGTTGAGCCAGTGGTGGAAAAAAGAACGTGACGACAACTAACGTGTTAAATGTTGTATTATGATGGTCATCATTTCAGAAATAAATCTGTTTCGAACAACAACATTAGTGTGGTGTCCTTTCCCTTGTCTGCCATGTGTTTGAGACAGAAGAAACTTTTAGGAACAGGTAAACCGCGGAAGGTCTCCAGAGAACTCTATCCTACTCAAGCACCTGTTCGGGCCTGAACTCCTTACACTTTGAGGCAGCCTGGCTGCATCCACGTCATGACCCCTGGACGCCCTTTAGCTATCATTTTCTTTCCTAGTGGGTTCAGTCAGGATTCACAATTCCTCATTCTGGATAACTGGGCACCTCAAAGACAAGTCAACGAGTGACGGCTGTCTGAACCACCCCAGAACCCAGCACTTGTTGTAAGTAGGGAAATTTAAGCCGAATGAAGCTGACTCTTGTTCCTTCTTGACCGGATCCAGATGAAGGTGCCATTCTTCTCAGCTGTGTTTCAGCCCATTGCTACAAGGTCTCTGGTTCTTTTCTTTCCAGAAATGGAAAGGTATTTCATAACGTCATACGTACATTCATATACAAACACCCCTGCTCCAACTTTGTGGCAAAGACTAAGTTTTGAATCCAAATCCCTCTATCTGCTGGTTCCTAGCATACTTCTAAGATCTCGTAGATGTGTGACTTCACCATTCTGCTTTTATACGGTACAATGATCTGAATCAGCATATTTTTACAAGTGGGTTCAAAGTACTATTCGTTCTCTCGAACCGCTCTTGCTTATTATTTCTTGATAATGTTTTTCCCGTTCTAGAAGGTGTGTGAGATTAACAGTTCTCCACTCTGTCCAGCACCTTCCACTGCCACCGCCAGGAAGTCAGAACTGCTCCAGACCGTGATTTGAGGTCTCCTGCCGCATTCGAATTTGCTGCTAAAGTTTCTGATTACTTTTTTTTCCTCTGGCAGTGGTAATCATATGTGTGCATTCCTCATGGACGCTTGCTTTCACCTCCATTGATATCTTCCTTGGTTAGTGATGTCCAGCATGAATTCAGAATAGATTCCACAGTTTGTTGGACAGATTAGACACGCAGGATCATCTGATTTCCATCATTTCACATAACTGCGTTTGAGGACTGGAGGTCATGTACAGACACGATTATATAGATTCTGTGAGGGGCCAACGCTTCATGTCATTCCACCTCAGACTTCTTTCAAATGCACCTTCCCATGATGTTCATTGGCCACGCCAGTCTTGCTGAACTGCTTTTTAGACTCTTTCGTCATTTTCTTCTTTTTGCATCTCTGCTACGGCGGAAAGATTTTTAAACAAAATTTCCTGTGTCCTTTTGGAAGGTGTGTTTTAAAGATGTTGTGTGAATGAGTTTTTTAAAATTTTTTAATGACTTGTGAGTTAACTTCAACATGGTGTTAGCCCTATATGGCCCTTTGCGGTCGGCTGGACTATAAGCAACATTACCATACCATATGTCTCTCTTTGCTTACTCATTTGCCTTTAATCACTACTTAAAATCTGTTAATCCCAGTCCCTATCTATTGGTCTGTTGTGTCCTGTTATTTCCTGCATATTGTCGCTCCCATATTTCCATCTTCGGCAAGTCTTCAGCCTTGGCTAGATCGATCTCACAAAAATTTCTCCCGACTACTCAAAACCGTGGATGTCAATATTACTTTCCCCGCTTTGAATGACTCGATAATGAATTCATTTTTAGCTTCAGCTTTCCTTTGAGAAAGTAGAAGACAACGGCAGTGAGGCAAGGTGAGAGATCAACAATTTCATGTGTGTTTGTTAATATTGGCTCCTTTCGATTCTAGTGAATTGTGCTGAGAGTATTATAACCAGTGAAAGCCAGATGAGCTGTAGGAGTAACATCCATTGCAGTCAGGGGGACTTCGCAGTAGCCAGGGAACAGATTTATTACCTGCAAGAAACTAATTCACGAATACAGTCAATAAAACGATACTGTTGTGCATTCTATGTGGTTATTGCACAAACAGAAATAATTCAGTCATGTTGGGGAAAAGTCACACGCACGCATACATAAATTCGATTACACACACACACACACACACACACACACACACCACCACACGCGCGCGCGCGCGCGCGCGCGCAGCGCACGCGCGCACGCACACACCACACACACACACACACACACACACACACACACACGCTCAGATATACATACATGCGCTCTCTCTCTCTCTCTCTCTCTCTCTCTCTCTCTCTCTCTCTCTCTCTCTCTCTCTCCTCTCTCTCTCTCAAATGACATTTCTATGCAGACTGAGAATCTAAAACAAAATACGTTTTCAAAGGATGTACATAGGATACACTTACGTAGAGTGAAATTTTTTTTTTTTTAAGGCATAAAATGCACATCATCAAAATAACCAGAGATAGACTGAAACCAGCGACTCACGAGGAAATAATATTCAAGAACGCATGCTTATATATCTATACTCAACAACAAGATTCGTATTGATAAGGGCAGACGGATTTTAAAGGCAGAGAGGAAGAGAGAGGATTGATGTTTAAGACAGACAGGAACAGGGAGCAAATGGTGAAGTTGAGGATAGCAGTGTGTGTGTGTGTGTGTGTGTGTGTGTGTGTGTGTCGTGTGCGTGTGTGGTGTGTGTGTGTGTGTGTGTGTGTGTGTGTGTGTGTGTGTGGTGTGTGTGTGTGGTGTGCGTGTGTGTGTGTGTGTGTGTGTGTGTGTGTGTGTGTGTGTGTGTGTGTGCGTGGTGTGAGTGAGAGAGAGACAGAGGGGCGAGGGGGGGGGGGGAGAGAAGAGAGCTCATCTTCATTTGTTGATATCATCAAAGCAAACAATCCCCCACTCTCTCTCTCTCTCTCTCCCAATCTCTCTCTCTCTCTCTCTCTCTCTCTCTCTCTCTCTCTCTCTCTCTCTCAGAGAGAGACATAGAAACAGAGAGACAGAGACACAGAGAGAAAGAGAGACAGACAGACAGACAGAAAGAGAGAAAAAAGCGAGAGAGTGAGATCGTTGATGCGTGTGTGTGTGTGTGTGTGTGTGTGTGTGTGTGTGTGTGTGTGTGTAGGTGGGTGGTGGTGCGTGCGTGCGTGCGTCGTGCGTGCATGCGTGCATGCTGTGTGTGTGTGTGTGTGTGTGTGTGTGTGTGTGTGTGTGTGTGTGCTTGGTGTGCTGTGTGTGTGCTCGTGTGTGTGCTCGTGTGTGTGTGTGTGTGTGTGTGTGTGTGTGTGTGTGTGTGTGTGGTGTGTGTGTGTGGGGCGTGCGTGCGTGTGTGTGTGTGTGTGTGTGTGTGTGGAGAGGAGAGAGAGAGAGAGAGAGAGAGAGAGAGAGAGAGAGAAGGATATAGAGAGTTTGCATATGGATGGAGGTGGTGATGGGTAGGTTCGACGTGCGTCCGTATGCTGCATGCACATAATTGTGCGCCTGTTCTTTCACGTGTTTCTATCTCTATCTATCTATCTAGATACGAGTTTGTGTGTGTGTTCGTATGCTCGCGCGCGCGAGTGCGTGTATTGTGTGTGTGTGTGTGTGTGTGTGTGTGTGTGTGTGTGTGTGTGTGTGTGTGTGTGTGTGTGTGTGTGTGTGTACTGCGTATGCGTGTTTTTTCACTGCTTGCTTCCGTGCGCCCACGCGAACTCAAGTTACAAATAAACACGAATCCAAAATCAATTATCAGCTGTAATTATTAAGGTTGTTTCCAAAGCATGGGATATCGACATCCACTGGCATGCCTCCATTGTCAGTTTGATCAATATTATGTCTACAAAAAAGTCGTGTGTTCATATATGTGCGTGT
>CM065742.1:18349369-18351869 GCA_033310375.1 Conus canariensis | reverse complement strand
TCTTGGTACTTACCGATCTATGATCCAGCTATGGGTGAAATAGCATGACCGTACTTCCCGAAGACAGAACGTCTTAGGTGAGGGCAGCTGACAAACCTCCTTCTCCCTAACCCCACTCATAAGGAGAAAAGTGGGCAGATATGCCATCCAACTGGTATGGCCATGGAAATGAATCTTCGACGGTATGGTGCTCGTCCATGATTGACCAGGTGGTGACAGCGCCAGGCCTCCAGCCATTAAGGAGTCTGGCCACAACTTGTGGTGAAGAGTGAAGGTGGTGAGAGTGAGGGTGTGAGAGTGAAGGTGGTGAGGAGTTCAAAAGGTACACACCTGTGGCAATGAGGGCAATCGACAACCGGCCAGTCTATCTCATTTTGCACAATGGAACGTTGGGTGCCATTCCAAGAAGAAGCCTGACTTTCAAGAGATCCTCAGAAAGGACCAAACTGCTATCATCTGCATTCAGAAGACACACCTGACTGGTGCTTACTGATTTTCCATAACAGAATATGACGTCTTCCAACATTACACAGTTAAGTGCTGAAGGAAGGGATCTTCATTATTGCAAGGCACACCATACCTGCGACTGAGAGATTAAAAGCATGTGACACAGAATTTCAAGTAGTGAAAGCGATTCTTCCAGGAAGAGAAAACATCATGACCAACTGCTACCTCCCATCTGACAAAGACCTGCATATTCCACCTCTGACAAATCAAACCCACTGCCGAGTAATGACTTCAGCAACAGCCATTCCCTAAGTTGGGGTAATCCATACCTGGGCAAGAGGGGAAAGCAGCTTCAGACTGGATGATAGCTCCACATCTCCAGGGCACTATATGCTGATGACGTAGCATTGTGGTCCAGGACAGGGCATATCAACACAGCAGCACACAGGCTGCAGCAACAGTAAACCCAATCTAAGGCTAGGCCGACGAAAATATGGTCACAGTCAGAAGGACATAAACTGATGTGGGTTTTTTCCGGTCTTCCAACAACGATGAGTTCAGCCTGCAGACTGAATGCAGGAACAATATTTAGCAAAACAGCCTGTCCTACCCTGGGGTGACTCTGGACAGGAGGATCAGTTGGCCCCCTCACATCAACAGGATGCATGGCAGAGTGATGAAGAAATTGGTCAGCACTCAGTGAGGTGCCATCGCAAAGATCCTGACCCAAGTAAACACGGGGCATGTTTGCCTCCACATGGAATACGCCTTCGTCTCCTGGTCTACAGCAGCTAAATGCAATACAGACCATCTAGACAAGGTATAAAATGCCAGCCTTCGGATTATTACAGTTGGCATGAAAACCACTCTTATTACCGCGGTGGAGAAGTAGCTAGCTTGCTATCACCCCAGGAAAGAATAAATCAGAAACCCTTGAGAAAAAAGTAAGAAAATGAAGTGGCTCCCATCTCACCTTTTGCATTTCAAATGGCGAATTCCAAATCACCTTGTGAAGGCACTTCAGCAGAAACATTATAAACATTTTTTTTTACTGAGAAACCAGCCATACCCAATGTTCAAAGACGATAAGGAATGGTCACTAGATACCCATTTGTCATTTGCGATGTCTTTTTTAGTCAGAACAAGTGAAAACCACTAAACAACAGGACTGGAATGACTAACACTGAATATGCTGGACAGGAACAACCCAAACACCACCTGGACTCAAGTTTATACAAATGGTCCTGCAGAAAATGCTGTACAAAGTGGGCGAGGTGGGTCCACGTAAGGTTTTCTGACAGCAGCTCTGACACAAAGTCTGTCATTACTGGTCAGTTGTCCTCCAACTTCAGAGCTGAAACCTGTGCATTTCGTAGTGCTTTTCAGACCCTAAATGCAAGAAATGTTTGTTGTCTCACATGCACTTTCCCATGGATTGCCGAACCATTCTCCAAATTCCCTCTAGATAGACCAGAACTTGCAGGACAGCAGGTGGGAGCTTCTACTACTGGGCTGCAAAACAAACCTTGGGTTACAGTAGATCCCTTCCCACTGTGATGTTATGGGTAGTGGGGAAGCAGAGAAACTCTCCAAGCTAAGCAGCTATTGGGGAAAATTGACCACCAGTTGTCATGTGGAAAAGCTAATACTCTCCTCTAAAGCCACTTTAAAGACAGGTGGAGACAGCCTCAGCAGACAGGACATGAGGAGAACGGCACTTACTACCTGGAAATGGTGCAACAGGTCACATTCATCAGGATAAGAACAGGACAATATCAGCCGCTGTCACATCTCTTCAGACTGAGGATCTCTCACATGGATTAGTGCCTATGTGGCACTGGTCCACAAACATCAACCCACATTCTTCAATTTTGTCCCACCTGTAAAACTCTCTGACATGAAGGAATTATGGCCCAGTGCAGAGAGCCTTTGGGGAAAGCTGTGGGAACTGGCGATGTCGCTGCAGCTGGCCACAAGAGCAAACTGCCGAACTAGAATGAACAAAAAGGTAGAAAAAGAAGAAGAATCACACTTTTGAAAAAAAGGTAACCTT
>CM065742.1:18329369-18344369 GCA_033310375.1 Conus canariensis | reverse complement strand
AGCCTTTTAAACTTCAATAAAGTCAGACAAATACATAGACGAACAATCTAATAGTGGGGGAAAAAACAAGCGCAGGCCAACAACTGAACTGTCTTCATAGTAATGACTTGGCAGATTTGGACTTAAGGTGGGGTGGGGGGTGGGGGGTGTTGAAGATGGAGAAACTGGGAAAATGAAATTAAGAAAATATGTTACAGATATGAAAACTCTTCACTAGCTGCATAAGGGAACCATAGCAATCCCTTTTGAAGGCAGATATATTTGTATTGCCTGCTCCGAGGCCTTTCGTCCGCTGGATCGGAACTCATCAGGAGACATGGCTGGTTGTGTCTGCGCTCCTGGCGTCAAATAGAGACACACCACAGTTCATAATACTGTGGTGTTCTCACCACCAAGGGTGCAAAAAAGAATCCAATAGCACCCCCAAAGCAGCCAGCGAAGAGTAGTAAATGAAACCAAACGAAAGTGTGGGGAGGAAAAAAGTTGCTGAAAAACTAAAGACATTATGCAAATGGTATAAAATGTAGGAGACAATCTTTGAGCCTACGCTTGAGGATCCACCCAAAGATGCAAGGGAGATCAAAAGACAAACACACAGACGGACAGAAACAAATACAAATAACCTCAATTTAATCAAAACAAAATCAGAAATGAAATGAGGCAGGGAACAATAAACGATAAACAGTAAACAAGTGGGGTATTTTTTGCTCTAAGAAAACCTAACACAAAGTAACTTTTATTCAAGACTGGCACAGCCTTTTAAACTTCAATAAAGTCAGACAAATACATAGACGAACAATCTAATAGTGGGGGAAAAAACAAGCGCAGGCCAACAACTGAACTGTCTTCATAGTAATGACTTGGCAGATTTGGACTTAGGGAGGGGGGGGTGTTGAAGATGGAGAAACTGGGAAAATGAATCTAGTTGCAAAGCGAGAGGACTGCAGGCGGAAATCTAAACAAATCTTAAATAAATGTTAGCGAACCGCCCAGAGAACGTGGACAAACGAGTCACAAGACGAAACACAACTAGTTTCGACCTCTTAGGTCTTCATCAGGTGAGACATTAACGAATAAAACAACGAAAATTCACTTAGCTTTGATCGCTTCAGATCACTTGGTAGGGTTCAGCGCAAGGAAGTGATCTGAAGCGATCAAAGCTAAGTGAATTTTCATTGTTTTATTCGTTAATGTCTCACCTGATGAAGACCTAAGAGGTCGAAACTAGTTGTGTTTCGTCTTGTGACTCGTTTGTCCACGTTCTCTGGGCGGTTCGCTAACATTTATTTAAGATTTGTTGGGAAAATGAAATTAAGAAAATATGTTACAGATATGAAAACTCTTCACTAGCTGCATAAGGGAACCATAGCAATCCCTTTTGAAGGCAGATATATTTGTATTGCCTGCTCCGAGGCCTTTCGTCCGCTGGATCGGAACTCATCAGGGAGACACGGCTGGTTGTGTCGGCGCTCCTGGCGTCAAATAGAGACACACCACAGTTCATAATACTGTGGTGTTCTCACCACCAAGGGTGCAAAAAAGAATCCAATAGCACCCCCAAAGCAGCCAGCGAAGAGTAGTAAATGAAACCAAACGAAAGTGTGGGGAGGAAAAAAGTTGCTGAAAAACTAAAGACATTATGCAAATGGTATAAAATGTAGGAGACAATCTTTGAGCCTACGCTTGAGGATCCACCCAAAGATGCAAGGGAGATCAAAAGACAAACACACAGACGGACAGAAACAAATACAAATAACCTCAATTTAATCAAAACAAAATCGGAAATGAAATGAGTCAGGGAACAATAAACGATAAACAGTAAACAAGTGGGGTATTTTTTGCTCTAAGAAAACCTAACACAAAGTAACTTTTATTCAAGACTGGCACAGCCTTTTAAACTTCAATAAAGTCAGACAAATACATAGACGAACAATCTAATAGTGGGGGAAAAAAACAAGCGCAGGCCAACAACTGAACTGTCTTCATAGTAATGACTTGGCAGATTTGGACTTAAGGAGGGGGGGGGGGGGGGGGGCGGGGGGGGGGGGGGGGGGGTTGAAGATGGAGAAACTGGGAAAATGAAATTAAGAAAGTATGTTACAGATATGAAAACTCTTCACTAGCTGCATAAGGGAACCATAGCAATCCCTTTTGAAGGCAGATATATTTGTATTGCCTGCTCCGAGGCCTTTCGTCCGCTGGATCGGAACTCATCAGGGAGACACGGCTGGTTGTGTCTGCGCTCCTGGCGTCAAATAGAGACACACCACAGTCCATAATACTGTGGTGTTCTCACCACCAAGGGTGCAAGAAAGAATCCAATAGCACCCCCAATGCAGCCAGCGAAGAGTAGTAAATGAAACCAAAGGAAAGTGTGGGGAGGAAAAAAGTTGCTGAAAAACTAAAGACATTATGCGAACGGTATAAAATGTAGGAGACAATCTTTGAGCCTACGTTTGAGGATCCACCCAAAGATGCAAGGGAGATCAAAAGACAAACACACAGACGGACAGAATCAAATACAAATAACCTCAATTTAATCAAAACAAAATCGGAAATGAAATGAGGCAGGGAACAATAAACGATAAACAGTAAACAAGTGGGGTATTTTTTGCTCCCATAAGAAAACCTAACACAAAGTAACTTTTATTCAAGACTGGCACAGCCTTTTAAACTTCAATAAAGTCAGACAAATACATAGACGAACAATCTAATAGTAGGGGAAAAAACAAGCGCAGGCCAACAACTGAACTGTCTTCATAGTAATGACTTGGCAGATTTGGACTTAAGGAGGGGGGGGGGAGGGTTGAAGATGGAGAAATTGGATTCTTTTTGCACCCTTGGTGGTGAGAACACCACAGTATTATGGACTGTGGTGTGTCTCTATTTGACGCCAGGAGCGCAGACACAACCAGCCGTGTCTCCCTGATGAGTTCCGATCCAGCGGACGAAAGGCCTCGGAGCAGGCAATACAAATATATCTGCCTTCAAAAGGGATTACGATGGTTCCCTTATGCAGCTAGTGAAGAGTTTTCATATCTGTAACATATTTTCTTAATTTCATTTTCCCAGTTTCTCCATCTTCAACCCCCCCCCCCCCCCCTCCTTAAGTCCAAATCTGCCAAGTCATTACTATGACGACAGTTCAGTTGTTGGCCTGCACTTGTTTTTTCCCCCACTATTAGATTGTTCGTCTATGTATTTGTCTGACTTTATTGAAGTATAAAAGGCGTGCCAGTCTTGAATAAAAGTTAATTTGTGTTAGGTTTTCTTATGGGAGCAAAAAATACCCCACTTGTTTACTGTTTATCGTTTATTGTTCACTGACTCATTTCATTTCCGATTTTGTTTTGATTAAATTGAGGTTATTTGTATTTGATTCTGTCCGTCTGTGTGTTTGTCTTTTGATCTCCCTTGCATCTTTGGGTGGATCCTCAAACGTAGGCTCAAAGATTGTCTCCTACATTTTATACCGTTCGCATAATGTCTTTAGTTTTTCAGCAACTTTTTTCCTCCCCACACTTTCCTTTGGTTTCATTTACTACTCTTCGCTGGCTGCATTGGGGGTGCTATTGGATTCCTTTTTGCACCCTTGGTGGTGAGAACACCACAGTATTATGGACTGTGGTGTGTCTCTATTTGACGCCAGGAGCGCAGACACAACCAGCCGTGTCTCCCTGATGAGTTCCGATCCAGCGGACGAAAGGCCTCGGAGCAGGCAATACAAATATATCTGCCTTCAAAAGGGATTGCGATGGTTCCCTTATGCAGCTAGTGAAGAGTTTTCATATCTGTAACATATTTTCTTAATTTCATTTTCCCAGTTTCTCCATCTTCAACACCCCCCCCCCCCCCCCTCCTTAAGTCCAAATCTGCCAAGTCATTACTATGAAGACAGTTCAGTTGTTGGCCTGCGCTTGTTTTTTCCCCCACTATTAGATTGTTCGTCTATGTATTTGTCTGACTTTATTGAAGTTTAAAAGGCTGTGCCAGTCTTGAATAAAAGTTACTTTGTGTTAGGTTTTCTTATGGGAGCAAAAAATACCCCACTTGTTTACTGTTTATCGTTTATTGTTCCCTGCCTCATTTCATTTCCGATAGCGTTATTATAGTTTACAGACTCTGATAATGTGACTATTGCGGTGTGATTTCATCGTAACTAAAAACAACAGTGTTCCATTTCAAATGACTCAACGTTGCATAAACTGAAAGGCTTTAAGAATTCCTCAAACAAAGCGATAAGGTTTCAATCGCAAGGATTTGGTAACATATTGATCAAGCAAGAATATTTCGGTCTGAATGTGTATGTGACCCTTATGATTACTTATATTTCCTCAGATCATACAAATCAAACTTCTTGTGTGCGACAACCTTTCTTGACGTCGACGTTTGTTCTTGTAGATACACGGCAATACTGATCTTGGCAATGGCGGCATACATTCAAATCGTGCTCAACACTGCCTTCACCTTGCAATTTCAGACCGTTGAAGTCACAGACCCCATCACCAACACCTCCACTTACATTCTCCGCCGATCTTCTTTCTACCTCCGTCACAGAACTGTCATTGATGTGATGTACAACTACATGATCTTAGTCAGTCTCGCTTTCCTCTCTCTCGTCGTCGTTGTCGTCTGTACCATCATCATCGTCTTCCGCCTCAAACTAACCGCAACGTGGCGTCGAGAAACAGTATCCAATATGACGTCAGTGGAGAAACAGGAAGTGAAGGTGACGCGGATGTTGGTGACCGTGTGTGCTGTGTATGTCACTTGCACAATTCCATCTGTGACTCGGGCACTGGCGTTATTCAGTCGTGTGCCTGGTTTTCTCATCTCTGGATATCTGTGTAATCTGTTTAAACTATCAGTAGCTGCGACTCATCTGTTTGAAGTAGTGAACGCTTCCAGCAATTTTCTCATCTACATTCGACAGAGTTCCCGCTATAAAGATACTCTCTGGAGGTTGTGTCCCACCCTGTTGAGCAGCGGTAAAAAAAAAGTAAGTGGCGACATCTAATGTGTTAAGTGTTGTGTTATGATGGTCATCAGCTCAGAATCACATCTGAACAGGAGTTTGCACGCAATATTAGAGGTTGTTCATTTACTTTTCCACAACTAAAGGTTTTTTTTTCGTAGAAGAAGCTCTAGAAACATATAGTCAGCAGACGGCTTCTAGAGAAGAACCCTGTCCCGCTCATGCAAGTGTTCAGGCCTGAGCTACCTAAAGTTTGAGGAGGCCTGGCTACATCCGTGGTATGAAACCTGGCTGCCCTTCCACCATCACATGACTTCCAATGGGTGCGTCAGGGATCAAATCCTCCTCTCTGTGTGGATATTCTGGCACCGCAAGGATTGGTCAACTTGTGCCAGATATATTAAGCACTCTGCACCCGACATTGTTGTAAGTGGGGAAATCTAAGCTTTATGAAGTTCATTTCTACTCTTCCTCGACCAGATCCAAGTGGAACTCTTCTCAGCTGCTTCACTCATTGCTGCGTGATCTCTGGTCCTTTCCTTTCCAGAAATCGAAAGCCGTTTCATGACATCAAGGGCAGATGCACCTGCACACACCTTCGCTCCAACCTTTATGGCAATGACTTAGCCCTAGGTCTTGAAGCCAGGTTCCCGAAGCTGCTAGCTTGAAAGGCATACTTATAGTCTTGAAGACGTGCGCTTTTTCCATTCTGCTTGTATATGCCAGCGAATTGAATCAGGTCATTTTATACAGACGGGGTCAAAGTATTATTCCCTCTATCGAGCCACTCTTGATGATTATTCCTGGGTGTTTTCCCCATTCAGGAAGGTGTGGCATCCATTGTCTGTCATCCACTCTATTCAGAAGATGCTACTTCTATGCTCAGTAAGTCACAACTGTTCCGGGTCGTGATTTGCTGCCTCCTGCCATGTGAGACTTGGCTGTTAGAGCTTCTCATGTCGCGGTTTCTCCTCTGGCTGTGTTAATCCCATGTGCAATCTCCTGCTTGACTTCTTTGAAATGCACTTCCGACGATGATGCTTGGCCCTGCTAGCCTTGCTGGAGTTCTTTCTAGATTCTTTGTCATTTGTTTCATCTTTCATCTACTTCCCTTTGCTTGATGTTTTGGCCTGTGATCACTACTTCAATTCTTTCGATCCCAGTCCATGTCTGTTGATTTCGTGTGTCTCGTTATTTCCTGAATCTTGTCACTCCCCAACTTTCCATTTTCTGCCAGTCTTCAGCCTGGCTAGATCGATCTCACAAACATTTCTCTTCAGTACTCAAAAAATGGTCAACAATAACATTGCTATTTTTTCCGCTTTGAATTACTTCACTATGAATTCAGGGTGAAGTGCAGCTTTGCTCAACAAAAAATGGAGCGCCACATCAGCGGGACAGGGTGGTCCGCTTAACGATTTCTTGTGGATTTGTTGATATTTCGCCTCCATCGATAATACTGGACTGGTGCTGACTGCAAGCAGACTTTGCATTTGCCGTGGAGGCAACACTGATGTATTAACCGCACGTTTTATCGCCTTTCTGTCATTTGCTTGCTTTCGTTTCCTCCCTACTTTTTCTTTACATTGTTCAAGAAGTTATCATACCACCTTCTAACGATCTTCGCTGGCATTGCTTGGTTTGCTGCCATGAATGTAAGTGTTTGCAGTGCATCTCTGTGCGTGAGTGTGTGTGTGTGTGTGTGTGTGTGTGTGTGTGTGTGTGTGTGTGTGTGTGTGTGTGTGTGTGTGTGTGTGTGCTTGCGTGCGTGCGTGCATGTGTGTGTGTGTGTGTGTGTGTGTGTGTGTGTGTGTGTGTGTGTGTGTTATGCGCACGCGCTAAAGAGTGAGTGTGCGTCTCTCTCTCTCTCTCTCTCTCTCTCTCTCTCTCTCTCTCTCTCTCTCTCTCTCTCTCTCTCTCTCTCTCTCTCTCTCTCTCTCTCTCTCTCTCTCTCTCTCTCTCTCTCTCTCTTGCATTTTCGCTCTTGACTATTCTGCGCCAAGTTTTTCTTGGGTCTCCCTCGACTTTTTTCCCCTAGTGTGTCCAGCAAAGAACAATTCTAGGCAGTGAGTTGGATGACATGCAACGAGCGTTTTCAATTACTTCTGTCGAGATGCCTGGATTGTCTCTTGTATCGTCATTATTCCTATTCGGCTGCAGAGCTGCATGCCGGAGACAGTATCTGGCCAGGAGGTCCTGAGGATACGCCACATGCGCTTGGTCTGAAACACATCCAACTTCTGCTCGATAGCAACGGTTATCTTCTGACACACCCAGACACATCCTTAGGACACTGCTTTTGAAGATCCTAATCTTCGTGTGGACGGTGAGACCAGTGCATCACTAAATGCTCTAAGCATTGCAGATGCTTTGTTTTACTGATTCTTTTGTTGATCTCCCGGACAGAGTCATGTTCTGCTGTCACCTCATCCCACACAGAAAAACTACGTCGACCAGTGGCCATCCGTTCACAGTGACTGGGTAGTTATTTTGGCGTCCTTCCCTACACGGACTTGTGTATTTTGGTAATTTGCCTTGAGTCCAACAGTGCTACCTGAGTCGCTGCAGCTCCCTGCAGTTTTCTGCAGCTCCCTGTTTTCTGGACTAGTCCAATGGACCTTGCCGCTTTCCATGAGTGACGCTGCGCATCAGCTATTCAACAGCCAAGCAAAACAGCATCTGTGACAGGACGCATCCCTGTCTGACTCTGGTGTCCACCTTCAACGACTCTGTCGTATCGTTGTTGTGAATGATACAGCGGTCGAAATTCCCGATCTGGATAATGTTGACCAGTTTCTTCAGGGTGTCATGGTGTCGGAGCATTTTCCAACGAGAGAGACACGTGACGATTCAAGCTGTCAAAAACCTTCTCAAAATCAACATGGCGCGAGATTGCTCGAAGATCTGACCAAGTACGAAGATGTAGTCAATGGCTGATTTTTTTCCTTGTCATAAGAACCAGACATTGATGAGAAAGCGAAGCAATGAGAAAACTTGACCCCAAGAAACTGTAGTGAAAGGGGCCATCGCAATCCCATGGGTGCACACTTTGTCACGTACTTTGGCCTACCTCCTTGCATTTAAAAGGGACTTGGCAAAGTGTGAGAAAAGTTGCCCTGACTCCATGATCTGGCCTAGCGTTTAGTAATTGTCTTGCCATTAACAGGTGATTTTCTTCTCATTTTAAAGAAGTCTGCACACCTATAGGACTCATTTGATGTGCCAGTATGTGGATAAACAGGACCATCGCTCAGTTCTTCGCCAGAGAGAGAGACAGAGAGAGAGAGAGAGAGAGAGAGAGAGAGAGAGACAGATACAGATACAGATAGACAGAGACAGACAGACAGAGATATATTTATTCTGCAGACAACAAACACAAATCAAAACAGGAACACACACACACACACACACACACACACACACACACACACACACACACACACACACACACACACTAAACACACTAAACACACTAAACACATATAAACACTCACAAAACAAAAAGACACGCGTGAACACACCCTCCCATACATACAAAGATGCACAAAAATCACACACACACACACACACACACACACACACACACACACACACACACACACACATGCACGCGCGCGCGCGCACGCACGCACGCACGCACGCACGCTCGCAGATACGAACACGGACACACACACACACACACACACACACACACACACACACACACACACACACACAGACGCGCGCACGCGCGTGCGCGCGCACCCACGCATACACTCATGCACACACACACACACACACACACACGCGCGCGCGCGTGCGCATGCACGCACGCACACACGCACGCTCTCACGCATACACTCATGTTAACACAAAAGCTAAGAACGATAATCCCGAGGAAAGCAATATTCCCACTGCCAGTAAAATACATGTTTAAAAGAACTGCTCGGAACAGGAAAAGAGTGAAATGAAAGGGAAAAAGAAAACGAACGGTAATTAAAACACTGTTTATTCAGGCCCATAATTTGTGTTTTTTTTTATGAGATATTACTGTTTGCATGTTCGTCCGCACACACACAACACAATGCGTCTTAAGTTACGTGGATAAAACTGCGATCATTTCCAAAATATAGAGAGGCGGAAAATCGGTTCTGTGTATAGAATAGCAAGTGTGTAGAAAAGCAGGAGCAAAACTCGAATAAACCTTCGACTCAGAAGAAGAAGAAGAAGAAGGAGAGGCAGAGAAGGGATGATCTGTACACAAAAGTGGCCATACATTAGAAAAAAGAAGAAAATCAAAATGTAGTACAATCACATGATACAAGAATTATTTAGTGAATGGTTCTGTGTCCTTTGCATTAACTAACTAATCAAACTTCATAAACATGGATACTCTGATGGAGGTAGACGTGACTTTTTTCGCACCATAGTCCATAATAACAACAATGCCTGAATATTTTCATCAGTACGTATGACATAACAGAACACGTCAACAACTGTCACCGAGAAACAATCAAAACACTAGGAAGCGGAGAAGTGCCCTTATCTGTTGGACAGAACTTACAGAGACCTGAAAAAAAAATCAGTGAATTTACGGTGAGCCCAGTACACTTGCTAATCATTGCTTTATTCGCTTCTGCGTGCAGGTACTCTGAAAATTAGATCACTAAACGTCGGATTTGCTTTAAAGATAGCGACAATCTTAGCGCCACAGTTTCAATCAGGAACGACTAGTGTATTCTTTGTGCTGACAAGCTCATGCAAATGTTTAGGCAATCTTGGTAAAAGCTTCACCAAAACTGTGACAAACGGGCAATGTTGGTGAGATGAATTTACCAAGACTGGGACTGACAAGCAATTTTCAGACCGTTTATTTACAAACAGTTTCATCAAGGACTATGGTCTATGAGGTAAAGATAAAGGTACGGTTGCTGGAAACCACGGACTGTAACTTGCAGGTAAGGTTGATGACAGTTTCGGTTGGATTTTAACTCAACAGCAATATTTGTGTATTTTTACAGATTAGAAACTGACAGACAAAATTGGTGACAATTTCACCTAAGGATTGTGTTTTGCTGCAAATGCTGGTAAGAGTTAGACTAAGCTTTAGACCTACAGGCTGTGCTAGTGAGGATGTCACCAAGACTGTGGCTTACATAAATGCTGGAAAAAAAGTCTCCGAACAATCGAGACTTACAGGCAATATTGATGACAGTTTCACTACGATTGTTACTTAGGGGCATTGTTGTGAACACACTTGCTGGTGCTAAGGACTTCTCTCTTCGTTACAACCACCATATATATGTTTATTTTGGTTTACTTATCCAGTGTGTAGTTCCACCTTTTATTCTATTTCATTTAAGTCTATCAGTCATGATGCTTTAGGAGAATAAGTTAAAAAGTGTGGGGGATAGAAGGCAGCTTTGATGAACTCCGTCTGAGGTATGACACCACTCTCCAATGGCACTATTTATGAGTATTGCACTGGTTGCACTGGAGTTGAGTTGTCTGATTGCGTGAATCAGATTTTTCCCTATGTTAAACTTCTTTAGTATGGTCCATAGTGCTACTGCCAGACTCTGACAAACGCCTTCTTGAAGTCTATGAAGAAGTGACAGAACTCTCATTAGTGTTTTGAGACGCTTTTCGCAAAGGGTACGCAAGTTAAATATCCGTTCATCGGAACTTCTGCCTTAGCGGAATACAATCTGTTCTCCAGTGATAATGATATCTGCTTTTGGCGGTAATCCATTTAAACTGATTTTGAGGATTATTTTGCTGGAATGGCTTATCAAACTGATGGTGTAATAGCTCTAGCAACGCGGGAGATTCCATTCTTGGGAGGAGGTAATAGGTGACTGGGTCCATGGCATGGGCCAGTCGCCTTTGTGTCAGGTTTAGTTGTGGATGGTAGCTGGGATATCGACTGCTGCATCTCTGCCATGTTTAAAAAGTTCTGCGGGGATGCTATCAATTCCTGCAGCCTTACCATATTTCAGCAACTTCAACTGCAGCAACGACCTATTTATGACAATCGGAAAATTATTGTTTTGCTCATTCTGTAGTATCAGCGCATCTGGACCTGC
This sequence comes from Conus canariensis, assembly GCA_033310375.1. NCBI lineage: Eukaryota > Metazoa > Mollusca > Gastropoda > Neogastropoda > Conidae > Conus > Conus canariensis. Next base: position 18,333,329 of record CM065742.1, on the reverse strand, counting down.
TGTGCTCTGTTTGTTTAGAGTTCAGAAAAATATTTAGTTCCTTAATTTCAAATAAAGCTTTCCCCCGGTTTGAGACTGTTCTAGGCTTTGATCTTTATGGTGCTGACTTGCTTTTGCTCATATTTGGTCAAGTCTTTTACAATCCTAGATGTTTTGAGATTTTCAAGGTTTTTTTCTTTTAACATCCTCGAACTGTTGTTTGATCCAGCTTCACCTTGCGGTTTTTTGTGCAACTGATCCTGTTGTTCATAGCGCTGTGTTTCTCCACCTCCTTTCTCACGTATTCATGTGGTTTTAAGATCCATCTAATATTACACATTTCCAAGACTACATGTGACCCACGGCTTTGACTACCATTAGTTTACTCCCAGCATCTCTGTCCCTGTTTGAGTCATTACTTGTTTGACATTGTTTATAAGGTCTTCAAGATCCTCTTTACATGGTATCAGCGGGGGCATCTTTTCCTGCCATAGGTGCTTGGAATTGTTGAGCGATGTCAGAATCTTTTAGTTTGAATCATTTGAACTTCAGACAGTTACCCCCCCCCCCCCACCCCTCACCCCTCCATCTTCTCATTGACCTTCAATACAACTTAAAATTTCATGACTAGGCCGTGGTCACTAACCTGGTCAGCTGAAAGAAATGTCTTAGTTCTGGCTTTATTAACACCAGACTTGTTTCCACTGCTCACAAGACTGTTGTCTATCTGCCTGTCATACCAGCTGTTCACAAGACTGTTGTCTATCTGCCTGTCATACCAGCTGTTCACAAGACTGTTGTCTGTCTGCCTGTCCTACCAGCTGTTCACAAGACTGTTGTCTAACTGCCTGTCCTACCAGCTGTTCACAAGACTGTTGTCTATCTGCCTGTCCTACCAGCTGTTCACAAGACTGTTGTCTATCTGCCTGTCACACCAGCTGTTCACAAGACCGTTGTCTATCTGTCTGTCACACCAGCTGTTCACAAGACCGTTGTCTATCTGCCTGTCATACCAGCTGTTCACAAGACCGTTGTCTATCTGCCTGTCATACCAGCTGTTCACAAGACGTTGTCTACCTGCCTGTCACACCAGCTGTTCACAAGACCGTTGTCTATCTGCCTGTCATACCAGTTGTTCACAAGACCGTTGTCTATCTGCCTGTCATACCAGTTGTTCACAAGACCGATGTCTATCTGCCTGTCATACCAGCTGTTCACAAGACCGTTGTCTACCTGCCTGTCATACCAGCTGTTCACAAGACCGTTGTCTATCTGCCTGTCATACCAGCTGTTCACAAGACTGTTGTCTATCTGCCTGTCATACCAGCTGTTCACAAGACTGTTCTCTATCTGCCTGTCATACCAGTCGTTCACAGGACTGTTGTCTATCTGCCTGTCCTACCAGCCATGTAGGGCGTGCAAAGTCCAGCGTCAGGATGCTTTAAACTAGGCAATAAGAACCAAGCTAACATCACTCGTAAATTCTGACCGAAATAGTCCCATATATAATTACCGGTCTTATTGGGTTTCCTTCTGTCTTGTGGAGCAACTTAATCAGCTTAGGCATTCCAGCCACCCTGAACGTTGAGGAATTCTTTCTTGTCGACCTTGTTGATGACTGTTTGAAGTTGAGTGCTGACTTCTTCAATCTAGTTATCACCATAGTCTGATGTGGGAATGTATATATATGCACAACCCGATATGTTGATCGCAGACGGACGGCCACGATCTTGCTGGCAACAGGCTAGCTTCCCAGTACAGAGTTCTTGCTGACTAAAAACACCATTCTGTTTACGCGTTTGTCTCCGTTGCCAGTGCAGTACAAGACATGTCCTTCTTTTGTCTGTGATTCTCCAATATTCGTCCACTTGACTTCACAGACGCCGAGTCATGACGATTTGTCCATTTACAGGGGTCAGTTCTCCCAGTTTTCCAACCTGCCTGATAAGTGTTGGTATTTTCCAAGTGGCGAATGCGAAGCTGTTCCTTCTAAGATATTCTCTGGTTTACCTCCAGTAGTGTACTTTTCAAGTCCGCACTGGTGCGGGTCGACGGATGGTGCGGACATTGTTTAAGCGGGCCGTGACCGATTCGGTGTGGTTTTTCTATATTTCTCTTTTACACAGCGTATCATGACACTCCGCCATGTGAATGAGTCTCTGTTCAGTTCTTCCTCTTATCCAGGTAGGGCTTTCTGAGTTTGTTACTGGGACGTTCACTTTCCACCGTATCTGGTAAGATGGTTGTTGTCATTGTCTTGTTGTTGTTGCTGTTGTTGTTGTTGTTGTCGTTGCTCTTTTCGTTGTTACTATTGTTATTGTACTTATAGTTGTTGTTGCTATTGCTGTTGTTGTTCTTGTTGTTGTTGTTGTTGTGGTTGCTACTATCATCATCATCATCATCACCATCATCACCATCATCATTATTACTATCATTATCATTATTATCATTATTGTTATTAATATTATCATTATTATTATCATTATTACGATTATTATTATCATCATCATCGTTAGTAGTATTATTGTTATTGTTGTTGTTAATGTTGTTGTTGTCATTGCTGTTGTTGTTCTTGCTACTGATGGTGCTGCTGTTGTTGTTGTTGTTCTTCTTCTTCTTCTTCTTCTTCTCCTCCACCTCCTGCTCCTCCTGCTCCTCCTCCTCCCCCTCCTCCTTCTTCTTCTTTCTATTACTACTATTATCATCATAATCATTATGATTATCATCATCATTATCATTGTTATTATTATCATTGTTATTATCATAAGATGTAGTTGTAAGGTACTACAAGAAATAATCGTAGTATGATAATCACTGAGATTAGTTACAAACCCGCATCCTCGTTTATAAATCGAGCTTTAGGCACTGTACAATTCCCACTTTGATTTACACAAAGCCTTGGCTACCTAAGTAGAGCCGACTGAAGAGCTGATTGCTGGCGCTACAGTCTGTCCTTCCCCATGTCATCCACACCAATACAAGTTACTCACTTTTTCACTCTTTGATTTTTCATGAAGGATTCATGTTGTGTACATATGTGTCACCAACACCAACACGGTCAACCCACCAACACGGTCAAACTAGCCTTTTTTTGAAAGTTGGTTATGGAATTTATACATGTGCGATATGTTATGCCTGCCTTGATGCACATTACCTCGGGTTAAGACTCAATGTAAGGATACTTCGGAAAAAAAAAGTCAAAACCAATATTAGCTCTGCGGGGAAAAATCCTATAACGACACGACCTGGAGGAGCCCCAAACCCGCAACCCCAGGACAGCCAGGGTCAAGAGTCTGGCGCTCCACCCACTGAGTTATGCTAAAACACCATTGATGGTTCTGGTCAGGGAGCCATGACAAGGCACATGCACCCAGCAGACAAGCTCACAACGACTTGGATGAATGCAATTGAAGGTTCTTGTCTGTCGGTGTATGCCTGAGACAGTCATTAGATCGATATGAGATGTAGAAAGGGCGCCAGTAACATCCATTTCCTAAGGCTTTGACTCTCTCTCTCTCTCTCTCTCTCTCTCTCTGCGTGTGTGTGTATGTGCGTGCGTGCGTGCGTGCGCGCGCGCGCGCACGCGCGCGCGTGTGTGTGTAGCTTTGCTGTCGGTGTTCACCGGTCTTGTTCACGCATAAAGATGAATACCGCCTGTGGCCGATAAAAAAAAACCCATATCAATTGCAAAAGTAGATAACTGTTCTCTATGTACAGTGAAACGTCACATCAAATGTCAAGAGTTTTGACTGATGTAATAACAGAACTGACATGAATAAAAAAAACATTCAGGTAAGATCAAGACAATTTTTAGCCATTTCTTTAATCCTCTACGTTCCATACATCGCAACACACGGCCAAATCAGGCAAGACTGGATGTCTACTGTGGGGAAGCAGAGGAACTCATGATGTTATTTTAGTAAAAAAAAAATCTGCATATTAACATCCTGACAAAGTGTTTATGAGACGAAACATTTTTGT
>CM065742.1:18306869-18326869 GCA_033310375.1 Conus canariensis | reverse complement strand
GAGAGAGAGAGAGAGACAGAGAGAGACAGAGAGAAAGAGACAGAGAGAGATACAGAGAGAGACACACAGAGAGAGAGAAACAGAGAGAGAGAGAGAGAGAGAGACAGAGAGACAGAGAGAGGAGAGAGAGAGAGAGAGAGAGACAGAGAGAGAGAGAGAGAGAGAGAAATTTTGAACGATTAGGAAAGCAAATGTTCGGATCAATACAAATTCCACTTTTGTCAGGTTGGTGTTACTATTATTTAGAAGTTACGAGGCGTATTGATGAAACGTGTGCTAGGGTTAGGGTTTGTGGAAGTAGAACATTCCCTCTGTGTTGAAACCGAAAACCCAGAGGGGGAAACCATAATGGCGCAGAGAAGAAACCTTTGGCTCCACCTAGTGGAGGGAGAAAATCAGGTGAGTCACAGAAGTTCAAGGCAATGTGTAGGAAATGTAGGATTAGACATTGGATTTGTAGTGTAAGGCAGAAGGACATATGTTTGTAGGAAATATAGGATTAGACATTGGATTTGTCTGAAGGAAGTGGGTTTGCAGGAAAGATGGGGAGCACATTAAAACATGTATTTCACTATTCATAAAGTTTAAAGCATTGTGTGTGTGGGGGGGGCGGCAGGGGGGGGAACGGTGGATGCAGAAATGTCGTGGGAGGGGAGGAGGGGGGAAAACTTCAGGTATCATCCTCCTCAGCTGTCCTGCACGCAAACCAACAAAATCCCAAATACATGCAGATACGCAAACAAATAACTAAACAACATTTGAAGCAGCAGCAACAACAACAGCAACAACAACTTAGCCCAGAAAACTTGTGCATTTTGTTCATCAACTTGTAGTTCGCTGGACCTACGGGCGAGTAAAATGTCACATCTCAGTTAATCTGTTAGAGATGAAATAAGTTCAGATAGGAATGAATCGGAGAAGGGGTGGGGGGGGGGGGGGTACAATGTATGTCTGCCCAGATTATACTTAGGCTACAACTCTTTCTCTCTTTAACGAACTGTAAAATAAATATAGGGTCGTATTTCGGAACAAACCATAATAAATTAAAATAATTCTGGCTTTGATACAGTGGGATAATGTAGAATAAATACATATTGGTTAATTCAAAAAATGATATAGGCAATGTGTTTTCGAAAAAAATATGAATACGGATATTGATTCAGATTTAGGCCTAAGCCTGTACTAAAGAAGGAATCAAGTACAGAACATGTATGAACAAAAATACAACAATTATTTCAAACATTATATCAAAAGCATCTTTTCCTCTCCCACCTCTACCCCCCCCCCCCCACTCCTTCCCGTCAACCCCCCACACACCCCAGACCGACCCACGCATAGCCGCAGACCTTCCAGTACGTCACACCTTACCATGGTTATTCCACGGGCACTTCCTCCTTCGCAGTGTTCCTGGCCCTCTGCCAAGCAAAGAAGGCGGCCACAAGTAAGACCACCAGCACCATCACGGCCAGGAGCAGCCATATCTCCCAGATAGGTCTGGAGGCTGTGAACGTGCAGGCGGAGGCTACACAGACATTGATGAACAGCAGTGGAACTTCCCCAAAGATCCTACAAATAAGTTCTGTTGAGGACATTTATAAACTGTAGTAGAATTTCCTCAAAGAGCCTGCAAATAAGCCATGTACAGGGCATTACTAAACTGCAGTGGAACCACCTCAAAGGTCCTGCAAGTAAGTTCTGTATAGGACACCATAAACTGCAGTGGAACTTCCTCAAAGATCCTGCAAATATACTCTGTAAAGGACATTACTAAACTGCAGTGGAACTACCTCAAAGGTCCTGCAAATACATTATCCATAGGACACCATAAACTACAGTGGAACTACCTCAAAGATCCTACAAATAGGTTCTGTATAGGACATTAATAAACTGTAGTAGAAATCCCTCAAAGATCCTGCAAATAAGTTCTGTACAGGACATTACTAAACTGCAGTGGAACTACCTGAAAGATCCTGCAAATAAGCTCTGTATAGGACACCATAAACTTCTGTGGAACTTCCTCAAAAATCCTGCAAATACGCTTTCTACAGGACATTACTAAACTGCAGTGGAACTACCTCAAAGATCCTGTAAATACGTTCTGTATAGGACACCATAAACTACTGTGGAACTACCTCAAAGTTCCTACAAATAAGTTATGTACAGGACATTACTAAACTGCAGTGGAACTACCTCAAAGATCCTGCAAATAAGTTCTGTATAGGACACCATAAACTACAGTGGAACTACCTCAAAGATCCTACAAATAAGTTCTGTATAGGACATTAATAAACTGCAGTGGAACTACCTCAAAGATCCTACAAATAAGTTCTGTATTGGACATTTATAAACTGCAGTTGAACTACCTCACAAATCCGACAAATAAGGTCTGTATAGGACATTACTAAACTGCAGTGGAACTACCTCAAATATCCTAGAAATAAACTCTGTATAGGACATTTGTAAACTGCAGTGGAACTTCCTCAAAGATCCTGCAAATACGCTCGGTATAGGACATTTATAAACTGCAGTGGAACTACCTCAAATATCCTAGAAATAAGCTCTGTATAGGACATTTGTAAACTGCAGTGGAACTTCCTCAAAGATCCTGCAAATACGCTCGGTATAGAAGTAAGGTTGTTTGTTGTTGGCGGATCATTCTAATGCAGGCAAAAACCAATACAGAGAGTGTTGACCACTACCATATCACCTATCCACTCTCCTCTCCTTACCCCCACCACCATCTTAACCATAATCATTACCACCGTCACCACCACCACCACCACAACAACATAATCATCCCGATGTCAACTACCGCAGTTACCAAAACCATTGTCACTGATATAAGCCATCAACACTTATGTCACCACAGCAACCATCACCACTTATTAACGCGACCATAGCAACCATCACCATCACCACCACAACCATCACCGTTACTTCTAGGATCATCACCACTACAAACTACCACCGCAACCTCTACAATCACAGTCCTGATACCACCACAACCATCATCATCGCCTCCACAACCGATACCATCACTTGCACAACCGTCACCAGCACCATCATCATCAACACCATCCAGCATCACCACCGCCACAATTACCACCATGACCTTTATCATCACGACCATGATGCTACAACAACCATCACTTTCGCAACAATCTCCATCACCATCATCATTACCACCATCCAGCATCACCACCACCACAATATCACCATCACCATCATCATTACCACCATCCAGCATCACCACCACCACAATCACCATCACCATCATCATCACCACCATCCAGCATCACCACCACCACAATCACCATCACCATCATCATCACCACCATCCAGCATCACCACCACCACAATCACCATCACCATCATCATCACCACCATCCAGCATCACCACCACCACAATCACCATCACCATCATCATCACACCATCCAGCATCACCACCACCACAATCACCATCACCATCATCATCACCACCATCCAGCATCACACCACCACAATCACCATCACCATCATCATCACCACCATCCAGCATCACCACCACCACAATCACCATCACCATCATCATCACCACCATCCAGCATCACCACCACCACAATCACCATCACCATCATCATTACCACCATCCAGCATCACCACCACCACAATCACCATCACCATCATCATCACCACCATCCAGCATCACCACCACCACAATCACCATCACCATCATCATCACCACCATCCAGCATCACCACCACCACAATCACCATCACCATCATCATCACCACCATCCAGCATCACCACCACCACAATCACCATCACCATCATCATCACCACCATCCAGCATCACCACCACCACAATCACCATCACCATCATCATCACCACCATCCAGCATCACCACCACCACAATCACCATCACCATCATCATCACCACCATCCAGCATCACCACCACCACCACAATCACCATCACCATCATCATCACCACCATCCAGCATCACCACCACCACAATCACCATCACCATCATCATCACCACCATCCAGCATCACCACCACCACAATCACCATCACCATCATCATCACCACCATCCAGCATCACCACCACCACAATCACCATCACCATCATCATCACCACCATCCAGCATCACCACCACCACAATCACCATCACCATCATCATCACCACCATCCAGCATCACCACCACCACAATCACCATCACCATCATCATCACCACCATCCAGCATCACCACCACCACAATCACCATCACCATCATCATCACCACCATCCAGCATCACCACCACCACAATCACCATCACCATCATCATCACCACCATCCAGCATCACCACCACCACAATCACCATCACCATCATCATCCACACCCCCCCATCCAGCATCACCACCACCACAATCACCATCACCATCATCATCACCACCATCCCACATCACCACCCACCACAATCACCATCACCATCATCATCACCACCATCCAGCATCACCACCACCACAATCACCATCACCATCATCATCACCACCATCCAGCATCAACCACCACATCACCATCACATCAATCACCACCATCCGCATCACCACCACCACAATCACCATCACCACATCACATGCATCACCACCACCACAATCACCATCACCATCCCATTGCCACAGAAGCAGACAAAACCAGCCAACAGCACCATGCTTCACTGACCAATGACGACCGAGCTCTCCCTCCTGACGTCAGAGACACGGGGGTTCCAAACAGAACACGTGATTCTGTCGCCGTCAGGGACTGCTCCGGCGGGGAACGTAATGGCGTCACAGTAGGCGCCGTGGTGTTGAGGGGTACAGCTGACGTGGCGGACGCTGTACGGCACTCCCAGCCACTCCAGGCGGGGCTTGGGGTTGGTGTCTGCCACCAGACACTGCAGGCTGAAGCGGTGTACGTTGATGGGGTCTTCGGTCATCACGCTGATGATGGACACGTCGCCGGGACCGTCTGAAAACACACACACACACACACACACACACACACACACACACACACACACACACACCACGCACGCACGCACGCACGCACGCACACGCACACACACACACACACACACACACACACACACACACACACGCACGCACGCACGCACGAACATACGCACGCACGCACGCACGCATGCACACACATACGCACGCACGCACACACACACACACACACACACACACACACACGCACACACACACACACACACACCACACACCACACACACACAACCACACACACACACACACACACACACACACACACACACACACACACACACACACACACACACTGATGCTCCATCTTTAGGCTGACATGCAGCCACGCATTAATCAATACAATTTTGAATTCGGTTCACCTGCCATCATTTCTGTTGCTCAAATCACTCAACTTAGCGAACGTTCTGCGAACAGAAAAGAAGAAAACGCTTATAGACCAGAGAGAGAATTATAAATGAAGCAAAGAGGCGTGAACAAGGGAAACAATTCCTGTCGCTCGAAACTAATGCTACTGATTGTTATATGATGACACTGAAGGATACTCAAGAGAGCGTAGACTCCCACCAAAGTTGAACAAATCTTTGAACCGCCGTTTAACTTGAATCCGACAACAGATCCTTACCAAAATTGAACAGGCTCGTCGTTGGATCTTATCACATATTTCGTCCGATAACCAAATCATGACCAAAATCCGTCCGGATCGATTCCGCAGTTTTGATGTAATTTTGCTGACAGATAGACAGACAAACAAACAGACGCGGGTAAAAATATAACCTCCTTGGGGAGATAACAAGGTGGGTGATATTGTACATGGCGAACATGGTGACACGCTGCATCAGTTTGGAGTTATGATTGAAGCCATTGTTTGACATGGAAGCAAACGTGACTTTCCTATCAGAATAGATACAAGTAACATTTAAACAGAAAAAGCTATACAGTACAACTTGGGAGATGACAAACTGATTAAGCCAGTCACGCTGAAAAAAAAATGACGAAGATGCGACATTTCCCTTATCTCATCCACAGTAATAATGTCCGAGTGTTTTCAGCTGTACCTAGGGCGTCACAAAATGATGAAGCCAACAACTTTGCCTGATCAAATACAAGGTGAACCACTAACACTCAGAAGCAATGAAGCACCTTTCTTGTCTCTCGGACAGAACTTGGAGATAGTCTAAAAGATAAGGTGTTCATGATTAATCCATAATTTCATTTGCCGTTGCTTGCATGTGGATTCAATGATCCAGCTAAGAAAAAGCCAACTTTGCAGGTAACAGAGCCACCATGCGGGTCACACAATTTTCATTAGAAACGACCATTCTGTGCAGTACGTTAACAATCTTATGGAAAACAACACGTGATCCTAGGACAGATTCACCAAGATTGTGAGTTACTTAGATTGTGACTAGCAAGCAATATCAGCTCAGCTTCACGTGAATCGTGACTTATAGGCACATTATTATTATTCTTCTTATTATTATTATGAATACTTATATATATATATATATATATATATATATATATATATATTTCTTTACAGTTTCACGGAACACTATATTTTACTAGCAAGATTGGAGACAGACTCACTGACAACTGTGGTATAAAGGCAATGCGGTGACTATTTCACCAGAATTGTGTCTGGTATACATTCTTAGGATCAGTTCCAAAGAACTTAGTCAAAATGCATTGTCGGTGATAAGTTTCCACCTGGATGTGACTTTAGGGCAATGGTGGCGACTGTTTCACTATTATTAGGACAGACAGGCAATGTTGGTGACTATTCCTCTAGGACTGGGACGTACAGAAAAATGTTGGTGATAATTTCACTGGACTTACAGAAAAAAGGGTAATAATTTCACCAGGATTGTGATTTACAATGTTAATGACGATTTCATTAGGACTCTCAGAAAAAAAAATGGTGGTAATAATTTCACCAGGATTGTGATTTACAGACAATCCTGGTGACAGCTTCACCAGGACTGGAACTTACAGGCAACGTTAGGAGCAAACTGGGCGCTGGAAAAGACTCCGTTCTCCGTGACGACCACACACTGGAAGGGCAGGCCGCTGTGATGAGGACTGAGGAGCAAGGCATCCAGAGACAGGATGAGCCGGGACGCAGAGTCTGACTGACCCGAGCTGGACTCATTGAGTACCACGTGACCGTCGGGGTCAATCCAGAGCAGAGTCCAGTTGTGCGAGGGCTGGTCCTTCGGTGAGAAGGTGCACGTGCACACAGAGCCACTGTCAGCTGTGACGTAGTCATCGACTGTCGCGCAGCCGCTTAGAACTGGCTGCGCTGGAAACACAATCGCCATTCTAACATCATTATTGTCGCCGTCGCTTTCAGTATTATGAATGTGATCATTATACAAAGAACAAGGGAGGCAACTTGCCTCTTTGTCTAACACGCTACGTGCGTCAAGGTCTGTTCAGGGCAGCTAGTCCTGAACAGGGAGATGGTGCAGAGGGGCAAAGGATAGTACAACACTATTTTTGTCTCAACGATTTAATCAACTTTCTCTGGATGGATGGTGGTGGCACCCTCCAACGGGGGACGTTCACCTACGCTGGTTTCACGACAAAACAATCATGTCTGTGAGTATGAGGAGGAGGGAGATAATAGGCAGTGTCCTGCGTGTGTTGGATGAGAACAGGGAGCCCCAAACATCGCCGGAATGTCCCGGCAGTAATCAGTGCCGTCCATGGTGTTTTGCCGCATGACGACCGGACAGCGAATGCTCCTTTTGGCTCTAAACTGGCGAAGTAAATGTGGCTTCATAGATGTCAGTTATCGTAGTACTAACATACAGGCCATGGTGGATACAGCTTCACAAGGATTGTGGACTTTACAGAAAAAACTAGGGCTTGTTTCTCCCGGATTGGAATTTACAGGCGGGTTTCGGAACAGTTGCCAAAGGATTGTGAATTGCAGGCAATGTTGCCAACACTGCCTCTAGATTTGTAACTTACATTAGGAACAGTTCCCAAAGGATTATGACGCACAGGAAACACTGGAGAGTTTCAACGAATTGTGAGACGCAGACAATGTTTGGGACAGTGTCAACAGCACTGTGACTTACCAGCAATCTTGGGGACGAACTGGTTGCTGGAGAAGACCCCCTTCTCCGTCAGGACCATGCAGTCAAATTCCTGGCCACTGTACTGGGAGCCGAGAAGCGAGACGCCCAGGGAAAGGCTGAGCTTGGAGGAGGTGTGGGGCAGACTCGAGCTGTCCTCACTGAGTACCATGTGACCATCGGGGTCTTTCCAGGCCAGAGTCCAGAGGTGTGGCGGCAGACCCTTCAGGGAGAAGGTGCACGTGCATACTGTGCCGCTGCTAGCTGTGATGATCTCATCGGCTGCCACGCAGTTTTCCAGCTTTGGTTTAGCTGGGGACGACATGACAACACATTTTGTGAGGAAGCAGATTCAGATCGTTTTATCGTATTCATTTTAGATTTGATCCATGTACCATAAAGTGAAAAATACTGAAAGAGCCGGAACTACTGATCAGCTGTTCAGTCTGTGGAGGTTTTACAAGGGATGTGGGGGCAGCTCACTTCCTTGCTTTTCATTCCCTCTTTCAGTCCTTCGCTGGCTGCCGTGGGAGGTCCTCGCATTTTCATTTTGAGACCTTGGTAGAGAGAATACTACAGAATCATAAGTAATACATCTCCAGCCCCACCCCCACCCCCTTCCCCTGCTCTCCAGCTATGTCTTTTCTATCAGAATTATTGCCCATCATTGTCTTGATAATGGAAGAATGGTTTGCCTGCATTTGTGTTCCCTCACTATTCACAGACACAGACACACACACACACACACACACACACACACACACACACACACACACACACACATACACACACACACATAATACGTGTGTGTGTGTGCGTGTGTGTGTGTGTGTGTGTGTGTGTGTGTGTGTGTGTGTGTGTGTGTGTGTGTGTGTACATACATACAGAGGTAGACAGACAAACAGACAGACAAACGGATAAATGAAAGAGTTGATGCTTCCTCGTAATGCATCCTCCCTATCTATCTATATCATCTGCATGCCCCCACCCCACCCCACCTCCCTCCCCTCCCTCTAAAGAAAAATAAATTGTCCGGAAAGGGGCAAGGACAGAGCAGGGTAGGAAATGAGGACACAACTCACGTGGATATTCCAGAGTATATCTGGCTTGCTGATACCACTGTGGGAAATCGGAGTTGGCCACCTGGCAGACGATGACTTCACCGTCGAGCGACTTCACGGGGCGCAAGGTAAGCGTCTGCCTGAAGGTCAGATTGTCTCCCTCTACGAGCGGCCCGATCACAGCGTCAGCCGGAGCATTCTTCCAGGTGAAGGTCATGGCGAGGTCACCCACAGCCACACAGGTCAAGGTCATTGGGCTTTTTTCGTCATCCGGCATGTATTTGGCAGAGCTTTTGATGCTTACTTTGGTGGGCACACCTGCGTGAATAGAGTGGTGGGGATGGGAGGGGGGGGGGGGGGGGGGGGAAGGATCACAAAATCAACGTTGAACTCAAAACTGAAGAAGGTATTCAGCACACATGGCCTGTTCTTCCAATTGTTCTTACTATACAATGTCATGTGTGCCAGGTATAATGAAATTAAGAAGATATTCCTTGGGGAATAATCACACCTAATTAAAAAAAAATGTATACAGATCAACATCAAGTAATTATCAAATCCGGCAGACTGTCCATCCATGCATGATTTTTTTTTTCTATCAATACCCTTTTGTACGTACATGGTTCTATGCTTGATTTCTTTTTATGTGCTTGTTTCGTTTCTTTATGTCTCTCTTTAAAAAAATGATGAAAACTTTGCGCACTGTCCTCTTTCTGCGCACCTGTAAGCTCTAATATTATGTGATTAAAATAAAAAGAAAGAAACGTTAAAAAAAAAAAGAAGAAGAAATAGAGGTAGCAAAACAACAGCGACCAATCACTTAAACACAACAAAATATCAAAAATAGCTAAAAGAAAAAGAAAACCCGTCCATCTACACAAAGAAAAGACACATATTCAAGGAAATGATTGATGCTCCCACATGGAGACATACATGCGTATCTCTTAATAATAATATACGCATACATCTTCGGGATCTAAAGAATAACCAGAGAGAGAGAGAGAGAGAGAGAGAGAGAGAGAGAGAGAGAGAGAGAGAGAGACAAGACAAAAATTCTTTATTTACGAGGATAACAGATAAGCACTGATGTGTTTTTTTACATCCAGTCCTCGCCCTGAGTAGGGTCAACAATGCAAAATAAGATAAGGCAACAAACGAAGCATGTAAAAAGTGACTGGAACTACAATACGACACGAAACAAAAGGTAAAATGGAAGAGAGAGAGAGAGAGAGAGAGAGAGAGAGAGAGAGAGAGAGAGAGAGAGAGAGAGAGAGAGACAGACAGAGCGAAAGGAAGACAGGGACAAAGAGGCGAGAGTGGGTGCGGGAAAGAGCATTAGAACAATCTGACAATCAAAAAATTCCAAGGAGATGCAAGACAATCGATTTTGAAGCACCAGGAGGAAAAATGAAAATAAGCACAAATGGGGGAGGGGGGGGGGGTGCATAATGATAGCCCAGTCACGACTGGGGGGGGGGGGGGGAGAGAATGTCATATAGATTAAAAATCAAGTCATTCCAGCAGAACCGTGAGAGAGAGAGAGAGAGAGAGAGAGAGAGAGAGAGAGAGAGAGAGAGAGAGAGAGAGAGAGAGAGAGAGAGTCGCATAAGAATACAAGCATAACGACATAATGACAAGAGGGCATGAAGTAGTAGGAAACACACACACACACACACACACACACACACACACACACACACACACACACACACACACACACACACAGGTACTCACATAAGACATACGTACTAAACAGAATAACATGTGCATTTCAAGTACAAAACACTTTCTGAATAGTCAGGTTCATACATAAGGCAAAGAGGGTGGTGGTGGTTGGTGGTGGATTTATGGCGGAGTATGCAAGTACTGGTACATAAGATGGTTGAAATAATGGTGTTTGAAGGTTGATATACACTGGTGTTGTTTGGTTGATTCAGGGAGCGAGTTCCATTGACAGGAACTTGAATATGTTAAACTGGATTTGAATAAGTCAATTCTAGGAACGGGGACATGAAATTTGGGTAGAGTCCTTGAGGAATTAATTGAGAATCTGTGAACTAATTTGAGGGTGCCTTCCCAGACACAATCTTGTGCTTTATGATCCCTTTGCTGTATTCTAATCTCGGACTTAAGGGGAAAACTTGAATCTTTTTATAGTCCAAGTCCAGAAGACTACTGCTTTTTAGGAGGACTAATTTGAGTGCTCGCTTGTGTAGGCTTAGCAATGGTTTGAGGGTGTTAGCGCTAGCAGAGTCCCATAGAGTAGACCCATAGTCTATGTATGATTGAATATGAGTTTGAAAAAAGAGCTTGCGTGAATGCAGGTCGAGGAAGCGTTTGATTCTGGAGAGTTGATAAACTTTCTGTGAATTTTTTTTCTGCACAGTGAGGTTATGTGAGCTTGCCAACTAATATTGTTATCAATTGTTATTCCTAGCACTTTGAGGAATGTAACCTGTTCAACGGACTCATTTTTAAGATGTACAGGAGGCAACTTAATAGAGAGAGAGAGCACTAAGGAAGAGACGGAGATGAACGTAGCCAAACAAATGTTTGGACCACATGCAGCAGACAGTTTAAAAATCATCAAAGAGAAAGCAAACCAAACAGCAGTAAAACATTCGTTTGGAAACGTAAATTGTAACATCGTCAATGGCAAAAAAGACTAATTGTACAAAACATAGCATCAGTCATTTTTCAGCTAATATGTCAAACTAAGCTGGTTGAAACACGTTTAGCACAGAACGCTTTTTCTTTTCTTTTATAAATGCTCTTGTTATTTTACATTTGTAACGACGCATTGGTACATGAGGATTGAATACAGTACTCCACACCAGCTAAACCATACGGCTACAATATAGAATTGAAAAAAAGGAATGGTATGATACATGTGCTCAAAACAACCAATGCCTTTCATATATGTGGAGCCTAGTCAATTGCTGGAACTTGCAGGTCAGAAGTTGTTGCCGACACCATTTTTAGCGCCTTTGTTAACAGAATGTTTTTACCTACCAGCGATCAGGGGTCGGTAAACTGCCTTGGAGTACACCCCGTTTTCGTTGGCAGCGACACAGGCGAAGGGCAGGCCATTGTAGTGGATGAGGGAGGGGGGCAAGGCCAGGCTGAGGGTGGTCTGGACAGATGTCTGATTGAGCAGCGTCCTGCCTAGCGGGTCAGTCCAGGTGAGTGTCCACGTGTGATTGAACGGAGCTGTCGGGGAGAAGTTGCACGTGCAGGCGACTTTGTCACTGGCGGTTATGAACTTCGGCTGCTTTGTGCAGTTCACAAGAACTGCCTCCTCTGTACAACACAGAAATCAACATGAGTCGATGCGTACACCCACACAGACGCTTACCTAAATGCAACAGGCATTGCGTTTGAACAAGATGAGGAATATTTGCACAGTACTCTATTTACATTTGTTTTGGGAGGGGAGGAGGGGAGGAGGAAGAGGGGCAGGATGGCGGGTGGAGGGAAACCCATCGGTCGCCCTGGCGCAGAGGTTAGTGTCACATACTGCGACCCAGGAGGCCGTGGGTTCAATTTCTGTCAGGCCCGTTATTTGGGGGATTTTCGGCGCCGACTGGCTCCTATCCAGCGCTGAATTCTCTATGGACTCAAACGGCTCAAATGGGAAAAAAACTAAACCATACACTCCAGTTTCATCCACTAAATAGATAACAGTTGTTGCTTAAATTTCAACAGATCACTTCATAGGTAACAGTGTTGCTAAAATTTCCTGACCAACACAGCAGGTATCTGTATCTCTCGGGCCAGGTTGGCACCGGCATATACTGCGATAGGCAGCACACACTACAGGCCTGTCATATGATCTGTACCGAAATGAAGCTCAAAGAATCACTTTCATCATCCTTATCCTCCTCCTCCTCGTCGATCAGCTTTGCCAAAAAAAAAAGAAGAAAAATGAAAAGAAAGAAAAGGCCCAGATTCTGTGTCCCTTTATGCCCTGCCCTCATGGTGGCCTCAGCTTAGATTCCCTCTCCATGCCTCTATACCCTCGGCCAGCTCGTGTCAAGATCGTCGGTACTAGCATGCTCATGGGGATTGTCTTTGGGCGGACGCTGTGGCGCCCTCCTGAGGGATTGGCTCATGCACGCTGGCCTCACAACTAAGCGATAATTTCATCAGCAGGGGCTTAGTAGGTGATGTTCTGCGCTCATTAATTTAACGCCATCAAAATGACTCGGCAGTAGTGTGCCGTCTCTTCCTGTGGGCTCTTCACCTTTTGCCGCTCCAATTTGTCATATATTGTATCATTTTGTGTTATTGTTATCAATCAAATTCTCATTGCCTGTGGGATGGGTGTGTAAAGAGTATCTACACACACCAGAAGCTTAGAGTCTCTTGTTGTTCCATATCTTTATTGTCCAATTTTCCCTTTCAGTGAATCGAGACATATTTAAATCAAATGAGATCAAATTCACTTCAAAGTCATCTCTATCGGTCTTTTCGTGTGGATTGTTGTTGAATGGAAGCCATGGCGCCTTTCCGAATGGTAGGTGTACACTCCATCACACCGGTACTGCAAGCAACTCGAGCATTGCCATTTCCATGCAGTTTCGTAGGCAGCGTTCTGTGTACGCGCATGATAAATCACAGGAAGCACCACTAAAATCGGCACCATGTTAAGTCGGCAGCAGTGCAGTGTCCCCTCCTGTGGGCCACCTCATGGCAATGTTATGTTGATGGCTGCCTGTCGACTGCCGAAGAGGGAAGGCAGCAGTGCAGTGTCTCCTCCTGTGGGCCACCCTCATGGCAATGCTATGTTGATGGCTGTCTGTCCACTGCCGATGAAGGAAGGCAGCAGCAGGACGAGCGTGAGAATGGCTGGGGTACACGGGGAGCCAAAATCAGCGGCATAGAAGCAATACATGTGAGAGGGCTCGGGGGATGAGGCAACACGCGCACACACACACACACACACACACACACACACACACACACACACACACACACACACACACACACACGTGCGCGCGCGCACACACACTTGCACACATGCACACACACACACGCACACACACACACACGCACACACGCGCGCACGCACGCACGCACGCACTCACACACACACACACACACACACAACACACACACACACACACACACACACACACACACACACAGGCTAATCGGAATTCGACTTAAACAGGACAACAGCACACCAGTACACAGAGCATAGGACGACAGCCCAGGGGAGACGACGGGAACGGGATTACAGGATGATATGTTTATATACTTTTATACTGACACGGACTCGCACGCACGCACGCACAGCGCGCGCGCGCGCGCACACACACACACACACACACACACACACTCACTCACTCACTCACCACACACACACACGCGCGCGCGCGCGCGCGCGCCTATACACACACACACAACACACACACACACACACACACACACACACACACACACACACACACACTGTAACCCACGGGTGAAGTGAAGTTGATAGACAGCCTCAGCGACGGATCGCGGCAGTTTGGATTGGTCGAAGCGCACCCGATGACGTCGCCGTCGCTGTAGCCACTGGGATCAAAACTCAAGGTCTGGGAATAGTTGTAGCCGCCGTTGTCCACTACAGGCTGGACAGAGGCCCCAGAGGGGTGGTTGCTCCACTGAAAGGTCGGTCTGGATTGCTGACCACGGAACAACTCAAGCCCACGTGGGAGCCGTCCCCAGGGATGTGGTTAGAGGGCCCGAACACGGTGATATTTTTCGGGCCAACTGTCGGACACAGGCGCTACAAATTATGTATTTTTAAGATGTTGAGTGTTGTCCAGCATCTGACCCATGAATCCATTTATATGTACGTACTCTGATTGGATCCGTGTACTGGAAAGGACGAACACACACACGCACACACGCGCGCGCACACACACGACACCACACACACACACACACACACACACACACACACACACACACACACACACTTGCGCGCACGTCCACACACACACACACACACACACACACACACACCACACACAACACACACACACACATTACGCGCACGCCCCCACTCACCCCCCCGCCCCCTCCTTACCCCACACAAATTGCACGCCCAGAGAGAGAGAGAGAGAGGGGGGGTACATGGTCCAGTAAAACAGCGACAAATGAGTAAACTAACGTAATGACCCTTTATTTCACACATGCACCGTCACCGAGTCTCACAATGGCAACAGAGTGACATACTAACAAAAGTACACAGTTAACACAACCACACGGTGACACACCTACAACATGACACACATGATCACACATTTACATTCACACGCTGACACAGTGGCGCAGTGTCAGTGACGCGCTTACACTGTGACAGACCAACACAACAGTCACAAAGTGTCACACTGACACAGTCACGAGTTTCCATAATGGTACACTGTCACAGATGTTTGGGGACTTCTGCCAGGCTGGAATATCCAGATTAATTGAAAAACTGCGGATTGGCTGCATGAAGGCATTTCATGCGGTCGTGTGTATCAACCACAACACCTTATTCAAAAAGAAACGGAGTTAGTTACCGCCACAAATACAGACCAACAGATTACTGGACAAAACACAATGCATTTCGACCTTTGCATCTTCTTCAGACAAAAACAAACAAATGGTTTCTCGTTCTTCGTTTTCATTGTCCGAAATGTTGTTTGTCGGGTCCGTCTTGTTTGTTTTTTGCCTGAAGAAGATCCAAGAGGTCGAAATACATAGTGTTTTGTCCTGTAATCTGTTTGTCTGTATTTGTGGAGGTAACTGACCCCGTTTCTTTTAAAGTTTGCTTCATTTTCCGCCCTTAGTCTCCTTGTTTTGAAGCACAAAGCCTTAGTCTGGAAAAGTTTACATTGCAAAAAAAGGGAGACAAACTTTGAAATTGAACAGTAAGTGTATAAAAACTTCCTGACCCTCGACTCCCCCCCCCCTCCTCCCCCTCCCCTCCCTTTTTTACTCAACACCCAGCCCTGCCAATCTCTCTCGACCCCCCATCTCCATTTCCTTTAAGTAGCTCTGTTACGGTTACGTCTTCCTCCTTATCTCTTGAGTGTCTCTTCACAAGATTATGCAAAAACTGAGAAATGTTTTGTCCAAACTTCACTACAAGATGGAATGACACCCATAGTCCGACCCCTTGTGTTTTGGGGCTGATCAGTTGTGCTCATGTGGATCAAAACGTGGATCTTATATCATTATGCAAGGTTAAAGAACACGGGGTGTAACTCTTTCAGTCTATGTCAACTGTCACCTCCCCTCGAATCCAATGAGGGTCCGACGGCTTTTCACATTATTGGTAAGATTGTTACAAAAGATCTGTTGAATATGGACACTGTGAAGATACTGTCTTGAACTGATGAACATCAACAAAATAATATAAATGATATTATTTTAATGGAATGTTCGAACATTCTAATAATATAAACGTTGATGTTTCGGATTCTGCATATACTATCAAAGAAAAATTGATGGTAAGTAGCTCCATCAACCGACTCCAAGAACTACTTCCCTTGGCAAAATACATATTTGTTTCGGTTCACGAACTGACTCAAAGGGCGAATCCAAAATTTGTTTGACATTGGATAGATTTTGTGACTTCTGATCTGTACTAAATTGGAACGATTTCGTTCCTAGGCCGCAGTCCTCCCTCCTCTCTACAACGTTTCATTAGAATCAGTACAGAAGACTGTGCGACTTGACTGACAGACAGACAGACAGACAGGCAGACCGACAGACAAACAGTCAAACAACTCAGCAGACGCGAGTGTAAATGGGAAAGCGCAGACTGCCAACAAGGTCAAACAGTCCCTCGTCCTCTATCCCCAACCTTCCCCACTCTCCTCACTTCCTCCTGTCCCCCCCCCCCCCCACCCGCACCCACCCCTCATGAATGTTATTTTGTTTGCTGGCTCCATGTTGAATTCCCGTTCCGCACCAAACCTTAGAAGATTGTTGACATTAGCCACCACGGGTTTCTGGCTGACGGGTTGTTGGTTTGATTCCCGTCCGAATCAGTCTTTTTTTTTTAATATGAAATATTTATGTGTTTGTTTATTTGCTTACTTGTTTATTGTTGTTGTTGATTTTGTTTTTGCCTCTACCGGCTCCTACCCAGAGTCTGATTTGTTATGGACTCAGATGGAAAGACTGGAATCACATCATCGAATTTTATTCACTTAATGAGTGCGCCTCTGAGTGTTGTTAAAGTTTCCAGGCAAAAATGAAATAAAATTATATATACATATGCATACATGTGGGGAAAAAAATGTGTGTGTGTGTGTGTGTGTGTGTGTGTGTGTGTGTGTGTGTGTGTGTGCGTGTGTGTGTGTGTGTGTGTGTGTGTAATGATTTTTTTTTTCATTTGAGGGGTGTGCCTCTGAGTGTTGATAAGGTTTCCAGACAAAAATAAAATAATATGTGCGTGGTGTGTGTGTGTGTGTGTGTGTGTGTGTGTGTGTGTGTGTGTGTGTGTGTGTGTGTGTGTGTGTTGCGGGTGCCTGTATCTCTTGGTGTGGTTAACGCCGGAATATGATATAAAAGCAAGTGCTGAGTGCCGCCCTGTCCCAACATCCTCCAACCAGAATGGATCTCACCTTGGCATACACACTGTCACCGTCCTCATCCTCACCCATCAGCATCACTGTCATCGTCCTCATCCTCACCCATCAGCATCACTGTCACCGTCCTCATCCTCATCCATCAACATCACTGTCACCGTCTTCATCCTCACCCATCAGCATCACTGTCACCGTCCTCATCCTCACCCATCAGCATCACTGTCATCCGTCCTCATCCTCACCCATCAGCATCACTGTCACCGTCCTCATCCTCACCCATCAACATCACTGTCACCGTCCTCATCCTCACCCATCAGCATCACTGTCACCGTCCTCATCCTCACCCATCAGCATCACTGTCATCGTCCTCATCCTCACCCATCAGCATCACTGTCACCGTCCTCATCCTCACCCATCAGCATAAGCAGAAGTCTCAAAGCTGTGCCCTTCATGCCCTCTTCAGCACCTTCACGTGCCTCTCGCATCTACCCCTGGGAGTTGAGTCGTGTCGCCTATCGCGTCTATGGAAGGCATGGGGGGGGGGGGGGGGGGCTGTCGCTGGACGGACATGAAAGCGCCCACCGAAGCGGGATGCTTGCACATCTTGATCTGTTACCAAGCAGTTATTATGGTCAGTAGTTGAGGAGGAAGGGGGGGGGGGGTCTCGTTGGATGTGTCTTTTATCATTACTATTATTATTATGAATACTTACATAGCGCCTATTCTCGGCTAGAGACCAAGCTCTAAGCGCTTTACAATCCACACTCGTTTACTCAACGGGCTGCCTATCTGGGTAGCGCCGACTGAAGAGCTGCCAGCTGGAGCTTTATTCAGTCGTTTCCCGTGTTATCCAGTCCATATCATTCAATATCGTTCACTCAAACTCCTTACTTCCTTCATTCTTTCCCATTTCTTATGCAGGGTGCATGCTATGTGTAACGTGTCGTCCATACCAACGGCCAAACTGGTCTTCTCTTCCGAAAGTTGGTGATGGGATTTTACGTGTGTGCAAGATGTTGTGCGTGCGTTCACACACGGAACCTTGGTTTATAGTCTCATTCGAAGGACTGCATGAGAACTGGAGTCAGAACCAATGTTAACTCCGAGGGAAAAACCCCCCTGTCTTGCTAAAGCTGGGTCAGAATAGACACCACCGAACATCACTAAAGGGATCCGGCAGCAGTGCAGGGCCTTTTCTGATGGGTTGCCGCATGGCGACTTGGCAGTGAAGTCTCTGCATGGATTACCAATCAGTACCTGGGCTGAGCGGGACAAAGCAGGGTGTGGCTGTATGACAGGGAGCTGTATGACAGGGAACTGTATGACGGAGCTAGTATGACGGGTGTGAGGACAATGCCACTCGGGTGGCACAGAAGATAAAACAGAAATGAAAAAAAAAATTCTTAGATTTCTGTAAACATAGTACAAGTCAGGTTGTTGTTGTTGTTTTTTTTCATTGATATCCACGTATCAGTTTTTAAGTCTTTTTTCCCTCAGATATTGAAAAGTGTTTTGTAATGTCAAAGAAAAAGAATTTGAAAGCAAACCAACAAACTTGGACCTTTCCTTTGACTCAAATCGGCACCAAAATTTGACGGGTTCATTCGGAGAGCATAATCCATCTCCCAACAAAGTTTCATTGAAATCGGTCCCCCAGATTTGCATTAATCTTGCAGGCTGATAGACAGACACAACAGACAGACAATCAAACCAAACCAACAAAGATGGATGAAAAGAAATATCCTCAGTCGGGTAGAGAGAACTAACTCAGTGACCCGCCACAACAGTGATCCAGCCAGTAACGACACCACAACCAACTCACACAGAAAGTGAGGCACCAGGTAAGCTCTGGAGGCCATCTCCACACCATTGTGGTAGTAGACGCAGCTGTACTTGCGGCCGCTGACGTCCTGGCTGAGCAAGCTGACCGCCAGGGGCACAGTGAGCTGCATCAGGCCGACAGCGCCATCAGTGGAGGCAACTGACAAGCTGCGCTGGACGTCACTCCTCCATTGAAGCGTCATGACGTCACCCTGCTGCACGTGCACGGCGCGCTTCATGAAGCAGTGGCAGGCGGTGGCTTCATGGGGCCTGAGGTAGCGAGGAAACTGCCTGCAGTCGCGGAACTTGAGAAAATCTGGACAGGGAGAACATTCGCCAGTAGAGGATGGATCGTTTTGTTACACCTGGGAGAATGTAACGCCGGTATATTTATTACACATGGGGGAAAATATAACGCCGGTGTATTTATTACACACGGGGAAAATGTAAT
>CM065742.1:18299369-18304369 GCA_033310375.1 Conus canariensis | reverse complement strand
TTTTTGAGGGGGTATCATTACTATTTATAACTGTAAACATATTTCACCCTGGTACAAATGAAAATTATGCTCTCTCTCTCTCTCTCTCTCTCTCTCTCTCTCTCTCTCTCTCTCTCTCTCTCAGAGAGAAGGGGGTTTGGGAGCGGTGCATGGAGGTGTACATGCATTGGGGTGTGAATTTACTTGTCTGGATTTCAGCTACAGTGACGCCTTGTCTAAATGTCAGCCGACAGAAAATAATAATCGTTACAAATCCGGGCTCTGAAGTTTTTATTTTCCAGAAAAAGAACCGAATAACATAAAAAAAAATCAATCCTGATATCAAGTTATTTAGGGACAGACTTGCGCTCAGGGACGGGGGGGGGGGGGGGGGGGGGGGGGGGGGGGGCGTGGGGACAGCGCAAGGTAGAGATCTAAGCTAAGTGAAAAATTCGCCTATTTGCATTGTCCTATTTGTTTGTGTCTTGCCTGAAGAAGACCTAAGAGGTCGAAACGCGTCGTGTGTTGTCTTGTGACTCGTTTGTCCACGTTTCTCTTGGCGCTTCGCTAACATTTATTTAAGATTTGTTCAGATTTCCGCCTGCAGTCGTCTCACTTTGCAACTACTTCTACAGTTAGAAGTCTGTGAGATGAGCGTTCCTCCACAATGGAGATTATCGAACCAGCAGTCAACAGGTGTTTGCGCTCTATGCAGAGAGTTCATCAGGTTTCCTCCTGGTTCCTTTTTACCCACTAGGGAAAATCTTCCACATAAACAAACAAAAGAATCTCCCCTAAATTAGGTAGATCGTCATGACTGTAACAACTTGGTCCCTAAAGAGACAAGAGGAAAAACTTGGTGAAAAGAAAAGAAAGAAGCTTGGATCCAATAATGAAATGAACTTTGTCTGGAAATCAAAAGGTGGAGATGTAAAAAAAAAAAAAAAAAAAAAAGCGCAACTTTTAGAAGCCAGTAACAAGGGGTATAAATCCGGACGGATTCAAACATCTTCATTTAATAAACAATCCTAAATTAAAACGTCACAATGCTATTCCAGAGGCTTGAACAGTTCACTGGATGGCGCAGGACAACGAAAAACAGGACTGATAATTTGGGTTCAGATGCCTTCGATTTTTAGAGAGAAATTCACGGAAATCCGTCCGAAAATGAATGTGTTCTTAATTGACGTACTCGCAGTTTGGGAGTGATGTTGGACAGGGTTGGGGTTGGGGGTTGGAGTGCGCTAGGAACACGATTAATGAAAAGAATCCTGTGCCATTTCTCACCGCTTTTGTCCTAGAATGAAGTCATGAAAGTAGACTCCGTCCCATTGTAAACGTTTCACATTATCCTGGGTTATTTGGCCCATGGATAATACTCTTTCCTATAAAGCCATAAAAACACGCGTACAAAGTTCGAGTCTGATTCAACAGGCTT
Organism: Conus canariensis; assembly: GCA_033310375.1. Classification (NCBI taxonomy): domain Eukaryota; kingdom Metazoa; phylum Mollusca; class Gastropoda; order Neogastropoda; family Conidae; genus Conus; species Conus canariensis. Next base: position 18,302,952 of record CM065742.1, on the reverse strand, counting down.
TTTTCTCTCTTTCCACCGGACTTTACATGGTCTGGGTACTTGTCTTTCTGATGACATAATGAATCGAGGTTCTGTGCACTGCACGTACACGAAACCATGGCAACAAGGAAGTCCACCCACTCCACCTCATCCTTCCCTCCTCGTTGTTGTTGTTGTGTTGTTGTTGTTGTTTCATAAAATCTTTTTTTGTTTGTTTTTTGTCCCAACCTCTGCGACACCTCAGAGGCATTGCACCCACGCCGCCACGCCGCTCATTTCGACACCCCGTCCACAGCCACAGCCCGGTCAGCCCCGCCGCAGCCCCGGCACCGGCAATCCACAGGGAGCAGTCAATGTCAAGTCATCAAGAGGCAACCCACCGGAGGAGACACTGCACTGCTGCCGAGTCACTTCGGTGGTGTTCAGTGGCGCCTGTTCTGATCTAACATACGCAGGACACCACCTACTAAGCCCCCTACTGACGACAATAATTGCTTAATCGCGGAGCCGGCGTGAATGAGCTCTCCCTCTGGAGGGCGCCACCACGTCCGTCCAACGACAGCCCCCAATGGACTCGCCGATACCGGTGACCCCGACGGAACCAAACCAAGACCACAGACGTGGAGAGGACATCAAAATTGAGGTCACCATGAGAGCAGGACATGAAGGGCCACAGAATTTGAGACTTTTTTTTTAATGCTAATCGATGAGAATGAGGATGATTAAGATGATGCTACGGATTTCCATTTCGGTCTGAGACTACATGACAGGGCTGTACTCTACGCTTCCTTTCATAATATATCCCAGCGTCAACCAGGCCCGAGAGATACAGGCACCTGCAGTGTTGGTCAGGAAATTTGAGCAACACTCAGAAACGCATCCATTAAGTGGATGAAACTCGACTGTGTGGTCCCAGTCTTCCCAGCTGAGTCCGCAGCAAACTCACTCTGGGTAGGAGCCGGTCGGGGCAGAAAAACCCACATAACTCTGATGGGATTCGAACCCACGACCTCCCAGCCGGGAGTCCGCGACGCTAACCACTTCGCCACGGCAGCTGGCGTTTCATAAAATCTTTGCTAGGCCATTGTTTTCACGACGAAGGAAATGTTCGCCCGATTCGTTCCCCTGGAATTCATTTATTCGGCAAAAAAAAAAAAAATTCAACATGATAAATAAGCAAAAATACATACAGAGACAGAAACAATATAAAACAAAACAAACATTAGTTCGAAAGTATAATGGCTGCAGGCTGAAGTTAAAATACAAAAACCCAAAATATTGGGCCGCCAAGTGAAGAACACACACTACAATAACGAACCTCGACCTTTTGGATTTCTCCATGGAAGACAAGGGAAAAACAAATGAGAAAAAGAAGAGAAATAAGCCAGGGGCAGGGAGGGAAGTGAAAGGAAGCGCAATGGGGGGAATGGGGTAGGGACAATTCCTCAGGCATCATGAAAAAAAAAAACAGTGATGATTTACAGAAAGGGTGGAACTAAGAATTTGGAGGAAGATGCGATGGAAAATGGAGTGTTAAAATGCAAACATGAAACGCTTCTATCGATATCATAATTATGTGAACCATTGAATTCCGTCTTGTGAACAGAACCGTCGATTTGCTTCCGCCTGTCTGGAGTGGACATTCGTCTCCTTGTAAAGCCTCATCAGCACATCTTGGATGGACGTGGTTGTGGTGGTACAAAAATGGTATCCTTCATGGAACAGCACGTCACAGCGACCCGCTCTTGACCGGGAAAACATCCCGAACTTCACTCAGAGAAGTCTCTTACGACACTTGACTGCACTGCACTCCTCACTCCTGCACGGTGTTACACTTAACCACACTACACTACACTAAGCTATATTACACTAACCACACTAACATGACTGATCGTCTTATATCACAGAATGTTGTTACAAGACGTAAAATGAAAGTACTACTACTACTGCTAACATGACCGAGAATCTTGGATGGTCATTTTGGTTGGTCTTACGTTTGGTCAGGAAAACAATGTTCCCAATCAACATGTGATTCTAGGGGCGGTTAACGTGGTTACAATTGCACTCACCTCTCTCAAGAACCAGACAGGTGGGGCAGAGGATGCTGGTCACCTGGCGTTTACAAGCAACTCACCACGATGACCATACGAAGTTCAGGCAGATATGTGTATAGAGGGCCGCACAGCGCGGCGTTACTTTTATACCTCAGGGGCAAGGTGGGGTGTCATATAATTATGGCATGCGCAGTGGTTGTGATCATGTGACACACTGCACTGTCGACTTTCGGTTTGTACTGTGTGTTTGTTTCACGAGCCTGTTGCTAGAAAGAGCGAGAGAGAGAGAGAGAGAGAGAGAGAGAGAGAGAGAGAGAGAGAGAGATGGACAGAGACAGATACAGAGAGAGAGGGGAGTACAAAACACTGGCTAATTTAATTGAGAGAGAGAGGGAGAGAGAGAGAGGAGAGAGAGAGAGAGAGAGAGAGAGAGAGAGAGAGAGAGAGAGAGAGAGAGAGAGTGCAAAACACGGGTTAATTCATCTAGTTTCAAAATGATAAAGTAAACTTAATGATTCACAGAATAAAAGTGAAGACAGAAGAAATCAGTATGACACAAGGAGGTCATTGGGGAGAACGGAGGGCTCTGCAAAGGTCAAACTGATGTCAGATCCGCTTTTGATCCGGATCCGCTTCACGGAACGTACCAAGATATAATGGGTGTGTCTTTGGGCCCTCTTACATTTTCTTTATTAGGTTTCATAAAGTTCTACTCATAAGTGTGTGTTGTGTGTGTGTGTGTGTGTGTGTGTGTGTGTGTGTGTGTGTGTGTGTGTGTGTGTGTGAGTGCGTGCGTGCGTGCGTGCGTGCGTATGTGTGTGTGTGTGTGCGCGTGTGTGTGTGTGTGTGTGTGTGTGTGTGTGTGTGTGTGTGTGTGTGTGATGCGGCCGAGAGGACGACTGATCTTTCATTTTTCATCTGGAATCGTTCTTGGGATACCCTCCAAAAATTAGTGAGTTCTTTCTTGAGACACATTCGATTTTTCTACAATGCTTTCAGTAGTTTTTGTGTGTGTAGCTCCCACATGGGCAAATCAGCACACGCCGGTGAAGCCATAGCCGTGAAGGATGTCATTTGGACTCACTACGCATAGTGCAGTTTCTCTACAGCTGCACTTCGGGAGATGTATAATTATCAAAACGCATGTGCGTTAACGGTGCAAAGATATCATTATTTTTTCTATTATATATATATATATTTTTTTTTTTTTTGGGGGGGGGTAGGCGGATGGGAGGGAGGGAGGGGTACTGTCTGATCTTCCTGACTTCTCAGTAGCACTTACCCTACCATGCTCATCCCCCCCCCCCCCCCCCCCCCCCCTCGCTCCTCCTTCTTCCTCCTCAACAGCTCTATACCCTGGCTTACATCGCCACAGCCCAAGTTTTGCCAGTCCGCAGGGAGCGGTCAATATCAAACTGCCATGCGGCAACCCGCGAACGAAGACACTGCGCTGCTGCCGAGTCACTTCGGTGATGTTCAGTGGTGCCTGTTCTGATCCAACATACACAGGGCACCACCACTAAACCCCCTACTGACGACAATAGTTACTT
>CM065742.1:18291869-18294369 GCA_033310375.1 Conus canariensis | reverse complement strand
CTGGAGTATGGCTGCCTTAATGGCGGGATAAAAGCGGTCATACACACAAAGCTCCACTCCCTTTGTTGGGTAGATGGGATTAATTCATGCCTGTCTATACAGGGGGTGTCTGCAGGAGTATCAACCTGCGTACGCGAACAGAAAAAAGCCTTCTCGAGAAAGTCAGTGGACTCATCCTTGTAAAGGTGCCATCTTGGAGAGGCTTTATGCAGATCATCTGTTGATTAAATCTGTTGCAGGCGTCATATTGACCATTCATTTTCATATTCCCCGTGGAATAATTCTCCCATTTAATGTCCAGACAAGTCATCCTTTGTCGAATTTCATGTACCGACCCTCTTTTCTGGATGCTCTGGGTCCTAACGGTACTTCAGACACATTGATTCAGAACTTTATTTAAGATATTCTGTTTCATGAAAGTCACTTAGATGTTTTGAATCAAAAAGATCACTCAGATATTCTGGGCCATGGAGATCCTTCAAGTGTCCTGGGCCACATAACTCATTAAGATGTCCTGAATCGAAGATGTTATTCAGATATCATGAGTCTTAAAGACTCCCCAGACGCCTAGGTCACAGACGTCATCTAAACGTCTTGGGTCAAAGATGTTATTCGGGTGTCTTACGTCATGGCGATCCTTCAGAGTTGCTGGGTCACAGAGTTCACTATGCTGTCGTGCATGGGCCAGAGATGTTATTCAGATGTCTTGAGCCTAGTGATCCATCAGATGTCTTGAATCACAGAAGGTATTCAGATACCCTGAATTTGAGAGGTCATGCTGTTTTCGGGGAGCGAATGGATCATTCAGATGTTCTAAGTCATAGATGTCCTTCAATGTCCTCTGCCACGCAGGAGGTCTAGGGGTTCCGAGTCGCCGAGGTCTGTCAGATGTCTTGAGTCACAGTGGTCCTTCAGATGGATTGAGTTACAGTGGTCCTTCAGATTGCTTGAGTCGCACTGGTCCTTCAGATGGCTTGAGTCACAGCGGTCCTTCAGATGGCTTGAGTCGCAGTGGTCCTTCAGATTGCTTGAGTCGCAGTGGTCCTTCAGATGGCTTGAGTCACAGTGGTCCTTCAGATGGATTGAGTCGCAGTGCTCCTTCAAATTGCTTGTTACAGTGGTCCTTCAGATTGCTCGAGTCGCAGTGGTCCTTCAGATGGATTGAGTCACACTGGTCATACAGATGGACTGAGTCATAGTGGTCCATCAGGTGGCTTGAGTCGCAGTGGTCCTTCAGATTGCTCGAGTCACAGTGGTCCTTCAGATTGCTTGAGTCACAGTGGTCCTTCAGATGGATTGAGTCACACTGGTCATACAGATGGACTGAGTCATAGTGGTCCATCAGGTGGCTTGAGTCGCAGTGGTCCTTCAGATTGCTTGGTCGCAGTGGTCTTCAGAGGGCTCGAGTCACAGTGGTCCTTCAGATGGATTGTACTACACTTGTCCTTCAGATGGATTGAGTCATGGTGGTCATTCAGATGGTTTGAGTCACACTTGTCCTTCAAATGGATTGAGTCATAGTGGTCCTTCATATGGGCTGAGTCACACTTGTCCTTCAAATGGATTGAGTCATAGTGGTCCTTCAGATGGATTGAGTAACACTGGTCCTACAGATGGATTGAGTCATTGTGGTCCTTCAGATGGTTTGAGTCACACTTGTCCAGATGGATTGAGTCATGATGGTCCTTCAGATGGATTGAGTCGCAGTGGTCCTTCAGATGGCTGGAGTCACAGTGGTCCTTCAGATGGATTGAGTCATGGTGGTCATTCAGATGGTTTGAGTCACACTAGTTTTTCAGATGGATTGACTCATAGTGGTCTTTCAGAGGGCTTGAGTCACAGTGGTCCTTCATATGGGTTGAGTCACACTTGTCCTTCAAATGGATTAAGTCATAATTGTCCTTCAGATGGATTGAGTAACACTGGTCCTACAGATGGATTGAGTAATAGTGGTCCTTCAGATGGTTTGAGTCACACTTGTCCAGATGGATTGAGTCATAGTGGCCCTTCAAATGGATTGAGTCGCAGTGGTCCTTAAGATGGCTGGAGTCACAGTGGTCCTTCAGATAGATTGTGTCACACCGGTCCTTCAAATGGCTCGAGTCACAGTGGTCCTTCAAATGGCTCGAGTCACAGTGGTCCTTCAGATGGCTGAGTCACACTGGTCCTTCAAATAGCTCGATCACACTGATCCTTCAAATCGCCTGAGTCACAGTAGTCCTTCAAATATGTCGAGTCACAGTGGTCCTTCAGATGGCTTGAGTCACACTCGTCCTTCAGCGGGCTTGATTCACACTGGTCCTTTAAATGGCTCTAGTCACAGTGGTCCTTCAGATGGATTAAGTCACACTGGTCCTTCAGATGGCTTGAGTTATACTGGTCCTTCAAATGGCTTGAGTTACACTGGTCCTTCAAATGCCTCGAGTCACAGTGGTCCTTCAGATGGATTGAGTCATACTGGTCCTTCAAATGGCCTGAGTCACAGTGGTCCTTAGAATAT
>CM065742.1:18276869-18281869 GCA_033310375.1 Conus canariensis | reverse complement strand
GCATATTCACACACACACACACACACACACACACACACACACACACACACACACACACACGATCCCACACACACTGTCCCACAACAACGCACACAACAGCATGCGCGCGCAAATATACACACACGCACGCGCCCGCGCACGCACGCGCACACACACACACACACACACACACACACACACACACACACACACACACACGCACACACACACACACACACACACACACACACACACACATATGCTTCTTTAAATGATGGATCCAGGGGAGTGAAAGTGAATATATTGTAGCTTCTCTTCCTGAATAGTTACATATCTGTGTTAATGGTTGTGTTGTGGCTGGCCATGTACTTGGCCTTCTCAGCGCTGACGTGACTTCTTTGCCGCATCTCGCAGCTGTCTAATAGTCTAACATAGGCAACCTCACTTCTTGTCCTGTGACAGTCAATGAGCGTAGGACTGTAGCCTTCCTGAAACGTGAAAATCGTTCTAATACCATTCGGGAGTGGACTATCATGAGATTCACCCCACCTTCAACATTCACTGCGAAATTTCCGTTAAATCAGTCAAGATACACCAATGATATACTTATCCGATGATACACCAATAATATACTAATCCGAAAACCCTGAATTGATCTATTCAAAACTAGTCTTTGTTTACCCAGGTGGAACGCTTTGGAACTCTGTGTGTGTGTGTGTGTGTGTGTGTGTGTGTGTGTGTGTGTGTGTGTGTGTGTGTGTGTGTGTGTTGTGTGTGTACTTTGTTTTTCAAGTTAATGTCCTTTCGAGAAATATTGTATGCTACCTTTACCATTCACCTCCAGCCTACCCCTTGCCTTTTCCTTCCCCCTTTCCTACTCCTTGTACGCTATGTTCACACGTTTTTCTATTGCGTCAATGGTGTGGACAATAGCTAATTTGTATTGAACGGTGCAAGATCTTGTCATTGTTCGTTCCTTTCATATGTATTTGCATTAATTTGATCTCTAATATACATTAATTTGATCTTTAATTTGTTTTCTTTCCTTTTGCCCCAGGGCTGGGTGAAAAAAAGCATTTGTATTGCTGATCTCATTACCCTGGTAAAATAAAATTCAGTTCGTTCGTTCGTTCCGTCTTAAAGGATTTGAGGTCCAGCATGACAGTCAAGAGGCTTGTCAACAGTAAGAGTCATAGGTTGTTCCTCCCTCCGTCCAGTCCAGCCGATGGGTGACTTCCATCGCAGACCGTTCGAACGTATGGTCTCTCATGTTTGTCGAAAGATTGTACTGTGAAACCTGCACCACACAAAACGGTCCCTATGCTCGTTCCTGTCCTGTCCCCTTATAGGCGAAGGCAGCATGCAGAAAAGCCACCCCTGCCAATGTTACACTTCATTTACTAAGATTTTTTTTTTTTTTTTTTGTGTTGGCTGTCCCAACCTCTGCACCACCTCAGAGGCAGTGCACCCACGCCGCTCATTCCGACATCCTCTCCACAGCGACAGCCCGGTCGGCCCCGCTGCAGCCCCGGCACCGGCAATCCACAGGGGGCAGTCAATGTCAAGTCATCAAGAGGCAACCCACCGGAGGAGATACTGCACTGCTGCCGAGTCACTTCGGTGGTGTTCAGTGGCGCCTGTTCTGATCTAACATACGCAGGACACCACCTACTAAGCCCCCTACTGACGACAATAATTGCTTAGTCGCGGAGCCGGCGTGAGTGAGCTCTCCCTCCGGAGGGCGCCACCACGTCCGTCCAACGACAGCCCCCATGGACTCGCCGATACCGGTGACCCCGACGGAACCAAACCAAGGCCACAGACGCGGAGAGGACATCGAAATTGAGGTCACCATGAGAACAGGGCATGAAGGGCCACAGAACTTGAGACATTTTTTTTAATGCTGATCGATGAGAATGAGGATGATTAAGATGATGCTACGGATTTCCATTTCGGTCTGAGACTACATGACAGGGCTGTACTCTACGCTTCCTTTCATAATATATCCCGGCGTCAACCAGGCCCGAGAGATACAGGTACCTGCAGTGTTGGTCAGAAAATTTGAGCAACACTCTCAGAAACGCATCCATTAAGTGGATGAAGCTCGACTGTGTGGTCCCAGTCTTCCCAACTGAGTCCGCAGCAAACTCAACTCTGGGTAGGAGCCGGTCGGGTCAGAAAAACCCACATGACTCTGATGGGATTCGAACCCACGACCTCCCAGCCGGGAGTCCGCGACGCTAACCACTTCGCCACGGCGGCTGGTTCATTTACTAAGATTTTATCTAGGTATATTCTCTCTCTCTCTCTCTCTCTCTCTCTCTCTCTCTCTCAAAACATCAATAAATGTACGAGATAATTGTGTAGTTGGGGTCAACGTTCCATTCTGAAACAGGCCAACTACCCTTTACACAGTCTAATAAGTCGTTTCTTGCAGACCCTTATCATACCCCAAAACCTTCACTTCTCTGCACACCCCCCCCCCCCCCCCCACGCCACCTCCACGTCGTAAAGACAGGCCATTCTCACAGCATGAATTTGGGTTATTCCAGTCAGGTACCTAACAGGCACACATTTATCACTATGACAATGGTATGGTATTGTATGGTTGAGTCAGGGTTCTAGAGAGCTGTATTGCTGCGTTTAAATATCTATTTCATGTGTGCCTTAATCGGATATTCTGTCTTGAATAAGAGACTTGTAACAGTTGTATACAGCTGAATCCCTAAGAAGCAAGTTTCAAACAGATAGATGTATATATTACTGTTTACAAGAGGTAGGCCCGGCACAGGCATCTTTTCCCCGAATTTCGACGCAAAGTCCGGTTAAGAATGACCTGACAGACATTAGTTTGCCTGTCTTATGAAAACACCCAGAAAACAGCCCCCTTTGTTAACAACTTACAACCTATAACGATAAGGTTTCCATTAAAAGCTGTAACTTACCATGAACATTTGTCAGTGTTCACAATGAAAACAGAGTGGACGATGTTCTTTCAGGCGGTAGTACAAGCCGTAATTAGATCTACGGCTAAATTTGAACAGCCTCGATGCAACTCATCGCCCAGATCACCACCATGGCATACACTGAATTCAGTCACCTTACTGTTGTCAGTTTCTTGCCGCTTAAGATGGTTGAAGAACTGGAAAAGCGATGCAAATGCAATGAATTTGAAGGGTGGGGGGCAGATGGGGGGGGGGGGGGGGGGGGGGGGGGGGGAACACGACAGACGTCAGCACCTCGTTATGATTTTCAGGGATTTTCTTCTTGTGACTGCGACCTCGGAAAAGCGAGGCAGAGAACTCAGACATTATCACAGACAAAAGCGTGATTTCATGAAGGACAGCTGAACAGACCACGGGCAAGCGAGGCAGCAAGAACTTAGTAATTATCACAGATGTTAACAAAAGCGTGATTTCATGAAGGACAGCTGAACAGACCACGGGCAAGCGAGGCAGCAAGAGCTTAGTAATTATCACAGATGTTAACAAAAGCGTGATTTCATGAAGGACAGCTGAACAGACCACGGGCAAGCGAGGTAGAGAACTTACAAATTATCACAGACAAAAGCGTGATTTAATGAAGGACAGCTGAACATACCACGGAAAAGCGTGGTAGAGAACTGAACAAAAGCATTGCACGATTGATTCAGATATTTGAGAAACTTGTAGTTATCACAGAAGTTAATAAAATCGGCGATTTAGTGAAGGACAGCCGAACAAGACCATTGCACGAATGTATCAGATATTTGAAAATAAAGCTGGAAAAGGTCTTAAACGATTTCCCTCGACGTGATCTTGTAAAAGCTAATCTCAAACTTCAGGCAACGGGCCTACATAAAACAATTGCTATCATACTGCTTGAACGTATTCTATGCCGGTTTTTGCGTGAGCACAGAAAGGCTTTAACAGACATTACTGTTGAAATTAAACTCCGTAGCTAGCTCGAAGTGTTCATAGGAGGACTGTGCAAAAGGGAAGTTCATTCGAGGGATATCACAGAAGTATAGAAACCAAATATGTTGCTAGGGAATGAAACAGGATGCTCTGGAGACACTGCTGTCGGGCAAAATTGCACTGGTTAGCTTCGCGCACTCCCGGCTGGGAGGTCATGGCTTCGATTCCCGGCAGAGCCAAGGGGGATTTTGCTGCCCCGACCGGCTCCTACCTAGGGTTGAGTTTGCTACGGGCTCCGTAGGGAAGACTGGTCCACACAGAGACTAAGCAGTTATTATCGTCAGTGGAGAGGTTAGGGAGTGGTGTCCTGTGTATGTTGGATCAGAACAGGCACCATTGAACACCACTGAAGTGACTCGGCAGCAGTGCAGTGCCTCCTCCGGTTGGTTGGTTCCTGACCACTTGACATTGTTTCCTGTGGATTGTCGGGGCCAGGGCTGCGGCGGGATGTGGTTGTGGGAGGGGGTCAGAATGAGCGGCGTTGGTGCAGTGCCACTGAGGTGGCACAGAAGAAGGGACACCAGAAGAACACAGCATTGTACTGTATGTAATCATTGAAAATACATTTTGTCAGTGATAAAGTGATGATTGAAATGAAGAACACTGGCAGAGTCATAATGTAGCCAAAGTCTTCTCCAAAGTGGCGACCAACATGCCATGGGTGATGGTCTAGTGCGTGATCCACCAGAATAATCTCTCAAACTCATGGTCGTAACTTTTGTTTCATACGTAGGTGTAGACGGCCGTGCCTTTGAGCAATGAACAATGAACTTTGAGAAGTACAGCTTTGAGAGGTACTGCAAGACCTTCCCCAGCCATCCATTCAACGAGTGTTTGCATACGAGGCAAAACCACCTCCCTGAACGAAACATTGGAAGTGACAGCAGTCAATTCCAATAAACCTGCTCCGAACACACACACACACACACACACACACACACACACACACACACACACACACACACACACACACGCACTCACTCACGCACGCACGCACGCACGCACGCACAACACACACACACACACACACACACACACACACACACACACACACACACACACACA
>CM065742.1:18254369-18271869 GCA_033310375.1 Conus canariensis | reverse complement strand
CTGCAACCTCTTTCCCAATCTCAAGCAAGACGCCGAACTGACCGACAGTAGACCTCCTAGAGGCTCGAACTGACCGACAGTAGACCTCCTAGAGGCTGTGGACCTCGTTGCTATGCATCGTCTCTGTCGGCACGCGCTACAGATACAAGACCAAGTCCTGAACACAAAGTCCAGGGTGAACACAACCAACAGTGGACCCGACTCAATCTGCTCATGAACTTCTGACTCTAAAGGTGGCAAGACCATGTCGTGACGCTGCACCGAAGAGACAAACTTAAGTTCTACGGTGGAAGATCAGTTTGCAGCAGACCACGGGGTCCTTTTGGAGTCCATGGCTAGTAGTAGGACATCCACCTCCTCCTCTAAGGCATCCAAATCTAACTTGTCCACTGTAAAATATTTCGTTAAAATTGGGTGGGTTTTGTTTTTCTTTGGGGTTGTCGTTATTGCTTGTATTTGTTTTTTTTTTCTTTTCGTTAACTTGTTAAAAGAAAAACAAACAAAAAAAAGTTCTCTCTCTCTCTCTCTCTCTCTCTCTCTCTCTCTCTCTCTCTCTCTCTCTCTCTCTCTCTCTCTCTCTGCTGGTATGAAAAATGGTTAAATTAGCAAGTACTTTTACCGTTTCAAACTAATCTCTCTCTCTCTCTCTCTCTCTCTCTCTCTCTCTCTCTCTCTCTCTCTCTCTCTCTCTCTCTCTCTCTCTCTCTCTTCAGGCATGAAAACTGCGTAATTTAGCCAACACATTTACCAATGCAAAACAAAGAATCGGTCGGTCTGTCTGTCTGTCTGCCTCTCTCTCTCTCTCTCTCTGTCTCTCTCTCTCTCTGTCTGTCTGTCTGTCTGTCTCTCTCTCTCTCTCTCTCTCTCTCTCTCTCTCTCTCTCTCTCTCTCTCTCTCTCTCCTTAGGCATAAACAATACATAATTTAGCCAACAGATTTACCAATGCGAAATAAACAATCTCTTTGTCTGCCTGTCTATCTGTCTGTCTGTCTGCATCTCTCTCTCTCTCTCTCTCTCTCTCTCTCTCTCTCTCTCTTCTCTCTCTCTCTCTCTCTCCACAAGCATGACAAATAGCTATTTTAGACAATACTTCTACCGTTGTAAAATAAAGAATATCTCTCTCTGTGTCTCTGTCTCTGTCTCTGTCTCTGTCTTTCTCTCTCTCTCTCTCTCTCTCTCTCTCTCTCTCTCTCTCTCTCTCTCTCTCTTTCCCCCCAAGTATGAAAAATAGCTAACTTTGCCAATACTTTCACTACTCTTTCTGTCTCTGTCTCTGTCTCTCTATCTCTCTCTCTCTCTCTCTCTCTCTCTCGCTCGCTCGCGCTCTCTCTCTCTCTCTCTCTGATCTTTTACAGCGCGCGGCCAGACAGACAGTCACACGGCCTGGCAGCGCTTGTCTTCCTCACGACCGTGACATTTTGCCGGCAGGGTTAGAACGCAGAACAGCAGCAGCAACACCACCACCACCTGCTTCACCAACCTCTCCCTCCGTCCACCCATCTCCCTTCAAGCCTCTTCCTCCTTCCTACCTCTCCTCTCTCTCTCTCTCTCTCTCTCTCTCTCTCTCTCTCTCTCTCTCTCTCTCTCTCTCTCTCCTTGCCTCCCACTTTGCGGTGTCCTGGGTCCTAACGGATGGAGAAGAGAGTGAGAGTGAGAGCGAGAGAGAGAGAGAGAGAGAGAGAGAGAGAGAGTGAGTGAGAGAGGAGAGAGTGAGAGAGAGAGAGAGGAGAGAGTGAGAGAGAAAGAGTGAGAGGACTCGCTGGCATCCATCGTCAGAGGCGTTACCACGCCGTCGCCAGTAATCGTGACAACCCTGTGAACTGCCACTGTGGTGATCGTGACTCCAGCTGCCTTTGACTCAATTATGTCACTTCGGGGCTGTTTTGTGGCTGCTGCAGTCTGCAGCGTGTAATAGGCAGAAAGAAGACTTTGGGTGTATGTGTGTGAGAGAGGCTCAGAGCGACCACCGTGAAGATTTCACTTTCCTGCACAGTCATGGTGTATCTTCTTTGTTCCTTGTGGCGACACGGCTGTTGCGTAGCTGTACTTGGTGCACAGAAGCATGGACAAAACTGATTTTTTTTTTGAAATGACAGAGAGTAATGGATCTTCTGTTTAAGCTCCAATCACGTTTTCTCTTCAGCAAAACGTTCCAAAATGTTGAAAATAAATATAGGAATATTCAGCACATTATCAACTGAATTTCTGTGATATACTTTGGTTGTTGTTTTTTTTTTCTTTGTTGTTGTTGTTGTTTTGGATGTGAAGAGTCGCATCATTCTCGAAGTAACATGGCCCAAAACCAGTCACGCCGGTCTAAACTCTGACGGACACTTTGTACACGTTCAACGCGTTACATGAAACTGCAGTCGCAATGGCGGACTCTAAGGGAAGTCACTCTAAGAGAAAGCATTCTAGTTCCGGTACGACCCTAGTCAGCAGTCGCAGAATTCGAGAAACTCCTTATCAGGACATCAGTCGGATCAGGCGTACTATTCTGGCACTAAGGGAGACCAAAGGGCACCTGTCTGCTGGTGATCTCTTTGAAGACCCCTCCTTCCGGTCTGACATTACGTCGCTGGCCTACGTCTACAGTGGTGACGACAAGTATGAAAGGGCGGTCTTCAAACGACCTCACGTGAGTTCTCGGTGTGTGTGTGTGTGTGTGTGGTGTGTGTGTGTGTGTGTGTGTGTGTGTGTGTGTGTGTGTGTGTGTGTGTGTCGTGTGTGTGTGTGTATGTGTGTGTGTGTGTGTGTGTGTGTGTGTGTGTGTTAGGGGGCCTGGACCTATACATCTGAATAAACTCATAACATTCCTGAATTTATTTTTTCTTTCCTCTGCATCCGCATCTTTCGGTGAACGACTCTACGTAACTCATCTCCTTTTTTTTCTTGTATCAACGCGATGTGCAATCCTTACTATCTTCCTAATGAAACAACCCCTTGAGAATTATTCCTGTCTTTAAACAATTGCATGTGAGCGCGTCCCCTTCTTTTAACGACTTCATGTGACTTCCCCACAATCTTTTGACGATTCCCTGTGAAGTCTTCTCTTTAAACGCCCCCATGTGCTTTCTCCCTTCCTTTAAACGACTGCATGTGAGCTGCTCTCTTTCTTTAAACGAGTTCATGCGACTCCCTCTTTATCGTTTAACGATTGTTTTCTATCTGTATTCAACGCAATGTGAAGTCTTCATCTTTTTTTCAAACGACCCATGTGAATCTCTCTTTTTAAGATTTCACGTTAAAAAAAAATCTTTGTAGGACATCGTGTGAATTCTGCTCTTTCCTTGAACAATTTCATGTGACCTCATCATTATTATAAACGAATCCCTTTAAGATCTCTTCTTTCTTTAAACGACTTAACAGGGTTTTTGTGGTGATTTTTATGCACAGCTCCACGCTAGCTCCTCTTCAAACGCCTACGTGTACATTCTTCTATTTACAGACCCAATTTTGTGTCGTGCCCCCTCTCCTTTGAACATTCTCTCCATAATTCCTCTCATTGTCTCAAAGTCTCTTTGTCCTGAAACGACTGGACTTGAGTTGTTTTACTGCTTTGATCGACATCAGCTAAAGTCCTCTTGTTCTTTGAAGAAAAAATGTGAATCTCCTTCTTTTAACGACCCCATGTAAATGCCTCTCTCTATATAAGCGACTCTATACGAATTCTCCCTTCTCTTTAAACAACTTCATGTGACCTTTTCTCTTTCTTTTAAGCCGATTCTATGGGAACTCTCGTTTGTTTGTTTGTTTTTAAACGACTTCACGTGAATTCCTCTCTTCCTTTACACGACTCTCTGAGACGTCTCTGTAGCGACTCCTTGTGGGTTCCTGTCTTTTTTTGATTGGCTCTACGCGAGATCTTCTCTAAATGAATCCATGAAAGTTCCTAAATTCTCTTTTATCGACTCATGTGAGTCCCATACTTTTTAAGAACTACACGGGAGTTCCTTTCTTTCATCACCCGACTTCACGTGAGTTCCTTTTTAAACGACTCAAGTTGATTTTTTTTCTTAAATGATTCCAAGTATGCAATGCTCCTATGTCGATTCCAAGCGAGTTGCCCTGTAAACGATTTCATGTGAAATTCTCTCTGTCTTTAAATGACTCGGTGTGAGTTCCTTTCTTTCTTTATTTTTCTCCGCGTGAGTTCCTCCTTTTATCTAATGGCTGCGTGAATTTTCCTCCACAAATGATTCTAAGTGAGCTACTCTCTTTATAAACAATAAACAAGTAGGGTAACTCTTGCTCCCACAAGAAAACGTAACTCCAAAGGAGTGCTGCTTACGACACCGAATCGCCTGGCAGACATGACAGCACAGAGCACACAGAACAAACAAGGAAACAGAACAAACAAACAAGGGGATGTTTGCTTGTTTTGTTCTGTGTGCTCTGTGCTGTCATGTCTGCTAGCCGATTCGGTGTCGTGAGCAGCATTCCTTTGGAGTTATGTTTTCTTGTGGGAGCAAAAGTTACCCTACTTGTTTGTTGTTTATTGTTTACTGTTCCCTGCTCATTTCATATTTACTTACTCTCTATTTGTATAGATTCCATGCGACCTTCTCTTTAAATGATGTTTTTGAATTCCTTTCCTTCTGTAGATGACGCAGTATGAATTCTTCTTTTAATGGCAACGTGTGGATTCCTCCTTTTCTTTTTCAAATGACTCCATGTGCGTTCTTCTTTTTCTTTCAGTAACGTCTGGTGAATACTTTTCTTGATCTGAACCATTTTATTTGAATTCCTCTCTTTGTTTAGACGGCTTCGGGTGAGCTTCTGTCTTTAAACGACACTATGTGAAGCTTTATCTTTAAACGCTGCTCTGTTACTTCATCTCTTTCTTAACACGACTCCATGTTAGTTCGTCATGAAATTCCATTGGTAATCTAACCATGACTCACCTCTTGCTCTTATGGATGTCTTTGTGCCTATTAATCTGTCATGGTAGATTTAATTGTTATCAGTATGTTGCTTTTGTGTCTATCCTTATTCCAATTTGTTACCATGGGAGCACATATCTTGCAATAAAGGATTGTCTTATTCCCATTAACTTACCATGGTAGGTTTGAATATACCGTACTATGCCATAATGGATTTTTCCCGTGAGGTTACTGTGGTAAAGTTGTATCATTACCCATACCTTGCTATGATGGATGTCTTTATTCCCAGTATCCTATGATGGCAGATTTCATTATAACCTACACCTTACCTCGATGGATTTCCTTCTTCCCTCATCTAACTATAGTAAACTGCATCATAACCTATATCTTACCCTGGGGGTTGCCTTTATTTCCATTATCTTGCTATGGTAGATTTAATCATACCAATAACCCCCCCCCCCCCCCCCCGAACTTTTCCATGGTGGATCTATTGATGACCCAGGTCCTCCAATGATGGTTTTCCCTAGCTCCACTGAATAACTATGGAAGATTTCAGCATACTCTGGATGTTTTTTGTTTTGTTTTTTCATGAAGGATTTTGTTATTTCCGTTATTATATCACGGTAGATCTAATTATAATCCACGTTTTGCCCAAGTGGGTCTCCTTACTCAAGTTATCTTGTCATGGTATATTTCATCATAATCCGTGTCCTACCCTGTTGCCATTTCTTAGTTCCATTACCTTAACGTGGCAGATTTCATCATGACCTATATCTCTCCAAAACGGAATTCCCATGTTCCCACTACCTTACCACGGCAGATTACACCATGACTCATTGCTTGTCACAATAATTTCCTTATCACCTTACCTTACCGTGGTAGGTTTCATCTTACTCATGTTCTTCACGATGGAATTTTCTCCTGCTCCTAATGTTTAAGGTAGATTCACGTTGATTCCTGGTTTTGCATGGATGGTTTCTTCTTCCTCGTGGTCTTCATAGTATAGCGTTCCTGTTTCTCGTGAGTTTTACCCTGGCAGGTTTCCCCTAATTCGGGATGTTCCCATGGTACGTTTTCTATCACTCTTGATCTTACCGTGATAGGTCCCCCCCCCCCCCCCCCCCCCCCTATTCTTGTTCTTCCCATGTTAAGTTTTCTTTCATCATGCTAGATCTTCCCATGGTAGGATTTCTTTATACTTCTGTATCTTGTTCGTTTTGATATTTCCATTGTAGTTTTTCTTCTTTCTGATATTTCAGTGGTAGATTCCCTCTTCTTCATGATATTCCCGTGGTAGATTCCCTCTTCTTCATGATATTCCCGTGTAGATTCCCTCTTCTTCATGATATTCCTGTAGTAGATTCCCTCTTCTTCATGATATTCCTGTAGTAGATTCCTCTCTTCTTCATGATATTCCGTAGTAGATTCCCTCTTCTTCATGATATTCCCGTGTAGATTCCCTCTTCTTCATGATATTCCGTAGTAGATTCCCTCTTCTTCATGATATTCCCGTGGTAGATTCCCTCTTCTTCATGATATTCCCGTGGTGGATTCCCTCTTCTTCATGATATTCCCGTAGTAGATTCCCTCTTCTTCATGATATTCCTGTAGTAGATTCTCTCTTCTTCATGATATTCGCGTAGTAGATTCCCTCTTCTTCATGATATTCCTGTAGTAGATTCTCTCTTTTTCATAATATTCCCATGGTAGATTTCTTCCGGTAATGGATCTTCCCTATTCCCGATTCCTGATCTTCCCATGCCAAAATTTTCTATTCCTCCTGATTTTCCCGTATTATGTTTTCTGTTATTCCTGATCTTCGGATGCAGTTCTCTGCCACTCCTCATCTTCTTATGGTGGATATTCTTACACTCGCAATGTTCCCTCAGTTGATTTCCTTTTTACTGCAGATCTTCCTAAGGTAGATTTCCTCCTGTTCCTAATATTCCTATGATGTGTCTTCCCTTGCTTCTAATAACTCCATGGTATAGAGTTCTATTCATACCCAGTCTTTCCACGGGATATTTCATCTAAGCCCTGATCTGCCCAAGGTAGCACCTAAGCAGAGCAAACCTCCAGGCCACCGTTGAACCACGGGAAGATCGCTTCATGCAACAAATCTCTCTAGCTGGGTCCAACGGATCTCTGCTGTATCCCCATCCCCAGCCTGCATGCAGGAGACCAGCAATATTCAGTCAGAATGAGGAAACTTACTAGAGGAGATCTTGTTTTTCATCCAATATGAGGAGGACATGGTCTACCATGATCCTCCCCCCCCACCCGCCACTCTAACCCTCCACTCCCACCCCGCTCTCGCCCCACCCCAGCCCTCCTATTTTTCCTCCCCTCTTATGGTGACAACAGTGATTTCTGGAGCCAGCGTGGTTGGCAATGTTGACTTCCAGTGCTGTCTTTCCCCATACCTCTCACTTAATCTCGTTAGACTGACTCGTGCTTCTTAGTTTTACCGTGGTAGACAGCGCCCTGTCTGTTATACTTTGTGCTAAGATGCTCAAGGGCTTCTTCGTTTCATTCTACTTTGCTAATCACTCTCCTCGTGGTGGCAAATTAGCTTTGAAGGTCATCATTCCTGGCGGGTGCGGCGGGGAGTTAGAACAGTTGGTTCACCATCTCAGGGGTGCTGGTTCGAAACTCAACAGCGCCTGTTCCCATCTTCGAAATCAACATTATTGTGAAGGCCTGCTTCCAGCTCACCTCGGTCGTTGTATACGCATGTATAAGATCAGACACGCACTTTAGAAAGATTGCAACCTGTGTCAGCATTGAGTGAATTGTGGAAACACTAGAATACCTAACGCACCCCAAGGTACTTGGACATCACTGGAGTATTGTCATGCATTCGCTCTAGCCTCATAAAATGCCGTTGTTAACACTAAAAAGAGAAGCAAGAAAGCAAACAAACAAGCAAGCAAGCAAGTAAGCAGGCAAGCGAGCAAGCAAACAAACAGTAACAACATTTTTGTTCATCATCGCTATAAACTATCACAAGATAGTTCATGAATGCTTGATGTCACACTGTGCATAAATGCATGCCTGCACTCAGCCCAGCATTCACTCCGTGCACACGCAATCTCTCCAAACAACCAGAAGGCGCACTACAATAACTCTTCTTCTCCCCCTCCTCTCCGGGGAATAATTTACTAGACAATAATCAACTTCAAACTTTTCGATCTTATGTTCCTCCACTCCAGTGGAGGTACAGACATTCCCCAGATCCACTAGCTGGGACCAAATTTCATCTCATTATACATAGCAATACATACATATATCGTTTAATGGTTTCTCCTTCTCACTGGAGATACAATATTTATATTTTCAAGAAAGAATCAAAAAGATGGCTTAAAATATAGGTATATCAAGTGAGTTCCAATCTAATGGGGGACAATTAAAAGTCATTATGGGTCAACATGCCAAATGCTTTGTTTTCTCACGACTGGTGCAGTCGTTGTCTTCTACAGCTCGATTCTCCAACCCTGGAGACGATTAGGTGCTGCCGCAGCACTGTAGCCCAAATATTTGTTCGACTGCCTCAGTCGCCTAACTGGTGCTGCCACAGCTCTGGGAAGGGCTGAAACACGAATGAAGTCCGTGTAAGTAATCTATTTCAAAATCTGAATAATGATAAATTCTTTTCCCTTTTTCCCTTTTCTTAACTCTCTCTTTTTTTCTCTCCCCATCTGTCTATACCTCACCTGGTAATGGTGAATTGCAGGTGGAACTCGTTCTTCAAACAACCTGTCCGGTCAGTGTCCCCAAGCAATCTCCTTCCTATTCCTTATTTTCCCTCCTGCGCTCTTTTTGAGTACACATTCAGTGAGCACTCGTCTAACTCTACGCATTACCAGCCCATGGTTGCTGACCAATGGACAACGTCCGTCCATTCAATGAACTGTTTTAATAGCCACCAGCGACACCGATCACACTGGTCAGGCCACGTGAATTATTGTTCTTTTACCTTTTCTTTTCCCTACCTAGGGAAATGCTTTATAACAAATAAGGGCGTATGCGACGGAACGTCACATGTCGCCATATGAGGCTAAATCACATGACACTTGAGATCAAACCCTGGTAGAGCTACCCACTAATCCACCTAACTGTTTTAAAGTGTTAACACAACTCCGTAGCAGGTAAACTTCAACCACTCACCAGCCGCCGTGAGAAAGTGGTTAGTGTCGTGGATTCCCGGTAGGGAGTTGTTAGGTTCGACTCCCATCAGAGTCAAGTGGGATTTTTCTGCCCCAACTGGCTCCTACCCAGAGTTGAGTTTGCTACTGGCTAAATTGGGAAGACTGGGACCACGCAGTTGAGTTTCATCCACGTCTGTGGCCTTGGTTTGATTCCGTCGGGTTACCAATATCGGTAAATTCATTGGGGCTGTCGCTGGATGGACGTGAGTGGCGCCCTAACACACGTCGGCTCAGCGACTACGCAGTTACTGTCGTCAACAGGGGGGCTTAGCAGGTGATGTCCTGCGCATTTTGGATTAGAACAGACACCACTGAACACCACCGAAGTGACTCGGCACCATTGCAGTGTCTCCTCCGGTGGGTTGTCTCTTGACGAATTGGCATTGATCGCTCCTATGGATTGCCGGTGCCGGGGCTGCGGCGAGATGGGCGGGGCTGTGGCTGTGGACGGGGAAGAGGGTGGGTTTTTTTTTTTTTTGGGGGGGGGGGGATTCGGAATGAGCGGCGTGAATGCAATTCCACTGAGATGGCACAGAAAATGGGACTAAGACAAACAAACAAACCTTCAAGCACTTGCATATGACAACAGTTCTTGCTCGGACCACATTGATCTCAGCGATCCGCCTTCTGCTGTGACGTCATACGTCAGTGCATCATGCCAGGAACACGTAGACCACCGATGACGTAACAGCAGTTGTTTTTGTTTTTTTTAATAAGACTATATATATATATATATATATATATATATATATATATATATGTATATATTGTCAGCTTCCATACTGCAGCGATTAGTGGTTAATACAACTCGTTACAATGTGATAAAGACTTTCACCTCCATTGACACAACAGCAATGCTTGCCAAGACGGTACCGATCTCAGCATTCCTCTGTCACGGGTTCACACATTTCTTTCTCTTTTCTTTTTTTTTTTGTCTCATTTTCCGTGCCCCCCTGCCCACAGCTACAGCCCGGCAGACCTCTCCCCAGCACTGACACCGGCAGTTCACGAGGAGCGGTCAATGTCGAGTCGTCATCAGGCAACTCAGCTGAGGAGACACTGTGCTGTTGCCGAGTCACTTCGGTGCTGTTCAGTGGCGCCTGTTCTGATCAGCTTACGCGGGACACCACCCACTGAGTCCCTAATGACGACAATGATTGCTTAGTCGCGGAGCCAAGGTGAGTGAGCTCTCCCTCCGGAGGGAAATACCACGTCCACTCAACGACAGTCTCCCGGAACTTGCCGGCACGGGTGACCCGAACAGAAACAAAGCAAGAACATAGACATGGAGAGGTAATTGGAATGGAGATTACCATGAAAACGGGGCATAAATGGCCATGGAATTTGAGACAATGATGATTTAAGACAGAATTTCTGGCATTATGTTGATCAGTGAGGAGGAGGATAATGAAGATGATGCTATGAAGTTTCATCTAGGTCTGAGACTGTATGCCAGAGCTGTATTCTACGCTTACTTTCGTTATATATCCCTGCTCCGTCAGCTGTTCAGAATTCCCATCCTATCAGAAAATTTTCACTGACGGTTCCAAGTCTGAAGATGGAGTGGCCTGTGCAGCCTATTGCCCTGGTGCTCCTTCTCAAATACTGTTAGAACATATTCCTTGAGATGCTTCTGTTTATTCTGCTGAACTTACAGCTCTGGTTCTGGCATTGAGGATAAGCTCTCAATCAACAAAAAAGGACTTTCTGGTTTTGTCAGATTCGCTGTCTGCTTTGGAGGCCATAGCTGGTCGCAACCTTCAGCATCCCGAACTTTTACACTTTTTTGAACTTTTTACCAAGTTGAAAGCGGATGGTTACAACATTATTCTGGCTTGGGTTCCTGGTCATGTTGGTATCGGAGGGAATGAAATGGTTGATCGTTTGGCCAAGAATGCCACAACAGAGAAACTGTCAAACACATCTATCCCCTGCTCAGATCTGAAACCCAAAATTAATGAGTATGTCAGAGACCTCTGGCAGGAGGATTGGAATACACAGACGGATAACAAACTCTTTCAGATCCGTCCAAACCTTAAGGAGTTCCTCTCATCTACGTCTGGTGGTCGTAAAGAAGAAACAGTTCTGTGCCGGCTGCACACCGGCCATTCGTATTTTACCCATTCATACCTTTTAAAGAGTGAAGAAGCCCGTGGTGCATTCCATGTCATGTGCCACTCACAATGAAACATATTCTTTTAGAGTGTTGGGACTTGCATGATGTGAGACACAAACATTTTACAGCAGATTCCATGAAAAGCTTGTTCAGAGACGTTCCGCCTGACACGATCTTTGAGTTATTGAAAGAGATTAACATTTTTCAGCGGATCTGAGATTATACAGTGGAAAAATTCTTAACAAATTTTCGGATGGGTTTTTCGATGTATTTTAAAGAATTGTGTGAATGAATGACTTGTGAGTTGATTTTAACGGGGTGACAGCCCTGATGTGGCCCTTTGCGGTCGGCTGGGCTATAAGCAACATTATCTTATCTTATCTATCCGTCAACTAGGCCCGGGAGAAACAGACACTTGCAGAGTTGGTTGTGAAATTTGAGCAGCACTCTCTGAGCCCCATCCATTCAATGGATGAAACTCGACTGTGTGGTCCCAGTCTTCCCAACTGAGCCCATAGCGATCTCAATTCTGGTTAGGAGCCGGTTGTGGCAGAAAAAAAAATATATATATATAAGTGGCTCTGATAGAGATCGAAGTCTTGACTTCCCAGCCGGGCGCCCACGACGCTCACCACTTCGCCACGGCGGTTGGCTGGTTTTATATATTTCAATACACCTCGGCAAGTAAACATATACCACCCGGGACACAAGAGCAGCTATTGCTAAGACCATATTGATTTCAACATCGATCACACTGCTGCAATGGGTTCATGTAATCCAGTGCACAATGGCAGGTAAACATACACCACCGGTGACGCAACGGCAGCGCTCGTAAAGACTGCACTGATCTTAGCATCCCTCACACGATGGTGAGGGGATCATGCAACTCATGGTTCTACAGCAGACAGCGTTCTATCACCCGTGACATGGTAACAGTCGCCAAGACCACACTAATCTCAACTGAAACAGGCTCTTTACACTTACTATACCATACCAGTGATTCTTACCGCGTAAGACACTGCTGCTGCTGCTAATTATTTCCAAGACCATGTTGATTTCAACATCCAACTTCCTACAACTCAGTACACTTTGGGGAAAAAAGAAAGACGTACACCGCCCATGACACAACGGTAATTGTGGCCAAGTCCGAACTGATCTCAACTGCCATCTTGCTAGTACAAAACATTCATAAAACGCGCAGCACGCTACACCAAACATGTAATATACCATCCATGACACGACAGTAATTCTTATCAGGACAAAAATGACCTCCGGCGACATAACAGCAATTCTTACCAAGACAATACTGGTCCTGATATCCCTCTTGCTGTAGTGATGGGTTCCTATCACTCATCACACCATAGCAGACAGATGGATGGTATTGTGCTGGACACTACACCAGTTCTTGTCCAGGTCATGCTGATCTCAGCAATTCTCTTACTTCTGTGACCAGTTCAGACATTTCAATAGACCTCGGCAGGCAAACTTATGCACAAGAGCGGTTCTTGACCAAATCGATCTCGGCAGCCGTCCTAGTGGTGCAAGGTATTCGTATAATGCATTACACAGACAATGCTATGCTGTCCCTTAATTATGTAGATATTCGCATAACATATTACCCTATACCAGACATAATTATACTATTTCTTAATGTGTAAGACGTGCATATGGCGCATTACACTATGTCAGACAAAATCATACTGTTTCTTAATTATGCGAGATATTTGTACATTAAGCCAGACAGAACTATACCATCCCTTAATGACGTAAGGTATTCGTATGACGCATTACACTAAATCAGACAGGACTCTTAATGATGTAAAATACTCATACAACGCATTACACTATGCCAGTAAGAATTATTCCATCTCTGAATGGCGCTGGATGGTTATATAATTCATTATGCTGTATCAGACGGGATTAGACCACCTCTTCATAATGTAAAACATTTATAGAACGCATTACACTACGCCAAACAGATTTATACCATCTGTTAATGATGTAATATGGTAATGTAACGCTTTATACTATACCAGGCAGAATCACACCATCTCTTGATAGTGTAAAGATATTCCTATTACGCTTTTCACCGTGCCATTCAGAGTTATACCATCACCTAAAGGTGTAGAATATTCTTAAAACGCATTGCATTATCCCAGACAGAATTATACCATTTCTTAATGGTGTCAGACATTCATATTACGCATTAAACTATGAATTATACAATATTTAAGGGTGTAACACATTCCTATTACGCATTACACTATGCCAGACAGAATTATACCATTTCTTAATGGTTTAAGATATTCATATCACGCATTAAACTATGTCAGACAGAATTATACCCATTTCTTAATAAAATCGGAAATGAAATGAGGCAGGGAACAGTAAACGATAAACAGCAAACAAGTGGGGTATTTTTTGCTCCCATAAGAAAACCTAACACAGAATAACTTTTATTCAAGACTGGCACAGCCTTTTAAACTTCAATAAAGTCAGACAAATACATAGACGAACAATCTAATAGTGGGGGGGAAAAAAACAAGTGCAGGCCAACAACTCAGCTGCCTTCATAGTAATGACTTGGCAAAGATTTGGACTTAAGGAGGGGTGGGGGGGGGGGGGGGAGTTTGAAGATGGGGAAACTAGGAACATGAAATTAAGAAAATATGTTACAGATATGAAAACTCTTCACTAGCTGCATAAGGGAACCATCGCAATCCCTTTTGAAGGCAGATATATTTGTATTGCCTGCTCCGAGGCCTTTCGTCCGCTGGGTCGGAACTCATCAGGGAGACACGGCTGGTTGTGTCTGCGCTCCTGGTGTGTCTCTATTTGACGCCAGCAAAAAAATACCCCACTTGTTTACCATTTCTTAATAATGTTCTAAGAAATTCATATACCGCATTAAGCTATGCCCAACAGAATTATACCATTTCCGAATGGTGTACAATATTCATATAACACATTACTCTACGCCAGACAGAATTATACTATGTCTTAATGATGTCAGATATTCGTATAACGCATTAAACTATGCCAGGCAGAATATCATCATTCTTTAATGGCGTGAAATATTCGTAAAACGCGCTCCACCATGCCCTACAGAATCACATCATCCATGACAACAGTAATTTATTTCCAGGATCATTCTCATCACCACATCCCTCTTGCTGCTGCAGCGGGTTCATTTAAGTCAACACACCCTGGCATGCCGACTCAGAGCACCGGTGACACAATAGCAGACAATATTGCCAAGACAATATTGATCTCACCATCCCTCTTGCTGCGGCGAGGGATTCATACAACTCATCACAGCACAGCAGACAGACAAATCGCATCAACAACAATAAATCTTGATCGCAGAATTCCTCTTACTTTGGTATTGATTTCATACATTTAAACAGACCTCGACAGGAAAACGTATGCCACAAGAGCAGTATTTGACCAAACTATGTCAACATCCATCTTACTGGTGCAAGATAGTCCTATAACGTATTACTATACCGGACAGAATTATACCATCATTTTACGGTGAAATAGCCATGTGATGTACTACACCTTGCCAGATAGTATTATACTATCTCTTAATGATGTAAGATAGTTGCAAATTATTTTCATAATGCATTACACTATGCCAGACAGAATTATACCATCCCTTAATGATGTAAGATATTTATGTTAACCCATTCCGCGCGAATTATACCATCCCTTAATAATGTAAGATATTTATATTAACCCATTACACCATGCCAGACAGAATTATACCATCCTTACTGATGTAATATATTCATATAACCCATTACGCTATGCCAGACAGAATTGTATCAACCCTTAATGATGTAAGATGTTCTTATAACGCATTAAACTGTGTCAGACAGAATTATACCATCTCTAAATGATATATGTTATTAATGTAACGCATTACGCTATGCCAGACAGAATTGTATCATCTGTTAATGATGTAAGATGTTCATATAACGCATTAAACTGTGCTGGACAGAATTATACCATTTCTGAATGATGTGTGTTATTCATGTAACGCATTACGCTATGCCAGACAGAATAATGCCATCTCCCAATGATGTATGTTATTAATGTAATGCATTAACAGACAGGATTATTGTGGGGCCGGGACAGCTCAGTTGGTAGAGCGCCGGACTCGTAATCTTGGTGATCCTGGAGTTGCGGGTTCGAATCTCTGCCGGGCCGTTTCGGTACAGGGGGATTTGTCCCTCGGAGTTAACATTGGTTCTGACTCCATTTCCCATACAGTCCTTCGAATTAGACTATAAACCGAGGTTCCGTGTGTGAACGCACGCATTGACATCTTGCACACAAGTAAAATCCCATCACCAACTTTCGGAAGAGAAGGTCAGTTTGGCCGTTGGTATGGATGGCACGTTACACATAGCATGCAACCTGTGTAAGAAATGGAAAGAATGAAGGAAGGAAGCAAACTGAGTGAACGATATTTAATTGTATGGACTGGATGACACGGGAAACGACTGAATGAAGCGCCGACTGGCAGCTCTTCAGTCGGCACTACCCAGGTAGGCGGTTGTGTAAACGAGTGTGGATTGTAAAGCGCTTAGAGCTTGGTCTCTAGCCGAGAATAGGGGCTATATCAGTATTCATTATCATCATCATCATCATCGTCATCATAGAACAAAGCCATCTACTAATGATGTCTGTCATTCATGTAACGCTTTACGCTATGCCAGAGAGAAGTATACCATCTGTTAATGATGTGATATATTAGTAAAATGCATTACACTGCGCTAGAAAAATCATACTATCTCTAAATAACGTATGTTATTCATGTAACGCGTTACGCTATGCCAGACAGAATAATGCCATCTATTAATGATGTATTCTATTGAGAGTACCGCATTAACGCTATGCCAGACAGAATAATGCCATCTATTAATGATGTATTCATGATGTACCGCATTACCAGCCAGACAGAATAATGCCATCTATTAATGATGTATTCTATTGATGGTAACCGCAAATTACGCTATGCCAGACAGAATAATGCCATCTATTAATGATGTATTCTATTGATCGCATTACGCATGCCAGACAGAATAATGCCATCTATTAATGATGTATTCTATTGATGTACCGCATTACGCTATGCCAGACAGAATAATGACCATCTATTAATGATTTTTCTATGATAAACGCATTACCTATGCAGACAGAATAATCCATCCACGTAAAGAGTTTTCTATGAGTACCGCATTACCTATGCCCGAAAGGGAATAAACATGCCATCTAAATAACTGATAGCAATTCTTGCCAGACAAATAATGCCATCTTTTAATGAGGTAGTTCTATGAATCTACACCATACGCATATGCCAGACAGAAAATGCCATCTATTAATGATGTATTCTATTGTAATGTTCCTGCATTATTGCTATGCCAGACAGAATAATGCCACAATTTTAATGATGTATCTTATCCAGACAGAATAATGCCATCTATTAATGATGTATTCTATTGATGTACCGCATTACGCTATGCCAGACAGAATAATGCCATCTATTAATGATGTATTCTATTGATGTACCGCATTATGCTATGCCAGACAGAATAATGCCATCTATTAATGATGTATTCTATTGATGTACCGCATTACGCTATGCCAGACAGAATAATGCCATCTATTAATGATGTATTCTATTGATGTACCGCATTACGCTATGCCAGACAGAATAATGCCATCTATTAATGATGTATTCTATTGATGTACCGCATTACGCTATGCCAGACAGAAGTATACCGTCTGATGTAAGATATTTAAAAAAACGCATTACACTATGGCAGACAGAATTATACCATCCACGGAGCAGCTTTTTCCCTATGGCCCTAATGATCTCACACTGCGGTAAAGGGTGCATATAAATCAAGACAGCCTATCATGCAAACCCCATACGACCGGGGACACAATAGCAATTCTTGCCAAGACAATATTGATCTCAACATCCCTGTTACTGCGGTGAAGGGTTCCTATAACTCCTCACACCATAGCAGACAGAGACACCATATGATCCAGGACACCACACCAGCCATTCTTGCCCAGACCATATTGATCTCATCACTCCTCCTACTGTGGTAAGGGTGTTCCTAGAACTCTTCATTCCAGGACAGACAGAGACATATCATCTAGGACACACCAGCAATTTCTTGCCGAGACCATATCGATCTCAAACAGCCATCCTACTTCTGTAATGGGTTCATACGTCTCAATACACCGTGGAGGGTAAGCTTGTACTCCTCATGCC
>CM065742.1:18236869-18244369 GCA_033310375.1 Conus canariensis | reverse complement strand
AGATTCGTAGCTGTGCAGACAGACTGAGCTGGGTATCACGTAGCTGTACAGACAGACTGAGCTGGGTATCACGTAGCTGTACAGACAGACTGAGCTGGGTATCACGTAGCTGTACAGACAGACTTAGCTGGGTATCACGTAGCTGTACAGACAGACTGAGCTGGGTATCACGTAGCTGTACAGACAGACTGAGCTGGGTATCACGTAGCTGTACAGACAGACTGAGCTGGGTATCACGTAGCTGTACAGACAGACTGAGCTGGGTATCACGTAGCTGTACAGACAGACTGAGCTGGGTATCACGTAGCTGTACAGACAGACTGAGCTGGGTATCACGTAGCTGTACAGACAGACTGAGCTGGGTATCACGTCAGCGCATACAAGCTAGGCTCATATACTCACAGTGGAATGGATAACTTCTTTCCGTCCTGTACTGGGGCTGGACACCTGGTCTTCCTCTATTCACAATGTATGAGATAACATCCTTTAAAAATATCATTTCTTACGTATCAAATATTAAGGTTGAATGAATAGATGTCTTCGGAAATCTGCATGGAGGTGATCTATGTTAGAGATCGTGTTGAGCGAGAGTGACTTCGCGTTTTTTTTTTAAATTTTAATTCGCTTGTTTGTTTGTTGGTTTTTTGTTTGTTTGTTGCTTGTGTGTGTGTGTTGTGTGTGTGTGTGTGTGTGTGTGTGTGTGTGTGTGTGTGTGTGTGTGTGTGTGTGTGTGTGTGTGTGTGTGTGTGTGTGTGTGTGTGTGTGTGTTTTTGGGGGGGGCGCAGGATTGCTCCCAGCTGGTTTGTTCGGCAGTTGAGGACAGTACTTCTCTGGGTGCTACCCGCACCTTCGGGTGCATTTTTTTCTTTGGGTGGACAGAGGTTGCTGGTCGGAAACGCTCAATGCAATTTGCCTCATCGCCCATGCAGCTCTAACCATTCAGTCAGAGAGAAAGTACCGAAACATTGCCGTGAAATGAGGAGCCTGCGATGCCAAAAGTCAGCGCCTCGATCCTGATTCTGGTAGTGCGCTTCAAATCAAGTATATGACTCTGTAGATCAATTAATTTGACGCATAAACTGAGAAAAGATAACTCTCTTCCGCAATGGAAAGACAGGCGTTATTTTCCCCCTGATTTTTTTTTCTTTTCACCTGAACAGGTCTGTTGAAGTGCGCCTGAACATGCACGGTCATTGGATGTTTCAACCGGAAACGGAAGTAAGTGGCTTTTCGTACGCACCAGGACTACCTGCCTTCGTTGGGTCTGTACCTTCATGCGATGCACGCCAAAGAACACAGGCTCGTCTGCTGTCCTCGGTTATGCTGGGTTTGGGTCGGTACCTTCATGCGATGCACGTCAAAGAACACAGGCTCGTCTGCTGTCCTCGGTTATGCTGGGTTTGGGTCGGTACCTTCATGCGATGCACGTCAAAGAACACAGGCTCGTCTGCTGTCCTCGGTTATGCTGGGTTTGGGTCGGTACCTTCATGCGATGCACGTCAAAGAACACAGGCTCGTCCGCTGTCCTCAGTTATGCTGGGTTTGGGTCTGTACCTTCATGCGATGCATGCCAAAGAACACAGGCTCGTCTGCTGTCCTCAGTTATGCTGGGTTTGGGTCTGTACCTTCATGTCATGCACGCCAAAGAACACAGGCTCGTCTGCTGTCCTCAGTTATGCTGGGTTTCATTTCTAACTTTTCAGGAGACGTAATCTGCCTTGGCTTAAGGCCGTGTCAGACCAATTGACATAGACTAGAACACTAAGGCTACATCAAAATGTTGTTGTGCTCTGCATAGTTATGCGGCGGGGATTATCTTCAGTCGTGACGAGCTCCTAGCTTAACATCAGCAGTCTCTAAGAATCCCTCGAAGTCGGAGTGTGGCTGCCCATGTGGCGTGGTAATCAAACACGGTCACACACGTAATGTTCTCATCCCTAGCTGATGCATTTGTACCATAGTGTTCAAGTATTTCGGCTGTTCGGATGATCCCTGGAGTCTTTTAGCCAGGGTACGACGACGACAACAACAACAACAACAACAACAACAACAACAACAACAACAACAACAACGTGATCGGTAATGATACTGACAGACGTACACATTTTTATTAGAAACTAAACTGTTCCTAAGAAGGAAAATTTTGAGACAATTTAGGAAAAAGTTGTCTTTTGAGGTGTAGTCTTCGACGCAAATAAAAAATTCCACTGACCATACAGAAAAAGAGTATTGATGGTTTGAACACTTGGATGGGAAAACGCTTTCAGGTCATTTCCCTGTGAAAGGTCGACTGATGCATTCTTATCTTTTTGTTGTACTGTGTTTAAACTGACGTTTAAATCATATACTTTCAAAGTATCTTCTTTAACTTTGTGCCCGGAGTTGTTTGAGGTGTTCACTGTTGTTTGAGGGTCCCTTTTACGTGAATTTTGGTCTTTCACGCTTTGGTACATATTCCTAGATTTAATCCATTTATTGTATTATTGGTTTTCATTGCTAAGCTTGCAGAAAAACGCAATGTCAATCGTTTTCTTAACGGACAGTGAAGTACTGAACCATGTCCCTTAAAACCACACCCATCGGACCAAACTTGGTTTTTCCCTCCAATTGGGCGTTTCCTAGATATACATGCAGCCAGAAAAAAAACTGAGGATATTGAACAGAACATGTGTAACAAGACTTAGTGGCACCAGCAGACAAAAGCCAACAGTTTTCACCGGCATCCCAGACAGACTAAAGTGTGAGCAGATACCTTGTTTTTGCGACCCCCCCCCCCCCCCCCCCCCCACCTCCACTATTCAATGCATCCAAACTCTGTTTCCCTACCGACATGGTGGCAAAAATAAACTGTGTTTTCATAGTATTTTGAAAACTAAAAAGTTACTTAGAATACCGATTGTATAAAGAAATGGAAATGTCTTATTAGTTGTTGTAGTTCCGGCGTGTCCAGATACACATACGGTCTCCATAGCTGTTAAGTTTGTCCAAACATTTAGTTTGGATATGCTGGGTCGCCGACGTATATCCGGTTTGTCCGGACATCCAGTTTATCACTTTAAAAAAGAAAAGAAAAACTGGAACGTAGAGCGTCTTGGCAAATTTACTACACTCTCTGTCTCTGTCTCTCATTTTCCATGTATGTGTGTTTATGCATGTATGTATGTGTGTATGATGTATATGTATGTTGTGTGTATGATATGTATGAAATTGTATGTAGGATGTGTATGTACATATGTAATGAAGTGTGTGTAGCGAGACAGACAGACAGACAGACAGACACAGACAGCAGACAGACAGACAGACAAACAGACAGACAGGCAGATGATCTATGTCTAGCGTTGTCTCTGTGTCCCTCTCCCCCCTTCTCCCTTCTCAACTTCCACTGTGTTTACATCTCCTCTCCTTCCGCCTCTGCCCACCTCCACCCTCCCGCTGCAAATGCCCCCTCCCCCATCCTCCCCATCCTCCCCCATCCCCCCGCTCTCCAGCGCCTGCTGGGCCTTTCCTGTCTCCCCTCTGATATTTTCTGCTTCTGCCAACCGCTCCCCTCCATCTTCGTCTCTGTCATTCTGCCGTATATGCAGTGTACCTCTCTCTCTCTCTCTCTCTCTCTCTCTCTCTCTCTCTCTCTCTCTTCTCTCTCTCTCTCTGTTGTGTGTGTCAGTGTACCTCTCTGTCTGTCTGTCTGTCTGTCCTTTCTCTCTCTCTCTGTCTCTCTGTCCGTCTATATGTCCGTCTATCTGTCCGTCTGTCTGTCCTGTCCTGTCTCTCTGTCTTCTCTTCTCCTCTCTCTCTCTCTCTTCTGTCTCGTCTCTCTCTCTCCTGTCTCTTCCCCTGTCTCTCTCTCTCGCTGTCTCTCTCTCTCGCTGTCTCTCTCTCTCGCTGTCTCTCTCTCTCGCCGTCTCTCTCTCGCCGTCTCTCTCTCTCTCCTCTCTCTCTCTCTCCTCTCTCTCTCTCTCTCTCTCTCTCTCTCTCTCTCAGCTTGCGACAGACAGTCTGCTTGTCTTGAAGTCACTGTCAAGGCATCGCAGCTTTTCTCTCCTGCTGATAAGGGCACATGACGTGGTGTAGACACATCACCGCTCGATAGGCTCCTTACATCACGCTGTTCGAAACCCCTGTCTGGTAAGTATGTGACTGCCACAATCGTTACTTGCCACTGTCCATGTCTGTCTGAAAGACACTATGAAAGACAGACTGAAAGACAGAGGCAGACAGACAGACAGACAGACAGAGGCAGACAGACAGACAGACAGAGGCAGTCAGACAGACAGACAGACAGAGGCAGTCAGACAGACAGACAGACAGAGGCAGTCAGACAGACAGACAGACAGAGCAGACAGACAGACAGACAGACAGAGGCAGACAGACAGACAGAGGCAGTCAGACAGACAGACAGACAGAGGCAGTCAGACAGACAGACAGACAGAGGCAGTCAGACAGACAGACAGACAGAGGCAGTCAGACAGACAGACAGACAGAGGCAGTCAGACAGACAGACAGACAGACAGATGCAGACAGACAGACAGACTGAAAGACAGAGGCAGACAAACAGACAGACAGACAGAGGCAGACAGACAGACAGACAGACAGAGGCAGACAGACAGACAGACAGACAGAGCGACAGACAGACAGACAGACAGACAGAGGCAGACAGACAGACAGACAGACAGACAGAGGCAGACAGACAGACAGACAGACAGAGGCAGTCAGACAGACAGACAGACAGACAGAGGCAGTCAGACAGACAGACAGACAGACAGAGGCAGACAGACAGACAGACAGACAGAGGCAGACAGACAGACATGGAAGGAAGAAAGAAGAGGATGGGGGTTAGCCAGGAGGAAGGGGAGAAACGGAGACACAGACATAAACGGCGGGAGAGAGAGAGAGAGAGAGAGAGAGACAGACAGACAGACAGACAGAGGTGAGGGAGGGAGGGGGGGGTCGAGGGTAAAGTGAAACAGTCAGTAGGCGAGGCAAGAGAAAACAAAAGCAAGAAAGAGCGGGAGAGACAAAGCGGCAGAGAGTGAGAGAGAGAGAGAGAGAGAGAGAGAGAGAGAGAGAGAGAGACAGACAGACAGACAGACAGACAGACAGACAGACAGACAGACAGAGACAGACAGACAGACAGTAACGTTTACGGAGACTGACAGTGAGACGGAGAGCGCTAGATTAGAACTGAGATATGAAGAGACGTATGGGAAAAAAACAGCGGGAGACAACCAAACAGTGAGAGTGACAGTAGTAAAGAGAAATGTACAGAAGGTGATTACCAAATGGGCCTATGAAGACAGACACTGAAAGAGAATAAAGGCTGAGAGGAAACTACAGACATAGAGGTACAGACACAGAGCTGTAAACAAGGATGATTTTGTTACCTTCCTCATCCTCTGCAAAGGCTTTTGAAAGAGACAGAACTACTGAACCAACAAAACTTTCGGTTTTTTGTTTTTGTTTTTGTTTTGTTTTGTTTTAAGACAAAGTTGATGTACCATGCCAGCCCAATCTGGCCAAACGCTGGACTATTCTGGTTTTGTGGACAAGCCAGGCAGACATGGAGAACCTGATCTGTGTTTTTTGGACAAGCCAGGCAGACATGGACAACCTGATCTGTGTTTTTGGACAAGCCAGGCAGATATGGACAACCTGGTCTGTGTTTTTGGACAAGCCAGGCAGACATGGACAACCTGGTCTGTGTTTTTGGACAAGCCAGGCAGATATGGACAACCTGGTCT
Organism: Conus canariensis; assembly: GCA_033310375.1. Classification (NCBI taxonomy): domain Eukaryota; kingdom Metazoa; phylum Mollusca; class Gastropoda; order Neogastropoda; family Conidae; genus Conus; species Conus canariensis. The sequence goes on along the minus strand of CM065742.1, from coordinate 18,238,631 downwards.
GTGTTTTTGGACAAGCCAGGCAGACATGGACAACCTGGTCTGTGTTTTTGGACAAGCCAGGCAGATATGGACAACCTGATCTGTGTTTTTGGACAAGCCAGGCAAGTATGGAGAACCTGATCTGTGTTTTTGGACAGGCAAGGCAGGTATGGAGAACCTGATCTGTGTTTTTGGACAGGCAAGGCAGACATGGAGAACCTGATCTGTGTTTTTGGACAAGCCAGGCAGACATGGAGAACCTGATCTGTATTTCTGGACAGGCCAGGCAGACATGGAGAACCTGATCTGTGTTTTTGGACAAGCCAGGCAGACATGGACAACATGGTCTGTGTTTTGGACAAATTAGAGCTTTGGACAAAGCCAGTTGCAACGCCATCGTTGTACGTAAACAAGATTTTAAAAGAAAATTATTAAAAAAAAGAAAATAAGAAAGAAAATCTATCTGTTTTTGAAAGTCAAACAGTGTTGTGAAATGTCAAAAACTAAAGGACAGGAGAGGGAGAAGGCGAGGACCCAAGACAACAGGGGACTAAGCAGTGGGGCAGGGGGGAGGGGGGGGGGACGTCGGCTCCTCGATGATGACTATTCTCATAAATGTCCAGAAAATGCTGTCCAGTAACGTAAGTGAAGCTAAGACAGTGTACAGAATCAACAGCTCTGGGAGGTTTTCCATCGAGTCTGTGATCATGACGTCATCTTGGGAGCTGAAAATGCGCGTTCTGAACGACCAGTTCTGATCGGCTCCTTCATGATGCAGAGAGTGTCACTGACGATGCCTCTTGCAGAGGAAGGCCAGTAGTTTGTTATGAGCAGTATGTCGGGTTTCTTCTGTTAATGTATATGTGCACATTCAGATGCCATTGCGGTCTCTATATTGGTCAAGCACTGGGCCTGACGTGACCCACTTGAGAATGGTTTTGCTTGTCATGCCTTCAGTGATTCCAACTACTTTAAATCCTTTGAACAGAACACTGGCCAACAGAACCACTTCGTAGTTTTAGGAACTTTAACGGACCCAGCCCTTCAGCTTTTCTTTCTTTTACAGTGTTTTTTTGTTTTGTTTTGTTTTTTTGTATAAGCTCTTCTGTAGTGATGTGCACGTGACGCTAGTTTCCTTGTTTTCAGATACCGAAGAAAGGAATGCAAAATGCAGTCAAAATGAACGTCCTCACAATGGTTCACGTGTCTAAATAAATAGAATTTGAAGTCTACAGCAGTCTGGTACTGTCTTCGCACCTGTTTCGCAAAAAAAAAAAAAAAGTGTTCAAACACGATGTCGGCTTCAACTAATCTGCATCACCATTCGCACATTCAGCATCTACAATGTAAAGTTGTGCAGAGTATCGATGTTTTGACTCCACTGCGAAGTGCATTGCTGATTTCATTCTGCAGAATTTGTGATGGAATGTGACCTAGTCAGTGTATGGTTATTATGCCGAATTTCCAAGAAAGATGCTTGACAAACAACCTGAAATTATACTCTGGTCACCTGGCGTTTGAATCATGGAATGTCAGTTTTCGGAACTGTAATGGAACAGAGAGATCTACCCTAGACACATAAAAAGGGAGCCGGGATAGCTCAGTGGTAGAGTGCAGGACTCATTATCTTGGTGATCCTGGAGTTGCGGGTTCGAATCTCTGCCGGGCCGTTTCGGAACAGGGGGATTTTTTTCCCTCGGAGTTAACATTGGTTCTGACTCCATTCCCCATACAGTCCTTCCAATGAGACTATAAACCGAGACTCCGTGTGTGAACGCACGCA
>CM065742.1:18226869-18229369 GCA_033310375.1 Conus canariensis | reverse complement strand
AGAGGTCGTGGCCAGGACCAATCTCCGGGAGAAATTGAATTGCTAACAAGTGATTTGAACAGAAAGGTCAAGGAGGGTGACGGATGTCAGACGGAAGAGCATTCCAGCATCAGGGAATCTGGAATGCAAAGAAGATGTTGAGGTTTCTGACGGTGGAAAGCACAGGATGTTGAGTTTCTAGCTCTGTGCTAGAGAGTCTAAGTGTAGATATTACAAATCTGTTTTACAATCGCTAGAGCGTTGGGAGTGCAAAGCTAGAAAAGATTTGCTGTTTGAAATAAAACATTAACTGCATTGTTTAATAACTCCAGGCATAAGAACTGATTTTTGTTGGGTCCCATATCGCTGTGGTATAAAGTGGAATGAAATGGCAGACAGTCTTGCAAAAGAAGGAGCAAATAGAAACGGTGAAAATTCATTAAACAATGCCTTGGATTTGTTCTCTTGTGAATTAATTCAAATTATGGAAAAGTATATACATAAACAGAATTTTTAGTCAAAAAATGGCTACTTTACCATCGTGCCCAAGGCACATTGTTAGATTGAGTCATGGATTAAGGGTTAATACATGGAACACTAAATCTTCTCATGGTATTACTTGTGTCTGCAGAAGACAAATCATTTCTGTGCATTATCTTTTGTTTGAATGCTCGGTGTTGACCTCGCTCTATCAAGAGAAATGTATTGAGATGAATAACTTTGATAATGTCAATACTATCTTATATGGTTCTTATATTGCCGAAATTGCCATGACTCTTTTCCAGTCACAGGTTGCAACATTTTTATAAAGATCAACAATTTTGTGTACCACTAGGGTATTTCACTTATGTAAATATGCATGTATGAGATTGGGTTTGAAAGTACAATGGTATTTCACTTATGTAAATATGCATGTATGAGATGTGGGTTTGAAAGTACAATCATGGATGATAAGTTGAGTGTGGAGGCTGGTGTTTGTTCTTTTTAATGAACGTCTAATATCTGGCGATGAATATACATTAAATAAACCACTTAACTGAACTGCACCGTAGATATCTTCTAGTCGTTCACCCCAGGGTCAAAACACATGTCCCTTTTATGGTCTGTCCTTGTGTTTCGGGTAAACAATGTTCATTGTGATGATCTGTCCTCATGTGGTAAAATAATTCATGTCCTTACTGATGGTCTGTTCTTATGTGTTAAATAAACCATGTCCCTACAAATAGTCTGTTGTCGTATGTCAGGTAAACTATGGTCTATTCTTGTGGGTCAAACAAACCTACTGGTGGTCTGTTCTTATGTCACACGAACTGCCTTCCTGCCCAAGATATATAGCACAGATAATCAATAAACTTACGTTAAACACATGGAACACAAAATTCTCTCCGGATGTTAGGTGTGTATGTGAGAGAAACAATGCTGTTCGCCATATACTACTAGACTGCCCAGTCTTAACAGGGCGATACCAATCAAGAGCTATGAAACTCTGCATATTTTGCAAGCATTGACCATATTTCATATGACACATTCATTACGGACATCGCTCACTTTATTGCCCAGTCAGAATCGTGTAGACTGTTGTGATTTTTATCTTAAATGTTTTCAAAAGTACTCTTAGTGGAATGTCCAGGTTCTAATATATGGGGACACAGAAAAAATAAAATGACCAGAGACAGCAGGTCTGACATTCTCGGTGATCTCTGTTGCCTTGGAAATACTATCTAAAATCATCAATGATGAACAGACGATAATTAAAATAACCACTGAACTTAACTGAACTGTGGTCGATTCTTGTGTGTCTAATAAACCATGTACATACAGATGTCAGTACTTCTGTGTTAAATAAATCATGTCCTTACTGATGGTTTGTGTCAAATATACCATGTCCCTAAAGATGGCCTGTGCTTTGCGTGTGTCAATGAATACCATGTCCCTACAAGATGTCTGTCTTGTGTTAATAAACCATGTCCCTACAGTGTCTGTTCCTGTGTGTTAACTAAACCATGTCCTTACTGATGGTCTGTACATGTGTGTCCAAAACGTATGTTCATACTGAAGGTCTGTTCCTGTGTGTATAATAGACCATATCTATACAGATGGTCTATTCTTGGGTGTTCATGTAACCGTGTCCCTACCGCTAACCTGTTCTTATGTGTTGAATACACCATGTCCCTACTGATGATCTGTCCTTGTGGGTTAAACAAATGTCTCTGACGATGGTCTGTTCTTAAGTATCAAATAAACTGTGTCCCTTCTAATGGTTTATTTTTAAGTGTGAAGAAAAAAAAAATGCTCCCACTGAAGGCGTGTTTTTGTGCGTTGAGCCATGTCCGTTCCGATGGCTCCGTTCTTGTGGTGTCAAACAAACCTTGGCCCTGCTGTTGATCCGTTTTTGTGTGTTAAATAAACCATGTCCCTATTGATGCTCTGTCTTTGTGTTGTGATTAAAGCGTGTCCCAACTGATGGCCTGTCCCTGTGTGTGAGACAGACCATGTGTTCGTACTGACAGTCTGTCCTGTT
>CM065742.1:18214369-18221869 GCA_033310375.1 Conus canariensis | reverse complement strand
CTTTAATGAGAAGTCATGTGGGAAAGTCTGTATTGTAGACCAATTGTTCGACATTTGTCTTGCCAAGAGTGGTACGAAGCAAGGCACCTTAATCCTGCCGCTTTTGATTGCCTTGACCTGAATAGGCGAACATGTTCGAACAAGAAGACAAAAGACTGTTCAGCTTCGCCCATATCCCCAAGAACACACACACACACACACACACACACACACACACACACACACACACACACACACACACACACACACACACACACACACGCACGCACGCACGCACGCACGCACGCACGCACGCACGCACACACACACTAACACTAACACAAACACGTACACACACACACACACACACACACACACACACACACACACATACACACACACACACACACACACACACACACACACACACACACACACACACACACACTCATAGACACACACGCGCGCGCGTGAGAGAGAGAGAGAGAGAGAGAGAGAGAGAGAGAGAGAGAGAGAGAGAGAGAGAGACAGACAGACAGACAGAGAGAGAGAGAGACAGAGACAGAGACAGACAGACAGACAGACAGACAGACAGACAGAGAACGTTCACGTTCACCACAGCATTGAAAACGCACTAATGGAAGGCACTCCGAAAGCACACGGACGTATTTGTTTCTCAGGGTGACACAAACAATCAGCTTTTCACAAACAAGAATGATGCATAAGATGTTGTCAACGTTCACATCGTCGAACAGCTCCATGACATGCGGTTAACAAATTAGCCGATGCGGCATACATCATGAGAGCAAGCTTCTCTATCCACTCTGGACTGAATAACCACATGAGAAAGGCGCGACAGTCAGAGCCCGCCTTTGAATAGGATGCATAGGGAGAGGCGGTGGGATGGTGGTGGGCGGCAGCTTGCTCACAGTAAAGCCATTAATTAAAACATGCGAACCTGTAAACTGAACATCTAGCAAACAGCAGCCAAAGAACTGGCGAGAAAACACGTCAGAAGTAAAGGAGGTGACACAGTAACAACATTATACCGACTTTCCAACACCTTACGTTTGGGCTGCCTAACGAACACCCGCGAGATGAATTGGGAAGACCCGAGTGAGAAAGTCACCATTAGCAAGGTTCCATTTCTACTGTAAATTACACACCTTGGGCGTTATTCTGTTAATAATGGTACTCGACACCAGAGGATATATCAAAATGGATCTTTCCCACCTAAAAAGAAAATACGAAACGAAGTAATTTGGAACTGGAAGCTCCTGTCATTTGCTGACGTCTGAATGTAAGAAGTTGCAGGGTGCCTTATATGATTTTATCATTTACCATACTTCTTTACACGCTCGGCTAACCTAGAATTAAGCTTGCCCAGTGTTAGCACTATTGATCGTCATCACTGTAGTTCATTCTTCTATTTCCGCTCTAGACAGATGATTGCTGTCATCATTGTTGTCTGAAGACAGTATGTCATGAGGATGCCTTGACGGACGCACAGGAAATCAAGGGTTTCCGAGGACTTCCGTCCACAGCTATGTGGAATGGAGTAGTGGTGGTCTAGCCAGTCGAGTCCTTTATCCGAGTTTCCGGGTTCGATTCCCACCTGGGTCAGAATCTATTTGTGCCTCGTCTATGTAAAGGTACTTTGACAGAAGAGCGCACCACCAAGCGTTGTTCTCTTGTTTACTGACTTGTTTTGGTGGTCAGTCCGGATGTAGTGAAGGTTTTTTCTTTTCTTTTTTTTTTTTCCTTGCTGAGAAGGTTCTTTTCTTTCAAACAAAACGTTTGACAATCACCATGACATGTACAGAATCATTACACCATACACAATACAAGTCACAACCAATATGAGAAAGGAAATAAAAGAGCGACAAATAACATAGTATTCACTGTATGTTGTAACTTAACAGCGCTATTAGAATGAATACAGCGCCATTAAGGTAAGAAAGAAAAATAATCAAGTAAGGTAAACAGACAAACGAACAAACAGTCAGTCAAAAACAACAGTGACCAACCCAACTCAGGACATTTTCCTCTATGAAACCCCTACCCCTCATCACCCTCCCCTGTCCACCCGCCCACCCCACTCATCTCCATATTGTCTCACCCTCTCGTTCAGCCCCTCCTCCCCCCCCCTCTCCCAGGACGTAGTGAAGGTTTGTTGTTGTTGTTGTTGTTGTCGTTGTCGTTGTTGTTGTTGCTGCTGCTGTTGTGGTTGTTGTTGTTGTAGTGTTGTTGCTGATGCTGTTGTTGTTGTTGTTGTTGATGATGATGTTGTTGCTATTGTTGCTGTTGTTGTTGTTGTTGATGATGATGCTGCTGTTGTTGTTGTTGTTGTTGTTGTTGATGCTATTGTTGCTGTTGTTGTTGTTGTTGTTGTGTTGTTGCTGATGCTGTTGTTGTCGTTGTGGTTGTTGTTGTCGTTGCGTTGTTGCTGATGCTGTTGTTGTTGTTGTTGATGATGATGTTGTTGTTGCTATTGTTGCTGTTGTTGTTGTTTTCGCTGTTTCATCTTCTGTGTCACTTCAGCAGCACTCGCCTCACACCGCTCATTCTGTGTCCCCGTCCACTGCCACACTCCGACTTCTTTTGCCGCAGTCGGCAGGGAGCAGCCTATGTCATGTCGTTAGGAGGCAACCCACCCACCAGAGGAGACACTGCACTGCTGCCGAGACAATTCGGTGGTGTTCAGTGGTGTGAAGGATTTGGTCATGAATCAAGTCGTTTATCGATTAGGGTTTAAATGTATTTCTCTTTTCTAAATCATATCAATATTTTGTGTTTCAGCCCCCCCCCCCCCCCACGGCCCCCTTTGTCCCTCTCCTTTTACTGGCCTTAGAGATTATTCACCACCCCCTCCTTACACACCGTTTTGTGTTCGTGGATGGAAAAACTGACACATGAAACCTTCCGCTTTAATTTCCAAATCTCTCTCTCTCTCTCTCTCTCTCTCTCTCTCTCTCTCTCTCTCTCTCTCTCTCTCTCTCTCTCTCTCTCTTTTCTGAGTATGTGTTGTGATTGGTCTCAAACGCAAGGGGAATTTTTGTGTGTGTTTATCTTGGTTTGTTTCCTTGAATTATTTCCCCTTGTTATTGTTTGCCTGTGTGTTTCTGGAAAGAAATTACCTCCTTTTGCTGATGACCCGTACCCATTTTCATTTTATTCTCAGCAAACGTGTACCCATTGTATACAGGTCGGTGGCCTTATAATTAAAAATTTCAGAGTTCAGAGTTCTCTCTCTCTCTCTCTCTCTCTCTCTCTCTCTCTCTCTCTCTCTCTCTCTCTCTCTCTCTCTCTCTCTCTCTCTCTCTCTCTCTCTCTCTCCCTTAGTCCAGTCAGGCTTTTGTAGTGCTTCTCATTTCAAAAGCATGATTTCTAGTATGTCTGTGAAAACCACTGGCTCAAATACATTTTCCCCAAGCGAATTAAGGAAACAGACTAATCAACTGTTTGACACAGTGGTAGGTGACAGAGTACACAGATGAGGGTGGGCACAAAATCGATTGACGTTTCAAACCAATATGAGTTTGCGTTTCCTAATAGCTCCTGTTGTTAATTGAAACAAAAAAGAAAAAAAAAAGGTGAGTGGGGGTGTTGGGGAGTAGGGGGTGGGGGAGGGCAAAGGTGTGAGCTTGCGGATGTGACATTAATTAGGTGTGTAATGATGATGATGATGATGATGATAAGAACAACGACAACAACAGCAACATTTATCAACTCCAGCATCAACAACAACGACAAAACAGTAACTACAATAACAATAATATAAATGATAATAACAAGAAGAATAAGAATAATAAAGTAGTATTAACAATAATGATAATAATAATAATATTATTAATAATGATGATGATGATGATGATGATGATGATGATGATGATGATAATAATGGAAATGATAATCATAATACTGATAATCATCATAGTTATAATGATGATAATGATAATCATAGTAATAATGACAATAACATTGATAATAATAACAAAAACAAAAACAATAACAACATTAACAACAATAATAATAATAATAATATTCATCATCATCATCATCATAATTATGAAGCTATATGATGATGATGAATGATGATGATGATGATGATGATGATGAGGTGAGGGCGCTCACCAACAACATCAAAAAGGTAGATTCCCATACCCTCTTCGCTTCAACGGCATTGAAGTGTCAGGGTTCCACCGTGTCCGGAGCATGGCATGATGGAAAGCGGGGCCCATCCCTCTCCTCTCGCCGCCGTTAACCTTCCCCGACCTAGGTCAGCTACCCACTTACTGCTGGGTGGACAGAGAGGGGTTTCAAGCTGATAAACTCCGACCCCTCAAGGGGTTCGAACACACGACCGTCAGCTTCACAGGCAATAGCTCTGACCATGTGACTCTCAGTCCAACGGAACGCACATAGATACACACCGACGCATCAGTGTGCACACCCACCCATGCACAAACACACACAAATCACAAACGCACACACACACACACACACACACACACACACACACACACACACACACACACACTCCACATCTCTCACACACACACACGCACGCACGCACGCACGCACGCACGCACGCACGCACGCGCACACACACACACACACACACACACACACACACACACACATACACACACACACCGCACATACACATACGTGGCGCGCACACATACACACACACACACACACACACACACACACACACACACACACATACAGAGAGAGAGAGAGAGAGAGAGAGAGAGAGAGAGAGAGAGAGAGAGAGAGCACTTTAAACACTTTTCACAAGGCGGCTGCAGACATTCAACAATGCTATGATATGAAAAAGCCAGAAAGTATATCCACGAATTGAAATCAATGAAGGACAGGATGAAAGGTGATCAATATAAACATTTTTAGCCCGGATGTGAAAATAGAAAGCGACGGAGCAATGGCGAACGAACAATGACACAATGCAGAGCCAGGATAAGAGAAAGATTAGACGTTTCAGTATTTCATATGCATTTCATATAGATATTGTATGTACATATGTATGTATGTATGTATGCATATATGTTTGCATGTACATGGTGTATGTATGTACACACACACACACACACACACACACACACACACACACACACACACACACACACACACACACAACACATGCACGCGTGCGCGCACGCACGAACGCACGCATACGCGCACGCACGCACGCACACACACACACACACACACACACACACACACACACACACAACGCACCACACACACACACACACACACACACACACACACACACACACGCATATATATATATATATATATATATATATAATATATATATGTATGTATACACCCGTGCACATGTGTGCGTGTACGGGTGGGAGTGTGGGTGTGTGCGCGCACGTGTGTGTGTGTGTGTGTGCGCGCGCGTGCGTGCGTGTGTGTGTGTGTGTGTGTGTGTGTGTGTGTGTGTGTGTGTGTGTGTGTGTGTGCGTGTGTGTGTGTGTGTGCTGTGTGTGTGTGTGTGTGTGTGTATGTGTGTGTGTGTGTGCGTGGGTGCGTGCGTGCGTGTGTGTGTGTGTGTGTGTGTGTGTGTGTGTGTGTGTGTGTGTGTGTGTGTGTGTGTGTGTGTGTGTGTGTGTGTGTGTGTGTGTGTGTGCGTGTCTTCTCCGAATGTTCAGTTTGCGAGGTAGTGTTCGAAAATAACCCTAAATGGCAACGTCTTTATTTTTCCAAAATAATAGCCTGAGGTAAACAGAGAATGTCCACAAATTATTACCAGCTATACTCTGATTTTAGATGAGCCTCACTGATGTTTGACATTTACCGTAAATTTCTACAATTTGGCTGCTCACTAAACTGATGTATTGAAAGTCAATTGACGTATCACATTGACCAATGATCAGCACAGACCGGCCGCCCATCGAATGAATGTATTTAAAGTCAGTAGCCATGCTATTCTCTTCACAACCGGTGTGGGCAGGGATGGTTTAGAATATGATCGAAACAAACAAAAGAGACTGTGCAAGAGCTCCGATTTGGAGCTAATCTTCCTCCCCGCCCCCTTCTCCCTTCCTTCTCCCTTCCTTCTCCCTTCCTTCTCCCTTCCTTCTCCCTTCTCATTCCCCTTCCTCGACGTGCCTAGAAGGCTTGGATCAATGGACATTACATGAATTTTAAAGAAATTTAAATCCGCCAGATAACAGGGAAAAACAAATTACAAGACAAAACACGACGCGGTTTGACCTCTTGCCAAGATAAACAACTTTCAGGACAATGAAAACGAAGAACGAGCAATCACTTGTCTTCTCAAATTCGGTGCAAGATGGGCGTTCAACAAAACAGCTGCCGCTTAAGGTCAGATAAAGGATACCATCTTTGAACAAAGAAATTTGTGCCAAGTGCAACAAAAACCACAAAAGCTAAAACGGGACAGACCAGCAGACTTATATAAAGCAAGTGATAAATATTTTTTTTTAGGAAATAAGTTATGAAACAGTACACAAAGTTTAACATTCATGTAATCCTATAGAATCGTAATGTCACTAAAAAAAAAAAAAAAAGTACAGCTCACTACCTTTAAAGAGCAGGTTGAATGTTAAGGAGGAAAAAGTCAAACAAAATATTAAAATGAACCACCCAGCCCCACCCACCCCCCACCCATCCAAATATTCACACTTCTGCCCACTCCCACCCCATCACTCATCCCCTCTCTTCACCCTTCCTCCTTACACACACGCACGTACACACGCATACACGCACGCTCGTGCACACAAACACACATACGCACACACGCGCGCGCGCACACACACACAGCGTAACAGACTAGCTAGCTAACTAACTAACTAACTGATTAACTAACTAACTAAACAACTAACTAACTAGCTAACTAACCAACTAACCAACCAACCAACCAACTAACGCACTAACTAACTTGCTTACTAACTAACTAACTGACTGACTAATTCACAATCACTCATTCACACATGTCTCGGATTCAGTGGAGAAAATGTCATAAGAGTATAAAGAATTTAGGAAATGAGCTGACCTTGAAATAAAATCTTCTATGCCCTATATCATCTGATCTCCATGGTCGTAAAACGACGTCCTGATGGTAAAAGTCTCTGGTGTTTGGCGAAAACTTGGTTGTCCTCTTGTCTTCTCTTACGTTGACTTCGTTTCTCATACAGCTCTTGCATACCAGCTTGACTTGTGCCCCCACAACTTGACTGTACACATTCACTACACCATTGAAAACTTGCCAGATCCACACACAAACACTCAACCTTCACACTCCATAGAAATAAAACCGTGCGTAAGAATTCTATCCAACAGCACTAATTGGTTTGTAAAATTCTTGAGTGGATTTCAGTGTTTCTCACTGAAAACAGACTGCTGCGTTACTCAAAAATGACTCAAAATACAAATAAACACACAAAACAAGATGTAAGTAACACGAGTTAAATAGACTGTACAAAACAAAGTGAATTTCCAACACGAAGTCTTTATCAGAATTCA
>CM065742.1:18171869-18199369 GCA_033310375.1 Conus canariensis | reverse complement strand
ATACCAGATCGTTCGGTGTTTTCAATGAAACACCAATAAATTTCTTTAGAGCATACAGGTGGATTTTCTCAATATGCATAGCAGCAGAATCAAAACCCCATATTTCAGCACCATATTGTAGCATCGGTTGAATTTGAGCGTCAAATAATTTCAAAAATAAAGTCAAAGATTCACTATTTAACATCGTTAATTTCTTCAGTATACACAATAACGCATATTTAGCTCTACTTGCAAGATCTTTACAAGCGAAGGTAAAGCTTAAGCGTGTAGAAAAATATATGCCAAGATATTTGTAAGCATTCACAACGGGCATAGCAGTTCCATTATATAGCCACCTTTCTCTGGCTGCAAGATATCCACCCTTTCTGAACACAATTATATTGCTTTTATTCATGTTTATGTTTAATCGAAGTGAAGCGGATGCTCTTTCTAAACTGTTCAACTGGGTTTGTAAACCAACTATCGTTTCAGACATCAATGCTACATCGTCAGCTAAAAGAAGAATGAAAATTTCCAAAAAATCATTTATGAATTTTGCACCATGTCGTCCAGAATTAGTCACTTCTTTCGTTAATTCATTAATGAACAAAGAAAACAAAATGGGACTACAAACATCCCCTTGTTTAACTCCAATTGTACAGGTTATATAATCAGTCAGAGAACCGCCGCTCCTTACTCTAGCTTTTACAGAGTCGTACATACTCATGACACATTGATACAATTTACCTCTTATCCCATTTTTAAACAAAATTCGCCATAATATACTCCTGTTAACAGAATCAAATGCTTTCTCAAAGTCAATAAAAGCGACATATAATTTACGATTCAAACAAAATTGTTTTTGCACAAACGCCATTAAAGTGAACATGTGGTCTATCGTGGAGTAATTGCGTTTAAATCCAGCTTGGCATTCACCTGTGAGGTTCTTTTCCTCTACCCACTCCTGCAGTCTTCCATTGATAACAGTACTGTACAATTTACTACAAACATTACACAAAGAAATTCCTCTATAATTATTAGGATCATCAATATTACCCTTTTTATATAAAGGAAGAACTATTGATTCTGTCCACAGCACAGGAAAAACACCCCTGTCAAATAGAGAGTTGAAATACTTTGTAACAAAATCCAATATCAAATTAGACTTACATGCATTTTTCACCATTTCACCAATAATACTATCAGGGCCACTAGCTTTATGACTTTTCAGTTTTCTTAAGGCCATCATAATTTCATCCCTTGAAATTGGACGATTGAAATAATCGTTACTGGAATTACTATCATCACTGGAATCATGTTGAACATTTCCACCACCACTGCCTTCCTCATCTGTAGCATCATCTGTGTCAACGTCTTTTTCAAGCAGTTTCTGAAAATGTTCAAACCAGTCTTCCAAACCAATGTTATTAGACGGTTGCTTTCCTTTATTGTTGATTTTACGCATTGAGTTCCAAAACTCCCTTTGGTCATTCACAGAAGAAACCAACTGTTCTACTAAATTACTGTTAAACTGTTTACGTTTGTGTTTCAAAAGATTCTTGTAGTCACGCCTGGCTGCACAGTAAGAAAAATGATCAGGGGGTAATAAAGTGCGACGATATTTATTTAAATGGTTACGGGCCTTTCTTTTACCGTTACGACACTCTACGTCATACCAGTCATCACAACTTTGTTTTGCATTTATGTTAAACTGTTTTTTCATACATTCAGCTGCATCTTTTAGGCAACTGTTAAATATATTCAAAGATTCGTTAACATCAACACCAATTTTTGTAATCGCCATTTCTATTCTCTCCTGAATTTCAGGAGAGCACATTGCATCACTGAAAGTACTGGCATAAGTCTCATTCCATACATACTTCTCCATTAAACATCTACCAATATTCATTTTCGCATTATTTATGTTTTCATTATAAAATCTGAATTTCATCATTACAGGCATATGGTCAGATTCAACTCTTTCTAACACATGCAGTTCACAATTATTAACAAATTTTGCAAGCAAATCACGTGACATTATAAAATAATCATTGACGCTATTGCCTCTCTCAGAAATGTATGTGTAGCGATCGTCGAAATCGCCCTGACACATACCATTCACAATATTCAAATTCAAAGCAGTGCACATATTAATCAACATCTTACCGTAGTTGTTCAGCACAGTATCTTCAGACTTCCTGTTCATACATACAGGATTACTTAAATGCTTATGACCAAAAGGCAACCCATCGTCTTCCAAATCATGTGAAATATTTGAAGTCCTGCTGTTAAAATCTCCACTTAATAACACATAAGCATCATCAACAGAAAGTAAACAATCACTCACAAACTCTTCAAGCATACTTATTCCATTGCCATTGCCAGCATATGTATAATAAGGTGAGTCTGCCGGTGGTATGTAAGCACAGATGTACAAAATGTTTTGGTTCAAACACATCAGAGATTTATCAATCACAAAAGCAAGACAAGAATCCGATTGAATATCCAATAATTCAACAAATGAACAGAGCTCGTGCCTCACAAGACATACGAGTCCACCAGAGCGCCTTCCACGGGTTGTAAGTTTAATGGCTGGCTTACAGAATTTCTTATATCCCGTAAATATTGACGAATGAAAATCTTCCAAAAATGTTTCAACAAAACAAATGAAATCGAAGGAACAAACAAACGATACAAATTCTTTATCATGTAATTTAGAAAGTAAACCATTCACATTCCAGTGAAGAAAAGACAAACATTTAGAATTATTATATACAACAGAGCGATCTGGGTCAAGACTTTCAGTGACCACGGAAGAAGCCCCGCTCCCGCTGTCATGTAATGCGTCACACACGGTGTCTGAAGCCGAGTCATTCAACACATGCTCAGTGTCAACATGCACATGTTCACATTCTACGCTGGCTGTACCGCTGGCACAACACACCTGGTCACCCGTCTCTTGATCAGCACGTGCAAGCTCACTGCTAAACCCGCTACACTGTGACAGCCAAACCGGTGCACACTGAAAGTTTGTTCCCTCTACTGACTGACCATGAATATCTCTGGGCCGGCCAACGTCCTATCTTATTTCTACCAGCCGGTCACCAGAATCAACAGCGTATTTCTTTCCGTCTATCAGGAGGTGGTCAAACACCATGGTGGCCCGTTTACCTTCACCACGAGCTCTCTTTAGATGTGGTGTCAACCTCCTCCTAAGTTCTCTCACTCGACTAGAAAAGTCCTCACTGATGAAAATCCGACTTCCCCGTAGCTTTCCTTTAGCTTTAAGCACATCTAATTTCTGCTTATAAAAAAACGCATCTAGCAATCACGGGGGAGTCTGACTTAGAGTTTATTCGGTGAACCCTGTCGAATTCTATGTCACGAGACAGCTCCAGCTTGTCAGTGAGAAGTTCATTCACAATACCTTCACACTCAGCGGTTGTTGACAGAGAGAGAGAGAGAGAGAGAGAGAGAGAGAGAGAGAGAGAGAGAGAGAGAGAGAGAGAGACGGACAGGCAGACAGACAGAGACAGAGAGAGAGAGAAAGAGAGATGTTTGAGCATGTCAGTTGTACGCTGTGCTTATATTATGATGTTGCGGTATGTTTGTGTGTGTGTGTGTGTGTGTGTGTGTGTGTGTGTGTGTGTGTGTGTGGGGGGGGGGGGGGGGGGGGGGTATGTATGTGTGTGTGAGTGTGTGAGTGTGTGTGTGAGTGTGTGTACGTGTGCACGTGCGTACGTGTGTGTGTGTGTGTGTGTGTGTGTGTGTGTGTGTGTGTGTGTGTGTGAGTGCGCCCGCGCGCGCGCGCAAGTGTGTGCGTGCTCGCTCATGGATGTGTGTGTGTGTGAGAGACCATGCATGCGTGCATGTGTGCGTGCGTGCGTGCATGCGTGCTTGCACCACGGATGTGCGTGTGTGTGTGTGTGTGGTGTGTGTGTGTGTGTGTGTGTGTGTGTGTGTGTGTGTGAGAGAGAGAGAGAGAGAGAGAGAGAGAGAGCATGCATGCATGTGTGTGTGTGTGTATTTTTGTATATGTGTAAGCGTGCGTGCGTGTGTCTGTACGCATGTTTGCGCGTGCGTGCGTGCATGCGTGCGTGCGTGCGTGCGTGCGTGTGTGTGTGTGTGTGTGTGTGTGTGTGTGTGTGTCCCACTGTGATCCGCCAGGTACCAAACCCAGTTCCTGTCGCTACAACCTTGACCTCCACTCGCGCGCCCAGCGTCACCACTTCCACGTTAGCCGCCTGGAGTACCCGGATGAAGTGTCGCCCCCTACAGTGCGCGACAAGCGTCACGTGCTCATCTCCTTGCTTCAGGACTATCGTCATGGCTCCGTCACGGCTAACAGTCTGCTAGTGCCCATTGGATTCTGTGTCTACAAGGTGCGTGCCCATCACATTTTGTATCTACAGGGTTAGTATCTATTGCGTTCGGTGTTTACACGGTCAATATCCTTTGCATCTTGTGTCTACAAGATGGGTGTACACAGGATTCTGTCTCTACAAGGCAAGAGCCGGTTGGATTCTGTCTACAGAGAGAGAGAGAGAGAGAGAGAGAGAGAGAGAGAGAGAGAGTACCCACTGGATTTGGTGTTTCCCAGGTGAGTGCCCAAGATCCTGTCTTTCTACCAGATTAATTCTATTGGATTTATGTGTCTACAAGGTAAGAGTGCCCCATAAATTTTCTGTCTACAAGGTGGTTGCAATTGTGTGTCCACAAGGTGATAGTGCCCATTGATTTTCTGTCGACAAGGTGAGTGCCTTGCAGTTTCTGTTGGATTCGATGTCTAGAAGATGAACGCTTATCGGATCCTGTGTCTGCAGTGTGAGACTCACGCCGTGCCCATTAGATGCTGAATCTACAAGGTGAGTGTCCACCAGATTCGGGAAGACCCATACGCGGCCTGTTAGATTTCATGTCTTCAAGGTGAGCGCTACCTATCAGCTTGTATGTCTTGAAGGTGAGTGCCAGTTAGGTTCAATGTTTGAAAAGGTGAGCGTCTGTTGGATTCTGTATCTACTAGGTGGGTTCCTGTGGGATTTTATGTCTACGAGGTGAGTGCCCGTCGGATTCTTTGTCTACAAAGTGAGTACCCATCGAATTCTGAATGAGTAAGGTGAGACTTGTGCCACACCCCTCACTTTCTGCGTCTGCAAGACAAGAGCCCATTGAATTCTGTGTCTACATGACAAGAACCGTGCCATGCTGGTCCGATTCTTTGTCCACGAAGTAATGCCCATCGATTCTAATCTGCAGAGTGAGACCTATGCCTCTTCTCAGTGGATTCTGTATCCGCATTGTGAGTTCCCATTGGATTGTGTGTCCATATGTAGTGTGTGTGTTGTGTGTGTGTGTGTGTGTGTGTGTGTGTGTGTGTGTGTGTGTGTGTGTGTGAATCAGATTATGTGTCTACACGGTGAGTGATCAGGAACTGTGTCTACAAAGTGAATGAACAGATTCTGTGTCTACAAGGTGAGTGATCAGGTTCTGTGTCTACAAAGTGAATGACCAGATTCTGTGTCTCCAACGTGAGTGGCCAGATTCTGTGTCTACAAGGTGAGTGACCAGATCCTGTGTCTACAACGTGAGTGGCAAGATCCTGTCTCTACAAAGTGAGTGACCAGATTCTGCATCTACAAGGTGAGTGATCAGATCCTGTGTCTACAAGGTGAGTGGCCAGACCCTGTGTCTACAAGGTGAGTGGCCAGATCCTGTGTCTACAAGGTGAGTGGCCAGATCCTGTGTCTACAAGGTGAGTGGCCAGATCCTGTGTCTACAAGGTGAGTGATCAGATTCTGTGTCTACAAGGTGAGTGGCCACATTCTGTGTCTACAAGGTGAGTGGACAGATTCTGTGTCTACAAGGTGAGTGGCCAGATCCTGTGTCTACAAGGTGAGTGGCCAGATCCTGTGTCTACAAGGTGAATGGCCTAATCCTGTGTGTACAAGGTGAGTGTCTACAAAGTAAAGCCAGCGCAGTGCCCATAAAATTCTGCCTGTGCAAGAACAATGCTCACTGGATCCCTCTGTCTTCAAGGTGACTGTGGTCACCTGCCCAGCTGATTATGTATCTCCAAGGTCAGTGAAATACTCTTATCTGGAAGGTGAGCGCCCATTGGTTTCTGTGTTTTCAAGGTTATCGCCCTTTGGTGCATGTCTATACAAGATTAGTTTCCTTTGGATTATGTTTCAACAAGATGAGTGCCCATTGGATTTTACATCTTTAAAGTGAGTGTTCATTAGAATATTTGTGCACAAGATAAGCACCTATTGGATTGCACATACAAGCTGAGTTTCCATAGGATTATAAGTGTTCGAGGTAAATGCAAATTTTGATTGTCTCTGCAAGGAGGTCTGCGCCTGTTTGATTATGTCTCTACAAGGTGAATCTTTCGTGAATTTTTGTCTTGAAGGCTGGTGTTTTTTTGGATTAGGTGTCTGCATGCTAGTGCCCGTGGAAGTGTATTAATTCACAGCACCCATTTTGCTCCCAATTTGAGAAGATCAGTGATTGCTCGTTCTTATTTTCAATGTCCTGAATGTTGTTTATCTGTCTTTGAAGAAGACCAAAGGGGTCGAAACGCGTCGTGGTTTGTTTTGTAATTTTTTTTGTCCCTTTTGTCCGGCAGAATAATTACATTTTGTCTTCTAAATTAATCTACACAGGTAGTACCCACTGGATTCAATGTCTACAAGGTGAGTGTTTACTGGATTATATGCCTACAATGTGAATTTTTCTTTATTATATATCTTCGAAGTGAATGCCACATACCGAACGCCAGCTTGACTATCGGTCCATAAGATGCGTACCCATTAAATTATATGTCTTCAAAGAGTGTGCCATGTCATTAGATGTCTGTAAGGGGAGTGTACATCGAATTATATGTCTACAAGGAGAGGTTCCTTAGGATTTTATATCTACGAAGTGAGTACCCGCTGGATTATGTGCTTGCACGATGAATACATTGGATTACATGCCTACAAAGTGAGTGCCTGTTGGATCATGTACCTACAAGGCAAGTGCATACTGGATGATGCGCCTACGAGGCAAATGCCCATTGGATTGTGTAACTTCAAGATGAGTGTCTACTGGATTATGTGCCCATTAAGTAAGTACCTTCTGAATTATGCGTCTACAATGTACGTGCCTATTGTATTATGTGTTTATCAGGTAAGTGCCCATTGGTAAGCTTGTCTACCAGGTAACAGCCCATTGAACCGTGTCTACAAAGAACGTGCTCTTTGGATTATGCATTTGCGAGGTAAGTGCTTATGAATTAAGTGTCTACAAGATGATATACGCCCATTGATTTACGTTTCCACAAGCTAAGTACAGTTTGGATTAGACATATTTAGGCTAAGTCCCTTTGGATTTGGGCTGCCCTGTGTATCCAGAGCAATGCCCATAGGTTCTTCTCAACCATGTCTATACCCAAACCGTGCCTATCGGCTTCCGCGCACTTTAGATGAGTGCCCGTCGATTTGTGTGTCTGCCAGGTGAGTGCCCTCTAAAGTCTATGTCCACAAGATCGGCGCTTCTCGGATTAAGTGTCCTCCAGATCCGTGAACATCCATACCAAACTGTCCTTGGTGTTGCAACTTGAGCGTTTATGTTTCTTCAGGGTGATTGTCCATTACGTTCTGTGTCAACAATGTGATTGCCTGCCACATTCTGTGTCCATAAAGTGAGTGTTCATTAGATTGTGTATACAAGGTACATTCCCACATAGTGCTCACTATCTCTTGCGTCTGCAAATTGAGTTTTCATTGGATTACATGATCACAGGGTGAGTGGTCATTGGATTCTTTGCATACAAGGTCAGTCTCTTTTTTGGTGCCCATTACATCGTGTGTCTGCAGTGTCAATACCTTTGGGGTGCCCAGTCAGGCCTCTGTGTGAACAGTTTCAGTGCCATTATGTGGCTGTGTGATCGTTTGTCTACACGATAAGTGTCCACTATATTCTGTACATCCTAGTGGGTGCCCTTGTATTACCCATTCTGTGTTTGCAAGCTTACTGCCCACAAGCCGTCCATTCAGTTCTGTACAGTGGGGAAAAAAAACAAAGTACGATTACATCCCATGCCGCGCAACCTATGAAGAAAGAAGTGAGGTGTAACTAAGAAGAACGAAATGTGGCATAACTGCCCGGCTGGAAACAGAGGGAAGAAAACTGTCATGAAAGAGCTAGTTAGTTATAGAAGAATGGATTCCGACTCAGAGAGTATGTCTAACGTTTGGCAGATTTCCACCAAACATTTTCAAATAAGGTCTTAAGACATTCAATAGTTTTGTCAAAAAGGATGGACGGAGAATACGAAAGGCGTGGTATGTAGACAGACAAGCTCATTCCTGGAGATGTCATCAACATGCCGATGCTAGAGCTGCTGTCTGATATTGGTAATGATGTTCAACACGGAGCCAGTGGAGTTATGTCAACAGAGATGCTATATACTTCAGTTTCCACTTCTTTTAAAAGTCATTCTGCAGTATTCCGCGGTGGTCTAAGCGCTGAAAGAAACGCTTCTAGCACAGAGTAAAACCAGAGTAGTGGCGAGTTCAGTACCTGCTTCCATAGAAAGATACGGGCTGTGAAATGCGATGCCTCTCAACGTAGGAAGCGATGTGAAGCTAAAGTGAGAGTTCTGTTTTGCGTATTATTTTGGTAACACCAGATTCGTATTTTCTTCCATACCTAATTGAAAGTCAACATAGTGTCATTACATATTTGTCGAGTTGACGAGAAAACCAGTTTAAGACAAAGGGATGGAAAGTTTAGTCCTCCATCATTTTATCCGTCTGTAAGTTTGTTACTAGCTATCAGTTGAAGAACATTCCTGTTACATGTTATTGTATCTGCTCGGGCAGACCACATTTCGTGGACTGTGGAGACTCTTTCGCCGTCTGCAGACCTGTAAGAAGAATTTTACCTCTAGAAGTAATTTTATGAAATATTTACCTGTCCAAACTGTCTTATCTCTAGTTGGTGTGCTCCAACGCCGCTAACCAGGATCCTTACGCCCCCCCCAAAAATCATGGAGCAGGGGAGATAACCATGCCTTCAGGCCTACTGCTGGCCAAGGGTGATGGTTCCTTGACAGTTGACGTCATAACTGTCAGTCACAATCAATTCCCAGCTTTCCGACAAATGCGTGGAGATGGGAGGGCATACAAGTATTTGTACAGGTACACTTTTGTAGTAAAAATCATTTTCTTCGAACTTACCAGTTCAAACAAAGGTCTGAATGACGAAAAGGAGTGGGAAGAGCATGCTGACCTGAAGACAAGGTGTCTTAAACCCACATACGATTACAACCCCCTGAACCAGCAATTCAGTAAACGGCCAACCAGCACAATACAGATCATCTCACTGGTCTACCTGGGGATGAGTTGATAGTCCCCACTCTCCGTCTCATTACATAGTAAAACACATACTAAAAGCCAGTCTCAAAAATCTCCAGGCAGTTCATACGAAACCCGAAAAGGCGGGGGCTTGAGTCAACAAAGTCCCATGCATTCGGATGCTGACGAGCACAATGGTGTCACGAGGACAAAAGGGCTGCATTACAACAAGAACACTAGAATAAAAGAGCATATACAGCAAACAGGCACATAAGAAAAGGGAGATGTGAAACCTTGACGGCCACAAAATTCAACATGAACTTATATACAAAACACATTTGATGCGGAATTTTACAATGCCCGGATGTTACAGTCAGCGTGAATAGGCCAGAACAGAAAATACGTCCAGATCAAAAAGAGATTTGTGACACTTTACTAGGTACGAAACACGAGCAGGTCATAGTCATACACAACAACAGATCAAAAGATACATGGTCAACAACAACAACAAACTTAAAAGAAGCATAGATTATGCACCCACAGCCAGTGTAAAAAGTCCTGAACAGCGAATGTGGCTATACCAGCAATGAAGCGCAATAACCACTGAAGTCGGTAAAAGGTCATACAGAACAAGGCAACCAATTTATGAAAATAACAGATGCATAGATATGTGTCTACAGGGAAAAGCTAGGACATGGTCTGAAATCAAAGCAGTAATGATCGCCGAGACGAAAACAAATTATGGGGGAAGTGAAGCAAAGCAGCCGTAGCCAAAGTATTGGAGTCAGCCAGAAAAGCTGTCACGAAGGTGTGCCCGATTACACACAAGAAGCCAAGCAAATCATTGAATGGGGCGTGTGTCTGTCTGAGTGACACCAAAAAAAATCTAGGGCCAACGGATTCTTGCCTGTCTCTTCAGCAAAATCTTCCTCCTCCTCCTCCTCCTTCTCCTCTCTCTCTCTCTCTCTCTCTCTCTCTCTCTCTCTCTCTCTCTCTCTCTCTCTCTCTCTCTCTTCAAAGTAGTCTGAAATGTCCATCCATGCACACTAACAATGTCATCACATAGTGACAGAGAGGATGTCAGGAGACAGAGAGGAACTCCTGACTTCAGCAAAGACAAATCCATTCGAGGCTGAACGACCATAATGAAATCCTGGAACATGGCAAGTAGAATGTACCAATCCGTCAACGATTGGGACAAGACATTGCCAAGCACCCACTTGGGGATACCAAGACAAATCTAGCCGAGAGGAATTAGGTGTGGAGCCACAGAGGCTTTACAATCATCGTCTGGAAGCCGCAAGGGGATGTACAGGGACTGATCAAAGCCTACGGGTTTCTTCTGCTCTGCTGCACGGTAGACGAACCAGATTAACACCCTTAAAACAGCCAGCCCATGGGTGTGAAATGCTGAAGCGGAACCCTGTCTGATTTTTTTTTATAAGTTCACTACGAAACCGAAGGAAGCGCGGATTTGCTGCAGAACTGAAAGATCTCTCCACGGCGTCAGACGATCCGAAGTCTTGGGAAGAACGAAGGTAGCTTGAAGTGAAAGCAGGCGTTTATGCTTGACCATCTTCACTAAAGAATCCTTGCCTCTCGTTGAAAAAGAAAACAAAATGTCCTAATATTAATGACAGACCACCACTTGCCGTACTCCTTTACACCAAGAAAAAGATGGCAAAGAACTTTCGGGACCAAAGAATGCGAACTTCGGTGACGGCGCCTTTCTTGACCATATACCCCACATGTTCCCCAAAGTCCAGGATTTTTCTCAACAAGGCTGCACGTTCGAATGCCCGTATGTCCTCCTACTTTTACTTCTGTGGATATCGACTTCGACAATCAGACCGAATTGACATTACGAGGAATTGGAATAAGCGCATGTTTCTCCAAAGAGTGCCTCACCACTTCTCAAACATGTTGAACAACTGACATTAGAGAGTTTTGCGTTCAGTAAACTTCATCTCCTTCTCCTTTGCTCGTCTGTTTCAAAGAAGTTGTCAGGATTCTTGGTTCACCGAATTGGTAACCTTCCTGACGATCGTAAGCTGATAACACCATGATTCTCCCATTGTTTGACAGTGTAAACTGATAACACCATGATTCTCCCATTGTTTGACAGTGTAAACTGATAACACCATGACTCTCCCATTGTTTGACAGTGTAAACTGATAACACCATGATTCTCCCATTGTTTGACAGTGTAAAAGCGCGGAAAGGGAGGACAAAAGACACATCTCACGCTTTCCCCTCGTGGAGGAAGTCCATGGCGAACCGGAAATGAGGGAGGTGACGGCGCGACTCGACCTTGATCCTGGCTACTACTTCACCGTGCCCTTCTACCGCTCCCAAGGTCACACCGGGGAGTACTTGTTGCGTGTCTACACGGATGATTGTCCCCAAGCTAAAGCTGGCTGGTACGTGTGTGTGTGTTTGTGTGTGTGTGTGTGTGTGTGTGTGTGTGTGTGTGTGTGTGTGTGTGTGTGCGTGCGTGCGTGCGTGCGTGCGTGCGTGCGTGCGTGCGTGCGTGCGTGTGTGTGTGTGTGTGTGTGTGTACGTGTGCGTGTGCGTGTGTGTGCATGCGCGCGCGCACTCGCGCGTGCGAGTGCACAAACCTGCGCGTGTATATATGCATGCGCGCATGTGCATATGTGTGTATGCCTGCGCACAGAGAGAGACAGACAGACAGACAGAGACAGACAGACAGACTGACAGCAGACAGAGAGACTGACTAACCGAGTCAGAAACAGGTCCCGGTGAAGGTGGTACCTTTGCTAACGGGCTCATCTAACCAGAACGTAGGGACAAAGGGGGTGAGGAGGGGATGGGGGAAGGGCAGGAGTAAGGAAAGAGGCAACTGAATTGTGTGTGGTGTGGGGGGGGGGTGAGGGGGAAGGGAGTGGCTTGAGGGGAGAGGAAGAAGAGCGGGGAGGTGGGAGGGGGGCGTAGAGAGAGAGAGGAGAGAGAGAGAGAGAGAGCGGTGAGGGGCTGACCTGTGCGACAGTGCCGGTAGGCGGAGGAATGAACGAGTGTGTTCGCACGAAGCTCATAATGGCCTGTCTTTCCTGTCCACAGCCGCGTGTCATGAACGAAGCAGACGGGAAAACAAGGGAGAGCCTGGGAGACATGAAGGGAGAGCCTGGGGAGACAGGAAGAAATGTCCGGAAGACAGGCAAGAAATGTCCGGAAGACAGGAAGAAATGTCCGGAAGACTGGCAAGAAATGTCCGGAAGACAGGAAGAAATGTCCGGAAGACAGGCAAGAAATGTCCGGAAGACATTCAAGAAGATCTATGATATTCTTCGGCACACAGACAGAACTCCAAGAGATTCAGCCTCGCTTGTTCAGCTCCATCACACTTTCCTTGCCGACCCTCTGCCATTGAAGGGCACCGCGCTTCCATTCGCAGCAATGACGTCATGTGGATGACGTCACGCAGTGCCTTCGTCATCACTGAGAAGTGCGCACTTGTTCCAGGCCTCTACAGTGCGGAGTAGATCTCGCGGAATTCCAGAGGCTGTGTATGTTTGAGAACAGTCCTCGGGAGGCACTGGAACACGTGACAAATGCGGAAGTTTCTGATTGGTGGACACGTCAGCGTATCTGTGATTTCACAGTATGTCAACGACAAGCCGTTCTTGTTGTAATCTCTGCTTCATTCTCTGGTGTGGGATATCGGTGTGCGTCTAGCTTTGAGATTACTGATCTTCTTGATGTGCAGAATGTACATTCTTCTTCGTGTTGTGACTTGTGGGTGTCCCGATGCTTTTGACGTGGACCGAAGAATTTCTGTAGGTTTTTGACGTGTGAAGAACTTCTTTCTAAGCCATGTTGAACATCTGCATGGAGTGGCGTGTTAAACATCGTTATGTTTTGAAATGTTGAACATCTGCATGTTTTTGACATGTGGACTTGAGAGTCTACCAGACACGTAAAACATCTACATGTTGTTAAGATTGGAGCCAGTTTCCTGTTTGTCGTACTTCTGTTTCATTAAAGAACATCGGTAGGTTTTTGATGTATGGGCAACTGCCTGTTTTTTTTGTTTTTTTTTTTTTTTTTTTTTTTTGCGCGTGAGACTTTATTTTGTCCTTGAGATATCTGAATACTTTTGACCTGGTGCTTTTGAACTTACGGGGCGTGCACACACTTCTGCCGCGGCTTCTAACGTGCGAATCACCGGACGTGACGTGGCGGATCTGGACGCGGACAGTGCGAAGGGTCGAACCAGCATAATCATGTTCTCCAAGGTGGGGCTGCTCAAGTTCACCACGGATGTCCACCTCCCGGGGCCTATCATTTCGCTGGAGTGTTCAGAACTAGAACGTTGTGCTAGTCCCCAACCCGGTCTGGATCTGATCTCAGTTCGCTGTTGTGAACTAGTTTGGAACTTTTGCCGACATTCAACGTCACGTGGATGTACTGTCCACGTGGTTTCTGCCTCATGCATTTGCAGGGACTTCGTACTCGAGAGGCCTGCCAGCAGACGGCGTCAAGTGCTTGTTTCAAAACTATGTGATGCCACCACCACCCCTCCCCCCCCCCCCCCCCCCACCACCACCACCACTCTCTGCCCCAGTTCAACACCTGTGCTTTATGTCCCCGTTCAACATATCTGCAACGATTTCATCCTGTTGATTCGCTGATGTCCTCGCCGCTAACTATTTGAAAATACCACACTGAAAATAATCACGTTGCTGGTTACTGTGGCGAAGCACCACCGCCCACTCCACCCCCACCTCCCTACCTCCCCACCCAGTCCCGTCCCCTGTGTCTGTCTCCCGAACCCTCCCTTCCAATCATTGCCTGGTCATGCTAAATGATGAACCCTCCCTTCCAATCATTGCCTGGTCATGCTAAATGATGACATGCACGTGAAAGACGCCTAACATCGATACACCATAGCTGTCACATGAGGTTCACTATAACAAGTGCCAAGATTTTGATGTCTGTCACCAGGACGTTTGGTATCCACTACTGTTATCGCAGTTATTGTTGCTATCATGGTGGTGGTTGTGACGATGGTAATGTGATGATGATGGTGGTGGTGAAGAAGAAGAAGAAGAAGAAGAAGAAGAAAATATATTTTTTCTTTTTTAATGAGCCATTTTTAGTAATAAACTAAATGAAACGGAAGGTGAAAAAAATAAGAATAAAAGGGACAGCCACTTTGCCCTTTTTATGGCAGATAGTATTATTTATTAAAGTGTTGTTATCGTGAATATTTTATCGTTGTTGTTGATGTTGTTGTCGTCATTATCATCATCATCATCATCATGATTGTTATCATCATCGTCGTCGTCATCAACATCATCATGATTATTATTATTATTACTATTATCATTGTTATCATCATAGTTATCATTATTGCTGTTGTGGTGACTGTGGTGGAGATACTGGCGGCAGTTCCTGTTGTTGTAACTGCCGATACGACTTGTGTGGACGTTGGCAGTGTGCTACTGTTTAACTGATGGTGCCTGTCCAAGCTGATGAGGGGGGGGGGGGGGGGGTGAGTGTCCAGTGCCTCCATCCACTGGACGTCTGTTGGGTCTGTTGTCGCCGTGCCTTCTTCCTCCCGTCAGTAATATAACTTGCCACATTGTTTGCTGGTTTGTAATTCATCCTTATCTCGCTGTAGTCTCTATGGTCCCCACGTTAGTTGCCTCATTTAAAGTTTGAGCCTTTTTTTCCGTTTCTTTGGTTTTTTTTTTTTTGTTCACACACGGAAATGAGCGCTGTGTAGGAATGATGAAGCTCCTGTTACAACGATGACCGATGATGATGGTATTGATGATGGTGATAGCGGTGGTCATGCTGCTGTTGCGACTGCTGCTGCTGCTGCTGCTGCTGCTGATGATGATGATGATGATGATGATGATGATAAGAAAAAAGAAGAAGATGGAGAAGAAGAAGCCATTGACGACGATGATGATGATAGTAATAGTGGTGTTGATCATGATGGCAGAGATGAATGATGATGATGATGATAGTAATAGTGCCGTCGATCATGATGACAGTGATGATGATATGATGATGATGATGAAGCCCATTTCAAACACTCTTTAAAATGTTAAGCTGACTGTTAGCGTCTTCAGAGATCGGGTTCAGAAAGTGAAGTACGATTATTCCCACATTGATAGCTGGCTGCTGAATGAAGCGATTGTTCTGTCTTCACCTATACCCTCTTCTCCGCTCAGCGCCCTATATCACACACACACACACACACACACACACACACACACACACACACACACACACACACACCACGCACGCACGCACGCACGCACGCATGCACACACACACACACACACACACACACACACACACACACACACCAAAACACTACCATCTCTCTTAACACAATCAACAAAAGGCACCCCAATCACAGTTCATAACACATTAACTTCAACACACAAAAAATAGGACATATCTATCTATCTAATTAAAGGTGAAAGTAATAACGAAAAAAGGCGCCCACACCAACAGTGCAAACAGCCTAACTTCACATAGGACCCATTCGAATTCATGCCCGTGATGCAAGGAACGACAACTCTACAGAGAGCGGTCATAAATCACACAAAACATGGGGCAAAGAACGGTGTGCTTAAAATGCCAGATACAAAGAGCTAGGACTCTAACTCAACGTACAAGTCCCTCATGGGCACAAAGTGCGAGGAAATATTATTACTCAATATGTAATTCAGTTATATCACACACACACACACAAACACACACACACAACGCGCGCGCGCGCGCGCGCGCGCGCGCGCCCACACAGAGAGACAGAGAGAGGGGGGGGGGGGATTAATACTCAGGAAGCAAACCACTCATACTTACGATTTTGAAAAGCAAAGAATTATAACTAAACATACAAATAACTCACATATACAGATTTAAGCTGTATAAATAAGTCACAAAGAGATAAGAACTATAAATCTACATAAAAACCGCTTAAATTACAAGACGTACACAAGACGTACATTTCATGAAACTATAATTCAAAACACAAAATACTCGTACAATAAGGCATAAAGTTTAAAAAAAAAAAAAAAAAAAACTATAATTCAGCACACAAACCACAAAGTCACAAAGGGTCAGGAACTATGATTCAGTATGTAAACTACTTACACGTCAAGGCTCAGGTGTCAAGGATGTGTAAGTCAAAATACTAATGATTATTTCAACAAAGCATAGCAATTAAAAGGACCATTATTCAACATACAAACCACCCACCTCATATGGCACAGAGAGCAAGGAACTATAACTAAGAAAAGGGGTGGGGGGGGGGGGGTGGGGGGGTGGAGCTCAACCCACACGACCTAAAACGCAAGGATTTATATACTCAACATACAAGTCATTCATTTCACAAGGCACAAGAGAACAGAACAACGACTCGATACACCACACTACAGGCAGAACACGGCACAAGTATCCTTGAAGTTTGATTCAACAAAACCACACTCATGTGACATCGCACATATATCAAGGATCAACAATTCCACTTACAAACCACAAAGAAAGAAAAAAACAAAAGCACAAAGAGTATGGGCTCACAATTCGACATGCAAACATGGACCATAGAAAGAGGCAGACAGACAGACAACTGTGGTACGTACGCCTCAGTGGGCCTTTAGTGAACTTGCGGACAGAGTTGTTTTCACAGGCATTAGGGAAGTTTTCTTCCGCTCACAAACTGTGCAGTATTAAGTCTGTTGACTGTTTTGCTGAGGAAAGTAGACTAGTTGTACATTAAGAATAGCCAGACGTTGTTTTCAACTTAGACCTCCTAATGAATCACCAAGATAAGTTGTCCTTCTAAAATGTGTAAGCTTTTAGTGTAGGTGATTGTGAATAATTGCAATTAAGATCTATGGCAAAAAGAATGAAACACACTGCAGTGTTGCTAAAAAGAAGCCAAAATACACATAACAATACAAACACTGTGCAAAGCAAATTTCTTGAAACACACAATACAAAAATAAAAAAGACGAGTGTATTTTCGACAGAGGCTTTGTTCCGACATCGATGTGATTTATTGTGCGATTGACTGGAAGTGTGAGTGTTAACCTCCCCCCCCCCCTCCCCCTCCTCCAATTCCATCGAATTTGTTCATGTTGTGGGAGCAGAGGTTACTTGTTCGTAAATGTCTTCTGATTGTCTAGAATAAAGAGTCTGTTTCTATTGCCTAATAGTATTACTTTTAGAAAGACAGAGATAGCAGACGACACATCTTCAATATCAGTGCGCCCATCTCATTTTAGTATTTCTTCGTTTCTTTTGCAGTTATGATAGCAAAGGTCTTAGTCACGTTGTGAGTCGTGCAACCAAGAATGACATGGCAAGATCCCCCCTCGCCTCCCCCACCCCCTCCCTCTCCCCCATCCCCCACCCCCACCCCCCGCCTCCTCCCACCCGGCTCCCGTCATGTTGAAATGAGCACAAGCAGTTTTCTATTTCACCGCCGAAAAGTCGGCATTTTGAAAACCGGAAGTAAATATCCCCGTGAACCCCGTCCCAGGGTTATCCTGAATGTGTCTGATGCGGAGTGGAACCCGCGGGTCCTTCTTGTCATGGTCCCTGCACACAGACCACTGATACCCCATGGCACAAAGATTCAGAAACTATGATTTCATCATATGCATACCACTCCTACCCCGCAGCACAAAGGCAGGGAGCTGTGACTGAACAAACGTAACATGCATACCATATGGCACCGAGAGGTAACAAAAAGAAAAAAGAAAAAAAGTGTGTGTGTTGGGGGGGGGGGGGGGGGGGGGTATAATTCATCGTACCAAACGACTCATATTACACGGAACAAGTACTCAGGAACGATAATTTTACTTACAAACCACTTACACTACACGGTACAAAGATCAAGGAACTATAACTCAGCACACAAAACACTCATACCACAAAGCAACTCGACAAGAAGACTGGCAAAGGCGGCAGCATTGTTGATAGCTACTCAAATCATGCATTTTCACAAAAGGGACAGTGCAAATTAAGGCTTATTTCGTAAACATTCCAAAATGGTCAGTAAGTTTTCGACAATTTTCTACAGACGTCAAAGAGGAAGGAAAATATGGAGAGATAGAGAGAGAGAAAGAAAAAAAAATTACTCCCCGAATTCATGGCAGCAGAAGGATGTCTCAACATACACCATTCCACAAGGCACATGGGTAGACTGATCAGTGACGATTTCGTCACAGATGAACTCAATGGATGCAAGTGATATCCGAACAACGAAAGGAGCATGGACCGAACGAGGAAAGAAGAAAAATGAAACAAAAGAAGGAACAGAAAAAAAAAAACAAAAAATCCTCCAAAGAAGCAGATATGAAAAGAAGCAAACGTTGTCGTTGTAAGTGTGGGTAACTTCCCCTTTAATTAGATTGGTCGTGTGTGGTTACAACGGTGAACGCTCAGGTCTCCACGTTCCAATCGAAAGAACATTTACAAAATTGTATGATTGACATGACCAGATATAGACAATGTATATGTGTAAATCAATGAGACAGAGGTGAAGAACAAAGGCAAAGTTATAATAAATATGCAATTGAGCTCAGCTTCTCTCTGTTTACATTCGCTTTATTACCAAGCAGAAAACCGTTTAAAGCTATGTATTCTTCAATTTATAGATAGAGCCCATGCTAAAAAGTGCCCATGCAAAAATAGAGTTATTCGGGAAGCTGAATAGTGATGTTTGATGACAAACGATAAAACTATAATTTATTCCTATTAGATAAATGGGTCCTTTCGTTTTCTGACTATCGTTACGCTGGGCCCAGAAAATAACAGCAAATAGTTTATGTAGGGAAACTGAAAAATGCGAATTAATCGATAACGCGTTATTACCCATCGTTCATAAATGTTAAAAAAAGCAAAGGATAACGAAAAAAAAAATTGATAGTAGTGATGATCTTAGTATCAAAGAGGAAGGGGATTTTAAGCAGGAAAAAAAGTTGTCATTACAACATGTTTGTTTGGTAACACAATTCGCCAAATTCTGTAAACTTCAAAGCGATTGGTACATACATCGGAGAAGGCAACAGTCACAGGTTAAAAGGTTTGCCTGAAGGGGGATTCTCACAACAGTTCATTCTGCCGATGACAAGGAAAGAGACGATGGTTCGGAAATATACAAGGGATGTAATCGATGTTACTGCTCGCGTTCAGAGCGAGTGACCCTGCCTTAATCATGGCACGCCCTCGGCAAATCAGTCAGCTTACCGGTTCAATCAAAAAAGAAAAATGCCAAAACAGAGAATCGGTGCAACGTAGACAGTCAGTATATACCGTTCGTTATTCTGGCATGCACATCAATCAGATATTTCTCTCTCAAGATCTATTCGTTCGACCCATAAACAGAGAAAAGGTAACTCTATTTGCAATGGATAGACAGGCATTGTCCTCTGATTTTTCTTCCAAAACATAAAAATTCAAAGACTGCCAGGAATCACACACGGCTGGACATATATAAATGAAAGACAAAGTTTATACAATCTAGTTTCTACTGCATCTTCAGTACGAAGAAGATAGAGTTTGTTTTTACCGGTCTTAAGCTAGTTTCTCTCATTACGTTCATTCGCAGAATATAGTTGTTGTTTTTTCAGTTGTAGCTCTGTTGTTCTCATTACATTCATCCCCGTGCATAAGATACTATTGACGTCATGTAACTGGTATCAAGAGCTGGTGGAATGTGTGTTTTTTTCTTGAATAAAAGTACTGACTGACAACAACAACAAAAACAAAAAACTACACTGCATACGTCAGCGGCTGGATACTGTGTGACTGATTAATTGATAATTTGCCTGACTGATTTATGGATGATTTGCTTGCTAAATTCCGTTTGGATTTAGGTTTTTGTCTTATGCCTACGTATATATTTTTCGTGCACGCATTTTTATTCAAAGTTGATATCCCTA
Organism: Conus canariensis; assembly: GCA_033310375.1. NCBI lineage: Eukaryota > Metazoa > Mollusca > Gastropoda > Neogastropoda > Conidae > Conus > Conus canariensis. The sequence continues at coordinate 18,179,121 of CM065742.1, read as the reverse complement.
CGTTTGCTAATCACTGGTTGTGATTTTATGTGTTTCTATTAAATAATGATGCACGCTCATTTTTGGAGCACAAGAGAACTGAATTTCATGGCAACTAAATTTATGCCCTCTCTCTCTCTCTTCTCTCTTCTCTCTCTCTCTCTCTCCTCTCTCTCTCTCTCCTCTCTCTCTGTCTAAGTTCTTGCTCTGTCTGTCTGTCTGTCTGTCTGTCTGTCTCTCTCTCTCTCTCTCTCTCTCCTCTCTCTCTCTCTCTCTCTCTCTTCTCTCCTCTCTCTCTCATCCGAGCCGTGTTCAGAGATGAAGTCGCGTCTTTCTTATTACTTCAAAATGATTCAAATTGAGACGGAAATTATTGCTGAAACTTGTCACACAATCAGCTGATGAACTGCGCCATCCACCAGTCGGGATCTCCATGCACGAAATGTGGCTGTTTCGACCCTGAATTCGTCGCCATCATGTTGAGGAGAAGAAAAGAAATAATCAACACTGCGGACAATGAGTATGAAGACCATAGCTGTTGGTTTCTGGGAAGGTTTGGTGCTTTTTTTTTTCTCCTTTTTTTTTTTTTTTTTTTTTTTTTGCAGTGTGACCACATTGAATGAAACCAGGGTCTTGCAAGGAAGGCACTTTGCAACAGAGCAGCCTGATGACTACTGGACGCACAGCTCATGCGGATAAAGGTAAAGGTAATGTTGCTTATAGCCCAGCCGACCGCAAAGGGCCATATCAGGGCTGTCATCGCGTTGAAGTCAACTCGCAAGTCATTCATTCATACATTCCTTTAAAATAAACCTTCTGAAAACGCACACCGACATTTTCATTTTAAAAAATCTTTATACTGTAAAATCTCAGATCAGATGAAAAATGTTAACCTCTTTCAGAACTTCAAAGATCACATCAGGTGGAACATCTCTGAACAAGGTTTTCATGGAGTCTGCTGTAAAATGTTTATATCTCACATCGTTTAACTCCCAACTCTCTTAAAGAATATGTTTCACTGTGAGTGGCACATGACATGGAATGCACCACAAAAGGTACGAATGAGTTAAAAACAAATGGCCAGTGCGCAGCCGGCATGAAACCGTTTCTTCTTTGCGACTACCAGAGGTAGATGAGAGAAACTCTTTCAGGTCTAGACTGATCTGGAAAAGTTTGCCATCCGTCTGTGTATTCCAGTCCCTCTGCCAGAGGTCTTTGACATAATCACCATCCGCGTGAATAAGGAGAGCATCACCACTGACACATCTGGAACTCTGGAGTCTGTTGAAGAACTTTCTGACACGAGGCTGATGTTCAGTCTGCAGACTGTGAACAACAAGTTCATTCAGAAGGATGACCTGACGGACATGCTTGACGGCGTTCGTACCCCTGCAGGAAGAGATGGAATCGTTGGAGAAGAAGGCGTTTGACTTACTGCGCAAGAAGGACGACCTGCAGAGCACCAACGAAGACCTCAGACAAGACGTGGATAAAAAAAAAAAATATAAAAAAAACTGTAACAAGGGAACATTTCAAAATAAGTATCACGTTACGAGGCTGAATGTGTGGACAGATTGACTAAAGTTTGCATGTGATAGGATGTCATTAGATTGAGGAAAAGGACACAGATAAAGATTTTGAGCTGTTACAGAAGATTGTTTGCTGACTCATGTGGACAGTACTCGCGAAAATGATGGTTGTAATGAAATGAATGATTAATGCTCAAACTGAAGAGAGAGAGAGCGTTTCAAAACTAAATCATTACGTTAAGAGTGTACATGATAGTTGTTGAAGTTGTGCTGAGGGAACTTTTCCAATAAAATCTTTTTTGATCTTAATACAATGATGCCTTTTTAGATCGTCTGTTTCAACAGGAAGATAATGTATTTGCGCGAAAAGTAGTGAAAGTGAAGAGAAGTATCATTAAATATCCTTTTAACGTATATACAGATATTATGGATGATACACAACATGTTTAATTATTGCACTGAGTTATGAATGCCCTTCTTATGAAATTAGTTCTTGTTACTTATTGTGTCCTGTGTAAAAGTAGTTGTATGCGTTTAATAGAAACATTTGTTGGACATGACCTGTTAAGTGTGTTACAGGCTATAGAGAATTTAGAATAAAGGCTGTCAGGCTATCTAAACGAGGCAGATATGCAGGGAGCATGATTTTTGTCCCATGAAAAAAAAAAATATATGTGTGTGTGTGTGTGTGTGTGTGTGTGTGTGTGTGTGTGCGTGCGTGCGTGCGTGCGTGCGTGCGTGCGTGCGTCGTGCGTGCGTGCCTGCCTGCCTGCCTGTGTGTGTGCGCGCGCGCGTGCGTGCGTGCGTGCGTTCCTAGGTGCCACCAAAAAGTTCACCCTATTATTCACACTTTCACGTTGTCAGTGGTATTGATTCACCGGAAAAAATTGTTTTCTAGTGTATTCTTGAACATAATCATGCATATACAATACTATGCGATGAACTGAATGGCAAACTGGAGGCAATTATCTGGACATACTTAATGACAGTAATAACCATGGGATTCAAGTTGACCGTAGCATTTCCAGGCTGAGAAAACAACAGGTAACGAGCTTGATCATCATGGAAAATATGTATGTTAAAATACATGTATCTCACTGCCTTTTATCCCTGTATCCTTGATGGTGTATGCCATGCAGATTTTGATGGAAATTACATATCTGAATCAGTAAGTGGTGTGAATGATTACACAATGATTACACACTCTGATGATTTTTTTTTCTCATTTTTCCCCTTCAAATGATTGGTTCCAGACGATGATTTTACCTGCAGAACTGCACGGATTTCAGATCTACTGAAAAAAGCCAGATGCACAGAAGCGGGTGAGAAAGATCAGGTTTTCTTTGATGTGTGGAACTGTGATTTGAAACGATCCTTATTTCCATGTCTAATATGCCTCCAGAGGATTAACATTGCTTATTCAGGCTATATGTTATATGATTATGACTGTAATCACGCCTTATATGTGTTTCGTGAACATATAACTTAGAAAAACTCTGAAGACTCGATGAAAAAGCATGTCGGTTTAATTGCAATAGATAAAAACAGTGATTTACACTCAAAAGAAATGCGAAACTGTTGAAGTTAATGCTGAAAAGGTTATTTTAAATGTTTAGAAATTCAAAAGATCGAACAGACACTAGTGATATTTTAACAAGAAGATCACATAAAAATCGACGGTGAACAAATAAAAGCGATTATAATGAGAACAAAACATCAAAAACTAGTTCCCTCTGTGAATAATCAGAACGAATTTTGAAGCGGAGGGGGGGGGGGGGGGGGGGGGGGGGGGGGGGGGGGAGGCGTCCGGGGGAGGGGGGCAAAGGGAGGGAACCTAATAAATAAAACCAGTCGTGTAATAATAACTTAAGAGCTCGTGACTGCTTTAAGCACCTTGAATATTTCTTTGCAGGAGGATATTATCATTTAATACGAAATGAAGAAGATGTATACGATAAAAATTAACAGAGGATGGAGATTAGCTCTATAAACGGACCTATATAAAGGGAAGAAGTGGCATTCGCATTGCATCTGGGTTACAGAATAATCGTTCCACTTTGCGCTGTGTTGTAATTCGGTAAATGATGTAGTCATCTCGGAATCGGGTAAATGATGTCTCTATAAAATGTTTTAATACGCTATTACAATAAGTTGTATTTTCCAGAGACCTGGGCAGAGTCCGTTACAATTTTTCTGTGAAGAAAAGTTAAAAAGATCGCACTGGTAATTATACAGGCATCTCACTTTGCGAAGAAAGCAGTAATATGGATCACATGGGTAATTTTACAGACATCTCACTTTGCGAAGCAAGCAGTAACACGGCATTATAAGACTGTTAACTATAAAAGAGTATTGAAGAATGTAACATGACAGACGACCATCCAACGAGGTTAAAATAAAGACTACTTCACAACTGATCATGTTTTTACATAACAATTCTCCTTAAATCATAAAATTATATGTCATTTTTGTTCAGTCTGAAAAGGCTTTAGTTTTAAGAAATATATAATGGTTTACATTCTTGAAATAGGATGAAAAGCAAGCTTTTTTTGTAGTATGTACATTAATATAAAAGCTAGGATTTGACGTGGAACAAAATTATGTCAGCTGCATTCGTGCGGTACAACAAAATGATGTAGCTAGTCATATACTGGTTCTATTGTTCATAAACGAATTAGTGTCAGAAGTGCTCAGAAGATGGAGACATCGTGCCATTTTTCACAGAAAACAAATTTGTTTATCTGGCAGATAACGCAGCTTTGATAGCTCTACAGACACAACTAGACAGTGTGTAGTTAGCAGCATCAACACTTCATTTGAATCCAACCATGAAAGTGATAAAGTAGTGTTAGAGCGATAGACTGACAGTGGGGATGCGTTATGTATGTTAGTGCAAACAAACATCAGGAAATTCATTATTGTACAAGACTAAGTTTTGAAACATCAAAGTTAAAACTTTGCGAACTGGCTAAAATGCTTTTTTTTTTTTTTTTTTGTACATTTGACAGAAACTGGGTGGAAATGTGATGACCTTAATTTGTATTGACAGCTACTTGACACGTGAGATCCCCCTGTATTGACAGCTACTTGACACGTGAGATCCCCCTGTATTGACAGCTACTTGACACGTGAGATCCCCCTGTATTGACAGCTACTTGACACGCGAGATCCCCCTGTATTGACAGCTACTTGACACGCGAGATCCCCCTGTATTGACAGCTACTTGACACGCGAGATCCCCCTGTATTGACAGCTACTTGACACGCGAGATCCCCCTGTATTGACAGCTACTTGACACGTGAGATCCCCCTGTATTGACAGCTACTTGACACGTGATATCCCCCTCTATTGACAGCTACTTGACACTTGAGGTCCCCCTGTATTGACAGCTACTTGACACGTGAGATCCCCCTGTATTGACAGCTACTTGACACGTGAGATCCTCCAAATGAATCAGTATGGGGCTGAGGTATCGTGTGTATATAATGCTGATTGTCATTCTGAAAAGATGCATTTATTTGCCTGTAAAAATGTTCATGGATTTGAAATGAGAACACAAAGCGATTTAACCTACGGTGAAACTAATCGATATCCAATATACACAAGTTATATCATAAAATTCATTAATTCTTGGCTAGCACTTAACAAGGATGAGTGAGGCAGGACTGCCATGAAAACCCTTGAGGGCGTGTTTAGTTTTAGAAATGTATGTGACCAAAAGATGCTGGGTTTCAAGTCTTCGTTGTAAGCTGTATATACTGTTTGGATATGGCTGTGTTTTGGACACATTAAGATGCGGAATGAATAAGGAATGAATGATTTGTTTTCTGCACGATTTCATGAAAATAAAATCATTTCATGTCGTTGATATGAATGGGATTTTCATGTTAAGAACAGAAGCAGATTTGGTTTGTGTAGAATCTTTTGCATAGTACCTGACACACAGGTATATTTACTGCTAAATTCAAACGATCATCTACAAATTCAAATAACTAGATTCAGAGTCTGTGTCACTTAGATTGCTCAGCATTTACTTCTGCCATAGATGACAAAAATTACAGAATCGTTCAATTTCGTACCATGAATCGTCAAGAAAACTGTGTTTTTTTCATTATATGTTGTCCAGTACTGAATGGTCTAAGGTAACAATGCATACGTAGAAAATGTTGTGCATTCTCAGATCAGTGCCAGTTAAATTTACTTTTGGCATGTTAGCAAAACGAACGATGAGAAACTCATCCATTTTCACCTGCGACATATCGCTGTCCAGTATACATCAAGATACCTGGTCCAACAAACGCTATGTATTGAAGAACTGTTCGGTGATTTTCCTTCATGATGAGCAACGTCCTATATATGAATAACCCCCTCCCCTCTCTCTCTCTCTCTCTCTCTCCTCTCTCTCTCTCTCTCTCTCTCTCTCTCTCTCTCGCACACACACACACACACACACATACACACACACACACACACACACACACACACACACACACACACACACACACACACACACACACACACACACACACATTTTTCAAGCATAATAATATTTTTGTTTCCAAGTGTTTGTAAAAAAAAAAAGTATATATATATACACATATATACATGATTTAAATGAGCGTGTCCCGCACTGTAAATACAGCCAAAATGAGAGAATAATTATACTCATATTGATTCATGTCTGAAACATCCTCTGACACATTTTTGTCTGGCTTGGGTGCTCTCTGCTTCTGTTGTGATGTCCATCCTCCTGACCTGTTCTTCTCACGATTTCACCACGTGTACATCAGCGACCAGCGCATATTAATGTAGAGGGTAAGGTGAGGGGACGGAAGAGCCGGGGGAGGAGAGGGAGGGGGGGGAGGGATTGGGATGGGGGGAGCTTGGGAGAGGATGGGGACGAGAAGGAATAGAGGCGGGAGGGCTGAGATCATACTGGAACCTTCATTCCGTTTGTGCCTTGGTCTGGCTCTCTTTTTGTTGTTGTTGTTGTTGTTGTTGTTGTTGTTGTTGTTGTTGTTGTCGCCAGACAAAAACTTGATCTCATCACGTAGACTGAACGCCAGAGCAGGGATCTGTGCTGCAACAGAGGCCAAGCAAGGAAGATATAATGCAGTGAGGCCTCGGGATTTTTTAGATTGTTTTTTTTTTTTTTTTTTTTTCGTTTTTTTTTTTTAATGTACGTATTTGTTTCTTTCTTTTTCTTTTCACTGTACTTCATTTTCTACTCCCCTCCCCCCCCCCCCCCCCCCTCCTTCCTTCCCTTCCCCCCTTTCCCACTTCCTCCATCCCCTTTCCTCCATCCTACTACCCCCTGTCCGACTTTGTCTGTCATTTTGTGTAGGGTGTCTGGACAGAACTGTCGGAAACGTGACGGTGTGCTGTGTTGTGACAGTTGACTGCCTGGACAGAACTGTCGGAAACGTGACGGTGTGCTGTGTTGTGACAGTTGACTGCCTGGACAGAACTGCCGGAAACGTGACGGTGTGCTGTGTTGTGACAGTTGCTTACAATTATGCAGAGAGGGAACTCTCCTACACCATTTTATCTCCAGCAAAGAGAGTATGGTTTCACCTTCGTCCGTTTGTTTGTTTGTTTGCTTGCTTGTTTTTTTGTTTTTGTTTTGATTTGTTTTGTTTTCTTTCGTTTTGTTTTTTGTTGTTGTTGTCCCGTCTTCTGTAATACTTCAGTGACACTATCCCCACGCCCCTCAATCCGGCTCCCTGTTCACCACAGCTACACCC
>CM065742.1:18156869-18161869 GCA_033310375.1 Conus canariensis | reverse complement strand
TAGTGTTTCAAAATTTGACCGTTTAAAAACCGTTATTCTTGACATATTGTCCGATTTGGATGAAATTTGGTATGTACACAGGCTTTAGCCCAGTGAGGACTAAAATACCGGTTTCAAAAGTGTATATCGGTTATATAACCGTTAAACCTTTATTTTGCCTTTACTTTTTTTATATATTGGTGGGTTTTAATGAAATTTTGTATATAGAAAGGTTATCACACACAAATGGCACTTCCATGTAGTGTTTCAAAATCTGACCATTAAAAACCGTTATTCTTGACATATTGTCCGATTTGGATGAAATTTGGTATGTACACAGGCTTTAGCCCAGTGAGGACTAAAATACCAGTTTCAAAAGTGTACATCGGTTAAATAACCGTTAAAACCGTTATTTTGCCTTTATTTCTTATCTCACAAAGCACTTGGCCGATTTACAAGCGGTTTGGAAAACTGGGAGTACGTTTATATGCTTCGCATCTTGTTTCTAGTTGGTTTTTCTTTCTTTTGTTTTTTCTTCTTCTTCTTCTTCTTCTTCTTCTTCTTCTTCCTTCCTCCTCTCTCCTCCTCCTCCTCCTTCCCTCCTTCTCTCTCCTCTCTCCTTCCTTCTTCTTCTCTCTCTCTCCTCCTCCTCCTCCTTCTTCTCTTTTCTTCTTCTCCTTCTCCTTCCTCTCCCTCCTACCCTCCTCCTTAGATACTGCATTCAATCCTTCTCTCTTTCCTTGATATTGTGCTGGAACTACCCGTCGCCCTCTATGCTGCTTCACATAAATAGGGTATGTAATTAACTTGGGATAGTGAGCTGGAAAACAAGGGTGGGTCTGTCCGTTCCTGCCGTTGCAGCACGTGAATTCTTATGTGTTATTGGAACGTAGGCAAAGGTAAAGGAGGTTGATCTTCCGTTTCTTCCTCGCTTCTGGCCGTATTCTTTTTTGTTCCTTCTTCTTCCCTTTTATAGTTTATTTTCTTTTCTTCCTATCTTCTTTTCTTCCTTTTTTTTTTTTCTTCTCTTCTTTTCTTTTTCTTCTTCTACTTCTTTCTTTTTCTTCTTCTTCTCCTTCTTCTTCTTCTTCTTTCTTCTTCTTCTTCTTTTCTTTTCTCTTTCTTCTTCTTCTTCTTCTTCTTCTTCTTCTTCTTCTTTCTTCCTCTCCTCCTCCTCTTCTTCTTCTTCTTCTTCTTCTTCTTCTCTTCTTCTTTTCTTCTTCTTCTTCTTCTCTTTTTCCCACTTTCTTTTTTTTGCTCTTGTTTCTGTTCGTGCTCTTTTTCTCGCAACTTACATTGTCTTTTTCTTCTTCTTCTTCTTCATTTCTTCTTCTCTTTTTTATACTTCGTTTAAAAGTCTGTTTTTCGGTACCTGAATACCTTTTGAAATATAGATGAGTGTAAACAGATTTTTGCTGTTGCTGTCTTTTGCATGTGAATGAGGCTTTCGTGATAATTCAGCATAACTTCACTTTTGCGCGTGATATGCTTCAGCGCAAATATTCCTAGTTTTCCTGTCCAGGTGTATGGTTTCAAAATAGGGTGACAGCAGGCGGACATTAAAAGAAGAGCACAGACAGAACTGCTGCAATCGCCGAACGAAAGAATTAACAAATTGCAAAACAAGCACGACGGGTTTCGACCTGCTTGGTCTTCTTCAGGTAAGACAAATCGCATTCAAGATAATGAAAACGAAGGACGAACGCATTGTCACTTAATTATCTTCCCTAGGTAGGACGAACGCATTGTCACTTAATTATCTTCCCTAGGTAGGACGAACGCATTGTCACTGAATTATCTTCCCTAGCTGGGTGCTAAAAGGCCTCGAAATGCAAAAGGAACTAAAGGGAGACAATACGGATTAAATAAGAATAATGATAATAAAGTAAAGAAAATATAACAATTAATAATAAAATAAAGAAGCCACCACTACTACTGCTGCTGCTGCTGCTGCTGCTACCACTGCTACTTCTACTTTTTTTTTTTTTTTGAAAAGGGTTTTTATTTCGAAATTCAGAGAGCACAAACCAGACACCATGAACACAAATACAGGAGCATATTCGGTTAAGTACAACGCAATGATTAGACATAACTCATAACCAAGTATTGACAGTTGTTTACACCTCAAATCACAAACGTTTGTAAACGAGATAGTGACTAACAGAATCGTATTCATATTCGATTAATTACAACGAAGTGACTGGACGTAATTCATTAACAAATTGTTGTTTGCACATCAGATCACATAAAGAATTATTTTAAATCACAACAAGCCTTAGGGAGAGAAATCAGAAAAGCATAAGCAACAGAAAACAAAACAAACAAACACACGAACGAACGAGGAAAAAAAAAAACTCAACCCACAGTTGGCCGTTGTCACAGTCTTTGTATACAATGGATAATTTGTGTTTTACTCCAATAACGTCAAGTATGGAGTCCATTGTGCCACGAAATTTCCATGGGACATGTTAAAAAGAGCAGCATACTTTTCTGTTTCATATCTGGCTTTCAAAAATACAAAAAAGATTTGAACTGATGGTAAACTCATTTCATATTTACATTTATAAATATAAAATTTGGCGAGTAGCAGGATTAAGTCAAAGTTCTATCAGATTTACAGTTACAATCACAACCAAACAGAACAATATGTTCATCAAGCAACAGTTTTATAATACTACATTTTCTGTTGACCACATTTTGAAACTCTTTCCAGACGTTTTCTACATATTGGCAATGCCAAAATATATGTTGAATGTTTTCTTTTTCTCTCTCACAAAAAGAGCATTTTTCTGACTCTTCAATTCCCATGTGTTGCAAAATAACATTGGTTGCCAATATTCTGTTAATAATTCTCATTTGAAACCATCTTAGTTTAATGTCGTTTATCTGTCGGACTTTGTGAAAAGTTTTCATCCATATAACCTCCTTATGTAGTCTTACATTCCATTTATTGCAAAAACCTGGTTCTGTTAGGTCTTGATTTTATAAATCGTAATAATGTGAGGCTCCTCTTGAAACTGAACAGATTTCAGTTAATAATTTACTTGTCATACCTTCCTCACAGTATTTCATTTCTAGTCCAGTTTCTCTCGAATAGTTTTTCACAGCACTAACATAACCATTATATGTAACGAAATCTGTATTGATACTGTATTTATCAACAAAAGACTGGAAACTCAAAAATTCACTGTTCTCGTCCAGAAGATTCCGTATGCAGAATACATCGTTTTCAATCCAGTTTTTATAAAAAGTTGATCTGCCCCCAATCTTTAAGTTGGGATTACAAAACAGAGGCTCTGAACAGAGTTCCTCCGCAGTTTTAACATGAACAATCTTACCAGTTTCTCTATAAGCGTTGAATACGTCTCTCCAGAAGCTATTCAGTTTATCGCTCCATGGCAGATTGGATCCTAGTTTATTGATAATTTCTGCTTTTTCATACACTGAAACAAGCACTTTCTTCCATCGGTGTTTACTTGATAAGATTTTACGAATCCAAGTTAATTTTAAAACATTTATATGCTTTTTATGATTGGTATTCCGATTCCCCCTGCACTACGCTTTTCACAGACGTTTTCCTACTGATTCTATCTCTTTTTTTGCCCCAAACAAACTTATATATAAAGTTCTGGATTTCATCTGTAATATAGTCCGGTGGATTTGGTAATAACATCCATAGATGGGTTAGTTTGGAAAGAATCATAGATTTAAGCACCGCTACTCTGCCAAGTGGCGTTATCTGCCTTTTGAGCCAAGTTTTATACAGTGTTTTAATTTCTGCAAATTTTTCTTCAAGGTTCATGATTTCACAATGTTTTAAGTCACATGTAAACCAGATACCCAAATTTTTTTAATTTTGGAGGGTTCCATTTTATGTTTAAATGCGGCATATACCTAACAGGTGAATTTCGTTTACTACCTAGCCATACTGCGTCTGTTTTTTCTGCGTTTAATACGAGTCCAGATACTCTTCCGAAATGTTCAATGGCGTAAATAGATTCCTCAAATGATTTTCTGTCTCCCTTTAATAGTAGTTCAGTGTTATCTGCATACTGTGATATCTTGTATTCAGTATTACCTACTTGAATTCCCTTTATACCTTTATTTTGTCTTATCATATTCGCCAAAATCTCAACACACATAACAAATAAATACGGAGAAATTGGATCACCTTGACGGCAACCCCTCTCAACAGGGAACCACCCAGCTAATTTTCCATTCAAAGACACAGTTGATTTTAATATTTGTATAAAATGTTTGAATCCATTGAGAGAAGCTTGGACCAAAGCCAAAGACGTGAAGTACCTTAAACATGAAATCATAACTTACACTATCAAACGCTTTTTCAAAATCCAGACAGAGAAGTAAACCTGGTTTTTTGGATGCAATCATGAAATCAAGTATGTCATAGATAAGACGAATATTATCTCCCAAATACCTGTTAGGAATAAAACCAGTCTGATCCTCATTGATGATAGAGGGAAGCACTTGCTTTAATCGGTTAGCTATACAAGTAGATCCTATTTTGTACACAATATTCAAAAGCGAGATGGGTCTCCAGTTTTTTATCTGGTCTTTAGGTTTGTCACCCTTGGGAATGCATACAATAATGCCTTCTTTTTGTGTTGTTGAGAGCTCCTTTTTATCATATCCATCATTGATCGCTCTTACAACGTATGGACCAAGTTGCAGCCAGAAAAAATTGAAAAACTCGGCTGTAAAACCATCACTCTCAGGGCTTTTCATATTTGACATATGTTTAAGAGCAATACCTGCTTCTTCTAAAGTAATTTTACCCTCCAAAGACGTTCTCTGATTCTCACTTAACGTTGGCAAGTCTTCTACTAAATCAAATATTTCACAAGGCTCTGCATGTTTTTTAGCATACAATTTTCTGTAAAAGTTATTAACTTCCTGGGCAATTTCATCATTATCATTTAAAGTAGTACCGTCATCTCGCGTAAGTTTGATTATATTCTTATTAACGTAGTTACGTTTTTCAAGTCCACAAAAGTATTTCG
>CM065742.1:18136869-18149369 GCA_033310375.1 Conus canariensis | reverse complement strand
CCCCCCCCCCCCCCCACGCGCCCGCACACAAGCACATGCATTCCATACATACACACATATACATACAAGTACATATACAAACACGTATCCTATCCTTGCCAGCAGGTCATCTTCAAATATGGGCTCACAAAAAACAACACTGTCTCTTAAGATTTTGCGAAAATTAACATGAAAGTAACAAAAAGGTTGACATTTTGGGCAAAATTAGAAACATCCGTAACTTTAAAGTTGCATTATATCAAAAGTACATTTCATTTTTACATGGTCTCCTCCCTTGTGGTAACAGAAAGGAAAGAGAGAAGGAAGGGCAAAGGAAAACAAAAACAAAATCAACATACTTATCTTAAACGTTGAATCCACATATTAAGGTCCAACAGGCATTTCCTTTCTGAAAATCTCATCAATGTTATCCCCATATTTCAGTCGCACAGTTTTATTGTTTTTAAGTTTTGCAAATACTTTTCCTTGTGAGGACCTGGTGGCAAGCGTGTACGAATGTCTGTATGCCTCCCGTGACATCTTGTAGTTGGCAGGAGTGAGGTCTTCATCCACATAAACACCCTTATTTTTATTTTTTCCTATTTGCAAGAACACTGTCTTTTAATTTCCTTGACAAAAACCGCACAATGATGGGTCGTTTTCTTCCCGACACGACTGGACCAGTCCGGTGCGCTACCTCAAGGTCCCCCTCCGTAGTGGTGACGCCGATCAGGTCGGAGAAGATTCGGCAGCATGTCCTGGCACATTCTTCAGACGTCTCGCCCTCCTTCTCCGCCATGTTGTACACCCTCAGGTTCCATCGCCGGTCGTACTGCTGCTGGTCGTTCAGACCACTCAGCACTTGCACGGTACGCTGTTCCTGATTCCTTATTCTTTCCTTGAGCTGCGTATTTTCTGCCTTCACAGAAGCTATTTCGTTCTTCAGGGCATCCGTCTCCCTCTGCACCTCAAAAACCTTCCCCTCCAGCACCTCCACCTTAGTCGTAAGACTGGCTACCAGTCTCTCCATTTCTTTCCTGTATTCTTTAATATCGTCCTTTGTTGCCAGAGTTTGATACTGCATTTTTAACTCTTCTATTGCAGCCTGCACCGCCATGATGTTCTCGTCCTCCTCTTCGAATGACTCTGACACTAGAGCCGAAACAGTCTTTTTTTCCTGCTTATTTTTTTCACTGACTGGACTACACACTTTGACAGACGGCACAGAAGTTCGTCGAGTTGTTTTGCTGGAGGAAGGATTACCCTTTCGCATAGTCCACTTGTACAGGCGCTACAATAAGATGACAGTCAGGCTAACACACGACGCGTGCAACTGTTGACATTCTCCTGCCGGTTCAGCTGCCTGCTTGCACGTGAACTTCATTTCGCTGTCCGTTCTTTTCACTGCCCTCGACACCGGCTCGCTACATGGCGTTAATCAACATGACGAAATGCAGTTAATTATCTTAAGAACACCACTGCACCACAAATCTTCACAAAAAATATATCTTCAGTGTTGACACACGACTAGGAAGCAAGTCTTGTGGAAATCGAGTTAATTATATGGAAGTAAATCACTTAATTAACTTATTTTTTGCAGAGCGCAGTATCGTGTCAGCTTGTCTTGACGGTAAACCGCTACTTCTACTATAGTAATTGTAGTAATAATAATAACCTTACTAAAGAAGAGAAAAACGAGGAGTAAGTGGATGATTAAGTAATACGGTTATGATAATGACGACGACGACGACGACGACGACGAGATGATGATGATGATGATGATGATGATGATGATAATTATACTGTTAACGATGATAATGAAAGAAGATATTCTTCTTCTTCTTCTTCTTCTTCTTCTTCTTCTTCTTGCTGTTGTTGTTGTTATCATGATAATTATGATGATCATTATTGGTGGTGGCGGCGGCGGCGGTAGGGTGGTGGTGGTGTTATTAATATTATTATTGTCATGATGATTATAATGACTATTATTATCATTATCAGCAGCAGCAGCAGTATTACTGATGTTGCTACTATAACTATATTACTTAGCTATCATCTGACTCTTCTCCTTTCTTTCTAATATTAGCATCGTTATAGTTATTACCACAATTACTGTTATCATTATTGTTAGAATTATCATTACGTGATTATATACCATCATTATCGTATCATTAGGTAGAAGTAGTAGTAGTAGGAGGAGGAGGAGGAGGAGGAGGAGGAGGAGGAGTAAAAATAGCAGTAGTCGGAGGAGGAGGAGTAAAAATAGTAGTAGTGGTAGTATTTTCTGTATCATTTTTTTTCTTCACCCGTGTTATCACCCTTCAGCCTCAGTTGCAATTTCCATCGAGGCCTTTTGTGGCAGGGCCTTCGACATTTTCTGAAGAGAACACGTTGTGACTGCTGTTTGTCCTCAAACTTCTGAAGAGAACAGTGACTCTAGTGATTTGTCCTTCGAAGAGAAAGATAGAACAGTGACTGTTTGTCCTTCAAAGGGAAGAACAGTGACTGTTTGTCCTTCGAAGAGAACAGTATGTTGTCCTTCGAGAACAGTGATTTGTCCTTCGAAGAGAACAGTGACTGTTTGTCCTTCGAAGAGAACAGTGACTGTTTGTCCTTCGTTTTCATTGTCTTCAATGTTCTTTGCCTTGCACAAGAAGACCGAATAGGTCGAAGCGCGTCGTGTTTGTTTTGTTATGTGTGTATTCTTTCGTCTGGCGGCGCAGTAACGCTGTCTTGTCTTTGCTGCTGTCTGAGTGTCAGTCACACTGTCTTGTCTTTGCTGCTGTCTGAGTGTCAGTCACACTGTCTTGTCTTTGCTGCTGTCTGAGTGTCAGTCACGCTGTCTTGTCTTTGCTGCTGTCTGAGTGTCAGTCAAGGTACGGAACAGTCTCAACGTTCTGGTCAACCTGTCGGTGGTGTAGTCATCGTCAACTGGTACCGTCTCATTTCATGAATAAAGAAATTCAGACATAAATGAATGATTGAATAGACTGCACGAAAAAAAAAAAGATGAGTTAATAAATTGACAAATTCAAAGCAATACGTCAGTGAATGGATAAATGGACTGAATAAATGACCAAATAAATGAATAAAGAAATAGATAGGTAAATAAATAAACAGATAAATAAATGACCGAATAGATAGATAAATAAAACATACATACATACATACATACAAATATACATACATACATGCATGCAAACATACATACACAAAAAAATAAATGAATGAATGAATCCACAGGTAAATGAATGTATAAACAGATAAATAAAATAAACAAATAGATGGAAACAAATGAATAAATAAATAAAGCAAACAAATATATAAGTGAAGAGAATAAATAAACAAATAGATAAGTAAGTAAATATACAAATAAATAAATCAAAATAAATAAATAAACAGATAAATAGGTAATCAATATATAAACAAATAAACATTCCGGTCAACCCGCAGGTACCGCAGTCTGACGGCCTCCTACTACCGTGATGCCAAGGCCGTGCTGCTGGTCTACGACGCCGAGCACAAGCACAAAATCATGGACTGGATGACAGAGGCGCAGTGCCACCTAGCCCAGCACGAGGCTCTGGTGTTCCTGGTGGGCACCAAGCTGGATTTAGGAAGTGACGTCATGCTGACGGAAGAGGAAGTGCAGACCTTGGCCCAGCTGGGGAAGGGAGGGGTGGGGGTGGAGGGGCACTTCGTGCTGAGCTCCAAGTCGGGACAGAACGTGGACGACACCTTCCTCCAGCTGGCGGAGAGCGTGTGGAGGGCGGGGAAGGAGAAACGGGTGGATCTACGAGGGCGGCAGGGGACGGTACGGGTGAGGAAAGCGGCCGCCGCACAACGCTCCACTAAGTCTGGCTGCTGCGCAAGAAATTGAGACGCCGACCAGTGGAGAAGCACGCGGGAGCGCGTGCGTGCGCTCGCTCACTCGCGCGCACTCACGCACGCAGGCACGTACGCACACACATACTCTCTCTCTCGCTCTCTCTCTCTCTCTCTTCTCTCTCTCTCTCTCTCTCTCTCTCTCTCACACACACACACACACACACTTCAAAGTAACATAACCGTTATTAGAATTCATCACACACACACACACACACTCTCTCTCTCTCTCTCTCTCTCTCTCTCTCTCTCTCTCTCTCTCTCACACACACACACACACACACACACACACGCACGCACGTACGCATACACACACACCCACACCCACACACCACACACTCAAGATTGATGATTTTATTCACTTGGGATAGCTGTTCGGGGGCAGTGAGTGTACAAATTGGTAAACATGGTTCAACACACCAAACACAAGAAATAAACACAGTAGCCAAAAGAAATCAGAAAAGTATGTTTTACTAATAAAACTGAATAATCAAGGGGCAATTTCAATGCTCTGTAGATTTAGCCTGGTCTAGGAAAATGTGTTAGCTTTCGTCGATAATATATTACGAAAATTTGTTGTGGCACTGACTGACCCCGCCAGAACTACGTGCAATTATGTCTTCAATTAATGTTTAACTGGTTTCAACAATTTGTTTTTCAATTATCTGCCCTGAATTGACGCATGGTACTTAATATTTGTATGAATGAAAAGAAGAACAGTATCAGTATTTCTGCATTAAATGTCAGTCAGGTGCCTGCATGCACACGCTAAAAGAAGAAAAAAGTGACAGATCCCTAACATTTTCATCTGGCTTCGTAGTTTCATTCTGCGGAGCACGGGAATCATGGAGAAACTTCAGCTAGCGTGTCTGTGCCTGAATGATTATTATTTGCTACGTGCACGGGGCAAATGACTCCACGGGAGACATTACTCCAACTAGCATGTCTGTTCCTGAATAATTATTATTTGCTACGTGCACGGGGCAAATGACACAAAGGGAGTCATGAGGTCAAGGTCGTCAGGGAGCAGCTATTATTTGGATTTCTCGCTGTCCACTCACCCACCACCAGGGCCCGGAGACTGCCACAATGAAAATGGAGAACCGGCTAGGATTTTCCTGGGAACAAAACGGAACACGTGTCTCGTGCAGTGCATCGTAATTGGGGCAAACCATGATTAAATGAGAGCCATCCCCCATGACAGCTCACGTTGCGATCTGCACGTGCTCTATGCTGTGTAAAGGCCGTCACACATTACCCTTCCCGGCTCTGGAATGCGGTTGTTGACGGAATTCTAAACAACATCCCCCGCTGGCTTCCTCCTGTCCAGCCGGCAAACGTCTGTACCTACAGCCGCTGGATAGGCCACAGTGCTCAGTACTCTCTGAATATGGGCTCAGATGAAGAAGATAATTTGCTATGCGTTATTCAAATCAGTAGTCGTAACTAGCGGAAGAAGGAGGAGGAGGAGGAAAATGTGATAGTAGTAGTTGTAGCTGGTTGTACAAACAGTATTAAAAGAGAAACTATTGCTGTTGTTGCAAACAGTTCTAATATTTAGTGAACATGTGTGTGTGTGTGTGTGTGTGTGTGTGTGTGTGTGTGTGTTTATTTTTGTTCGTTTTATTCATTATTTTGATTGTACGTTGGTTTCTTTGTGGTGGTAAAAAGACGTTTTGTACACATAAAGTGTATAATAAAAGCAGATGGAATTACTTTTCAATGAATGTCACCAAACATACCCTTTTCAACACATTATCCCTTTCTTTTGTACATGATGGATAGAGCAGCATGTAACAAATAACAATCAATAGCGGTAAAAAAAACAAAACAAAAAAAAACATGTAGTAGTTGTAATGGTAGTAATAGTGGTACTACAAATTATTGATGATGTAAACAGTTGTAATACAGACACTAAAAAATTTTCTGTTTGTTTGTTTTTTCGTTTTATTTCTTGTTTCAGTCATCAATCGACCTCGTAATGATGACAAAAAAGTAGTTTTGCAGACGTAGAGTGCATAATCAACACAGTAGGGAATACTGCTCGATGAATGTCACCAAAAATGCCCTTTTTTGTTCATTACCAGTTACTTTTGTATATGACGAATACGAGTAACATATAATAAATCGGAAACAATCAAATGCAACAACCATTTAGGATTAGTTTACCTTCCAACAAGCATTGAAGTAGGATTGAATCTCATTGCCATCCAACACAAGCTTCGCTGGAGGACAGCGCGTGGCGCACGTGCGCTTTTGGTAAGAAACACATGGCTCACTGAATGGGCCATATGGCCCTTCCAGCATAGTGTGTGGCGACCTTAAGAGCGCCATCTGTTCACATACACGCGCGACACTATCACTATCAAAAAGATGACAGGGTATTGTGCATGTAAGTATATATGCGCACGCACTGTGTGTGTGTGTGTGAGCGCGCGCACGCAGTGTGTATGTGTGTGTGTGTGTGTGCGCGCGCGCGCGTGTGTGTATGTGACTGTGCGTATGCACTTCTGCTTTTGCGTACATGGGTGAGAGAGAGGAATCCTGAAGGGAAGCGGATAGTTCCTGTTTTCTTGAGAAAGCTCGTAGAGGAGCCTTCACCGTCTGTTTTCTGTCTGCACTCAGTCTGTGGGAGTGATCGTGTCAGTGTAGTACCCAGTGGGAGGGGTTTCCAACCTGCACATTGTTTATTTGCCTGTGGTCGTTGGCGTGTGATATTTACGCAGTACACCTTTTCAAAAGAAAAAGAAAGATTCCCTTTTTCCTTAAAAAAAAATAATAATTCCCGACCTAGCTACTTATTTGAAATCTTTTTGAACTTTTGCACACACACACACACACCGCGCGCGCGCGCGCGCGCGCGCGCATACACTACTTCTACTACTACTGCTGCTGCTGCTGCTACTACTACTACTAAATTGTTCAACATACTTATTATGAATGTTTGAGATGAGGTGAACTCCTCTCTGTATAAACTTTCTTGAAGCACAGCCAAGCTGGGTTTCAGGGAAGTTGCATTAGAATCTATGGACCTGTAATACTCTGTTACAACTTGTGTGAGTGAGTCTATGGTGGATGAGAAGAAATGAAGTTTGATTTATTTATCGGTGGTAAAATTATAGTGTTTCTTCTGTGCTGCACATTCTCTTGTCTGTGTTTTTGTGTGGATGTGAAGAAGCTTCGCCGAGATTTCTATCTTTGATTTGCTCTTCGGTTCAGATACGCCTTGCTTTTTCCAAACACCCGAACGCTCCACTCATGAAAGATGGACAAAAGTGCATGCTACATTCTCAGAAAGCATTCCTATATCCACAGATTTAAATGCAGTTTATTGATACCTCAAGTGTTTATTTGGATCGGGTAGATTCCATTGTAAGTGCATTTTTTCCAAAATCGATTTTTGTTTTTCCCACGACAAAAATGTGCAAGTATGTGTGCATGCGTGCTTGCGCGCGTGCATGTGTGTGTGTGTGTGTGTGTGTGTGTGTGTGTGTGTGTGTGTGTGTGTGTGTGTGTGTGTGCAGATCAATTTGTCAGATTTTGAACGTAAATACGATAGAAATTGTTCACCCCGATTTCTTACAATTTGTCCATGATTTTACCTGTCAACTGCTAATACCTTAAGCATGTGTGTGTGTGTGTGTGTGTGTGTGTGTGTGTGTGTGTGTGTGTGTGTGTGTGTGTGTGTGCGTGTGTGTGCAGCGTGCGTGCTACAGCGTGCGTGCGTGCGTGCGTCTGTGTGTATGTGTTCCAAATCCAAAATACGAAATGCGTGGAAATCAATACAGAGACACAACAAAAGGGAAAGACATATCTTCAAAAAAAAAAGAAAAAAGAAAGAAAAGAAGAAAAGAAAAATGAAAAAAAGCAAAAGTGGATGGAAAGTCACCCACAAAACCCATATCACAATAGTTTTGGTGGATCAGTTGAGTGCAAAAGAATTCTGTCTTTTGTCCTGTCCCCTTCAACGCCAGTTTGGTTATGTGAGGTCACAGATTTGGTCCAGACCTTTTGGTTCAATTTCTTTCTGCAAACTGAAGCACTCAAGGCCTGAATTTATATTCTCTCTCTCTCTCTCTCTCTCTCTCTCTCTCTCTCTCTCTCTCTCTCTCTCTCTCTCTCTCTCTTCTTACGTACTGAAACCACCTCAACGACAAAACCTGCAAAAAGAAGAAAAAAACAAACAAGCAAGACTACCAGCAAGCAAGGTAGCACTACCAGCAGAAACTCAGGCAGAGGAAGAACCAATGGTGGGGGAAAAAAAGCTGAAGATCGATCAGGTGCAGCCGATACCAGCGACATGCTTGGTAAAATTTGAACCTCATAGACACTCTAGGCATCTGACTCTACCCCCATCCGTTCTTTTGACCAGTCTACACTGCTGACAAAGAAGACTGGCGCACTTGCACGCTTTGTCAGAGCACTTCAACACACCCCTGTACAAAGAGCCTCCCATGACAAAAGAGGTCTTCGCTATATGGCCTCAAGTACCTGTGAAGGAATCACGGTCGGATTCAAACGCCAGTGGAAAGATGGGTGGGTGAGGAAGGGGGGCTAGGCTGGTGGGTGGGGGAATAGCGCTGAAGCAGATCACAGCTGGAAGGCAACTAGAACCGATGCAGACATTAACAAGAATGGGGGAGAAATTATCTACAGGAATACTGATGTCCTTGTGCCAAATATTCTTGCATGGTTACAAAATGCCGCAAGACTTCAAGAATTCCTCCACTGGTCGTCTGTACAAGAGGAACGGTGGCAAAACATGTAGAAGCAATCATTCTTGGATCTCTGTCTCAGATGTATCAGGGAGAGTGCTCGCCAGCGTCATTCTTAATGGAATCATCGCCCACTTGGAGGATTCTGTTGTCTCGGAACCTCAGTGCGGCTTTGGAGCAGGTAGGGGCGCCAGTGACATGGTGTTTGCGATAGACTCCAGCTGCGTGAGAAGTGCCAAGGACAAATCAAGATTTCTGCATGATGTTTGTTGATATGCTGAAGACATCTGACACCGTCAATCGGAATGGCGTTTGGAAGGTCAGGCACAAGTTAGGGTGTCCTAAAAGCTCAACACACTGATATCTTCCTGTCTTAAGAGCATTTAGGCAAATGCACATAGAAACAGCTATGTATGAGATCCAGTTCTGGTGAACATGGAGTGAAACAAGCTATGTATGAGATCCAGTTCTGGTGAACATGGAGTGAAACAAGCTATGTATGAGATCCAGTTCTGGTGAACATGGAGTGAAACAAGCTATGTATGAGATCCAGTTCTGGTGAACATGGAGTGAAACAAGCTATGTATGAGATCCAGTTCTGGTGAACATGGAGTGAAACAGCTATGTATGAGATCCAGTTCTGGTGAACATGGAGTGAAACAAGCTATGTATAAGATCCAGTTCTGGTGAACATGGAGTGAAACAGCTATGTATGAGATCCAGTTCTGGTGAACATGGAGTGAAACAGCTATGTATGAGATCCAGTTCTGGTGAACATGGAGTGAAACAAGCTATGTATAAGATCCAGTTCTGGTGAACATGGAGTGAAACAGCTATGTATGAGATCCAGTTCTGGTGAACATGGAGTGAAACAAGCTATGTATGAGATCCAGTTCTGGTGAACATGGAGTGAAACAAGCTATGTATGAGATCCAGTTCTGGTGAACATGGAGTGAAACAAGCTATGTATGAGATCCAGTTCTGGTGAACATGGAGTGAAACAGCTATGTATAAGATCCAGTTCTGGTGAACATGGAGTGAAACAGCTATGTATGAGATCCAGTTCTGGTGAACATGGAGTGAAACAGCTATGTATGAGATCCAGTTCTGGTGAACATGGATGAAACAGCTATGTATGAGATCCAGTTCTGGTGAACATGGAGTGAAACAGCTATGTATGAGATCCAGTTCTGGTGAACATGGAGTGAAACAGCTATGTATGAGATCCAGTTCTGGTGAACATGGAGTGAAACAGCTATGTATGAGATCCAGTTCTGGTGAACATGGAGTGAAACAGCTATGTATGAGATCCAGTTCTGGTGAACATGGAGTGAAACAAGCTATGTATGAGATCCAGTTCTGGTGAACATGGAGTGAAACAAGCTATGTATGAGATCCAGTTCTGGTGAACATGGAGTGAAACAGCTATGTATGAGATCCAGTTCTGGTGAACATGGAGTGAAACAGCTATGTATGAGATCCAGTTCTGGTGAACATGGAGTGAAACAAGCTATGTATGAGATCCAGTTCTGGTGAACATGGAGTGAAACAAGCTATGTATGAGATCCAGTTCGGTGAACATGGAGTGAAACAAGCTATGTATGAGATCCAGTTCTGGTGAACATGGAGTGAAACAGCTATGTATGAGATCCAGTTCTGGTGAACATGGAGTGAAACAGCTATGTATGAGATCCAGTTCTGGTGAACATGGAGTGAAACAGCTATGTATAAGATCCAGTTCTGGTGAACATGGAGTGAAACAGCTATGTATGAGATCCAGTTCTGGTGAACATGGAGTGAAACAGCTATGTATGAGATCCAGTTCTGGTGAACATGGAGTGAAACAGCTATGTATGAGATCCAGTTCTGGTGAACATGGAGTGAAACAGCTATGTATGAGATCCAGTTCTGGTGAACATGGAGTGAAACAGCTATGTATGAGATCCAGTTCTGGTGAACATGGAGTGAAACAGCTATGTATGAGATCCAGTTCTGGTGAACATGGAGTGAAACAGCTATGATAAGATCCAGTTCTGGTGAACATGGAGTGAAACAGCTATGTATGAGATCCAGTTCTGGTGAACATGGAGTGAACAGCTATGTATGAGATCCAGTTCTGGTGAACATGGAGTGAAACAGCTATGTATGAGATCCAGTTCTGGTGAACATGGAGTGAAACAAGCTATGTATGAGATCCAGTTCTGGTGAACATGGAGTGAAACAAGCTATGTATGAGATCCAGTTCTGGTGAACATGGAGTGAAACAAGCTATGTATGAGATCCAGTTCTGGTGAACATGGAGTGAAGCAAGCTATGTATGAGATCCAGTTCTGGTGAACATGGAGTGAAACAAGCTATGTATGAGATCCAGTTCTGGTGAACATGGAGTGAAGCAAGCTATGTATGAGATCCAGTTCTGGTGAACATGGAGTGAAACAAGCTATGTATGAGATCCAGTTCTGGTGAACATGGAGTGAAACAAGCTATGTATGAGATCCAGTTCTGGTGAACATGGAGTGAAACAAGCTATGTATGAGATCCAGTTCTGGTGAACATGGAGTGAAACAAGCTATGTATGAGATCCAGTTCTGGTGAACATGGAGTGAAACAAGCTTCTGTATGCGATCCAGTTTCGTGCACATGTTGTTGAATGCATGTTGAACCAGTTCTTGAACTGAGTGAAAAGGCTTTTTGAATCTTTGCAGCACTGCTGATAGAGGCTTTTGAAGACTTTGCAGCACTGCTGAAAGAGGCTTTTGGAAGACTTTGCAGCACTGCTGATAGAGGCTTTTGAAGACTTTGCAGCACTGCTGATAGAGGCTTTTGAAGACTTTGCAGCACTGCTGATAGAGGCTTTTGAAGACTTTGCAGCACTGCTGATAGAGGCTTTTGAAGACTTTGCAGCACTGCTGATAGAGGCTTTTGAAGACTTTGCAGCACTGCTGATAGAGGCTTTTGAAGACTTTGCAGCACTGCTGATAGAGGCTTTTGAAGACTTTGCAGCACTGCTGATAGAGGCTTTTGAAGACTTTGCAGCACTGCTGATAGATGCTTTTGAAGACTTTGCAGCACTGCTGATAGATGCTTTTGAAGACTTTGACCAAGAGGTGTATGTCCAGTTTGACACGAACAGTTAGTTAAATTGTAACCAGTGGCGTCTTGAGTTCCAAAGGAAACATTCTGTGTGAGCATCTCTGTTCAGATTGGTGTGCACTGGCCGCAGACTCCATCAGGATAGCCAGTGCATGACGGACCACTCCACTCAGCCTGTAGACATTGTGCCCTCACTGTAAGTCTCAGCATAACCGAGTCTACGTTTCAGTCTTTACTTTTACAGGCCATTAAAGCTCCACCTCTACCGTTTGTTGTCGTCAACAACACAAAGATCAAGGTCATGGTCTAGTTGGGCTATCTCGGGAGCACTTTGAGCAGCAATGGATCTCTTGACGACAAGGTAACACTATCAATTGCCAAGGCCAGCCTACCTGGGCAGGCTCACGAAAAACCGGCGGGAAAATCACAGCATCAGAACTTCAAACAAGACTGCTGTGTGCAAGCAGTGGTCTCGAATGCTGAGCTGTATTGCTGTAATACTTGCATCATCTACCGACGGCATTTTCAACAACTCGAACGAGTGAGCCAGCGTTTCCTGCACAAATTCGAAGTTGGCAAGAAAAAGCATTAAACTTTCATGTTCTTAAAAGGGTGGACTTTCGAAATCAATTGTCTACTCATCGACAATCAGCTGAACGGGCCTGACATGTCGTCTGCATGGAGGACAGCGGGGTCCCCCAAACTCTGTGGTCCGGCCAGTTGAAGCTGGAACAGCGTGACCAAAGTAGACCTCTCATGACGTATAATGACACACTGACAGCAGAGCTGGTGAGCTGAAACGTGGACACAGTCACCCGGCAATACCCT
>CM065742.1:18116869-18126869 GCA_033310375.1 Conus canariensis | reverse complement strand
AGGTTGCCGAAGAGAGCGCCAAAGCCTTGCAGGAGGAAGATGTAGGACACCAGCTGCAGAGACATCCCCACAGACTGGCGAAGGTCTGGCACACAAGGACCCAGGAGACCGTTGTCGAAACCCTGCAACAACAAGAGTCAGACCGTTGTCAAGAACGCAGTCAGTCAGTCCAGTACGATGTCTATAGCACAGGCACTATACGTTCAACAACATGGCCGCCCCCCACTGTCAATGATCTGGCTTTTGCCAACAGCATCGCCAGTCTGTTGTCAACAACACGGCCACCCTCCACTGTCTACTGCCAACAGCTTTGCCAGTCCATTGTCAACAACATAGCTGGTCTGTTGTCAACAACATGGCCAGCCCATTATCAACAACATGGCCGGTCTATCGTCAACAACATGGCCTGTCTATTGTCAACAACATGGCCGGTCTATTTTCAACAACATGGCCTGTTCATTGTCAACAACAGCCAGTCTATTGTCAACAACATGGCCAGCCCATTGTCAACAGCATGGCCAGTCTATTGTAACCAGCATGGCCTGTCTATTGTCAAGAAGATGGCCATTGGGTTATCAACAACATGACTAAGTCCAATATTAACACATTGTCAACAGCGCAACCGAATCATGGCCAAAAACAAGGCAGGTCAGATTTCAACAACATGGACAAAGAAGTCGACCACTTCATCAGTCAACAACACAGCCAGTGTCTCATACAGTTCACTGGCCTCAGTTTTAATTTCAAATGCCTTGTCCTTTAAAGCAGAGGAGGATTTGGAAAAGTGCAGGCTATGTTTTAGTATGTATTGTTTCAGTGGTACACTAGTGCTTCCATGATGCATTCCATGTCATGTTCCACTCACAGTGAAACATATTCTTTTAGAGTGTTGGGACTGCACAATGTGAGACATAAACACTTTACAGCAGATTCCATGAAAACCTTGTTCAGAGATGTCCCACCTGACGTGATCTTTGAATTTCTGAAAGAGGTTAACATTTTTCATCTGATCTAACATTTTGCGGAAGAAAGATTTTTTAACGAAGTTTTTGGTGCGTTTTAGAAGGTGTATTTTAAAGAGATATGTGAAGGTTGTTGTTTGTCTGTTTGTTTGTTTGTATCTTTTTATGACTTGTGAGTTGACTTCAACGTGGTGACAGCCCTGATATGGCCCTTTGCAGTCGGCTGGGCTATAAACAACATTATCTTACCTTACCTAGTGCTTCCTGTGCTAAGCCAAGCACACTGTCCTCATGACGACTTTGAGTACGTTCAGAAATACCACCCATGTTCAACGTTCCCATGTTCACAGTCGAAGCTTTGCACTTTGCAGCCCACCTTCTTCGTGGCTCTTTAGGTCAGTTTGCACTGACCTTTGTATCTCTCCGCTCGGCCAATGACCCGACCTCTCTAACTTAACATCTGTTGCATGACGGGCAAAATAAAATGAAACGCCACAAATGTGACATTCAACAAAGCTGTTGGCAAACATTTGGATCAAGTCTGCACTAGAACGAAGTTCGTTCCAGGAAAAGGGAACTCAGAGAGGCACTCGATCACTACGCCGACTACACCTTGGCTATTCGCAGTGCGCATGTCCTTTTCACCCCTCCTTTCTCCTTGCCTTAGGAAACTGGCAAGTTGTCGTAAGCGACTTTTTCCCTTCACCCTTACATTAAAAAAGAAAGCCTGGCTGTTCAGTCGCATTATGCACAGACCTTCTTTGTAGTAGATAAGAAATAAGCAATCAAGCCACAGTATCAGTACCGGAAAATTGCGTCCCTTTCCTAAACCGAACACCCCCATGTTTCGTTCAGCAAGTTGGGCTGATTTTGTTTTTCAAGAAAGCTGAACTGGCACTGACTTCTTGGAGAACTAAACTGGAAGTAGGAACAACCTGACAACTTGCTGTTCTTGTGGCTTCATTCACCTGCTGAAACATGCTGATTTAAGTATTTAGCAAAACATGGTCTCCTGTGAAATAACACTGTTGCTTGTTCCGCCCTGCTGGCGTTGTTTGTCAGGTAACATTCAGACATCAGTCTCTCTGGTATCTCACTTGACTGTCGCTAAAATGATGGCCGACCACAGTGTTCTGGCTGCACACTAAAAAAGCAATGCACCCAGGCCTTGCTTAAGGAGTCGAGGTCATATAGACTGTACTGGCGTAATTAGATTGTTTTGAGAACTTTCGTTGTGTCTGAAAATTGATTCTCCTCATTTTCTTTCATATATGGCCGTCAAGGTGCTCCAAGCAGACAGATTAAAATCAAAGGAATAGAACTGTTTGAGCTCTTCCGGCTGGCGGAATGATAGTGCCACAGGTGAGTGCATAGGCTTTAAAGGTGACGTCAACTAAGAGGAAGGTCGTGTATTTGGAGATTGTTTGTGATTTCATCGGTGTAAATCACCCCCCCACCCCCCACCCCCCCCCCCACCCCCCACCCAAAAAAAAAAAACAGGGAAATAATTGTTGGAGAGTTGTTCTTTTGATCGATTATCAATTTAACATTAAATGCTGGCTCAAATTTATGGTAGGCCTCGAAATGTTTACACGGATTATAAAGTGTTTTAGTGCGAAATGCTTACTATAACGTGTGGCCTGTACATGTAACGCAGAACTAATGGCCAGCCACAGTAATGTCAAAACGATATCGCAACATGAGAGACGTTGCTCTAAAAATAGACAAAGGGGAATAACTCTGGGGATTTATCCATGGATGAGATAGCACGTATCGAGAGAAGTAATGGCCCTTTTGTTCTGATTCTCTATTCGTTCATGATTTTTGTCAGGCCAACGAAAATCTTCATACTATTCTCCTTCTCCGTTTGTCCCACCCACCCTTTACCTTTAACTTATTAATAGTCGAACTAGGCACAGAATCAAAATATGTAAACTGCTCCCATTTTTCTTTTTCTTCCCTTTTTTTCTGTTCTGTCTTTTTTCGATATTTGTTTCTGTTTATTCATTTTGTTATTTTGATGTTTCTGTGTTTTTGTTTTGTCCTGGTTTAGTGTCAGACCATAGTCACACACATTCAGTCACAGAGTACATCACAGTGGTCGGTGCTCTCTTCAGTGGTCTGAGTGTGCAAAGCAGGCAGTGTAGACTTCTTTCTGTCGGGCTTGGAGTCTCTCTGCATGTGTGTGTGTGTGTGTGTGTGTGTGTGTGTGTGTGTGTGTGTGTGTGTGAGTGTGAGTGTGTGTGTGTGTGTCCGTCTGTCTGTGTTGTGGGTGTGTGTGTGTGTGTGTGTGTGTGTGTGTGTGTGTGTGTGTGTGTGTGTGTGGAGAGAGAGAGAGAGAGAGAGAGAGCGAGAGAGAGAGAGAGAGAGAAGGCTGAAAGAAGAATAACGCAAAGAGGGGAACAAATGAAAAAAGGAAAGGACGAAAGAAAGAAAGAAAGAACAGTGAGAGGATCAGGAAGGGAGGAGGAAAAAAAAAACGGCTCCATCCACCCACCCGTCCTCAATCCCCACCCCCACCCCAACCCTCACCCCTATCCCTAAAACGTTGACAACAATTACAAACATAGTGAGAAAGGTGTGTTTGAGACGGACGAAAAGGGCCAGGGAGGGGAGGGGGAGGGGGGAAGGGTTGGAGGGAAGAAGAGTACGGGACGGAGAATAGGAGGTGGTGGTAGTGAGGGGTGGGGTGGGGGCGGGGGTGGGGGGGGGTGGGAGGCAGTGGGGGGTAGGGGGGGTTACCATCAACAGGTAGGTCCAGAACAGCCAGAATGTCTCCATCAGTTTATCTCGGTGCTCAGGTTTAAACATCTGCAACACAGAACACACGTGTATTACTTGATGCCTCAGGGAAGGGGGGTGGAAGGGGGTGAGGGGGTGTGGGGAGCGGAGAGAGAGAGAGAGAGAGGGGGGGGGGGTTAATGTGGTTGAGAGAGAGACAGACTGACAGACAGACAGACAAAGACAGACAGAGAGAGAGAGAGAGAGAGAGAGAGAGAGAGGTGATGTGTTGTGTGTGTGTGTGGATAACAGTCTAGGGGTTAATGTGGCTGAGAGAGAGAGAGAGAGAGAGAAAAGAGAGGAGAGAGAGAGAGAGAGAGAGAGAGAAAGAGACAGACAGACAGACAGACAGACAATCAGACAGACAGACAGACAAAGACAGACAGAGAGAGGGGGGGGGGGTAATGTATTGTGATGTGTATGGATAACAGTCTAGGAGTTAATGTGGTTGCGAGAGAGACAGACAGACAGACAGAGAGGTGAATGTTGTGTGTTGTTTGTGACGTGTTTGGATAGCATTCCATGGGTTGATGTGGATACTGCTAGGATGGGATGTGCAACTGCCAAAAGTCTGGAACAACTTCACTGCTAGCTCGTTTTCTGTTCTTCAACCCCCCACTACCCCACAAACCCTTTTACCTCTTCCCACCGATATCCTGCTACATCTTATGTCCCATGCTTCGCTGTCTCCCTGCTTCAGCCTAATCCATCTCTTTGCCCCTTGACGTCCGTATCTGAGCAAAAAAAATTGTTTGCTGGAAATAGGGAGCCCATGGTTGAATGCTTAGTGTGTTTGTCTCCTGAGCTGATGATCGTGAGTACGAATCACCCGTCGGGTCGGAATTTTGCGGGTTGAAAAACCTCTGTGTCCACTCAGCTGTCAATGGATATCTGATTCAGCTCAGGGAGATTAAAGGCGGTGGAAGGCTTTTATCATACCGTACCTCAGACACAGTGAACCGCTGACAGATTAATGCGCTTACAGCTGTTAGGCACCGGGACTTAAACCGTGAACCTTAAGTTCTAGTTGGTTGTGGTGGTTAAGAAGAAAAAAGTCCGAAAAAAAAAATCTGTCCATAGACCCGATCCGGAAAAGAAATCAGGGGAAGATAACGCCTGTCTTTTTCTTGCACATAGAGTTACCTTTTCTCAGTTCATGGGTCAAACAAATAGATCCATCTAGAGAGTCCAATACTAGATTTGAAGCACAGGACAGTATAACTGTCGGGGTATTGACTGACTGTATAACAGGCGCACTTTTTCACTTTTTTTTTTTTAGAAGCAATCATCACTTTTTAGCATTTTCTCTGGGATTGAATTGTTATGCTGACTAATGGTGCAATATTGTTCTACGAGCGGCATCTTTCCTTTGAAAACGGCGGGGATCACTCTCACTGAACGCGAGCGCTAGCACAGATTACCTCCCTTGCAGATTTCTGAACATCATTGAATAGCCAAAACGGTTTTGCTGGTACTTCTCATTGATACAGAGGGTAGAAAAAGAGGTATAATAACGACACCCCCCCCCCCCCCCCCAAAAAAAAAAAAAAAAAAAACCAAAAAAAAACAACTAACTAAATAAATAAATAAAATAACAGTTAAAGATTGCTTGGCCAGCCCAAAGTGTACCTGCTGGTGGTTCTAATTGTTGCCGAGGTCATTAAAAGAAAGTAAAATAAACTAACTTGTCAATTCGGTCACACTACGTTTATCAGAGAGGATAATCAAACTGTTGTAAGAAAAATTGTTTGTAAGTTATTACATGGTTTGATTATTGGTACCACTAATTGGTTCCATGGTTACACACACACACACACACACACACACACACACACACACACACACACACACACACGCACGCACGCACGCACGCACACACACACACACACACACACACACGCACACATGCACGCACGCACGCGCGCGAACACACACACACACACACACACGCACGCACGCACGCACGCACACACACACACACACACGCGCGCGCACGCGCGCGCACACACACACACACACACACACACACACACACACGCACGCACGCACGCACGCACGCACGCACACACACACACACACGCGCGCGCGCGCGCGCGCGCGCACACACACACATGCACGCACGCACGCTCGCGAAGACACACACACACACACACACACACACACACACACACACACGCACGCACGCACGCACGCACGCACGCGCACGCACGCACACACACACACACACACACACACACACACACACACACACACACACACACACACAGAGGCACGCACACATGCAAGCACGCAAGCTGGGTCACCATGTACTTCTCCATTGGCGTAGAAAGTCGTTTAAACGCAAAATAAATCGGAGGCTTGTTGATGAGCTCGAAGTTTCTGTTTTTGTTTTTTGTTTTTCTGTCTCCTCTTCAGTCCACTCCTGTGGCACTATCTCCACACTGCTGATACCGGCCCCCAGTCCACTCCTATGGCACTATCTCCACACTGCTGATACCGGCCCCCAGTCCACTCCTATGGCACTATCTCCACGCTGCTGATACCGGCCCCCAGTCCACTCCTATGGCACTATCTCCACGCTGCTGATACCGGCCCCCAGTCCACTCCTATGGCACTATCTCCACGCTGCTGATACCGGCCCCAAGTCCACTCCTGTGGCACTATCTCCACGCTGCTGATACCGGTCCCCAGTCCACTCCTATGGCACTATCTCCACGCTGCTGATACCGGCCCCCAGTCCACTCCTATGGCACTATCTCCACGCTGCTGATACCGGCCCCCAGTCCACTCCTATGGCACTATCTCCACGCTGCTGATACCGGCCCCCAGTCCACTCCTATGGCACTATCTCCACGCTGCTGATACCGGCCCCCAGTCCACTCCTATGGCACTATCTCCACGCTGCTGATACCGGCCCCCAGTCCACTCCTATGGCACTATCTCCACGCTGCTGATACCGGCCCCCAGTCCACTCCTATGGCACTATCTCCACGCTGCTGATACCGGCCCCCAGTCCACTCCTATGGCACTATCTCCACGCTGCTGATACCGGCCCCCAGTCCACTCCTATGGCACTATCTCCACGCTGCTGATACCGGCCCCCAGTCCAAAATCACACCCTGGCTTGTCCTGTTGCAGCCCCAGCACTGGCAAATCCACAGGGAGCAGTTAATGTCAAGTCGTCGTGAGGCAACCCACCGGAAGAGACAACGCAATGCTGTCGAGTCACCTGGGTGGTGTTCAGTGGTGTCTGTTCTGATCCAGAATGCGCAGGACAGCACCTACTAAGCCCCCGACGACAGTTAATCGCTTAGTCGCGCAGCCAGTGTGAGTGAGCACCCCCCCCCCCCCCCCCCCACCATCCGGAAGACTTCACAATGTCTGCCCAAGGACTTGCCGATGCCAACGACTTCGACACAAACTCCGTAAAAATATAGACGTGGAGAAAAAATCGAAACTGGAGTCGCCATGAGAACAAGACATGAAAGGCTACAGAATTGTATATCTTTTTTTTTATATATATACTGACTTCCATAAAAAACGCGAAAAATTGAAAGGCTATTTTTCGGGTGAAAAGGGGTAAATATACAATATTGAACCATTGTGGCAAGTTGTTTGGGTCCAAGACTCAAATGCAGTGAAAACATTGTGTGAGCAATACATCATTCCCGGCACTGGAGGGTCAACAAAAATGGCAAACTGGTTGCTGTATGTGAGGCACGTGCACACCATGCAGAGCAAAGTTAACCAGCGACAAGTACGCAGGCATGCAGCCTTTATAAAGCCGCGCTACAAGGTTCAGGTAACGACTTGCCGTCTGAGCGCTACAGAGATGCCAAGACTACGAGCAGAGGAACGCAATCGTGCCCTAGGCCATCTGGAGACTGGTGTGGATGCCAGGCAGGTCGCCAACATCTTTAACGTCCACATCTCAACCATCTATCGTCTGCAGCACGGCATGCAAGTCACTGGTACCACTGATGATCGTCCCCGGCTAGGCCGTCTTCGGGTCACCACACCAAGAGAGGATCGCCATCTTGTTCGAACCCATCTGCGGGACAGGCGGCAAACAGCTGCTAACACTGCTCGACAGGAGCCTGGGAATCTCCAGCAACGAATCAGCCTCAACACTGTGCGGCGGCGTCTTCAGGAGAATGGGCTGGCATGTAGGCGTCCTCACAGAGGTCCGGTACTGCCACCAAGACACCGGCAGGACAGGCTGCAGTGGGCACAAGCCCGAATCAACTGGCGCAGGCAGCAGTGGGGACGCATACTGTTCTCAGATGAGAGCCGTTTTTGTATTGACATGGCTGACGGTCGTGTCAGAATATGGCGTCGACCAGGTGAACGCTATGCTGACTCCTGTGTGGTAGAGCGGAACCCCTGGGGAGGCCCGAACGTTATGACATGGGGTGCAATTGGCATTAACCACGCCATAGGACCAGTCATCTTTCAGAACATTGGTCCTGGTCGCGGACAGGGTGTCAATGCACAGCGCTACATCAACCAGGTGCTCAACCCCGTGTCGTTCGTTTTCTTGCGCAACACCCAAACTGGACATTCCAACAGGACAATGCAGGACCACACACCGCCAGGGCCACCCAGCAATTTCTTCAGCATAACAACGTCAATGTGCTGCCCTGGCCAGCCCTCAGTCCCGATTTAAACCCAATAGAACATTTTTGGGATGAACTTGGCAGATGGTTGGACCTCCTGCGTCCACGACCAGCAAGAGCGGCTCAACTTCACCAGGCCATCGTCCATGTGTGGGCTGGTGTGCCAAGGGGACGCATCAACCACCTGGTCCACTCAATGAGCCGCAGGTGTCAAGCAGTTGTCAACGCAAATGGTGGCCACACACGGTATTGGGACTTTAAGCTGGTTTGTCACGTGACCTTGGATTTTCCACACAAAAGACATATTGCTGATGACATTTTCACACATTACCGGTGTAATGAATCAAATCACGTTGAATTCTCGCTTCCACTCTGTACAATTGTGACCAATAAAATTCACCCCCAACCTTCAGCTTGTTTTGTTTTCGCGTTTTTTTTATGGAAGTCAGTATACTTATCGATGAGAGTGAGGATGATGAACTTGGTGCCGTGAAGTTCCACTCTGTATGACAAAGATATACTCTACTCATCATTTTATAACATATCCTTGGATCAAGTCAACCAGGCCCAACGAATACAGGCACCTGCAGTGTTAGTCAGAACATTTCAGCAACACTCTCAGAGACGCATCCACTGAGTGGATGTAACTCAGCTTTGTGATTATAGTCCACTCAACTGTGCCCATAGCAGACTCCAACTCTGGAATAGAGCCGGTCATGGGCAAAAAAAAAAAAAAAGGAAAAAAAAAAAAAAAAGAAAAATCCCACAAATATAAATGTGTCTGATGGAATCAAACCCTACACCCTCGCAGCTGAGAATCTGTGACATTAACCACTGTGCCACAGCGGCTGGTGATGAGCTCGAAGTATACTGGTTCTTCTGACTGACACAATGGCGACAAAAGAGGCATGAAAACAGATATGCATACTACTTAGTATGTATGCTCGTACCTTGGATTCGATTGACGGTTGACCAGAACGTTCTAGCAGAAGGCAGTGTTTCCGTAAAGTCGTTACCCTCGTGTGTTTGCTGCCTGGAGACCAGTTACTATGGCTCCACCTTCACCAGACTTATCCGGTCCGGTCTGACCCAGGGGTAACAGTGGTACCTTGAAAAAAAAAAGAAAGGAATTCAGTATCACACATAACGCGCCATTCCTGATGCTAATGATATTGTCAAATGTGTCCGTCAGTTCCAGACAAATGCATGCAGTCTGAAAGAATAAACACACACAGATTAGAGCACAGAAACACCCAAACACATGTTTCATTCATCCATTCTCTTTGCAAACCCACTGATGGAAGATAAGCCTGTTGTGATGTATCCACTGATGGAAGATAAGCCTGTTGTGATGTATCCACTGATGGAAGATAAGCCTGTTGTGATGTATCCACTGATGGAAGATAAGCCTGTTGTGATGTATCCACTGATGGAAGATAAGCCTGTTGTGATGTATCCACTGATGGAAGAAAAGCCTGTTGTGATGTATCCACTGATGGAAGAAAGCCTGTTGTGATGTATCCACTGATGGAAGATAAGCCTGTTGTGATGTATCCACTGATGGAAGATAAGCCTGTTGTGATGTATCCACTGATGGAAGATAAGCCTGTTGTGATGTATCCACTGATGGAAGATAAGCCT
>CM065742.1:18091869-18099369 GCA_033310375.1 Conus canariensis | reverse complement strand
GGTGAATGTGGATGATCCGATAAGTGTAATTGAAAACACACGTTTGGTAGATGATGACAATTCCATCCGTTCCATTTCGAATAACGCCTGTTTGTAGTCTGATTTTAGTGTGCATGTTGAATGTTTCCAGTATGACGTTGAGGAATGCGTGCAGCAGTGTGTCACGACATGTTGAATGTTTCCAGTGTGACGTTGAGGAATGCGTGCAGCAGTGTGTCACGACATGTTGAAGGGGGAAGAAAAAGGGTGACAGTGGAGAGGTTGAATTACAAAACGACGTAACATGTAGAAGTGGGGGATGGGGGGGGGTGATAGTGGGCTGGACTGTGTAACTGAGGTTGAACATCAAGGCGACATCATATGTAGAAGTTGAGGGAGTGTGTGTGGAGGGGGGGGGGGAGAATTGACACAGTGGTGGACGGTGTGACCAAGGTTGAGTAACCAAGTGACGGGACATGTAGAATTGGGAGTGGGAGTGGGGAGGAGGGGGGAGAGGGTGACAGTGAGGTGGATCTATGAATGAGATGGAACTACACTGTGAGATGACAAATAGAAGTGGGGAGGGAGAGGCTGGCAGTGGGGGTGATCTATGTAAACGAGGTGAAACAACACTGTGAGATGACAAATAGAAGTGGGGAGGGAGAGGCTGGCAGTGGGGGTGATCTATGTAAACGAGGTGAAACAACACTGTGAGATGACAAATAGAAGTGGGGAGGGAGAGGGTGGCAGTGGGGTGATCTATGTAAATGAGGTGAAACAACACTATGAGATGACAAATAGAAGTGGGGAGGGAGAGGCTGGCAGTGGGGGTGATCTATATAAATGAGGTAGAACAACACAGGGGCATGCTGCATGGTGGTGGAGAGAAAGAGGGTGGAATGGACTATGTAAAGGAGGTTGAACAAGGTCACATGTCACGAGAGAGAGAGAGAGAGAGAGAGAGAGAGAGAGAGAGAGAGAGAGAGAGAGAGAGTATTCTTGCGAGGATGGGTGTGATTGTGTTTGTGGCAGAGGGTCACACCAGGATGGAACCACACCCATGGAAGCAGGGAGGGAGAGAGTAGGATGGATTGTGTAAATGAGGTTGAACATGGTGACATGCTACATGTATGGAAAGCAGCGAGGGGGAGAGTGGGATGGGTTGTGTATACAGGTGGAACAACACAGTGGCATGCTACATGGAAGCAGGGAGGGGGGAGAGTGGGGTGGGTTGTGTATACAGGTGGAACAACACAGTGGCATGCTACATGGAAGCACGGAGGGGGGAGAGTGGGGTGGGTTGTGTATACAGGTGGAACAACACAGTGGCATGCTACATGGAAGCAGGGAGGGGGGAGAGTGGGGTGGGTTGTGTATACAGGTGGAACAACACAGTGGCATGCTACATGGAAGCAGGGAGGGGGGAGAGTGGGGTGGGTTGTGTATACAGGTGGAACAACACAGTGGCATGCTACATGGAAAGCAGGGAGGGAGAGAGTGGGGTGGGTTGTGTATACAGGTGGAACGACACAGTGGCATGCTACATGGAAAGCAGGGAGGGAGAGAGTGGGGTGGGTTGTGTATACAGGTGGAACAACACAGTGGCATGCTACATGGAAAGCAGGGAGGGAGAGAGTGGGGTGGGTTGTGTATACAGGTGGAACAACACAGTGGCATGCTACATGGAAAGCAGCGAAGGGGAGTGTGGGATGGGTTATGTATACAGGTGGAACAACACAGTGGCAGGCTACATGGAAAGCAGGGAGGGGGAGAGTGGGGTGGGTTATGTATACAGGTGGAACAACACAGTGGCAGGCTACATGAAAGCAGGGAGGGGGAGAGTGGGGTGGGTTGTGTATAGAGGTGGAACAACACAGTGGCAGGCTACATGGAAGCAGGGAGGGGGGAGAGTGGGGTGGGTTGTGTATAGAGGTGGAACAACACAGTGGCATGCTACATGGAAAGCAGGGAGGGGGGAGAGTGGGGTGGGTTGTGTACAGAGGTGGAACAACACAGTGGCATGCTACATGGAAAGCAGGGAGGGGGGAGAGTGGGGTGGGTTGTGTATACAGGTGGAACAACACAGTGGCATGCTACATGGAAAGCAGCGAAGGGGAGTGTGGGATGGGTTATGTATACAGGTGGAACAACACAGTGGCAGGCTACATGGAAGCAGGGAGGGGGGAGAGTGGGGTGGGTTAT
Source organism: Conus canariensis (assembly GCA_033310375.1). Classification (NCBI taxonomy): domain Eukaryota; kingdom Metazoa; phylum Mollusca; class Gastropoda; order Neogastropoda; family Conidae; genus Conus; species Conus canariensis. The sequence continues at coordinate 18,097,188 of CM065742.1, read as the reverse complement.
GTATACAGGTGGAACAACACAGTGGCAGGCTACATGGAAGCAGGGAGGGGGGAGAGTGGGGTGGGTTATGTATACAGGTGGAACAACACAGTGGCAGGCTACATGGAAGCAGGGAGGGGGGAGAGTGGGATGGGTTGTGTATAGAGGTGGAACAACACAGTGGCATGCTACATGAAAGCAGGGAGGGAGAGAGTGGGGTGGGTTGTGTATACAGGTGGAACAACACAGTGGCATGCTACATGGAAAGCAGGGAGGGAGAGAGTGGGGTGGGTTGTGTATAGAGGTGGAACAACACAGTGGCATGCTACATGGAAAGCAGGGAGGGGGGAGTGTGGGATGGGTTGTGTATACAGGTGGAACAACACAGTGGCATGCTACATGGAAAGCAGGGAGGGAGAGAGTGGGGTGGGTTGTGTATAGAGGTGGAACAACACAGTGGCATGGTACATGGAAGCAGGGAGGGGGGAGAGTGGGGTGGGTTGTGTATAGAGGTGGAACAACACAGTGGCATGCTACATGGAAGCAGGGAGGGGGGAGAGTGGGGTGGGTTGTGTATAGAGGTGGAACAACACAGTGGCATGCTACATGGAAGCAGGGAGGGGGGGAGAGTGGGGTGGGTTGTGTATAGAGGTGGAACAACACAGTGGCATGCTACATGGAAGCAGGGAGGGGGGAGAGTGGGGTGGGTTGTGTATAGAGGTGGAACAACACAGTGGCATGCTACATGGAAGCAGGGAGGGAGAGAGTGGGGTGGGTTGTGTATAGAGGTGGAACAACACAGTGGCATGCTACATGGAAGCAGGGAGGGGGGAGAGTGGGGTGGGTTGTGTATAGAGGTGGAACAACACAGTGGCAGGCTACATGGAAAGCAGGGAGGGGGGAGAGTGGGGTGGGTTGTGTATAGAGGTGGAACAACACAGTGGCATGCTACATGGAAAGCAGGGAGGGGGGAGAGTGGGGTGGGTTGTGTATAGAGGTGGAACAACACAGTGGCATGCTACATGAAAGCAGGGAGGGGGGAGAGTGGGGTGGGTTGTGTATAGAGGTGGAACAACACAGTGGCAGGCTACATGGAACGCAGGGGGGGGGGAGAGTGGGGTGGGTTGTGTACAGAGGTGGAACAACACAGTGGCATGCTACATGAAAGCAGGGAGGGGGGAGAGTGGGGTGGGTTGTGTACAGAGGTGGAACAACACAGTGGCATGCTACATGAAAGCAGGGAGGGGAGAGATGGGGTGGGTTGTGTATAGAGGTGGAACAACACAGTGGCATGCTACATGAAAGCAGGGAGGGGGGAGAGTGGGGTGGGTTGTGTATAGAGGTGGAACAACACAGTGGCATGCTACATGGAAAGCAGGAAGGGGGAGAGTGGGGTGGGTTGTGTATAGAGGTGGAACAACACAGTGGCAGGGCTACATGGAAAGCAGGGAGGGGGGAGAGTGGGGTGGGTTGTGTATAGAGGTGGAACAACACAGTGGCATGCTACATGGAATGCAGGAGGGGGGAGAGTGGGGTGGGTTGTGTATAGAGGTGGAACAACACAGTGGCATGCTACATGAAAGCAGGGAGGGGGGAGAGTGGGGTGGGTTGTGTATAGAGGTGGAACAACACAGTGGCATGCTACATGAAGCAGGGAGGGGGGAGAGTGGGGTGGGTTGTGTATAGAGGTGGAACAACACAGTGGCATGCTACATGAAGCAGGGAGGGGGAGAGTGGGGTGGATGGGCTGTGTGACTGAGATTGAAAACAGAGTGACGTGCACGTAGAAGGGGGGAGATGGGTGGGTGTGATGTGGTGTGATGTGATGGGTGGGGATGGGGTGATGGGTGTGTGTGAGTGTGGTGTGTGACGTGGTGTGGTTTATGTGGTGTGATGTGGTGTGGTGTGGTTTGGTGTGGTGTGGTTGTGATGTGGTGTGGTGTGATTTGATGTGTTATGGTAGGGCAGGGGCATCGGGGGACGCCAGCACTGTGACGTAGAGTAGTAGTGAGAGGAGATAGGAGAGCAGGGCAGAGGCAGCAGCACAGCACAGAGACCGTACGTATGGATCATAAGTACAGACAGTACAGTATAGTAGTAACAGTATACAAGTATAGTGTGGTACAGGATATGGCACGGCACGCACGGCTCATACATGTAGTAAGTAGTATGTATAGTATTAGTGTAGTATAGTGTAGTTGGTCAGTGTATGGCACGGCATAGACGGCTCAGTATTAGTGTAGTGTAGTGTAGTGTAGTTGTAGTGTAGTTGTATGAGTGAAGTGTATGTAGTGTAGTGTATGAACGTGCTAGATACGGTTCAGTACCTGAGTGTAGTGTAGTGTAGTAGAAGTTAGTATTAGTGTAGTGTAGTGTAGTGTAGTGTAGTGTAGTGTAGTGTATGAGACACGGCACAGAACGGCTCAGTACCTTAGTGTAGTGTAGTGTAGTGTAGTGTAGTGTAGTGTACCGTACTGGATCATACAGTACAGTACAGTACAGTATAGTATAGTATACTACAGTATACTATAGTATAGTGTGGTACAGGATATGGCACGGCACAGCACGGCTCACTAGTGTAGTGTAGTGTAGTGTAGTGTAGTGTAGTGTAGTGTAGTGTAGTGTAGTGTATGACACGGCATAGAACGGCTCAGTACCTTAGTGTAGTGTAGTGTAGTGTAGTGTAGTGTAGTGTAGTGTAGTGTAGTGTAGTGTATGACACGGCATAGAACGGTTCAGTACCTGAGTGTAGTGTAGTGTAGTGTAGTGTAGTGTAGTGTAGTGTATGACACGGCATAGAACAGCTCAGTACCTTAGTGTAGTGTAGTGTAGTGTAGTGTAGTGTAGTGTAGTGTAGTGTATGACACGGCATAGAACGGCTCAGTACCTGAGTGTAGTGTAGTGTAGTGTAGTGTAGTGTAGTGTAGTGTAGTGTAGTGTATGACACAGCACAGAACGGCTCTGTAGTGTAGTGTAGTGTAGTGTAGTGTAGTGTAGTGTAGTGTAGTGTAGTGTAGTGTAGTGTAGTGTATGACACGGTACAGAACGGCTCAGTACCTCAGCGTAGTGTAGTGTAGTGTAGTGTAGTGTAGTGTAGTGTAGTGTAGTGTAGTGTAGTGCATGACACGGCACAGAACGGCTCACTACCTTAGTGTAGTGTAGTGTAGTGTAGTGTAGTGTAGTGTAGTGTAGTGTAGTGTAGTGTAGTGTAGTGTATGACATGGCATAGAACGGCTCAGTACCTTAGTGTAGTGTAGTGTAGTGTAGTGTAGTGTAGTGTAGTGTAGTGTAGTGTAGTGTAGTGTAGTGTAGTATAGGATATGGCACGGCACAGCACGGCTCAGTACCTTAGCGTAGCGTAGTGTAGTGTAGTGTCGTAGTGTAGTGTAGTGTAGTGTAGCATAATGTAGTGTATTGTAGTGTAGAATATGGCACGGCACAGCACGGCTCAGTACCTTAGCCTAGTGTAGTGTAGTGTAGTGTAGTGTAGTGTAGTGTAGGGTAGGGTAGGGTAGGGTAGAGTAGTATTCAGCAAAAAAAAAAAAAAAAAAAAAAACAGGTGGCTTCTGCATCCCACCCCGTCCCCATCCCCATCCTCATCACCCCCACCCCTTCCAACACGAACACACCATGCTCATATCCAACTCACGCCGTAAAAAAATACTTTTGTGGACCAAATAACTGAGACCAAAAGACAGAATGAATAAAGCTTATCAGACAATTATGCACTGGTATCATGTTTTATGAGCAGAGTTACGTTCCATTGTTCCAGACAATATTGCTCTGACTTTGTGACATTCGTGTGTGGACACTTTCTTTGTTCACATCATTAGGTTCGTTTGAAGTTAGTTACTGTACACCTCACCAGCTTATGAACTATGGTATAACACAATGTGAGAGGAGAGAGAGAGAGAGAGAGAGAGAGAGAGAGAGAGAGAGAGAGAGAGAGAGACTCAACTCAACTCAACTCAACTCAACTCAAATAGTTTAATTGCAAAGGTCACCGACCTATCTGCAATGAGGTCAAGAACAAAAGTAGAACACACACGCGCCCGGCGCATGTACTGAAAATCATGAAAGAAAAAATTTGCATAACAAAAGGTACTTCCCGAAATTACTCTGGCATTTGTGTGTTAACTGATAACAGATCCTCTCTTCGTTTTAGTGCTTTGAAAATGAACATAGCTACAGAGCGAGTTACAATTCTCTTTTTTATTTTGCAATAAAAGAAGCAATGACACATGATGAACATTTCCAGTATGAGGCAAATATATTTATCTCTTAAATCTTTATAGGATGGACAAACAATCAAAAAATTATTTTGTCCTCGATTTGATGACAGAATGGACAGTTCTTGGAGTTCAGTGTATATCTGCGATGGACATTCAAATTACTAATACCAAGTCGAAATCTCACGAACACTTTGCGAAATTTAGGAATTGTTATATCAGTTGAATATTTCTCAGGCTGCCATAAGTATTTGAAAGAACAATATGTTGAATATCTGTTACTATTAAGTATTCTACTATCCCAATTTTGCCTGTAACAGTCAATCATGCGTTAAGTTCACGTAAAAACAGTTTTTTCATAATTCACTCCACCATTCAACCAAACAAAAGAAAAGCCAAAAGTATCCAAACAATGTTTTATCGAAGATACCCAATTTGTTTGTACACTCCGATTTCTAGTACATTGAAATAATTTAGATTTTTCCATTTGATATGCTTGTTTTGGTAGTCTAGCAAGTGACAGTTTTTACCATTTGAACCAGTAGCGTATTAATTTTATTGCACTATCTACATACAAAGGATACCTTCCTAGCTCACCGCATACCATTGTATTTGGAGTATTCGGGCGCACATTTAAAAAGCGTTTGCATGCAAACAAGTGAGGAAATTCAATTACATGTAGATGAGACTGTCCCCAGACTTCTGCTGCATATAAAAGCTCAGGTTTCACTTGCGCATCAAAAGGTTTAAAAACATTTTTTTTTTTAAGACGTCTATCCATTGTTCCCAAACTCCACATTGTTTTCATAATTTCTACAATTTGGGCTCTAGCCCTGCCTGCATATTCTTCGAGAGCAAAGTCGTATGATAGCTTTGTGGTTAAAACAAATCCCAAATACTTATAACTGTTAGCAGCTTCAATCTGTTTTCCCTGATAGAACCATTTTTCTGCTTTTGATAAATGTCCTCCTTTTCTAAAAACCATAACTTTTGTTTTCTTTAAGTTCACTTAAGTCCTAGAGAAGTTGATGCTTTATCAAAGTTATTTAATTGATTTTGTAACCCTGAAGGAGTTGTCGAAATCAAACATATATCATCAACAAATAGCAAT
>CM065742.1:18074369-18086869 GCA_033310375.1 Conus canariensis | reverse complement strand
CATCTGAATGAGCAGCAGCGCACTGCATCAGCAGATAAGACGTCGGAAGACCAAGGCCAGGATTTAAACCACAGTGCCAAGGACATCCACGCTGTTGGTTCGGATGAGGAATTTGCACAGGCCCTCGATGCCAGGCGCCTGAAACTCAACCTGCCACGAGCAAACGAAACTGAAGATTGGGAGAAACTGGATGCAAAAATCGTCCAAAGACTCGATGCACTGATAGGGAAAAGCACCCTGGAACACAAACTAGCCACATATGGGGACATTGTGTATGCCACATGTAGAGACGCCTATGGAGCAAAACTACCCAAAGAGAAAACACCTCCAAAGAAATCCAGACGCCAAGAAGTTCAAGCTGGATCTGGTCAAGGAGGAACAAAAGTGAACTTCATAAGGCTTAATTTCCCTACAAATATCAGGTGTCCCTGTGGCTCAGTGGTTAAAGTGCGAGTCATTAAGTGGAAAATGAGCATGTCCAGAGGGTCATGGGTTCGAATCCCAGCCATGGCTCGTCCCAAGATGGGAAAAAAAGGGGCAGCAGAGGGACATCCGGAGTCATGAACCGGGTGTGGCCCAACCCCCCTAGAGTGTCAGGAGATAAGGGCCGAAACACTTGCTTGAAGGGGGCTTCTCTTCTGAGGACTCTCTGCTGCCACGCTCTCCACGAGTTTCTTTCTACTACGCATATGTATATATGTCCACGCGCGCGCGCGCGCGCGCGCGCCCACACACACACACACACACACACACACACACACACACATACACACACTTTTAAATCGGGGATTACAAATCCAGCTCCTGTATAAGATTCTAAAACCGAACCATCCGTGTAGAGTTTAAGATGATGTGGATATGTGTTTTCAAGATGTTCTTTTGCTTCTACTGATATCAAATTAATATTGTCTTCTTTTTTTAGAGTAGTGTAATCTATATCAAAATTTGGAGAAATATGCTCCCATTGAGGAACTGTGGGCATAGTTGGAGGTTTTGAAATGGATGTAATATCGATGTCACATTTTCTAAATAAATCATCAGTATAATTTCGAATGGGCTGCAGGTAAGAAATATTCTGTGCCCTTTTAGGAAAATCCGATTTAGCATCAAGAAATATTTCATTTGTTACTGAATTTGATACAGAAAGACTTCTGGTTACATATTTGGCTGTTGCTAGTTTGCGTTGATCATCAAGTGACAAGAGATTAGCTTCTTTATATGTTTTAAAGGTATTAGAATGCGCTGGAACACCAAGGGCTACTTTAATAGCTTTACTGTCTATACTTTGCAACCGCTTAAGTAATGTCTGAGAAGCTGAAAAATATACTTCCTGTCCGTAAATCAATTTTGAACGAACCAGACTAATAGAAAGATGCACAAGAGTTTGGGTGTCTTGACCCCACGATTGTGCACTGATTATTTTTAGTAAAGATAGCCTTTGTCTGGCATTGTTTATAAGATATTCAATATGGAATCTCCAGTTTAATTTAGGAGTGAAATGAACACCTAAAAATTTAACATTATTGGAATATTGAAGAGTTTTATTTTCTAGCACAAGTTGAGGCAAAACTTTTGGATTTTTACCATTGTTAAATAACATTAATTGTGTCTTTTCTCCTGATAGTTCTAGTCCATTTTCGTTCATATAATTATTTAGTTTGTCAATTTCAATTTGATATAGTTTTTGTATATATAATATGGTTCTCTTATTTGTCTGTTTTTTAATGTTTGTGTTCATCCACATTGCAATATCATCGGCATATTGCACTACATGCATATTTTTAGATAGTATTTTAGGAAGATCGTGAACGAGAATTGTAAATAGAATAGGTGCAATAATGGAGCCCTGAGGGATGCCAATGTCAATATCTTTAAATGAAGAGTAACATTTACCAACCCTAGTACAAAATGATCTCTCAGATAAGAAAGATTTTATGAACTGATACATTGCACCATTTATCCCAATATTTTTCAACTTATAAAGTAAACGAGAATGCCACACACTATCATATGCTTTTCTGATGTCAAAGAAAGTAGTAAGTGTACTATTTCTACGAGCAAATTGTTTTTTAACATGACTTGCAAGTTTTACAAGGTGATCAGTTGTACTTCTACCTTTTCTGAAACCTGCTTGATTGTTGGGAATTATGTTATTCTTTTCGCAATAATGTAAAATGCGTTTTTCAACTATCTTTTCAAATATTTTTCCAACTTGAGATGTTAATGCTATAGGACGGCAACTATCAACTGCAGACCTAGGTTTACCTTGTTTTAAAAGTAAAGAAATCATTTTGTTTAGGAAAGAACTTTTCAGTTTTCACCGCTGAACTATATGCAATCCTTATGGCCTTATCTTGGATATCTGATCTTAATGTGGCAATTTACAGCATTCTAATCTGTGTTGACTCTAAATCTGTTCTTTGTCGCTTACGAAGTTGGGACGCAAATGTAAGGAAAGACTTAATTTTTGATATAAAATCTATGATACATTCCGTTATGGCGAAAGGAACTTTTGTAGAGTTTTGCTGGATCCCATCCCATTGTGGTATCTATGGAAATGAAATAGCTGATAAATTAGCAAAAGAGGGTGCTCTTAGAAAAAATCCAGATAGTAGATTAAAATTGGATAAACATGAAATCAGTTCTCTATTAGAAAATTGTATGAACAATGAAAAACTTCCTGCAAAAACGAAAATGTTATTATGTCAAAGATCATTGTCCAGTATAATTTATAAAATGCGTTTAAACTCGTGGAAAACCAAATTTTCTAAGGATGTAGATTGCGCTTGTGGTCTCCCATTATCTATTCAACATATTCTTTTTGAATGTCCAGTTCTAACATCTTTATATAATATTCTAAAGATAGACATTGATTCCTTAGGGGCTTTACATGAAATACTTTACAGCCCCAAAATGATTGATATAGCAAAGGCTATATCAAGTTCTGTTATTATTCATTTGTTGTAATTGATTTATCAGTTTGTAATTATTGTTATGGTCGTTAATAGGCAAACTTTCATGTATTTGTGTCCGCGCGCGCGCGCGCGCACCATCACACACACACACACACACACACACACACACACACACACACACACACACACACGCACTCTCTCTCTCTCTCTCTCTCTCCCCTCTCTCTCTCACACACACACACACACACACACACACACACACAAACACACGGGCGTGCGCACGCTGGCATGCACGCACGTACACGCACACGTACACACGCACTCACACACACACACACACACACACACTCATATAATGCACTTACATACATACACATTTATATATATATATATACATATATTTTTTTTTTTTTTTTTTTTTTTAATAGTCTAATATCACCATCGTTGTGAACAGACTCTAAATTAAATCAATCAAATCAAATACACACATACACACACACACACACGCACACAGACACACACACACACACACACACACACACACACACACACACACACACACAACACACACACACACACACACACACACACACACATACACACACACGCACGCACGCACGCACGCACACACACACACACACACACACACACACACACACACACACACACACACACACACACCACACACACACACACACACACACACACACCACTCTCTCTCCTCTCTCTCTCTCTCTCTCTCTCTCACTCACAGACACACACACACACACACACACACACACACACACACACACACACACACCAACACGCACGCACGCACGCACGCACACACACACAACACACACACACACACACACACACACACACACACACACACACACACACACACACATATGCATGCATTTACACGAACACGCGCGCGCTTACACATCCAGTCACACACACACACACACACACACACACACACACACACACACACACACACACACACACACACACACACACACACACACACACAGAGAGAGAGGAGAGAGAGAGAGAGAGAGAGTCAAAAACACATATACACACAAACCTACAGATAATATACACACATGAGAAACACGTGTAAATGCACTCCTACACTTTCCATACAAGTACACGCTCGTGCAGGTGCACACACAGACAAACTCTTAATCGTAGGCGCAACCGAACACAGCCTGTTCTGCAGGATAGCGAATGGAGTAATCGACATACAGTACACAAATAAACAAACACACCCCAAAACAAAATAAACAAGCACCGGGTAATAAAGACTCAACGTTATGTGAACGCTTTGATCGTATATCTACTCATCCCCCTCCCCTCCATGTTCACCTCACCTCTTTATTCTCCTCCCACTCCCCCCCCCTCCCCTCCGCCCTCCTGTCAGTTCAAAGAGCATCCTCTCAGCTGTCAACATCCCGTGCGGCTTGCCCCCCCCCCCCCTCCCCACCTCCGCCCACCCCGTTCCCAACCTCATCCTGCCTCCCCCCCCCCCTCCCTACCTCCCCCGGCCCCCGCCTCCTCCCCTCTGTACTCTTGCCCATTTTGCTTAACTATTCTATTCCTCTTCCGTTCTTTCCCTTCTTCTTTATCCATCCTATTTCCCCGAGGTTTTTTTTGAAAACATATTCATTCAAATCACTTGACATGATAAAAGACAATATGGATAGTAACATTTCTTATAATGTAAGAAAAAAAAAGCTTGCAAACAAGTCCCAATAAGGATTTTGAAAAAAATAAATAAATAAAAAGATGCCAATAAAGGAACAACAACAAGCACACATATTTTAGTCAAGTAATAGAAAATACAAATGATAGAGACATACATACAGATAAACAGACAGACAGGCATACACACAGACAGACAGACAGACGACAGACAGACAGACAGACAGACAGACAGACAGGCCAACAGACTGTCGAGAAATAGATCAAATGGGCAGATACACTTTCCCAAAATCCTCATACTCTCTTCCTGCGCTCTTCATCCTCCCTACCCCTCCCCTCTGCTGCTTATACCCTCCTCTCACCCTCCCTAACCTCCCTACCCCCCTGTCTCCTTACACCCTCCTCTTACCCTCCCCACCTCTCTACCCCTCCCCTCTGCCGCCTTACACCCTCCTCTCACCCTCCCTACCTCCCTACCCCTCCCCTCTGCCTCCTTACACCCACCTCTCACCCTCCCCACCTCCCTACCCCTTCCCTCTGCCTCCTTACACCCTCCTCTCACCCTCCCCACCTCACTACCCCTCCCCTCTGCCGCCTTACACCCTCCTCTCACCCTCCCTACCTCCCTACCCATCCCCTCTGCCTCCTGACACCCTCCTCTCAACTCCCTAACCTCCCTCCACCCCTCCCCTCTGCCTCCTTACACCCTCCTCTCACCCTCCCTAACCTCCCTACCACTCCCCTCTGCCGCCTTACACCCTCCTCTCACCCTCCCTAACCTCCCGCCCCTCCCCTCTGCCGCCTTACACCCACCTCTCACCCTCCCTACCTCCCTACCCCTCCCCTCTGCCTGCTTACACCCTCCTCTCACCCTCCCCACCTCCCTACCCCTCCCCTCTGCTGCTTATACCCTCCTCTCACCCTCCCCACCTCCCTACCCCTCCCCTCTGCCGCTTACCCTCCTCTCACCCTCCCCACCTCCCTACCCCTCCCCTCTGCCTGCCTTATACCCCTCTCACTCCACCCCTCCCACCCTCCCTACCCCTCCCCTCTGCGCTACTTACACCCTCCCCTCCTCTACCCTCCTCCCTCACCTCCCTACCCCTCCCCTCTGCCTGCCTTAACCCTCCTCTCACCCTCCCCACCTCCCTACCCCTCCCCTCTGCGCCTTACACCCTCCTCTCACCCTCCCTTCACCTCCCTACCCCTCCCCTCTGCCGCCTTACACCCTCTCACCCTCCACTCCTACCCCTCCCTCTGCCTCCTTACCCTCCTTCACCCTCCCACCTCCTTACCCTCCCTTCTCTAACCCTCACCCTCCCCACCTCCCTACCCCTCCCCTCTGCTCGCTTATACCCTCCTCTCACCCTCCCCACCTCCCTACCCCTCCCCTCTGCTGCCTTAACCCCCTCTCACCCTCCCTACCTCCCTACCCCTCCCCTCTGCGCCTTAACCCTCTCTCACCCCCTCCCCACCTCCCTACCCCCCCTCTGCCGCCTTACACCTCTCTCACCCTCCCTACCTCCCACCCCTCTCCCCTCGTCCTACACCCTCTCTCACCTCCCTACCTCCCTCCCTCCCCCTGCTCCTTAACCCACTCTCACCGTCCCTACCTCCCTCCCGTCCCCCCCCCCCCTCTCCCTTACACCCACCTCTCACCGTCCCCACCTCCACCTCCCGTCCCCTCCCCCCCCCCCCTCTCCTTACCCCACCTCTCCCGTCCCCCCCTCCCCCCACCCCCCCCCCCCCTGCTCCTTACACCCCCTCTCACCGTCCCTACCTCCCCCTCCCGTCCCCCCCCCCCCTGCTCCTTACACCCACCTCTCACCGTCCCTACCTCCCCTCCTCCTCCCCCCCCTGCTCCTTATACCCACCTCTCACCGTCCCACCTCCCCTCCCCCTCCCCCCCCCCCTGCTCCTACACCCACCTCTCACCGTCCCTACCTCCCCTCCCGTCCCCCTCCTGCCTCCTTATAACCCACCTCTCACCGTCCCACCTCCCCTCCCCCCCCTGCTCCTTATACCCACCTCTCACCGTCCCACCTCCCCTCCGTCCCCCCTGCTCCTTACACCCACCTCTCACCGTCCCTACCCTCCCCTCCCGTCCCCCCCCCCCCTGCTCCTTACACCCACCTCTCACCGTCCCTACCTCCCCTCCCGTCCCCCCCCCCCCCCCTGCTCCTTACACCCACCTCTCACCGTCCCTACCTCCCCTCCCGTCCCCCCCCCTCCCCACCTCCCTTACACCCCCTACCTCCCTCCCGTCCCCCCCCCTGCCCTTACACCACCTCTCACCGTCCCTACCTCCCCTCCCGTCCCCCCCCCCTGCTCCTCTCACTACCCCACCTCTCACCGTCCCTCCACCTCCTCCCCCTCCCGTCCCCCCCCCCCCTGCTCCTTACACCCACCTCTCACCGTCCCTACCTCCCCTCCCGTCCCCCCCCCCCCCTGCTCCTTACACCCACCTCTCACCGTCCCTACCTCCCCTCCCGTCCCCCCCCCCCCTGCTCCTTACACCCACCTCTCACCGTCCCTACCTCCCCTCCCGTCCCCCCCCCCTGCTCCTTACACCCACCTCTCACCGTCCCTACCTCCCCTCCCGTCCCCCCCCCCCTGCTCCTTACACCCACCTCTCACCGTCCCCACCTCCCCTCCCGTCCCCCCCCCCCTGCTCCTTACACCCACCTCTCACCGTCCCTACCTCCCCTCCCGTCCCCCCCCCCCTGCTCCTTACACCACCTCTCACCGTCCCTACCTCCCCCCCGCCCCCCTGCTCTACCACCTCCCCGTCCACCCCTCCTCCCCCCCCCCTGCTCCTTACACCCACCTCTCACCGTCCCCACCTCCCCTCCCGTCCCCCCCCCCCCTGCTCCTTACACCCACCTCTCACCGTCCCTACCTCCCCTCCCGTCCCCCCCCCCTGCTCCTTACACCCACCTCTCACCGTCCCTACCTCCCCTCCCGTTCCCCCCCTGCTCCTTACACCCACCTCTCACCGTCCCCACCTCCCCTCCCGTCCCCCCCCCCCCCCCTGCTCCTTACACCCACCTCTCACCGTCCCTACCTCCCCTCCCGTCCCCCCCCCCTGCTCCTTACACCCACCTCTCACCGTCCCTACCTCCCCTCCCGTCCCCCCCCCCCCTGCTCCTTACACCCACCTCTCACCGTCCCTACCTCCCCTCCCGTCCCCCCCCCCCTGCTCCTTACACCCACCTCTCACCGTCCCTACCTCCCCTCCGTCCCCCCCCCCCCCTGCTCCTTACACCCACCTCTCACCGTCCCCACCTCCCCTCCCGTCCCCTCTGCTCCTTATACCCACCTCTCACCGTCCCCACCTCCCCTCCCGTCCCCTCTGCTCCTTATACCCACCTCTCACCGTCCCCACCTCCCCTCCCGTCCCCTCTGCTCCTTATACCCACCTCTCACCGTCCCTACCTCCCCTCCCGTCCCCTCTGCTCCTTATACCCACCTCCACCGTCCCCACCTCTCTATACATCCCTTCTAATCTTCATCAAAATCCTCCCAACCTCTCTCACCTCCCGACACACCCTGATTCTCCTACCCTCCTTCCACTTTCTCTCTTTCTCATAATCCACCCGTTATTCTTTCTATCCTGTTCCGTGCCTCGTCTCCTCCTCCCCCCCTCCCCCACCCTTCCTCCCCCTCCCCTCCCTCCGCCATGATTTTCTTTCTACCCTATAGATCACTATTTGTCCCCCCCCTAAATCTGCCCCCCCCCCCCCCCCGTTCCGTCTCTACCCTTCCTCCCTATTCATCCTCTATCCACCCCTGCAGCAAGTCCCATACCACCATCACCTCCCTTCCTCTTTCCGCTGTAATCCTCCTTTCCCTTCCTATTACTCTTCTTCCGTCCTAACCATCCTCTTCCCTCTAATGCTCCCTCCCCCTCTTCCTCCCTTACCCATCCTCCCCAGTTCTTCACCTCCCTCCCATGAATCCCCCCCCCCCCCCCCTCGCGTCTACCAATACCTTGCACTCCCAATTCTCCTATCCCCCTCCCCCCCCTCCTATCCTTCCTCTTTCCGCTAACCAGTTCCTCTCGCCCCTGATATTGCTACCTCCTCCCACCTTTCCCCTTCCTCCCCACCAGTCCTCTCCCCTCTAATCTTCCCACCCCTCCCGATCTCTCCCGCCTGTCATGAAGGCTGGTTGTGTGGATCCTTTTTGAGCTGGTCGCCAACCGGTTGGTCTTCTCCAACTGCCAGCCAAATCACCCTCCTAAGAAACAAAGATTCTAATGCCTAGGCGGGTGTTTGCAGACCCAGACTAGATCACAAATGATTCTCACTTTGTACATTATATTGGTATTGATATGATTATAGTTCCCTAGAACTGTTGTTTTGTCACCCAAGACAGCCCCAATGGAACGTGCACAGGACCCTTAAAATACGTAAACTGTCACAATTCATTCGGCTTGCCCCATATGCCCTCTCTCTCTCTCTCTCTCTCTCTCTCTCTCTCTCTCTCTCTCTCTCTCTCTCTCAGAGATTTTCTAACCTTTTGTCTTCAAAATGTAAAATTGTAGTATCCTTATGTCCGATATGTTTGTTCATTTTCATTCATACCATTTTGTTCTTTCTTTATCTTCCATTATGTTGTACTGTTTACACTGTCTTTGAATAAAGATGCTTTCTAGAAAAACAAACAAACAAGCGACCCCCACCCCACCCCCAACCCCCCAAGAAAAAAGAATAAAAAAAATTCTAATGTCGAGTCGGAGGTAGGTAGAGTGTTAGCATACCTGTCTCCTGAGCATCACCATGCTCTTACCAAGTCAAATTAAAAATAAGATGAGAAGCATATAAACGTACTCCCCAGTTTATCTTCCTTAAAAACCGTCACAATCAAACATGCGTCATAATGTATTTGACGTCACCATCGAACATGCGTCATAATGTATTTCGCCCATGAGATATTCCATAAAGAAGAAAAACCGTTTGGGGCCGTTATAGCCGTTAGTATCGGCTATTCTGGTAAAAATAAAACATCGGGCATCATCCGTGACCCATAATGGACATACCTACATATTTTCAGAAAGATCGGCCCAGAAGTTTTGTCTGGAGCGAGTGGAACACATTTTCACCACGGACAGACACACAGACACACAGACAGACACACAGACAGCATTTCTTCGTTCCCATTGTAAAGTGCTCCCTGTTGTATAAGAACTGGGAGTACAACAATAATGCAAAAAATCTTGACGTCAATAAAAGACATACGTACATTGCAGACATGACATCATGTGAACAAAAACTTGAAACCATTGACCATGTTGTTCTAATGAGTGGCCTGTTCGCAGAACGAAAAATACAATATTTACGATCATAATATCGAACTGTCGTAGCATAAAGTTTTATGACAAGAAATCGTTACAAAATGCCCCACGTTAAGACAGAAATCTTATGTCAAAAGCCAGAAGAACATTTGTCGACTAAAACACGATCTACAAGCTTTTCTTTTTTTTTTTTTTTTTTTTTTTAATGCATCTGTTTCATCTATATTCCTCGGACACTCCAAGGATCCAAACGAATTACAAATACAACCAAAACAGAATCACCTCCTCCTGTGAAACCAAAAACCTTTTAAAGAGATGTGTATTTTTTTAAAGGACTTGCTTTGACTTCAGCGCAGCGACAGCCCTCATATGGCCCTTTGCGGTCGGCTGGGCTATAAGCAACATTACCTAACCTTATCTCATGGAATGTTCGTTTGCTAATTCGAAGTCACCTCTGAAGTTCCTGCTGCGAGCCTGGTGACAAGAAACCATGTCGTCATCTACCACAGGCAGTAAGCCGTTTCAATGTCGACAAATGGAAACAAAGATGGGAACCACAGGCCAGGCTTCACGCATGGAAAAAACATTAGGCCAGTAATTGAATCACGTTCCGTTAGGAAGAAAACACGTGGAGTCCGTAGCGAAGTGGTTAGCGTCGCGGACTCACGGCTGGGAGGTCATGGATTCGATTCCCATCAGAGCCATGAGGGAGGTTTTTTGTTGTTGTTTTTTGCCCCGGCCGGCTCCTACCCAGAGTTTAGTTTGCTACAGACTCAGCTGGGAAGACTGGGACCACACAGTCAAGTTTCATCCACGAAATAGATGCGTCTCTGAGAGTGTTGCTCACATTTCCTGACTAGCACTGCAGGTGTCTGTATCTGTCGGGCCTGGTTGACGCCGGGATATATTATAAAAGTAAGCGTAGAGTACAATCCTTTCATGCAGTCTCAGACCGTATAGAAATCCGTAGCATCATCTTCATCACCCTCATTCTCAACGATCAGCATTCAAAAAAAGTCTCAAATTCTGTGGTTCTTCATGTTCTGCTCTCAAAATGACCTGAGTTTCGCTGTTCTCTCTGTGTCTATGGCTTTGGTGTGATTCTGTCGGGGTCCCCGGTATTGACAAGTTCATGGGGGCTATCGTTGGATGGACGTGGTGGCGCCTTCCGGAGGGTGAACTCACTTACGCCGGCTCCGTGACTAAGCAATTATTGTCGTCAGTAGGGGGCTTACTAGGTGGTGTCCTGCGAATGTTGGATCAGAACAGTCAGCACTGAACACCACCGAAGTGACTCAGCAAGAATGCCGTGTCTCCTCCGATGGGTTGCCTCTTGATGACTTGACACTGACTGCTCCCTGCATCGCCGGTGCCGGGGCTGCGACGGCTGGGTCGGGTAGCGACTGTGGACGGGGAGTCGGAATGAGCGGCGTTGATGCATTGCCACTGAGGTGGCACAGGAGATGGGAGAGCACACCGTTTTCTTTATTTTTTTAAGTGAAGTCCACATACTTCTTAACCGTTGCCATTTAGCCAACAGCACAAAGGGAAATATCTGCATAGCAGCAATTATGTACGTGAGAAGATTCCAACTTCCCACAGAAAAAAAAAGAAAAAGGAATGGGAGTAAACACTGTTCCACGCTGCTTTAGGATTGGCACCACACAGCCCCCAACCAGCTCCGCTGTGTCCCAAACAGCCCCCACCAGAACAACACTACCCGCTGCCAAATGCAGCCATAGCTGTATCACACCAGCTATACCGATTCAACGTACAGAAGCGCTAATATCTGTCAAACCGTGGTTCACTCGTTCAGCATTATTACTGGCAATCGTTGACGTAAGCAGAAGCTACATTCACTCTCGTTGTCAACACACCGCATCTGCTGTATCAAGGGAGTTAATCCACCATAGCTCGACTCAGATTGTCGGATCCAGTGTTGTCTTTCCCTGGAATTACCTGCAAGCGGTTGGTGTGCTCCTGCAGGTGGATGGCCGAACGCAGAACTCTCCCGTGTTCATTCTTCTTTTACTCCAAGTACAAGAGCGGCTGGTGCTCAGCTTGTAGAACAAACTCCACCCGGTACAAATAAGGCTCAATTTTTTTTTGTATCCCCCACATCACACCAAGGCACTCTTTTTGTACTCCCAGTTCTTAGTGAACAGGGAGTACTTTAGAAAGGGAACGAAGAAATGCTGTGTGTGTGTGTGTGTGTGTGTGTGTGTGTGTGTGTGTGTGTGTGTGTGTGTGTCCGTCCGTCCGTCCGTCCGTCCATGGTCAAAATGTGTTCCACTCGCTCCAGACAAACTTCTGGGCCGATCTTCCTGAAAATTTGTACGTATCCTAACGGCTGTAACGGCCTATAACGGTTTTTCTTCTTTATGGAATATCTCAGAAAGTACTTGGCCGATCTTTCTGAAAATTAGCAGGTATGTTATTTATGGGTCACGGATGATGTCCAATGTTTTAGTTTAACGTTATAGCCATTACTAACGGCTATAACGGCCTGTAATGGTTTTTTCATCTTCACAGAATATCTCAGAAAGTACTTGGCCGATCTTAGTGAAAATTAGCAGTATGTTAA
This sequence comes from Conus canariensis, assembly GCA_033310375.1. Lineage (NCBI taxonomy): Eukaryota > Metazoa > Mollusca > Gastropoda > Neogastropoda > Conidae > Conus > Conus canariensis. Next base: position 18,074,385 of record CM065742.1, on the reverse strand, counting down.
GTATGGGTTACGGATG
>CM065742.1:18061869-18069369 GCA_033310375.1 Conus canariensis | reverse complement strand
AAGGAGCCTAACTTGCTTACCCTCTTAATTGTTGTTTTGGTGGTGGTGTTGCTGGTGGTGCTGGTGATGGTGGAGGTGGTGGTGGTGAGGTTTCTCAGTGAAGAGAAGGGCATTGGTGCACTGTTGCTGACAACACTTAGCTGATTTCTTTCCACGTGGACGAAGTCGTTAAAAGAGGCTACAGAGAGCATGACGCATGAATCACATTTTGTGTACGCAAGATTTATTCTCATTACATGTCGCATACGTGAAAGATACCCTGAGCACCTCTCACATTGTAAAACATACTCATGAGTACAACAGGCGGGTCACATATGCATAGGTCAGTGCCAGAACAGATACAAAACAAAACAAAAAGATCTGCTCTTAATGTTCACTTTACAACAGTCTAGTCCACTGGCTGCTGCTCTTGAGACTTTGAACACAAACAACTGAAGAGACGGACAACTTCACGTCATTGTCATCCGCTTGACACCTTTCTGTATTCTTCTACATCAACCTTGAAAAATATCACAGGGAGCAAGATCTGTCCTTGTTGTATGCAGCGTGAGTTCAGCTGTATCTGCCATAACAAACATCAGGGGGAATGGAGCAACAGAGAAGGCCATGTGATGAGGTCTGCTAAACAGCAGCACACAGCTGTGGGCCAGGTCATTGTAAGTCCATGATCCCGGGCCATCTAGTTTCTGTAACAGTTCGTTGATTTTGAAAGGGCTAGTGTTTACAGATCTTCCTGCCACGCCAGCTAGCACTAAAATTCGACACCTGCCCTGTTCTCGTGGAGACCTTTGTGCTGGTGACCTACTCACCGTATCCATGTCTTTGGCGTGTTTCTGTGAACTAGCCGTTGGTGTGTCAATGCGTTCATGGGGACGTAATGAAATACACCCTCTCCAAAGGAGGAGGGGCCACCCTCACGCTGGCTCCGAGACAAAGGAATGATTGTCATCAGTAGGCTGAGGTTAGTAGATGGTGTTCAGTGTATGTTGAATCAGAGTGGGCACTACTGAATAGCACCGAAACCCAGCAGCAGAGGCAGCGCAGTGTTTTCTCCGCTGGATTGGCCCATGACAATGACAGACTGATCGCTCCCTATGGAGTGCTGGTGGTGCGAAATCACGCGTCAACGTCAAGAAATGTCCCCTCGCAAACTTTTCCTTCCACCGTTAACATAGGAGCACACATTAAAAAAAAAATGATGTTTTTGTCGTCCCCCCCCCCCCCCCCCCCCCCCCATCCAAGAGACCACAGCAGCTATAAACAGGCGGGAGCACCCTGCACAGGGATACAGGAGAAGGAGGTGGACCTCCTCCTCTCAATGTCCTCCCTGTACAATCCAATCTGCTGGGGACTCAGGTCCGACAGGTCGGCGCCGTACTTGATCAGCTTGCGGGCGGCCAGCGTGTTGCTGTTGGAGGCAGCGTAGAAGAGCGGAGTCCTGTGGGCGCCGTCTCTCTTGCTGACGGAGGCCCCGGCCTGCACCAGGACCTGCAGCAGGCTGACGTCACCGCGGTAGGCGGCGAGGTGCAGGGGGCTGCAGTGGGCCGGCAAACCCTCCGGCTGGCCCATCTCCAGGTCCGGGGGCACGCCGCACTTGAGCGCCATCTTCACCAGCTTGCGGGCCCCCCTAAGCGTGCAGGCGTGCAGGGGGGTCCACCCCTCCACCGTGGTGGAGAACAGCAGCTGCACCAGCCGCCGATCTCGCTTCATCAGCTGCCTGGTCCGCTCGGCCAGCTCATCTTCCTTGTGACGTAGAAGCCCCAGAAACGTCACGGCTTCAGCCATGGCGTCATCGCCGCTGGAGGTGGTGTTGGTGACCCGCTTGGTGACGTTGAGCGAGTCCAGGCCTGAGCCCGTTCGATCTGTGGCTGCGTCCGCTGTGGGATCCCCTGAGGCTCGTATGGCGTCCTCCCTGGTCATGACTGCGTCATTCCTGGCTGTTGACGTAGTCGTTGACTGTTCTGTCCTGGGCGTCACAGTCTTTGTTTTCGATGAACCAGTCCTGGGTCTGGCACAGACAGGCACAGTCCTGACTGGTTCACACTTGGACACTACTGGTTCAGGCCTGGTCATGACTGTTTCACCTTTTACCATTATTGGGTCCCTTCTGGTCCTTACCGGTTCACTTCTGACCAATACTGGATCATTTGTTGGTGTTAGCAGTTCGTCTCTCTCCTCAACTCGGTCAGTTTGGGCTGTAACTGGGTCCTCTCTAGCCAGTATTGGGTCAGTTCTGTCCGTAACCGGTTCATCACGGACCACAGTGGCGTCTGGTCTGACAGTGACAGGCTGGTCAGCCCCGGCTGTCCCATGGTCAGTCTTGGTCATCACTGACCCCGGTGACGTGTCGACAGTAGGGGCCAGGTCTGAGTTGGACATGTTGCTGTTGTTCTGAAACAGCACACACAGCTTCACTGTTTACCAAACTGCACACTGCCTAACTCTTCACATATAGTGACATCCAAAACATTCCACACACTATAGAACAGTTTACACATACCGATACTGAAAACGCTACACACAGAATAACCGTCCACACATACCGATACTGAAAACACTACACACAGAATACCTGTCTGCACATACTGATACTGAAAACATGACACACAGAATGACTTCTACACATACCGATACTGAAAACACTACACACAGAATGACTTCTACACATACCGATACTGAAAAACACTACACACAGAATGACTTCTACACATACTGATACTGAAAAACACCACACACAGAATGACTTCTACACATACCGATACTGAAAACACTACACACAGAATGACTTCTACACATACCCATACTGAAAACACTACACGCGGCTTAGCTGTTTATTCATAGAGATTTCAAAACATTACACACAGCATAACTGTCTACACATACTGATACTGAAAAAAAACTACACGCAGAATGACTGTCTACACATACCGATACTGAAACAACATACACACAGAATGACTGTCTACACATACTGATACTGAAAACACTACACACAGAATGACTGTCTACACACACCGATACTGAAAACACTACACACATAGAATGACTTTCTACACATACCGATACTGAAAACACTACACACAGCATGACTATTTACAGCTAGGGATGCCGAATACTCTACACTTAGCATACTGTGTTACACATGGTGACATCACAAGCAACACTGATAGCGAGTAGCATGCTGACATCACCACATGCTATGGTGCAGTAGTCACAGTCACAGACATATAAAGGAAGACAAGCAAGCAAGCCACCATATTGTTCTTATCAATACGTATTGTCGGAGAGTTGCGGCCCTTTCAAGTTTCAGTAGTGAACAGTCTACTACCAAGCTCGACTTCTTTCAAGCAAAATATCATCGCAGTGAATTCTGGGAGCCAAGTTCCTATTCGGGTTCGTCATGTAGCATCGTCATAGATTCACATAGACGTTGCATGTAAATTTTGCTGTTATGGTCAGCATTAGAGAGACTTGATCATGAGGAAAGAAGTAATTAGTGTGTGAAAGGGACCCAAAAGACGAAGTCTAATAAGGTGAATGCATCCCAAACAACAGATTGCCTGGGCAACTGGTTTGAAGACTGAATACACAGAAGAAGAGGGCTTTTCAGGGGGTGATAATTCATGGTTGTTTGTTTGTTTGTTTTTTAATGATATTGAAGAAAAATCAAAAGTATGATTTTATCCCAAACTGTTGAACTAAGTCATGGTTTTGTTGCATAACAAAACCATAAATACACACTTTATTTGAACTGCAGACTTGATTATTTGTTTTGTTTTGTGGGAACATTAAAGAAAGAAGTACCGTAAATACATCGCTGTATCCTGTATACCCATGAAAACTGTGTGTTTCATAACATTTCATGACGGTGTCATTGCGTCCTAACATTACATTGTATAATGGAGGTTACGAAGAATACTTAGACACGCGCATTTTATGTGAAGAAGGAAACGGCACTGATCGACATAGGTTATGGCCCCTTTCATGCTTATAATTCCAGATTTGCTTCCGTAAATATAGCGGGCTGGGAGATCGTGAGTTTGAGTCTCGTGAAAGACGTGTGTGTATTTCTCCATGATGAGGTACTAGAGTATCTTATAACATCCATGTTTATATCACTAGACGGTTTTAACGAAAATATGTAAGTTAATGGACAATTCGGAACTGCTATTTTCATGCAGTTCATGTTCAGCAAAAAAAAAAAGGTAATTATATTGCTGAACAGATCATGAATCTGCCCCTCTTGATCCGGATTCGCACCACGGATCTCAAAAAAAAAAAAAAGAAAAGAAAAGAAAGAAAGAAAGAAAGAAAAAAACTGACGTGTTCCTTCTCGAGCAATATTGCATCTTCGCACCAACTGTGGGTTAAAATCGCTTCGGTTAGGCCTATTACTGCGTAATCTGACTGACAGGCGGACAGACAAACCGACCAACAAACAGATGCAGGTGACACTGTATGTGGTGGCCTCGCTGGTGGGAGGGGGTGCCAAAGCGGCGATTGATTTTAGCAGTCGCTCGGATAGCCCAAGGACAGACAACACCGTTACAGTTGAACCGCTTGGCACGTAACAAGGACGCTCGCTACACACATCACTGTGCTTTCTTTCCCCTGTACAGCGCAGAACAGACAACTCTTGCCCCGTCGTGACTTACATTCCAAACATACACACGTGACCTGCACCCCGTCACGCCATGCTCTTGTTGTTCACCAACTGGGCTCTTTCCACACACACACACACCACAACACACACACACACACCACAGCTGTGTCCGCACCCTTTCTGAAGCTCACTATTACACACAGAGCAAAAACACTTCTTTGCTGTCCTTTGGTCTCATAGACAACAAGTAAACAACCTCTTAACCCATCTTGTTGGGTTGATGTGACGGTAGGTAGCAGGTCTGCCTGCTGCATGCCTGCCTTTGTCCCCCACCTCAAGAAAATAGCAGACAAGTGTCACGTCACGCTGACATGTTTAATTCAGGCGTTGCCGACACGCTTGGCTGGCAGACCGCGTTCTGCTGACCAACTGCTCCCTCTCCTCACCAGCCAACCACCACCTCCCCCCCCTCCCCCCCTCCCCCCCCCTGCCCCCCCCGACCCCCACACACGCACCTCTCCCCCTTCCCCGTAGGTTTCGTTGAAAGGTGAAAAAGAGGATCCTAACTGTCTCGCGTTGGGGTTGTGCTTCATACGTTGTCGATCTATCTGTCTGTCTGTCTGTGTTTATGTTTGTTCATCTGTCTATCACTCTTGTCTATTGGTCGGTCTCTCTTGTCTCTCACATACGCACACGCGCACACGCCTACCACACACACACACACACACACACACACACACACACACACACACACACACACACACATGCGAGTGTCCATAAATGAAGCATGCATGCGTGCACTTCTACGCGATCACACACACACACACACACACACACACACACACACACACACACACACACAGGGCTATGGTAATGGCACGCACCATGTCAGCTAGCCACTCTACACGTAATCAGTGTTACTGGGTTAATGCGTAGGTCAGACACCCGCCGTATCTTGTCAATGAACTCTTCTTCCAACTTTTTCCTTAGGCGTCCGTTCATTTCATTTAGTTAACTACAACCCGAGTGCCTTCTAGAGTCATGGCTTTGTAGATGTGGTGTAGTACAGTGTGTATGGGTTAGAAGACTAGAAGTATATAGGGGTTAGACTGGTCCGCAAATAGTGACGCCTGTTCCACTTTTTTTTTTTTTTCCGGTCCCATCTTCTGTGCCACCGCAACGGCATTGCAGCCACGCCGCTCACTCCGAGCCCCCCGTCCACAGCCACAGCCCGGCCCAACCCGGTCGCAGCCCCGGCACCAGCAATCCACAGGTAGCAGTCAATGTCAAGTCGTCAAGAGGCAACTCAACGGAGGAGACACTGCACTGCTGCCGAATCACTTCGGTGGTGTTCAGTGGTGCCTGTTCTGATCCAACATACGCAGGACACCACCTACTAAGCCCCTCCCCCCCCCCTCCACCTCTTCCCCCTCCACCTCTTCCCTCCCCCTCCCCCCCCCCCCCCTCCCTACTGACGATAATAATTACTTAGTCGCGGAGCTGGTGTGAGTGAGCTCTCCCTCCAGAGGGGTGACGCCTGTTCTTTGTATCAACAAAATGACCACTGACACTGAAACCATCCTCGTTGTGCTGTAACTTTCTTCTCTGGAGCGAAAATTTAGAAAAGAGAGGGGGTTAGTTACCGCCACGGACATAGACAAAGTACAGGACAAGACACAATGCATTTCGACCTCTTGGGTCTTCTTCTCTGGCTCTTCTCCTACCCACATGGGTGACCTGTCTCATGCTCACATCCCCATCTCAAAATGTTCGGTCTTCTTCCAGCAACGGAGTTCTTTAGACACCTCAAGTCATAAGGACCATGTCCTTTAATTAGTGGCCGGTCCTTATCTTTGCTGGGTTTTTTTAGAGGCGCCTATAGTCAAATGGTTAGAGCGCTCGCCTTACAAGCTGACAGTCCTGGGTTCGAATCACTCGTATGCTCGGATTCTCTCTCTCTCTCTCTCTCTCTCTCTCTCTCTCTCTCTCTCTGGGAGGTGGGGGTGGCGGGTGGGGGTGGGGGGGGGGGTGGGGGCTTAAAAATTCTCTCTACCACCCAACAATAACTTGGTACCTGATTTAGTTCAGGGAAGGTTAAAAGGCGGTGGAGGGACAGGGGTGAGCTCTCTCCCCTTTACCATGCCGTGCCCTAGGTACAGTGGACCTCCGACAGTTCACCTCCCTTGAAAACCCTCTACACCACATAACAGTAAAACCCTCTACACCACATGACAGTAAAACCCTCTACACCACATAACAGTAAAACCCTCTACACCACATAACAGTAAAACCCTCTACACCACATAACAGTAAAACCGTCTACACAACAATAAAATCCTCTACACCACATAACAGTAAAACCCTCTACACCACATGACAGTAAAACCCTCTACACCACATGACAGTAAAACCCTCTACACCACATAACAGTAAAACCCTCTACACCACATAACAGTAAAAAAGAATTTCTACACCACATAACAATAAAACCCTCTACACCACATAAAAACCCTCTACACCACATAACAGTAAAACCCTCTACGCCACATAACAGTAAAACCCTCTACACCACATAATACTAAAACCCTCTACACCACATAACAGTAAAACCCCTCTACACAACAGTAAAACCCTCTACACCACATAACAGTAAAACCCTCTACACCACATAGCAGTAAAACCCTCTACACCACATGACAGTAAAACCCTCTACACCACATGACAGTAAAACCCTCTACACCACATAACAGTAAAACCCTCTACACCACATGACAGTAAAACCCTCTACACCACATAAGATAAAACCCTTTACACCACATAACAATAAAACCCTCTACACAACAATAAAACCCTCTACACCACATAGCAGTAAAACCCTCTACACCACATAAGAGTAA
>CM065742.1:18056869-18059369 GCA_033310375.1 Conus canariensis | reverse complement strand
GACAATTAACAAGGCGTTTGTCCGGTGATAGGCAAAGGTTGCAGCCCACCTCCAAAAGTGGTACAGGAAACATTATGTGGTGAATTACTTACCGCCACCAAACTTTGCATACCCACACGTAAGTAATTTCTACACAAAACTGTAATACAAATAATACTGGCAACTCTTCACTTGATCGTATGTTGTTGTTTTTTTGCCTCAATTTCTGAACATCTCTTTGGCTCACATGCTACCGACAGAGTTTAAAACGAAACAAACAACAAACAAGCACATACGTGAAGGGTATTGTCGACAATGTCATCAAATACCCAATAATCTTCAGCAAACTAGCATGGCGAGACTCCGACAGTGTAATCATTGGCGGTAGCCGAAGGTTATGATTAAAGTGACACAAAAGCAGGTCATATCACGACTTGGATGCCGCTCGGCAAGCGAGGTACCGCCATTTTCTGACATGCCTAATATCAGCTTGGGCAAGGCTAATGCGTAGGTCAGACAGATGCTAGCTAGTAGCCACGAGACCCTCTACTTAAATTCTCTCATCTTAGTCGTTCGTTCATTTATCCATCAGCTTCAGATCGTGCGCAGTGTGGTCTCCAAACTTTGCAGATGTGGTGTAGCGCATATGGACTAGCCTAGTCTGCACGCAAGTGCCACCTCCTTGATGAAAGTGAAACCGACATGCCTATTCAACGGTGACTGTCATTTGTGCATTGTAAAGTGAAATCATGTTTTTCTAGGCCTAGTTCTGCTACTATTCACTGTTTTAGATCGATCGACACCACACTGAAGGAACTTCAACCCAGTCACTCGCCAAGTACAGGCAGAGTTTAGACAGAGAGCAGACAGATCCAAAGTGGAATGATCGGATAGAGTCCAGCTAGATTCTGTCATCTACTCACTTGGCGTCTATCGCGCTGGAAGGCTCCCATACCAGCAGTGCGTGCGTCATATGTCCACGTAAACCACAAACTCGCCATGATGTCGTCATTTTGACGTCGGTGACGTCAAACGATCACCAGGGAATGTCGTCACATGTTGAGAAGACCTGGAAATAAATAGTAGTAGCAGTAGCGTTAGAAGTAGTATAGGCCTAATCCAGTTAAATCGCCCATTCCATCGCACACGTGAACGAAAGGGGGTGGGGAGTGATGCGAGAGGGTATTATTATATACATGATCTGTGTATCTTTTGTGCAGGCCTACGGAATGTAAATCCTGCACTTTCATTGCAACCTTTACAGCACCACTGGCCCAAAAGGAAAATTCAGTGTCCAATCCCATTTCACCTGCCAGTCCACCAACTTGTTGTACCCACTGAGATACAGCTTCTGCTCAAAGTTATACGTTGGGGAGACATGTCGTTCCCTCCTATCATACATACCCTCAATCGCCCTCTTTCAAAGAATAAGGCTCCTCCTCTACTAACCTCTCCCTTTCTTTTTCTCTATCTCTGTTTCTGTTTGTCTTTTCTCTCTGTCTGCCTCACACACACACACACACACACACACACACACACACACACACACACACACACACACGAGTGCAAGAGGGGGAGGTTGGGATGGGTGGTGAGATATGTAGATATTTACTTATCCTGGTTGTTTATCTAGCCTTTGGTGTATGTTAATCGGGAAATTAAAGTATATCAAACGAAACAAGTTTAGTAGGATTGGAACATAATGCAGGGGATGGGTGGGGGGAGGGGGGTTTGCGGGTGGGGATGGGGGCATCAGGGTGGAAAGGAGGACGGAATAGAGGAAGGGAGTGCGGGGGGGGGGGGGGGGGGGGGGGGGGGGGGGGGGGGGGGGGGGGGGGGGGGGGTGAGGGCTAACCATATATATCATATAAACGTAACTCTTTTATATCAATGTCGTACAACACAACAATTCTAGTTTAAAATACATCAGAGATAGATACCAAGTGGACTGGAATTAAAATTTTCAGAGAACATGCAGAGTAATGCATGATTATTTAAAATATTTTCAGTGGATAATGGTGCACTGGCTGACAATTGATCTGCTAACTTTATCTTAGGAACAAAGTGCCTAACTCCTGGGCAGTGAAGAAGTAGATGGTTTACAGTAATTTGTTTGCCACATATGCAATGTATATTTTTAGAATACTTTGTTCTAAAAGCATTCTAGTATATTTTTAGAATACTTTGTTCTAAAAGCATTCCCCTAGCACAGTCCTCTCTCTCTCTCTCTCTCTCTCTCTCTCCCCTCTGGCGCACACACACACATAATTATGCACGCACACACACGCACTCAAACGCACACACATGCACACACACACACGCGCGCGCGCGCGCACGCCCACGCACACACACACAAACACGCACAATCTCCCCCCCCCCCCTCCCCGTCTAATAACACTTATAGTGAATAGACGTTAAACTAGAGAACTAACTAACACACGAGTGCGAGCAGGCACGCACGCACACATGTAGCCACACACCACACACACACACACACACACACACACACACACACACACAC
>CM065742.1:18026869-18044369 GCA_033310375.1 Conus canariensis | reverse complement strand
GTTCTTATCTCAGCACAGTTGTCTGTATGTTACATTTGATACAGTTTCCGTAACAATTCGTTCTCGAAAAGGTGTTTAGAAAGCAAGAGTTTTGTCGTTCAACGTCGATGCGATTTTTTAAAAGTGACAACTTTGTATAAGCAGGCTACACTCTGTGTTGTTAATCACAAACCAGACAGCATTAGTAGATTTTCAGGAGTAAAGTTCTTTCTTTGAAAAAAAAAAAAACCCATTGAAATTAAGTCAGAAAATGCACAATAGTGGAACAGCGTCATCTCGTCAAACGCAACTGCAGACACACACACACACACACACACACACACACACACACACACACACACACACACACACACACACACACACTTTTATTTTCATCCCCGCCTCTACCTCCCCACCCTCACCCACCTCCCCACCCTCTTCCTCTTTTCCAACTATCACCGTCTCCAGTCTGTTCAAACCTGTCTGTCTGTCTGTCTGTCTGTCTGCCTGTCTGTCTGTCTGTCTGTCTGTCTCTCTCTCTCTCTCTCTCTCTCTCTCTCTCTCTCTCTCTTAAGCCTAACACAATAAACCATCATTCATTCATTCATTCATTCATCTCTCTGTCTCTGTCTCTGTCTCTGTCTCTGTCTCTCTCTCTCTCTCTCTCTCTCTCTCTCTCTCTCTTAAGCCTAACACAATAAACCATCATTCATTCATTCATTCATTCATCTCTCTCTGTGTCTCTCTCTCTGTCTCTCTGTCTCTGTCTCTGTCTCTGTCTCTCTCTCTCTCTCTCTCTCTCTCTCTCTCTCTCTCTCTCTCTCTCTCTCTCTTACGGAAAATGATTACATTTTGTACCTTGCTCTCTCTCTCTCTCTCTCTCTCTCTCTCTCTCTCTCTCTCTCTCTCTCTCCTCTCTCTCTCTCTCTCTCTCTCTCTCTCTCTGTGCGTGCGTGCGTGCGTGCGTGTATGTGTGTGTGTCCCAAATTATGTACGTACTTTGTCATATTCATTTTACTGTCTGTTTTTATACATGCTGATTTTTTGTACGTTGTAGTACATTTCCATATACTCCCCCAGCTTAGCCCACCCCCACCCTCACTCTCTCCTTCCCTTCATTATTGTTATTTTTATTTTTATTTTTTGTTTGTTTATTATTATTATTATTTTGTTTTGTTTTGTTTTGTTTTAATTTCTCTTCTATTTTCATTTGATGCTCCATTATGATTGCACGACTGCTTTGTTTGCTTGTTTGCTTTCTTACATTATTTCATTTCACTGCATATTGTAGTCCCTACTCAGGGCGAGGACTGGATGTAAAAAAGCACGTCAGAGCTTATCTATTATCCTCGTAAATAAAGAATTTTGTCTTTCTCTCTCTCTCTCTCTTCTCTCTCTCTCTCTCTCTCTCTCTCATAGTAACGGCAAGCATGAAAAATGGCTAGCCAAGCCAATACTTTAACCGTTATAAAATAAAGAATCATAGACATCATTCTCTCTCTCTCTCCCTCTCTCTCTCTCTCTCTCTCTCTCTCTCTCTCTCCTTAGTTCTTGATTCACTGTCGGTATGTCGTTACAGTCAGACATGTTCCAACATACTGTAACTTTCCAACACACAGTCGTAGTAACCGGTTGGTAGATTTACTACCAGCTCTACTTACAGGGAGGGAACGAGCCGTAGCTTTTCCTTGAAATATACATTAGGTGTAGGATAATACAGAGTGGGGGTGGAGGGGAAGGGGAAGAGGCTTGGGAGAGAAGGGCAACAGGGAGAGCGGATGAGGAGGCGGGGAGGGGAGGAAAGGGGGGGGGGGGGGGGGAGGGGTGCGGGTCGGGTTCAGGTATCTGCTTCAGGAGACTGTTTCAGCACGAAAACGGTCGGCGGAGGAGAGAGGATGGATGTGGAGAGAGAGAGGGGAGAGAGAGAGAGGAGAGGGAGGGAGATGGAGAGAGGGGGGGGGGGGAGACAGACAGACAGACAGAAAAGAAGGGAAGACTGAATGGCTACACAAGTACATGGGAAGTAGGAATGATATTACGACAAAAGAAGTAAACAATGTCGGACCGATACCAGTCAACGCCAAGGAGAGGGCATTCATTGCCAGAATAGCATCATCGGTGTGTGAGGGTCATCAACAAAATATTCGCAAGTCTCTCGGCTGCTGATCATCTGTCAACAATCTGAATTCTCTGCCTCCTGTTTTGTCTCTGACCAGCGCCTTCCAGGAGCGATCTTAACAGTAACAGGGAGAGAGAGAGAGAGAGAGAGAGAGGGGTTCGGGGAAGAAGGGAGGGGTTGTCAATGAGAAGTTGACGAGTTGTTCCAAAACGTTTTCATGGGAATTTTTAACAGCATTGTCTCTTCTTCGTTTTCCAGATACGTTCACCGTTTGAAAAAGAAAAGGGTAATACTTCATAAGGTTAGCTCCAACCGGTAAAAAAAATTCGTGGGAGCTCCGCACACGTATCAACATACAGTGCTCAAAAGGTAAATAGCGATTTGATCAGTTACCAAACTTAAGACAGTTAACATTAATCAATGACTGACGTGGGTACCTTTATCTGAATATTTATAAATGGGAGACAAAGATGAAAAATTCGGACAAAGTTTTAAAAGTTTAGACTGATTCAATTCTGAGTTTAGAATCCACTTCATCTTTCAAAACAAATCAACAATTATTTTCTTTAAGGGCTAGAGATTAAAAAAAAAAAAAAAACTTTTAGAGAATTTTATACCGACATTAGTGACGTCCCCTGATTGGTACATGAAATCATTGCCGTTCTCGCTCTCGTTTGCTCACGTGCAGGAGAAACAACCCCCTTACAGTGGTCTTTATTGGCAGCAGTTGCAAATGATCTCCCTTGCTCTGTGTTCATGCTGTCTCTGTGATGGGCAGTGACAGAGGTTGGCCACAGAGTAAGGCGATGAAAGCTAACTGCATCATTTACAAAGCACGGAAAGCTACTGTTGTTGGTGAGTGTAATCATGGCGGAAAATGATAAGAATAGGTTTCCTTTTTTCTTCGAATCCTTAAAGGTAGCATTCATTTCGTTCGTATCAAAGATTTAAAAGGAAGTGAAACGGAAAGATGTTAAATTACAGATTAAGTTGTTTAACGTTTTATTACTTTTCATCTCTGTCTGTTTTGTTTGTATGCCTAAGATATAAAACACGTTCTGTCTGTCTGTCTGTCTGTTTTCTGTCTGTCTGTCTGTCTGTCCATCCGCCCGTCTGTCTGAAATCTATCTTTGCTATTCCTATACAAATCCACAATTTTCGTCTGACTTTCTGTAAATTTGACATGGTGACTCATCAACATACTGGACAGATCCACAGTCAATTGCTTTTGTACCATGGACATCAACATTGTGCTTACTTTCAGCCGGAATAGCCCAGATGGGAAGCATCGGATTGAAGATCTACGAGTCAAAGGCTCAATTCCGGATGCATCAACGTTTCTCTCTGTTTTTTTCTTCAAAAGATTCGAGGTTGATGCAAGGCAAAGGGTATGGGGAAGGGGGGGCAGGGAAAGAACAAGAGGGAAGGACTGGGGTAGAGAGAGAAAGGGAGACGGGGGAAAAGGGAAGAAGGGATAAGTGGGGGGACATAGGATGGGACGCGGGGATGGGTGAGAGTTTTAAGGGGAGGGGGGCTGGGAACGGGGAGGGAGGGGGGGGGGTCAAGAAGGGGATGGAGGAGATGTGGGAGAGGGGAGAGGCGAAGAAGCCGGGAAAGGAAAGGGTTAATGTATGCGGTTGGGGAAGGGGCTGGGGGGGGGGGGGGGGGTACTAATAAACACGTCGGGATAACTGATATGCTGAATGCTGTGACCTTTCCCTATGATTGGTGTCTGGCGATGACGTGGTTCGCCTGTTGTTTATTGGTCGATGGCTGCACCGCTTGACATGCCATGTGACATGACGTCAACCAAATTTGATTGTATCCACGCATGTTGGCGCTGGGACCACCAAACGAAGACAACGAGTGTAGTAGCTGCACCGCTGGGAGCTTGACAGAACGGTATATAAACAGTAGCATAACGGTAGCTCGGGAGAAGAGGACAGATCGAGAGGAAGAGATGGGGGGGGGGGGGGGGGGGGGGGGGGGGGGGGGGGGGGGGGAGAAAGAAAGAAAGAAAAAAAAGGAAAAGAAAAAAAAAAAAAAAGTGGGAAAAAAACAAAGATCACGAATTTCAAAATCAGGTTAAAAAGAAGAAGGCTTTATTCTGGTTTTACGCGGTGCTTTGTTCGAGGTGTTACAGCTAAAGCACTGACAAAAAGAAAATAAACAAACAAATACTAATATGAAATAAGCACAGCAACGCCGTTGATAATGCAGCTGACCTATTTGCCATCCGGGAAGAGCATTCAGCTCGCTTATGTTTTGATTTGTCATGTATGACTAACTCAGCTATAGCAATCCAGAAGTAACCCCCCCCCCCCCCCTACCCCCCCCCCCCCCCTTTTTTTATTTTATTTTATTTTTTTTTTTTTTTTTTTGTTTTGTTTTTGTTTTTTGTTGTTGTTTGTTTTGTAAACCACACTGCTGACTTCCTTAAATGCAACGTAATCCTCATAACTGATCATTAACAGATCTACAAAATCTAACTTTTTTTAAAAACATGTAATGCATCCTGCTGACGCTACTCGGTAATCCTAGATGTATGTGTGTTGCGTGCGTGCGTGCGAGCGCGCGCGCGCGCGCGCGCGCGCGCGCGCGTGTGTGTGTGTGTGTGTGTGTGTGTGTGTGTGTGTGTGTGTGTGTGTGTGTGTGTGTGTGTGTGTGTGTGTGCATGCGAGCACGCGTGTGCACGGATGTAGTGTGTGTTGTGTATGTGTGTGTGTGTGTGGTTGTGTGTGTGTGTGTGTGTGTGTGTGTGTGTGTGTGTGTGTGTGTGTGTGATGTTGTGTGAGTGGTGTGTGTGTGTGTGTGTGTGTGTGTGTGTGTTGTGGTGTGTGTGTGTGTTGCACACTTGTGAGCGCGCGCCAATTCGTGCACTGCCTGTATCCATTCGCGAGTGCCTGCGCATTTTATGATCTTCTGAATGAAAAAAAAAAAATGATTGATGCTTTGGGGCTCGGTGGTTATGCAATGCGCTTAGAGTCTCGTAAGGGATTGGTGACTCTTCTTCATCGTCTCTCTCTCCGTCTCGATCTCGTCTCTCTCTCTCTCTCTCTCTGCTACTCTCCTCTCTCGTATTGTATGCATGACAAGGACAGACTGTAAGACTAGGCTTTGGCCTAAAATCTTCATCCTTGCATATTAAAGATCAATCAATCAATTCTCTCTCTCTCTCTCTCTCTCTCTCCTCTCTCTCTCTCTCTCTCTCTCGTGCTTGTGAGTGCCTGGTCATATCACGTGACTGTGTCAGCGCGCGTGAGAGTGTATGCTATGAAATATTACCGACGACAGAGGCCAGGATGATGACGTGGCCGAGGGAGCGCATGTCTATTTGACGAGCCGCTTGTTCACTTCAATAGCAGTCGCTTTTTTTTTCCTTGTTGTCTCGTTGGATTTTATATCTACCCTGTCCCTCTGTTCCCACTGACACATGCACGTGGTCTAGTTCAGTTGAAAGTGTGTGTGTGTGTGTGTGTGTGTGTGTGTGTGTGTGTGTGTGTGTGTGTGTGTGTGTGTGTGTGTGTTTGCCCGCGCAAAAGCGACTTGATTTCTTTTTTTTTGTCATAATTGTGTGTGTGTGTGTGTGTGTGTGTGTGTGTGTGTGTGTGTGTGTGTGTGTGTGTGTACGTGTGTGTGTGTGCGTGTGTGTTTGCGCGCGCAAAAGCGACTTGACTTTTTTTATCATAATTAAGCGCGCGCGCGCGCGCGCGTGTGTGTGTGTGTGTGTGTGTGTGTGTGTGTGTGTGTGTGTGTGTGTGTGTGTGTGTGTGTGTGTGTGCGTGCGCGCGTGCGTGTGTGTGTGTGTGCGTGCGTGCGCGCGCTCTCTCTCATTCTCTTCGCCCATTCAAAAGCATCATTCCCACGCCGATCCCCTCCCCCCCTCCCCCCCCCCCCCCCCCCCCCCCCCCCCCCACCTCCAAATCCACAGCCACACCCAGACTCGTCCATTTGCAGACTCAGCTCTGGCAATTTCCTGGAACCACCTTGTTCAGTCGCGCCCATTTTCTGTGGTCTGTCACACCCCCTGTCTTTCACCGCGTACATCTTCCGTTCTGAGCAATGTTTGTTGTATGTTCCAGCAGACTCCGCACCCTCTGCATAACTGCTCACACCTTTCACGCCAGGTCCAGTCCACAGCGTAGTGTTTCCTACATCATTTATTCCAAAGAAATGATCAGCCAACCAGTCAGCCAACAGGCCCACCACAAAACAAAAACACCTTGCTTACAAACGAACAATAACTAGATTCCTATACCCTGACCCGCTGCTTTGCAATCAGAGAACAGAGCCTCTTACATCTAGTTCAAGCTTCCATTCATGAAGATGTTTGGGGGCGGGGGGGGGGGGGGGGGAGAGAGAGAGAGAGAGAGAGAGAGAGAGGGAACGTGTTTGCTTTTTTCACGACGAAAAAGAAAATCAGTCTAGCCCGTGCTCTTTGACATCACTGACTGGAACACAAAGCTGTATCAGTGTGAGCATAGTTTGTTGTTTGATGCCAGAACTTCACAGTGTTCCATTCCACACCGTTCTGGCTGTCTGCCTGATGTCAGAAGAGCAGAGTCTCCGCAGGTGCCTGCCTGATGTAAGAGCAAAGTGTTCACGTGGTTCTGTCTAACGTCAGGAGGGCACAATCTTCAAACAGATCTGTCTGATGGCAAAAGGATACAGCCTTCACATCTTTCTATCTACATTAGGAGAGGATTATCTTCAAGCAGTTTTCATGTCAAAAGTCACAGTCTTCCTCACGGTTCTAACTTTATCGGAAGAGTCTAATCTCCAAACAGTTCGATGTCAAAGGGGCACAGCTTTCACACGTTTCTATCTATATGAGAAAAGTATCATCTTCAAACAGTTCGATGTCAAAAAGGCACTGTCTTCATCTATCTATTTCAGAAGAGGATATTCTTTAAACAGTTCTAATGTCAAAATAACATTCTTCACACATTCATATCTTTATCAGAAGAGCATAATGTTCAAACTGCTCGATGTCAAAGAGGGAACAGCCTTCACATTATTTCTATCTACACCAAACAGTGTATGTTCAAACAATTTTGAATGCCCGTTTTTTTTTTTTTTAAAAAGGAACATTCTGCGCATTCTGACTGATTCCAGAGGGTCTATTCTGCGCTCTCTGCCTGGTTTCTGAAGGGCACTTTCTACCCACAGTCTGGTCTGTCTTCTTGCACAATCAGCAGTTTGTCTGAACGTCTGGAATCAATTGTCACCCCCCCCCCCTCTCCATCCCAAACCTCAGCCCCCCTCTCCCACGATCCGAGCTCCCAACCCGTCTTTCTTCCCTCTACTTCCTTCCCTTTACTTCGTTTTCGTCATGGTTTCCACCCTCTGGCTTTGTCCGCTGTACTAGATATGTCTGTCTTTGAAAAGGATCAGCGCTATAGAAAGGGTCCAAATGAATGAAAAAAAAAATCTATGTCTAAAGGAACCATGTGGATGATGATACTTTTGTTGATAAAGTCCACGCTGTCTCCAACAGAAAGAACACCATCTTTGACTCTGGGTGTCTACTACGAAGACTATGATGTACCTGAATGATTGCCATGGAGAAGCTCTTTCTCTCTCTCTCTCTCTCTCTCTCTCTCTCTCTCTCTCTCTCTCTCTCTCTCTCTCTCTCTTCTCTCTTCTCTCTCACACACACACACACACACACACACACACACATACACACACACACACACACACACACACACAAAGATCCCATGTGTACCTGCCCTATCTGAACGTCTGTCAGATGCAGAAACCAGTCCATCTGACCCTGCACTGACGAGAAAAAGCTATTCTCTTTGAATCTCTACGTAGTCTGACTTTTCTGTTCTGAAATATTCTTTGAATCTTTACGTAGTCTGACTTTTCTGTTCTGAAATATTCTTTGAATTTCTACATAGTCTGACCTGTCTGTTCTGTAATATTCTTTGAATCTCTACATAGTCTGATCTGTCTGTTCTGTAATATTCTTTGAATCTCTGCGTAGTCTGACCTGTGTGTTCTGTGATATTCTTTGAATCTCTACGTAGTTTGACCTTTCTGTTCTGAAATATTTTTTCCATAGTCTGGTTTGTTTATGATCTGACTTTTTTTTTTAAACTTGCCTGGATCCGACAACTTCGAGAAGACAGTGTGTAACGGCTCGGCTATAGTGGTGAACACTTAAATTCTATTTCTTATATTACCAAGTATACCTGGGCGATATTCAGGGCAAAACGCACCCTATTCGGATTTATACTGACTGAAAGATACATTCCATGTAAACCTCTTACCCTGGAACTTTCATCCTTCCAGAACATACATCTCGGAAACTGTTCACGGTATGATGAGCTGCCAGACTAGTGCCGTGAAGAAACATGCCTGTCGCACTGAGCTGTCTGATTTACTACACTGAAATGTTCACGCTATAGTGTCGAAAAATCCAGTCTATTGCTTAAGGAATGTCGTCTACCACTCTGGAGAATCTAGTCTATTGTCCTTATGAAGCCACTTAATTGTTTTGAAGAATAATGATTATTGCCCTGAAGAATCTTGAAGAATCATACATATCACTCTGGAAATCCAGCCTCTCGCCCTGCAATAGCCTACCACACTGAAAATGCAGCGTATTGACCAGAAGAATCCAATCTGTCGTCCTAAGAATCCTCTCTACCGCCCTTAACAATTCCATCTATCACACTGAAGGATCTTGAAGAATATAGTCCATTGACCTGAAAACACGGTCAATCGCCTTGAAGGATTCAGGAGAATGTAGTTGACTGGCCTTAACAATCCTGTCTGTTGATTTGAAGAGTCCTCTGTGTTGTCCTGAAAAATCCTGTGTAAGGCATTGGAAAATCCAGTCTGCTGCCCCGAAAAAGTCCTGTCTCTTGCTTGAGATTCCGGCTTCTCATCTAGTAGAATCCAGTCTGTCACTCTGAAAATCCAGTCTATCACTGCGAAGAATCCAGTCTATGGCATTGAAAAATCCAGTCTATCCCCTTTAAGAACCCAGTCTATTCCCTTGCTGAATCCAATCTATCGCCTAACAGAATCCGGGCTCATTGCTCTGAGGAATCACGTCTGTGGCAATATAGAATTCAATCTATCGCCTCGAATGAAATCCGGTCAACGGCATTGACGAATGAGGTCTATTCCCTTGAAAAATCTAGTCCATAGTACTCTAAAATCCAGACTCTCGCCCTGCAGACATAAGTCTGAGGCACTGAAGAATCTAGTCTATCGCCCTGAACAATTCAATTCATTGCCCTGAATAATCCTGTCTATCTCCCTGAAAAACCTAGTCTACTGACCTGAGGAATCCAATCTATCTGAATCATCGACATTTTGATGATCTATAATGATGAAGTATACTGACCATGCGCAGAGAAGGATGAGACAAGACACGATTTACTCATGGAGGACCAACAACCAACAAGACGATCACCGTTAGAGGAGGATCAAAGAGAAGAGGATAACTCACGAAGAAGATAAAGGCAAAGGACGACCACTCGAAGAGATAAAAGAGAAAGAAGACGATCACTTCCAGGAAAGAGACAGATGAACTTCATTCACGGAGAGGGAAAGAGAACACAGTTACTTTGGAGAAGGATATAGAATACGATTCCTGACAGAGAGGGAGGCAGAAGACAATTCATGGTGGGAAAGAAGGAGACAAAAAATGATCACTGATTGAGGAAGAAAAGACGATCACTGACGAAGAAAGAAGAGACAGAAGATGATCAGTGAGAGAGAAGAATGAGACAGAAGATGATTGCTGATGGAGACAGTGAGAGAAAGAAAAATTGTTGATAGAGAAGAGACAAAAGACAATCACTGATGGAAGAGGAAGAGACTGAAGACGATTAGTTATAGAGAAGGAACAGAGGAAAGATGATCACTAATGGTAAAAAAAAAAAAAAAGACAGAGAATTGTCTCTAATGGAGAGCGAGACAGAGAACAAATATTGATAGATAGAGACAAGACAGAAGAAAATCACTGATGAGAATGAAGAGACAGAAAATGATCTATGATAGAGAATGGAGAGACAGACGATGGGTCACTGATAGAGAAGAAAGAACGGGAAATGATCGCTGAACGAGATGGAAGAGACAGAAGACAATTACTGACAGGAAAAGAAGAGATAGAAGACGATCACTGGTGCAGAAGGAAGAGACAGAAGACAATTACTGACAGGAAAAGAAGAGATAGAAGACGATCACTGGTGCAGAAGGAAGAGACAGAAGACAATTACTGACAGGAAAAGAAGAGATAGAAGACGATCACTGGTGCAGAAGGAAGAGACAGAAGACAATTACTGACAGGAAAAGAAGAGATAGAAGACGATCACTGGTGCAGAAGGAAGAGACAGAAGACAATTACTGATAGAGAGGGAGACACGAATGGATCGCTCATAGAGAAAGAAGAAACAGCTGACAATGCCTCATAGAGAAAGAAGAAACAGCTGACAATGCCTCATAGAGAAAGAAGAAACAGCTGACAATGCCTCATAGAGAAAGAAGTTGCCGGAGATGGTCACTGAGAGAGAAGGAAGAGAACGATGATCAATGATGTATATGGAAGAGGCAGAAGATGATCAGTGAGAGAGAAAAAGAAGATGCAGCGAATGATTACTGACAGAGAAATAAGAGAAGGACGCTAAACACTGCTAGAGAAGGAACAGGCAAAAGATGTTCAGTGAGAAAGAAAATGAGTCAGAAGCTAAACACATATAGAAAAGGACGAGACAGAAGAGAATCACCGATAAAGAAGGAAGAGACAAAAGATAATCACCGATAAAGAAGGAAGAGACAAAAGATAATCACTGATAGAGAAGGAAGAGACAAAAGATAATCACCGATAGAGAAGGAAGAGACGAAAGATAATCACTGATAGTGAAGGAAGAGACAAAAGATAATCACCGATAAAGAAGAAAGAGACAAAAGATAATCACCGATAAAGAAGGAAGAGACAAAAGATAATCACTGATAAAGAAGGAAGAGACAAAAGATAATCACTGATAGAGAAGGAAGAGACGAAATATAATCGCTGATAGAGAAGGAACAGACGAAAGATAATCACTGATAGAGAAGGAAGAGACCAAAGATAATCGCTGATAGAGAAGGAAGAGACGGAAGATAATCACTGATAGAGAAGGAAGAGACAAAGGATAATCACTGATAGAAAAGGAAGAGACAAAAGATAACCACCGATAAAGAAGAAAGGGGCAAATGATGATCACTGATAGAAAAAAGAAGAGGCAGAAGATTATCGTTGATAGAGAAGAAACAGAATCTGAAGACGGATAGAGGAGGATGACACACAAGTGATTTGTGGCAGAGAAAGAAGAGGTAGACGACGCTCAACGATAGGGCAGGAAGAGGCAGAAGAGGATCACTGACAGCGAAGGAAGAGACAGAAGACATTCACTCGTGGACAAGGAAGACACGGAAGACCATAACTCAGGGACAGACAGAAGACGATCACTCGTAAAGAGAGAAAAATCAGAAGATATCCAACATGGATTAATATTATGAAACAGAACACAATCACTCACGGATCAGAATGAGACGGAACACAGTCACTCATGGCGATGGCAGAAACACAAGATAACCACCACTCATGGATAAATACGAGACAGGGAATGATAAGTCAGGAAGAAGAAAGAAACAGAAGATAATCACTCATGGCTACGAATCAGACAGAAGACAGTCACTCAATGCGATGGAAGAAACACAAGATAACCACCACTCATATGAATAAATTCGAAAAAGAGAGTGATAACTCAGGAAGAGAAAAGAAACAAAAGATAATCACTCATGGCTAGCAATTAGAGAGAAGACAACCACTCAACGGGACAGAAGAAGCAGAAAATGATCACTCATGAATAAGAAAAGAGACAGAAGGCGAACAGTGAAGAAAAAAAAACAAAAAAAACGGCAGAGCCAAAACGATCACTGATAGGGGAGAAGCAGACAGTAGAGGGACCAGTCACGCTGGCACTGACACGCCAGATCCTGGCACTCCTGCGTCGCCATATCTACCGCCGTCGTGGTGTCGACAACCAGTAATGGAGGAGAGGTACTGGCGCTGACTGTGGCCGGCGGAAGGGGCGTGGCGGTGGATGTTGCAGGCTGGAATTCTTCCTTTGCCACGCTAGGACCTGGAGACAGGGTGCCGGGGAAAATGGCGCCAGCGGAAATGGTGATTCCTCGACGCTGTGCGCATGTCGCACAGCAGAAGGCGTCCCTCACCTTGGTGTCGGAACAGTCGGCACTGGGGCAGTCGTGGTTCTTGTCGTCCCCCTGGGGGCACCGAGCTGTAGGTATCAGAACAAAACGGAACAGTGTCAGCGTTGTGGCTGTCATAGTTCTCCTGAATGCAGGCAGAGAGTTGCCAGAAAACAGCCAGAACAAGACAGAACAGATGAGAGACAGAGAGAAGTGTAAAGAACAACGTGACGACAAAACAAAACAGAAAAAAAGAATTTGCCTACTTTGTTGCCAATGAAGGCGGTCATTCGGAGCCCTTTGTCTGTTTGTTTTTTCAAATTTCCAAAACAGTCATTCGGAGCCATTTGTCTGTCTGTTTTTCAATTTCCAAAACAGTCATTCGGAGCCATTTGTTTGTTGATCAATTTCCCATTCTCTTTCTTCGTTTTGTTCTCACTTTGAACACTTTTTCTTACATTTCTGTTTGTCTCTATATTCTTCACATTCACGCCAAGAAGAATACTTTTCAAATCATGATATAAAACGTATTATGTGGGTTCTACAGCTATGAAGTTAAAATCAGTTGTGAAATGTTATTCTGTTGAGCGCACAATAAACTTTCAGCTTGTCTGCTGGTCTTACCGAACTGAAAATATATATTGTCATGTGCTTGTCACTGAAGATTTGTTTCCATCATTATTATGTAGCATCAAAAAGAGAAGAAAAAGGGGCAGACGAATGAAAAAAAGAAAAGTGCTCTGTGGACCGCTTGCAACGGAGGCCCACACACAATAGCAGCAGGGGCTCTGAGAAGGATGCTGAGATCATGATTCTGGTGCGCAGTCATGCGTCCTGTGTAAGTGTGTCAACCCTGCGCCAGTTCGCTGTCATCCACTTCACACTTGCGACGTGAGACCCGGTGCACCTTAGTTTATGCCTGAGTCCACCAATCAGAAGACGGCTCAAACAAGCAAGCGGGGCTACTCTCATAACCAAACGCCAGAGCATGGAGATGTGGCGGATTTAACGAGAAAGACATGCGTCACTTAATACAATTTCACAGAGGCCCTGGAACGTCTGTACAATTACACCTTGTCTGTTCGCCCTGACAGAGATTGTTCTGTCCAGTTGCCAAAGATGGACATACGTAGTTGTATTGTTTTGTTGTTTTTCTCTTGAAAAAGGCCACGTGGCCGAAAATTTGAAGAGTGGAATTGTGATCTTGTGTACTGTTTTCTTCCTTTTGGAGGACTCTTGCTTTTGTTTCTGATAGAAATAAAATAGTTTTCGATTTTTTTCGGTCTGTGTGAGACTTTCCATGTCTGGAATACACAAGACTAAGATGCAGGAAAACTGTCGCCTATTTGCAAAAGTAAGTGCACAGCGCTTGCAGCAACAAACAAGAAGGGCGACCTCGACACGAACTGAACAAAAGAGCACAGACGTGGAAAGAAAATCAAAACTGAGGTCACCATGAAAGAAGATCACGAAATGCCGCACAGTTTGAGACTTTTGAGGCTGATCGCCGAGGGTGAGCATGATGAGTGTGACGCTACAGAGTTCCATTCCCATCTGGGACTTCACGACAGAGTTGCTACTTTCATACTATATCCCGGTGTCAACCAGGCCCGAGAGATACAGGCACCTGCAATGTTGGTCAGAAAATTTGAGCAAGTATCAAAGACGCGTCGATCAAGAGGATGAAACCCGACTGTGCGGTCCAAGTCCTTCACGCTGAGCCCACAGCAAACACAGCTCTGGGTAAGCGCCGGTCGGGACAGACAAGTCCCACAGGTCTGATGGGAATCGAATTCACGACTGTCAAGCCGAGAATCCGCGACTCTAACCACTACGCCACGGCGGTTACTTCTTCATACATCTTGAACAATGTTGCTGGCGTCGATTGTTTTTCTGATGCTGACGTCCCGTCTGCTTTGACATTAGAATTTGTTGGCGATATAATTCTTATCGGTCCCCATGTGGACAATGAGTATTTAGAACATAACTGACCAGAAGAGATCTGATAGGGAATGGATTTGTTCGGGTTCAGTGTCGTATTGGAACCCGCTTTAATGAGATGGTGGAGTGTATAGCGAAACGAGCAGTAGATGTATGCGGTTCAGCCTAAATATGAAATTCGATTTGACCTGTCGTCAGCAGGAAAGGATTCAGTCGGTATCGGTCATAGATTGACCTATGCGCACAAACAAAAGAGATTCAGTCATTGTTGCATGCGTGCCTACAGGTATTCCAGGGGGAATTTGGCACACACACACACACACACACACACACACACACACAAAACACACACACACACACACACACGCCCACACACGCACGCACACACACACACACACACACACACACAACACACACACACACACACACGTAAACACCAAAGATGTTCTAATACTATTACTCAAGTTGACACACACACACACACACACCACACACACACACACACACACACACACACACACCACACACACCACACACACACACACACACACACACACACACACACACACACACACACACACACACACACACACACAACACACACACACACACACACACACACACACACACCACACACACACACACACACACACACACACACACACACACACACACACACACACACACACACACACACACACACACACACACACACACACACACACACACACACACACAACACACACACACCACGCACGCACGCACCACGCACACACACACACCACACACACCACACACACACACACACACACGTCTCATACCATTCATTACCTACCTCACACAGTTTGACCTCTGACCCACTTGACTGTTTAATTTTTCTTTTCCTACAGACCAGTCAATACTTCGACTGCTTCGCTATGAGGACTTCTTGGCTGCTGTAACTGCCTAACACATTGAACTGTCCCGTTGACTGCCAGCAGCCATTCTACAGAACATGTATCTTTTCTTTTTTTTTAGGACAGTTAGCATCTCTGATGCCCATGCGTGCCTCTAGCACCCCTCTTCATCTCTCATTCTATCCATCCGCCCGGTGATGCAGCCGCAGAGTCAGAGACTTACAGACAGTGGACGGGACATCAGGATGGAAGACGCACCTGCCCGCTCACACCACTGAAACAGACAACGCCGAGTCGCCAGCATATAAAGGGAGACAAGTGAAGTAGATCACAGTATTCTTCCTGTCGACCGTCTTGTCCGAAAGTTATGGCCCTTTGCATGCATAACAGCGCAATTTATATGCATACAGCAAGCTCGATTTATTTCCAAAGAAGCTGTAAACGATGATGCACTCTGGGAGGACTCAACTGAGAAGAAAAAAAAGATAAAAGAAACAAAGAAATAACAAGCTGATGATTTCTCTTTCCTTCTTTTTTTTTATTTATCTTTATTTTTATTTTATTCTTATTTCTTTTTATTTATTTATTTTCTTTTTTGCAGCCTAAAACATGTTGCTACATATGTTGATATTTTTGAGTCAGTCACGAACCAATGACATCTTGCAAAGCTTACAAATCGGCGCTGCTTACAAATCGGGGGTTACAATAATCTCACTCAACATGTAACTGTCACGCACAATGCACTTCTGTGACACCACAGACACATTCGCATGTGACTTTCACACACAGTGTACTCCTGCGGACAATGAAGACACATCTACATACAACTCTCACACAAAGGTGTGCTCCTGTAATACAATGAACATACATTCACATATCACTGTTACACACAGTGTGCTCCTGTGACACAATGCGGACACATTCACCGTGCTACTGTCACACGCACATGGCATATCCATGGCAAATGAAGACACACGCGCCATGTTGCTTTCACACACCTTGTACTCCTATAATACAGTGAAAGACACACTCATCATGTTACTGTCACATAATTATATTCCCATGTCCCACGGTATTCATTGTGTCATGGAAATACAATATATATAACGACACACTCACCGTGTTACTGTCACGTATATTGTATTCCCATGACACGATGGCGACACACTCACCATGTTACTGTCGCATATATTGTATTCCCATGACACAATGGCGACACACTCACCATGTTACTGTCACATAATAGTATTCCATGACACAATGACGACCACATTCACCATGTTACTGTCACATATATTGTATTCCCATGACAAATGACGACACACTCACCATGTTACTGTCACATAATTGTATTCCATAACACAGTGAGACACACTCACCATGTTACTGTCACATATTATTGTATTCCCATGACACCTAAATGACGACACACTCACCGTGTTACTGTCCATATATTGTATTCCCATGACACAATGGCGACACACTCACCGTGTTACTGTCACATATATTGTATTCCCATGACACATGGCGACACACCACCGTGTTACTGTCACATATATTGTATTCCCATGACACAATGCGACACATCACCATGTTACTGTCACATATATTGTATTCCCATGACACAATGACGACACACTCACCATGTTACTGTCACATAATTGTATTCCCATGACACGTTGCAACATCACAGTTACTGTCACATATATTGTATTCCCATGACACAGATTGGCGACACACTCACCCTGTACTGTCACATATATTGTATTCCCATGACACAATGGCGACACACTCACATGTTACTGTCATATATATTGTATTCCCATGACACAGTGATGACACACTCACCATTACCACATATATTGTATTCCCATGACACAATGGCGACACACTCCATGTACTGTCACATATATTGTATTCCCATGACACAGTGAGACACACTCACCATGTTACTGTCACATATATTGTATTCCCATGACACAGTGGACACACTCACCATGTTACTGTCACATATATTGTATTCCCATACACAATGGCGACACACTCACCATGTTACTGTCACATATTTGTATTCCAGTACACAATGGCGACACACTCACCATGTTACTGTCACATATATTGTATTCCATGACACAGTGATGCACACTCACCATGTTACTGTCACAATATGTATCCGGTACACAATGGGAACACTGTACCAGTTACGTCACAGGTACTAGTATTCCCAGACACATCGATCATCACTCACCTTTACGTCACATATTGGCATGGTGAACAGTCCAGTGGGAATAGCAGCATCAACAAGCGTTCGACTTTTACGTTACCCTCAGATGTACAGCATTGAAGGACA
>CM065742.1:18014369-18021869 GCA_033310375.1 Conus canariensis | reverse complement strand
AGTTCTCTAACACATATAACAAAATAAATAAATTTTTAAAGTCAAGGATAGGCTTCGATTCAGCAATTCTAAATGAAAATTAAAAAAAAATAAAAAAGAAAAAAAAAAAAGCACACACTTCAACCTGCGAAACAGTTGACTACACAAGATCGGACTCTGTGCACGTGAATCATCCGTCTCCTGTTATCAAACGGTTAGTCAGACACATGGACCAAATCCATGAAAATGACAAAATGTGTCACCCATTCTAAACCAGCCTAACAAGACAGATGATAGCGACAATTGTCATGCAGGATTCACGTGCAAGGGATGTCCGGTGTGAACACTGTTCCACCCTCTGTTCAGCATCATACTGCATGAAAGAATCATTAATTATGGCTGAAACAGAATGCTTTTGGTCAAGTGGACGTCTGGAACAATCTGTATGTGATCCTTGACTTTTTGCTGGTGAGATATTTCGCATGTTAGTTGACTGTACAGACCCTCCAGAAGTTGTTTTACAATCATTTAGAAATGGACTTTACAGACCCTCCAGAAGTGACTTTACAATGCATTTAGAAATGGACTTTACAGACCCTCCAGAAGTTGACATTACAATGCATTTAGAATGGACTTTACAGACCCCCAGAAAATGACTTTACAGAGCATTTAAAATGGACTTTACAGACCTCCAAAAGTTGACTTTACAGAGCATTTAGAAATGGCTTTACAGTCCCTCAGAATTTGACTTTACAGAGCATTTAGAAATGGACTTTACAGACCCTAAAAATATGACTTTACAGAGCCTTCAGAAATGGACTTTACAGACCCTCCAGAAGTGACTTAACAGAGCCCTTCAGAAATGGCTTTGCAGACCCTCCAGAAACTGACTTTGTAGACCCTCCAGAAACTGACTTTACAGACCCTCCAGAAATTGACTTTGCAGACCCTCCAGAAATTGACTTTGCAGACCCTCCAGAAACTGACTTTGCAGACTCTCCAGAAACTGACTTTGCAGACCCTCCAGAAACTGACTTTGCAGACCCTCCAGAAACTGACTTTGCAGACCCTCCAGAAACTGACTTTACAGACCCTCCAGAAACTGACTTTGCAGACCCTCCAAAAACTGACTTTGCAGACCCTCCACAAACTGACTTTGCAGACCCTCCAGAAATTGACTTTGCAGACCCCCAGAAACTGACTTTGCAGACCCTCCAGAAATTGACTTTGCAGACCCTCCAGATACTGACTTTGCAGACCCTCCAGAAATTGACTTTGCAGACCCTCCAGAAATTGACTTTGCAGACCCTCCAGAAATTAACTTTGCAGACCCTCTGAAGGCTGACTTTACTACCACTCCAGAAGCTGACTTTACAGCTCTTCCAGAAATTGACTTTATATCCCTTCCAGAATTAACTTTACAAAAACCTTCCAGAAATTGACCTTACAGACCCTCCAGAAGTTGACGAAGTCAAACTTGAGAATAACAAAGAGCTGGAATATCGTGTCGTATGATATCGCGCTGCATTAGGCTGTAATGTACTGTGCTGTGAACAAACCAAACAGAAGTTCGCACACTTCTAATGGTACGCTCGCACCCACCTGTGCCCCAGTTCATGTGCACTGACAGCGCCGGTGGTGGCGGTGAAGTACTCTTCCACCACAGAGACAGCACTGTCGGTGCACAGTGTACCGATGAAAGCGATGCCAATGGTGGCCACGGTGCCACTGGACTCCGCCAGGTCATAGCTGTGAACATGTAAACACGTGGCAACTTGGGCGTCAGAAAGGAGGAGGAGGAGGAGAAGGAGGAGGAGGAGGAGGAGAGATGAACGTCGAAGAAGAAGAAGAGGAGGAAGAAGAAGGAGGCGGAGGAGGCGGAGGAGGAGGAGAAAAAGAAGAAGAACGCCGAAGAAGAAGAAGAAGAAGAAACGAAGAACTTCTAAATCATATGCTTCAGCACGTATGTTCTTGCTATGATTGATTTCTACATGTTCTTAAAGTATGTCATAAAACCTGCCCGTGCGCTCTCCTCCCTCTTCCCTCCCCTGCTCCGTCTCCTCATCTGTCCCATTGCCAACTGAAGATGATTCCTTTTACTCTCTCTTACTTGCCTTTTGAATCATTAGAAAAAAAAGGTCCGTGTATTTTCATTTACACACACGGGAGAGAGAGAGAGAGAGATAGAGAGAGAGAGATAGAGAGAGAGAGATAGAGAGAGAGAGAGAGATGGGGAGGGGAGGGGGAGGGGTGCCTATGAGAGCGGGAGCGCCAGTGCATGGATTTTTACCTGATCTCTCTCTCTCTCTCTCTCTCTCTCTCTCTCTCTCTGTGTGTCTCTCTCTCTCTCTCTCTCTCTCTCTCTCTCTCTCTCTCTCTCTCTCTCTCTCTCTCTCTCTCTCTCTTTCTCGCTCTTATGTCACCGTTGAGGGTTTGATATAGCACGGCTTACATGACAAAGTTTCTCAATGTCATAACAGATAGATGGCACAGAATAAATTACGCAAGATTTAGGTTGAGAACTTTAGGTTTTAATGCAAACAAAAGATGGTTTGAATGTGAAACATCCACAGAATCTCTTTGTCCTGCATGTAGACATATTATTGATGACGAAGAACACTTTCTGTTCCACTGTACTGCTTATAATGAAGTGCGGACAAATTGTTCACTTTTCCAGTTAGATATAGCGAAAAGACAAAATGTTGCTGTCGTGTTATCATCAGGTGATGAACTTGTAATTAAATCAGTTGCGAAATTCATCGCAGAAGCATTGAAAATTAGACAGATGAAGGATAGTGAAATTTAAGATAATGCCTTATAAGAGATATCTGAATGAATATTATCATTCATCGCAAGTGGAAGAGATCAGTAAGATACATTGTCATCATTTGATCGAGTGGATGGTCGAGTAAGTCTTAAGGTGTTGTTTTTTTTTTCTAATTGCATTACTCCTGTGCGTGAGGACATAAAGAAATGTTATGAATTTATTTGTTTTTAACCTTTGATTTGGTGCACACTAGGAATGAATGTGTACTATTTGTTTGCAGGAAAGGAAGAGGGAAATGTTATTGTTCTGTTACCTCTCCCCCCTTGTCAAAAGACCTCTTTGGTAATGACAATAAAATATCAAAGTGTCAAAGTGTCTCTCTCTCTCTCTCTCTCTCTCTCTCTCTCTCTCTCTACACACACACACACACACACACACACACACACACACACGCACGCACACACACACACACACACACAACACACACACACACACACACACACACACACACACACACACACACACAAATATCCATGGACAAGGGAAATAACCCTGAAAAGAGCATCCAGTGATCGGCTCGCGGGATGTTGCTGTTAGCTCTCAGCCAGTCACGGAAGGTGTAGAGGGCGCGCTCCGCGTTCACTGAGTCTTCACCGAACCTGTTACCCTCCGTCCACACCGCCTCCTCCCGTACCTGCAGCCGCGCGCGCACACACACACACACACACACACACACACGCACGCACGCACGCACGCACGCGCGCACGCACGCACGCACGCACGCACGCACACACACACACACACACACACACACACACGCACACGAACACACACACACGCACACGCACACACATGTACACACACATAAACACACATATACACGCACGCGTGCATGCACGCACGCACGCATGCACGTATGCACGCAGACACACCATGCAAACACACACACCATGCAAACACACACACACACACACACACATGCACGCATACAAACACACGTACGCATGCATGCATGCACGCACGCACGTATACCATGCTAACACACACACACACACACACACACACACACACACACACACACACACGCACGCACGCACGCACGCACGCACACACGCACGCGCGCGCGCGCACACACGCACACGCACACACGCGCGCGCGCGCGCGCGTGCGCGCTTGCGCAGCACAGGCATATATGCATGTACACACACAAACAGATAAAAAAAAATTCTCACCCCTTTTGGGGTATTGGAAGGATTGCCACATGAAATTAAAAAAGGGTGTACTTGTACACAAACTCCATTATTAGAAAATGTTAAAAGCAATACTCGCGTGTATCAATCAAAAAAGTGTTTCGTCTACAGAAGGGCTAGTCGAAGAACTTAGCTTCATTTAATGATTCTGGAAAAATTCAGCTGACTTTTTTTTTTAAAAACTACTAAGCAAATTGCAAACATTGAACACCGGTTTGAATGAAATTGTGATCTTAAGCTGCACATTTTGAGAAGAGAGAGAGAGAGAGAGAGAGAGAGAGAGAGAGAGAGAGAGAGAGAGAGAGAGAGAGAGAGAGACTTACATCAGTCACGACAAGGGACACTAGCGCGATACGAATAATCAGACTGGGATCCAGAGTTGTCGCACTTGCGTACCGAATGTCCATCTGACCGAAGAAAAACCGGCTTCAGTCCATCACTTCATAGTGCACATAAGCTTCAGAGGTCAGGACGGGATTGCAAAACAAACAGGCAAAAGAACAACTACACAAATAAGCGAAAGAATAAACTGAATTGATTACACGATAGAATGTGGTGCTTTACAGTTTGCTCAAAGAGAGCACTATAACCATATAGTTGTATAACGCTCACTGATTTTTTATGACAACGTAGTGCTTGATACTCACGCAACACACACACGTCTCACTCAGGTCCACAGTAACCAGCAGCGGCAGAAGCAACAGCAGCAAGAACAAGAACAATCTACATCAGCAACGTATTCTCATTTTCTGCGCAATACTCTGGAATTCACTGCTTTCCATCTACGTCATGCCCCTTCCTTCCCGACTTTCAAGTCTGCACTTAAACGTATCTGTTCAAACCCAGTTGCAGTATACCACCTGAAATATTACAAATTACTACATGTCACTTGCACACTTTGCCCGTGCACAAATGAGCTGTTAACCGGTCATATAGTGTGTTTATGTATGCAACATTATGTTCCAGTGTGTGTGTGTGTGTGTGTGTGTGTGTGTGTGTGCGCGTGTGTGTTGTGTGTGTGTGTGTGGTGTGATGTGTGTGGTGTGTGTGTGTGGTGTGTGTGTGGTGTGTGTGTGTATGTTTATGACTCGTGAACGCAGAATTGTGTGTGTGTGTGTGTGTGTGTGTGTGTGTGTGTGTGTGTGTGTGTGTGTGTGTGTGTGTTCTCTGCTTATATTTTTTAGATGTTGAATTGTTAAAACTTGTAAAGCGCCCTGTAGCCTACGTTGTTAGGATGGGCGCTATAGAAACCGTCCTCATTAATATTATTATTATTATTATTATCATTATTATTATTTCTTTGATTGCGTTACAACAGGAGCAGCAGCAATTGGAGTAGCAGCAGCAACGACAACATACACAAATAACAACAACAATAAGAACAGGGGTGAACAACAACAACAACAAAAACAACAACAATCACTCCGTGTACATTCAGCAGCAGAAATAGCAGTGGCAACAACAATAAAGGTAACAACAACAAATCAACAACAATCCGCAGAGCGAGTGAACCTACCAGATTAGTCATGAAGATGTAGTACAACTTCATCTCTGACAACGCCCTCTCCCGGTTGTCTTTGGCGAACCTCAGAAACCTGTGATCAAAAGCAGCACAGTGACATTAGCTGTCTCGTATGCATTCTAGACACAAGTTAAGACACATCGAAGTCAGTCGTCTCTGGCGATTTTCAGACATTTAAGCATACACGGTGACGTCAGTTGTGTTTGGCGACGCACAAGCATATATGTAAGCACACACCGTGACGTCAGTTTTCTTTGGCACACTACAGTAATCTGTGACCATATACGGTGTACTGACGTCAGTTGCCTATGGCGTACTTCCAACACGTGCAACACACAATCGGCGTATTTCAGAAACCTGTTATTACACTGTACTGCTGTTAGTTGCTGTTCGTTCTTTTAGGTATGTTCTAAAGGCATGTAGATACAAAATGTCATATCACCTGCCTTCGGCATTCTTCAAGCACACTTCAAAACATACAGTGACGTCAGTTTCTTTGGTATACTTCCAACACCTATCAACACACAGCGACGTTAGTTTCTGTTGGCGTACTTCAAACACTGTCACAATGACGTCAGTTTTCGGTCGATGTACTTCGAGCCTTTATCAACCCACACAGTGACGTCAGTTTCTGTTGACGTACTTCAAACAAATGTCCAAACCCAGTGACGTCAGTTCCTGCGAAAGTACTTCACACACAAGTCAAAACACATGAATCGTCCTTTTCCAGTTTTATCGAATTGACCTGAAGATACAATCTAGTAAAATCGCGAAATTTTAACCCGAATTTTAAGTCATCAAGCCATAATAGCGACAGTGTCCCTGCATGATGCGCGTGCAAGGGGTGTCCATTGTTAACACTGTTCATCCTCTATTCAGCATTCAGCCACGAGTTTGCTTAAAACAACCAACAATTAAGCCTGAGACAGACATGTTCCCATGAGGACACTGATAACACATTTTTGTGCTCTTAGATTTCATTCCGGTAGTGTTGTGCAAAGGGGCACAAAGTAGGCCTACTGGTTTCAGCTTGGATGGTGAGAAACTACAACAAAATTTCATGCATGAATAACGTAGCTGACCGGTCACGCGATCAAAACTGATACACAGCAACATCTCATGCTTGGATTACTTGAGTGACTGCTCAAGCGATCAAAAGTTAAAAGTTATATACAGCAACAGTCTGTGCATGAATTGCTTGATTGACCGCTCAAGCAATCAGAACTGAATCATCAGTCTAGAAAACAACGAAGAAAGCATTAAAGCATGCAGTCAGTCAGTCATTCAATCAGTGCATTAAAAAAAAATCAATCAATTAGTCCATAGACCAAAGCAGTCAATTTGTCCGTCAATCAATCATTCGATCATTCAATCAGTGCGGTCAAAAGGGTCAGTCAATTAGTCCGTGACTTGAAGAGGGTCAGTCTGTTTGTCAATCAGCTATTGGATCATTCAATCAGCCAGCCAAAAAGTCAGTCATTGAGTCCATGAACTGAAGCAGTCAGTCTGTCCGTCAATCAATTATTGGATCATTCAATCAGTCAGCCAAACAGTCAACCCCAAATAGTCAATCAGTGAGTCCATGAACCGAATCAGTCAGTTTGTCTGTCAATCAGATATTGGAACATTCAATCAGTCAGCCAAATAGTCAATCCTAAATAGTCAATCAGTGAGTCCATGAACCAAATCAGTCAGTTTGTCTGTCAATCAGATATTGGATCACTCAATCAGTCAGCCAAATAGCCGGTCCCAGATAGTCAGTCAACAAGTCCACAAACTGAAGCAGGCCCACCTTTCAAAGATCTTGTAGTCCGCCACGATGGTCAGCTCGACGGTGTGGATCACGGGAGTCTGACGTCTCTCCCGTGTCACTTCCTGTCGTCTGGGCTCACGTCTGCCTCCGGTCAGTGGGTGTCGTCTGCTACCACGTCGACTTCGTCGCTTGATTCTGGTCATTTCCCGGCGTCTGGCTCGCCGAATCT
>CM065742.1:17999369-18006869 GCA_033310375.1 Conus canariensis | reverse complement strand
AGCTTACCGTATATCCATAATGACTGTCTTCTCAGCATACTATACAGTGAATAATGATTGTCCCTTCAGTTCACCGTACATTACGCAATGATTGTCCTCTCAGCTTGCAGGACAGTTCATTATTCCTATCCGCTCAGCTGACTGACCATACATAATGCCTGGCTCCCAGCTTACTGTACATTCATAATGATTGTTCTCTCAGATTACCGTTCAGTTCATACTGATTGTCATTTCAACTCACCGTACAAATCCACAATGATTGCTCTCTCAGTTCACGTTACAATTCATGATTCCTGTTCTCTCAGCTTACCATACACTGTAAGGCCTGACTCTCTGCTCTCCGTGCTTCCAGCTTGTCGTACAATTCATAATGATTGTCCTCCCAACTCACAATATCATTCATAATGATTGTCCTCCCAGCATACCGTGCATTCATAATGATAGTCCTCCCAGCATACCGTGCATTCATAATGATTGTCCTCCCAGCATACCGTGCATTCATAATGATTGTCCTCCCAGCATACCGTGCATTCATAATGATTGTCCTCCCAGCATACCGTGCATTCATAACGATTGTCCTCCCAGCATACCGTGCATTTATAATCATTGTCCTCCCAGCATACCGTGCATGCATAATCATTGTCCTCCCAGCATACCGTGCATTCATAATGATTGTCCTCCCAGCATACCGTGCATTCATAATCATTGTCCTCCCAAAAAACTGTGCATTCATAATGATTGTCTTCTCAGCTTACCGTACAATCTGTAATAATTGTCCTCTCAGCTTACTGTACAACTCATAATGATTGTCCTCTCACCATACCGTTCATTCACAATGATTGTCTTCTCAGCTTACAGTACAATTCATGATAATTGTTGTCTCAGCTTACTGTACAATTCATAATAATTGTTCTCTCAGCTTACCGTACAATTCATGATAATTGTTCTCTCAGCTTACCGTACAATTCATGATAATTGTCCTTTCAGCTTACCGTACAATTCATGATAATTGTCCTCTCAGCTTACCGTACAATTCATGATAATTGTTCTCTCAGCTTACCGTACAATTCATGATAATTGTCCTCTCAGCTTACCGTACAATTCATAATAATTGTCCTCTCAGCTTACCGTACAATTCATAATGCCTGTCCTCCCAGTAGAGGGCTTTACAGGGCAGCAGGCACAAACAGGACATGACCACAGTGAGCCCGGGGGCGAGGCATGACACACGCATCCTGGTTCTGACAACACCAACAACCTGTAACATCCACAGACAGTTATTTTACTGTACCAGTGACGACTGGTCCTTGATCCTGTCTGTTTTACAAGCAATATATAGACAGAAGACAGTTTGTTTTTATTTTACCACAGTGGCACCAGAATACACTTGGCTTTGGGAGGTGCGGAAATGGGTGGACAGTTTTGAACCGACACACATTTTGACAAAAAAGAAAATCACCGCAATCCTTACACAGGCATCTCTTTTTTTTTCCTGGGGGAGAGGGGACGAGGTGGGGGGGGGGGGGATGTGGAAGCGCCTCCCATTTTCCATTTTTCAAATTTTTATAACAGCCGCAAAGGTGGCGAGGTGGGTGGGAGGGAGGGGCTTGAACTGCTCTCCCAAATTCTTGTACAAGTGGCGGGGAGGGGGGAGGGGGTTAACGAGGGATGGCCTCTCATTTTCCAAATTTTTAGAGGCGATGGGGGGGGGGGGGGGGGGGGGGGGTGTTTGCGGGGAGTGGGTGGAACATGCTGTCCTTTTTTTTATATAATATCCAAAGAAGCAAAATGGTGCAGTCCCTTGCAACCTCAGCCAAAATATAATGCATCTCATTAAATGAAAATGCCGCTTAGGAGAGTGCAAACAACCTCATGACTTTTAAGTGTCTTTAAAAAATCTGTCCTCCTTTGTCTTGATGTCTTATATCTTATCTGGTATTTCTTTAGATTCAGATATTGAGGAGTGTGTGGTGGGTGGGTGGGTGGGTGGGTGGGTGGGTGGGTGGGTGGGGGTTCAATAATATCAGGGGAGGGGATGAAGGGAGTTCCCTCCTCCTCCCTGTCCCCCTGGTTCCCATGCCACTGCGGCAGTGATGTTGGCAGCTACCCATCCTGATCCTCTTTGTTTTACCAACGTTGTCTCTTATCACAGAAGAGAGCCTTTCGTATTATACCAGTAACTGTTCGGACAACCATTTAGATCCTGCCTCTATTTCCAAGATTGTCTGTGATAACAATAGACAGTTATTCATTGTACCAGTGACTGCCAAACTAAAGAATCTTTTTATAGTTTTATCGGCATTGTAACACATCAGGCAGTTATGTATTATACCAGTGAACCAAACGTCTCGACCACTTTTTGTCCGTACCTTTTTTTCCTTTAAAATGCAGCTGAGTAAAAACTGTATGAAAATAATTCAAAGGTTTCTTTTTTTCATGTTGACCTGCATACAGCATGACACAAAGCACAAGAAGATGGTCATGTTGGCTTCAATGCAGCATCATGCGTAACTCAAGAGAACAGTTATGTTAACCCGAATACAGCATGCGACAAAGCACTAGAGAATGACCTTGTTGACTGTAATACAGCATGGTGCACAGAATAAGTTACTCGCTACGTTGATGTCAGAGCGTTGATGCCAGATGTCGATACAAACTAAAAATGACCGGCCGAACTGACCTGAATGTAGCACGGTGCAAAGCGCTTGAGACCCGACACGTTGATTTTAATATAGAATGCCACAAAGCACAGGTAAATAGCCATGATGATATGAAGACATCACAAATAGAAAGCATGAGATACATCACACGTTCATCTAAATAAAGCTTGGTACACACAGCATTACAGAACAGCTATGTTGACTTGAATACAACACGGGAGAAAGTACAAAAGACTGGTTATGTTGACATCAATACAGCATCGTATCAAGCATCATTGATTTTCTATGCTCACCTTAAAAGACCATGGTGCATGAAAGTATAGATACACTAAAATTAATGCACTATGGTAGAAAGAATGAGAGACTGACCATATCGACTTCAAAACAATACAGTACAAACGATATGATGCGAAGTAAAAAAAAACAAAACTGGCTGTCATAACCTGAATACAGTACAGAACAAAGCATAATACAGTACGTAGCATAACTGTGTTGACCCGGATATAATGCCATATGAAGCATTACAGAATGACTATAATGACCTAAGAGCAAGTTGGTACAAAGCATAAGAGACTATGTTTAACCAATGTAGCACAAACCAGAAGAGACTTGCTATAATGACCGGAACATAGTATGATACAAAGCATAAAGAATGGCTATGTTGACGGATATAAATACAAGGCTTTGTAAAATGGTTATGTTGATCTGAATACAATTTGATTCATAGCATAAGAGACTACTCACCTTTATGTTTCAACGGTACGTTACAAACATGAACCAATGGCTGTATTGACAAGAATATAGCATGGTACAGTGCAAAGCATAGAAGACTGGCTATCTTGGTCTCACTATACCTTAGCTCGAAGTATTCTAGACTGGCCATGTTGACCTGAATACAGAAAGTTCAAAACATAAGCCACTGGCTACGCTGGTCTGAAAACGCCAGGGCAGGGAGGTAAAGAGACTGGGTCTGTTGAAGTAAATACAACATAGCACAGAGGAGAAGAGACTAGCTCTGTTGAACCGAACACAACATTGCATGAAGGATAAGAGACTGGTTCTGTTAAACTAAATGTTCTGTGTGCTCTGTGCTGTTATTTCTGCTAGGCGATTCGGTGTCGTAAGCAGCACTCCTTTGGAGTTAAGGGCGTGTATTCATTTCATCGTGGGAGCAAGAGTTACCCTACTTGTTTTGTTATTCACTTTGTACTGTTCCCTGCCTCATTTCAGATTCCATTTCATTTCAATCAAATCGAGGCTACCTGTATTTGTTACTGTTCGTCCGTATACTTGTCCGACTATATTCAAGATCGAAAAGGCTGTGCCAGTCTTGAATAAATGTCAATTTGTATGTGTTCGTTTCTCAAGTTGCTGTTGCTGAGTAGATGCGTCCAGCACAGAAAATATAGGCATGCTTAGAACATCATTTTGGGGGGATATTTCCTTCTTTGTTCTGTGTGCTCTGTGCTGTCATGTTTGCTAAGGCGGTTCGGTGTCGTAAGCAGCATTCGTTTCGCGTTATGGGCGTGTATTTATTTCACCATGGCAACAAAAGTTACTCTACTTTGTTTGTTATTTATAGTTTACTGTTGTCTGCCTCATTTAAGATTTCGCTACAACATAGCACAGCGCACACATGACTGGCGATCTTGACCTTATCATTGCATGGCACAAAGGACGAATGACTGGAGATGCTGACCTTAACATAGCATGGCACAGGGCACAAAAGCATGCTCATGTCCAGCGCAAGTTTTCAACCAGAGGCAGCAGCTGGATGGGGCGAAGGAATGGTAAGGGAGTGGAGGGAAGGAACTAAAATGAGAGGAGAAAGCGAGGGAGGAAGGGAGGGGGTGGGGAGATACAGACAGACCCCCGTATGACAGCTGCTCCATTGTCCCTCCCATTCCCCCACACCCCACGTCCCCCTTCCCTCCACCGTACAGCCTGTTAGCCTCAATCAGGAATTTCCTTACTCAGCACTCTCTCTCTCTCTCTCTCTCTCTCTCGCTTTATATTAACAAGGGAAGACCCAGCTTAGTGTCAAGGTTCTTCAAAACTTTGTCTTACGCTCTGGTGGATTCAAACTATTTGTAATAGGAATTATAACGATGGCCTACATGTTCTCTCCCTCCTCTCTCTCTCTCTCTCTCTCTCTCTCTCTTATGCACACACACGCACGCACGCACGCACACACGCAGACACACACACACACACACACACACACACGCGCGCGCGCGCGCGCGCGCGCTTGCGGCCGTGCTAGTACAAAACCAGGTTTCATGCACTCTAAAATTTCATGTTCCTTTCATAGTTTGGAAAATGGATTTGACTCTGTTAATAAAGAATGTTTCTTTGGCCAATTCTGCTGCTTTAAATTTGACTACTCTTTGAAGTACGCATGATAAAGAAGAAAACCATAGTTAGCTGTGGCGCAAAACTGGAAAATACACTAGACTGTACACATGGATTTAAACAAGGAGGTGAACTGTTTACATCTTTTATCAGCGTCTTTCTTTGTTTAACAAGATTGCAGTTGAGGAAACCAGTAATGGAGGACACGATGCCTTACTATTGCTTGAAGCTTTGGCCTGTTCTGGAACTGTTTATTCTTTCATCAGCCCATACTTTTATCTTAATACCAGAGACAACAGTAAGTTTAAAAACACAGTCGAATAGCGTGAAATGGGTGGCTGCTTCTCAACAAATTAAGATT
The DNA here is from genome assembly GCA_033310375.1 of Conus canariensis. NCBI lineage: Eukaryota > Metazoa > Mollusca > Gastropoda > Neogastropoda > Conidae > Conus > Conus canariensis. Next base: position 18,001,496 of record CM065742.1, on the reverse strand, counting down.
GATTCCATTAAGGGTAATATACTGTTGTTGTTGTTTTTTTCAAAACAGGCTACTAAAATGTAAAAAGACATAGTTCTATGACTGTGATATGATAATGCCTGCATTCAATGCTTATGAATGATTGGGACTATTTTTTCCAGCGCGCTTTGATTTTGTTGGTGCAGGTGAGGATATTGCTAACAACGGCAGCATGTTTTGTTTTGTACAATGAGACGGTTGTGCATACTCAGCACTTCTTCTATTCGTTTATCTTCTAACTTTTTTTTGTACAGTGATCAAGCGTTTGTACAATATGGTTTGGGTATATAAAAGCAGTTATCCAACGTGAATCGGTACATAGTAGTGCTCTAAACAGGTGTTGTAGACAAACGCCTTATAAACTTATTTATGGTAAAACCAGCAGATTCTCTCTCTCTCTCTCTCTCTCTCTCTCTCTCCTCTCTCTCTCTCTCTCTCTCTCTCTCTCTCTCTCTCTCTCTCTGGTTCACTTGCTTGCATTAAAAAGGTTTTTGAATGTTTCCATTAAACACCTAATATTATGGTCTACGGTGAAACAGATCGTTACCCATTATACGTTAAGATATTCGTAGTAAAGTGTATTAAATACTGGTCACGGGTAATAAAATGTCTCCCCACCGACGGCCATTTAAAACGTACAAAATGCTTTTATATCTTTATGAACAAAACAGAAAAGCATGGGCGTCATCAGTTTGTTACACGCTGTATCAGTATGGCTTTGTAGAAGTTTGGGAAAATCAAGGAGTGAGCGATGAGAAAAAAATTTTAGCCGAGTTTAAGGACAGACTTGTTAGCTCATATAATGAAGAATGGTCAAGAAACATTAATTCAAGTGAACGGTGTTCTGTCTACAGCACATTTAAATCTTCCTTATCTCCAGCATCATGTCTGAACCAGCTGAAACATCTCAGGGTTAGAACACTTTTCATTCATTTTAGGTTAGGAGTTTCGCCTTTGAAGATTCACAGATTACGATTTGGAGAGAACGCTTGTGAAAGAAGATTTGACTGTCCATTTTGTCGATTCCACGCAGAAACAGAGGTACACTTCATCCTCTCTTGTCCAAGATATCAGGAAATTGGAGAATCGTACATCACAATCAAGTATTTTAATAACCCTTCAAGCTTTAAACTTTGACTTCTGCTTGCAAACAATTACAAATCTATACCATAATAACCCTTCAAGCTTTAAACTTTGACTTCTTCTTGCAAACAATTACAAATCTATACCAATCAAACTTGCAACATATATTTACAAAGCCTTTAAGATTAGATATGGATAATTAAAGAAGAATAATATGTTTATTGTTTGTATACCTCTGTCTGGTGCAAATCCCTGCTGATATGGGTCTATGGCCTAATCAATAAAAGAAAAGTGTCAGTGTGTCAGTGTCAGTCTCTCTCTCTCTCTCTCTCTCTCTCTCTCTCTCTCTCTCTCTCTCTCTCTCTCTCTCTCTCTCTCTCAGTTGTTAAAATAGTTCAATAATGTCTGGGGAATAAGGTGTCTGGCTTTGACATAAGCGACTTGAATTGAACTTTATTGGCTTTGAAATCACACACACACACACACACACACACACACACACACACACACACACACACACACACACACACACACACACACACCCCTGCACAAGCAGTTTGACCTGAAGAAATCAGTCATTAAAACACCATTGTCCATATAACAGCATCACCGCTACTGCGTCCATCACTCCGCTCAACGAGCAACACAACCACACGAAGTTAGAAGAAACATTTGCTCACCGCCTACCCAGATAAGCCATATACTCACAAAATAATTTCAATTCAAAAGCCATTTCAAAATCTTAAAAAGGCTTCGGAAAAATTAAGAACGCTATCTGATGTGTTCCTCGTGCTTTCTGTGTGTCAGAATTGCCATGGAGGAATATGATCACCTGACTAGCTCAGTTCTGGTCAAAAAGACGTCAACATTCTGATCTGCTCCTGGAGCTAATGTGCGTTAAGGTAGCAGTACCACCTGGATTTTAGTCAAAAATCCCTTCTTTTTTTTCTTTCTGAATTACAATGGATGTGTTTTCATAGAAAAATGTCTTAAATTTAACATACAGTTGACAGTTTTTGTTTATTT
>CM065742.1:17971869-17989369 GCA_033310375.1 Conus canariensis | reverse complement strand
TGAAAGTCATAGTTTTCTGTGCAGAACGTCATAGTATTGTGTGTTCGTGACACAACATAGTGTTGTACGTATACAAAACGTTACTGTGTTGTATGCTCACAGAATGTCAGCATTGTATATGCACAGAAATTATTATTATTATTATTATTATCATCATCATCATTATTATTATTATTATCATCATCATCATCATTATTATTATCATCATAATTATTATTATCATTATTATCATTATTATTACTATTATCATAATTGTTATTATTGTTATTATTATCCTTACTGTTGTTGTTGGTGTTGTTGTTGTCATTATCATTTAAAGAGTATTTTTGAAGCACCTATCCTCGGTTAGAGGCCAAGCTGTAAGTGCTTTACAATCCGTGCTTTTGTTTACACAACTGGCTGCCAAACCGGGAAGAGCCAACAAAAGAGCTGCCTGATAGCGCTACAGTCAATCATTTCCCGCTTCATTCAGTATCAAATCAGTCAGCCATTCAGTCTTTCTTTCCTTTTGTCAATTATGGTAGGTGCATGCTATGTGTATACTTATTATCATATCAACGACCAAACTGGTTTTCTCTTCCGAAACTTGGTGATGAGATTTTAGAAGGACTTTTCGTGAAATTGAATCAGCATCAAGAGTAACTTTGAGGTTAAAAAAAAAAATATATATATATATATATATATATATATATAAAGAAAGAAAGAATCTTCCCTGTACCGATGGAAAAACAAGGGAAGACAAATCCACTGCCCCATAATGCATCCTTATTTATCAACGGTAGATTTTATCACGTTATATAAAGTTGTGGCCAGGTTGGTTAGGGTTTGTTTACATACGGTGAGGTTCAGGGTTAAGGCCAAGATCAGGTTAAGGTTAAGGCCAAGCACTCTGGAGCTAAAGAGTTTTCTCATTCTTCTATGTAAGTCCTCATCTCTAATGTTTAAACACGCGCCTTTTTTTTTTTTTTTTTTTTTTTTTTTTTGCGACATGGCCTGAAACGCACTGTCAGAGTTAGTTCCCTTGAATGGGTAATTGTTCTCAACAGTGCCGAAGTGAAAAGTGCGAATGAGTGATACACCGCAAACAAGCTGATTTGAAATCGTTTTAGCGGTGTAAGTCCGTTAAAGCATATAACATTGATGCAGCAGGCTGGTCATAAACACTGACTGCCATGTCCAAGTTTGGTGGAAAAATCGTTTGGATGAAAGTGTTGATTCCACTGAAAACATTTGAGACATTTTCAAGAGCATTCGACCCACCCAGCGTCCGATCTCTGATAGCTGAATACCACTCTGTGGTGTGTGTATATAACGCCACATCATTGCATGTCCGCAAAACGTTGTAATATGGTATGCCCCAAGTATTCTATGTCCGCAAAACATCATAATATTGTATGTCCACAGAGTGCTACAATGGTGTTTGTTCACTACATTATAACGTTGTATGTCCACAAGTCATGGCACTTATGCCTGCCAAAATCCTTGTATTCTATGCACACAGAACATCATAGCATTGTGGCTTAATGTCATATAGCGTATTGCATGTTCACATAGTGTCACGGTATTGTGTGTTAATGTCATAGTAGCCTATTGTACGTCAGTAGAATGTCATAGTATGTGCATGTTAACAAAGTTGTGGCAGTCAGTTGTACTATATCATAGTATATACATGTTAACAAAGTCGTGGTTGTCAGTTGTAGTTCACATAATGTCATAGTACTATGTGTTAACAAAGTCACAGTATTGTACGTGTTAATGTAACAATATAGATGTCCACAACGTCAGAGAGTATCATGTCCACAACGTCACAATACTGCTTGTCCCACGGAGCGTCACGAATCGTATGTCCACAAATGTTATAGTATTTTATGTGCACGAAACGTAACAAGATCTTGTGCATAGATTGCCATAAGATAAACCTGTTCCGGAAAAGAAAAAAAATCAGGGAAGGTAACGCCTGTCATTCCACTGCGGACAGAGTTATCTTTTCTCAGTTTGTGGGTCAAGCAAATCGATCTAGAGAGTCAAATATTTGATTTGAAATTAACGTTGTCTTGTGATTCGTTTGTCTATATTTTCTTGGCGGTTCGCTATTAATTACATTTGAAATTTGTAACGATCGGGATAAAGACCATCTGCATTACAGGCGCACTGTTTCACATCCATGTTTTGGATCCATCTCTGTGAGTCACGTGTTAAGCCGACTGAGGGGTCACACTCGTTTGGGCGCTTCCACCAGCGGCATCTGTCTCATGAAAACGGCGGGATCACTCTGACTGAACGCGAGCTCTTACACTGATAGCCTCCCTTGCAGATATCTGATCGTCGTCTATTGTATGTTCACAGCACGCCATGGCATCATCTGCCCACCGATACTGGCACCGGCGTCTCTCCTACCTGACAAGAAGTGCAAGACTGCGCTGAGCTGCTGCCATGTCCATTGGTTCTAGAAGTTGGGGTGAGAATCAGAGTGTTTGTTTATTGTGTACAATGTTTCTGAGACCGTCACTATCCGGACATCAGTGCCAGGTTACATGTTCTTCTGTGTTCCAGAACGTCGCTCAACGCTGACGCCTTCCTTCCTCAATTCTTTGTTCCTACGGAAACACAGCTGCCTGAGCGTAGATCGATACTGAGAACTCTGCTTCACATAGACCAGAAAATTGATGGAAGCATTAACAGCCTCCAGCACCACTACCAAAGCGAAGAAGACTCTGTAGATGTTACACAGATAACCCGAGCTGAGAAAACCTGGCAGAGAACTGACCAACAATATCCGCGTCACTGATGGCGTCATGCACACGATGTACACGCAGCACACCGTCACCAGCATGCGCGTCAACGTCATTTCCTGCTTCTCCACTGACGTCATGTTAGACACGCTCCGGCGCCGCCAGGTGGCGGTGACTTTGAGGCGAAGAATGATGACGATGGTGCAGAAGACGACGACGACGAGGGAGACGCAGGGGAGAGTGACCGACACCAGGTGGAGGGAGAAGATGTCGATGATGGTCTTGTGACGGAGGTAGAGAGGCGTCAGGCGGGTGATGAAGGTGGTGGAGTTGGTGAGGGGGGTGGTGACTTCCGCTACGCGGTACTTGAGGCCCAAGCCCACGTGTTTCAAGGTCAAGATCAGCACTGCCATCACCGCTATCAGAACCACTGTGTGTCTGTAACCGGGCATTGTGCAATACAATATCATATCATTTCAATCTCTTTTTCTTTCTCTGTCTATCTGTCTGTCTGTCTGTCTGTCTGTCTCTCTCTCTCTCTCTCTCTCTCTCTCTCTCTCTCTCTCTCTCTCTCTCTCTCTCTCTCTCTGAGGATTAAGTACTCACGTATGTTACGTCCTTGCCATACTCACTGTATTCACGGCGAGAACGCGTTTTGATTGCAGACAGTGAGTCACATCCTACTGAAGCGAAGACAGCAGCAGTTCTGGCCTTCGCTCCTCAACACCCTCATCCCGTTCGTGACTGGCGACTCCGATAAGCCAGTCAGAAACGTGGTAAGGAGCTAGAGATGGGCAGTGGTTGGAGACTGTGAGACGTACGATGCCAGCATGCTGTTACACACTGAAACGTTGGATAGAAGGGGGCTCTTTCGGTCTGCTCCGCGTCCTCATTGTTTCAGGGGAGTCATCTTCAAGATGCGGCGACGTGGACCTAAACCCTGACTCCTGGGCTGACCACACGAAGCAGAGCGAGCTCACCGACACAAGCATCGGCCAGCTGAGCGTGGACAGGACTGGTGGTCCTCCTCCTCCTCTGTCCCCAGGGCAACCCATGCTGGCTGATATCCTGACAGTGCCTCAGACCATGAACTCCATTACTATGCAAAGATGTTGTTGTTTTTCGAGTACCTAAGGTTGTCAGGGGAAATCAATGACCAGCTCTAGACACTGCACACTGGGCTTAATGATCTGATGAAGAAGGTGGGAGTTCTTTGTTAGAAAAAACTAGACTATATTTTCTCATAGGCGCAGATAGATGAGCTGGTGAAGTAAACTGATGGCCTTGAAGTAAGGTCACAAAGAAATCATTTATCTTTTAAACCTTAGCAAGGGAACTAGAGGAGTCTGACAAACAACGTAAAGGCATGTTGCAGGACTACACCATTGATTGATTAAATGAGCGAAGGATGTAGAACTCTACATTGTCCATCGTCCGAGACCCAAACCAGACTCCCTCACTATTCTTCCTGTTACTTTTACGAAGACATAGTAAGTAAAGTGATACAAGATAAAAACAAAGTTACACATAAGTCATGTCTTCATTGGGGGAAATTTGTCGTGAAGGGTCCAAGAGGTAAGAAGGATGCTCTCACCATTTGAATTTACGACAAGAATTAAGTAAACAAAATGGTGTTTGACCATCTTATCATAGGTGGTCAGGGTTTTCCTTTTCTCAACCACTTTGACTTTCTAGGACATCCCAGACAGGAATCTGACCAGCCCTATGCTGTCAATAACTTAAGTCCAGATGATCAAATCAAAAAGAACAATTTTGACTCAACACTGGCCATACTTTCCATTGTCAGTTCGGAAAGTGAGGTTTGCAGCGATGCAGTTGCGAAACTTGTAGACTTAAATTTTATTTCATTCGTGTTTGGTATTGACTTTTTGTGCTATTGACAAATCTGTGCCAGAGAGGCGCTTATGAGAAGTAATCTTCTTGTAGTTTTTCTTTCGTTTTGAAAAATGTGTACACCACACACACACACACACACGCACGCACGCACGCACGCACGCACGCACGCACGCACGCACGCACGCACGCACGCACGCACACACACACACACAAATACTAACCCACACACTATGTTGTGTCTACAGAGCCCTGAGAATTCTTGTAGCAGTTGAAATCCGAGTCTGAATCACCACACACACACACACACACACACACACACACACACACACACACACACGCACGCACGCACGCATGCACGCACGCACGCACGCACGCACACACACACACACACACACACACACACACACACACACACACACCACCACCTCACACCACGTCACAGAGAGAGAGAGAGAGAGAGAGAGAGAGAGAGAGAGAGAGAGAGAGAGAGACAGACAGACAGACAGACAGACAGACAGACAAACAGACAGACAGAGAGAGAGAGAGAGAGAGAGAGAGAGAGAGAGAGTCTCTGTCTGACCTTGTTCTGAAGAACCTAGCCGCCTTCAGAGGACTGAGGACGCCGAGGCACCTCTCGGCAGCAATGATGAGGGTGATGGTGTTGGACACTCCCAGCAGAGCCCCCCGGCTGCTGATGATCAGGTGAAGCTGCTTCCAGTAGGTGCTGGCCGTGGGGTCCACCAGACCGAGGAGAACGTAGGACTTGCCAGACATCACCGACAGCAGGTAACCAGCATCTGACAGTGCCAGACTGATAGAAAGACGGACAGAGAGTAAAGAAAGACAGGGAGAAAGAAAGAAAGTGAGAAAGGAAGGAGGGAAGAAAGAAGGAAAGAAAGAAAGGAAGGAATAAAGGGAGAAAGGAAGGAGGGAAGAAAGAAGGAAAGGAAGGAAGGAAGGAATGAAAGGAAGAAAAAAAAGGAAAGAAAGAAAGAAAGGAGGGAAGGAAGAGAGAAGGAAAGAAAGAAAGAAAGAGAGAAAGAAAGAAAGAGAGAGACTGAGAGAAAGAAAGGAAGGAACAAAGAAAGAAACAAAAACAAAAAAGGAAGGACGGAAGAAGGAAAGAAGGAAAGAACAGAGAAAGAAAGAAAGAAAGAAAGGAAGGAAAGAAGGAAGGAAGGAGGAAAGAAGGAAAGAAAAGAGAAAGAAAGAAAGGAAAAAGACAGAAAGAAAGGAAGGAAGGAAAGAAGGAAGGAAGGAAGGAGGAAAGAAAGACATCCCGAAAAATGTGTACAAATAGAAAAGGGGTGTGTCGATGGAAATATGTGAATACACGATTAAATCAATAAATAAAACGATGAAAAAATTAAGCAAATAAATGAATAAATAAGTCATTATCAGAGAGCGAAGCGAGGGATGAAAAAGAAATAAACACAGAAAGAAAAAGGAAGACAGAAATAATTTTTTAAAAAGACATACAACAAAAAAGAACGGAAGAAAGAAATAAGGAATGAAGGATATATATACATATATGTGTGTGTGTGTGTGTGTGTGTGTGTGTGTGTGTGTGTGTGTGTGTGTGTGTGTAGATAAAAAAGGTAGATGAAAAGAAAGAAAAATGAGAGAGACAGACAGACAGACAGACAGACAGACAGACAGACAGACAGACAGACAGACAGACAGAGAGTCCAGACAATACGAGTGATTTTATTGACGCACTGTGTCTTACCTATACCCACACAAGCAAAGTTATATGATGTTATACCTGATAGAACACATATGTGAAATCACAAAGACGCAATGCACCCATATTTGCCAAGTTATATAATGTTTTACCTGGCATACATACGTGTGAATTTCAACACACAATGTCATGTATCTTACCCGATACACACATACACAGGATGACACAGATGTGTTATTTTTACCTGAACAAACACACATGGATCCGGTCTGAGAGTCCCTGCCGAGTGAACACAGCCATGTTGATGACGTTGGTGATGACGCCACAGGTCACGAGGACAGGTAGTATCCCAGCATACGCTACAAGGTCCACCATCTCCGCGACAGACGGACTGACGATATTTCGTGGGTTATCACACGGTATGAAGAAAGGGGGAGGGACGGTGAAAGCATAATTGGTATTGCTGTCATTGTTCACATCCAGAGCTGTATTTGCAGACGGTGTATCGAGTGAGAGGGGTACCTGCCTCTCCAGTGACGTCACACCCATTTTTTCAAGCCTCTCTTAAGGTCCACACAGCATGCCTTCCGTTTATGAACCTTCAACAATTCCTCTGAAAGGATTAAAACTCAAAATTGACCTTTTATTCCTCTGAAAGGATTAAAACTCAAAATTGGCCTTTTATTCCTCTGAAAGGATTAAAACTCAAAATTGACCTTGATGCGCATCATTTTATTTGAAGACATTATGGAATTTTTAGCCTGTTGACTTACATGGGGTCATGTTACTCTTTACCTTAATTATACCCAAACCAGCTCAAGTCAGATGCTACTGATTCTTTTGGAGTACAGGTACGTCCTCAGTTAGATGTCTCCCCAGTTATCGTCCATCTGAGGCCCACAATGTGCCAGATATACCTCTACAGCTCACTCGCGAGTTCCTGTAGTTTTCTTGTTTAATTAAACAAGTGTTCTTACAATCTAAGTAGCAATAGTGAGAATATCCCTCCCACTAATCTTTTCTTTTAGTGTGAATTTATCAGTGGCATACCTTTCGTTTCCCCTCTAATGTGGTATGGAAGGCACAGTACTTGTTCTTTCTTCGTTCTTCAGCAAAAATTCTGAGGTTCACAAGGAATGAGATTGTTGCATATACGACCGTTTCTTATTTCACCATGAAGGTTGCCATATCCGTCTTCGGGATAATACCTGTTTGCATGTTTTTTTGTTTGGGGTTTGTTTGTTTTTTTGGTATCGTATATTTAACCAGCACGATATGGATACTCTTCTCCAAAAGCTGGAATGGAACTTAGCATACGTGCAAGACACGATCGAGAACCTTCGTTTAAGTCTCACCTGAAAGATCAGGAGTTGACTGGAGTCCTCAAAGATGTTACCTCCGAAGAAAAAGTCTCGCCCATGCTGCGGTCTCGGGTGGGAATCAAAGTTCTGACCTTCGCACAAGAGCCTGACGTCTTACTCCATAAACCAGCCAGATCCTGCATATGTATATGTGTTGACTCCGGCGGTGACCGATCGGTAACAGAGACTTTGTTGTTTTACTCATCTTCATGCCAGTGTCTCTTGTGTGCCACTAACCTGTAGGTATGCACCCCCCTCCATGCTTGACGTCGGAGGAAATCTAGCAGGCAGGTGGCTTCCCCAAGTCACGGACTTGTGGCCATCAAAGCTGACCGTAACACATATCCAGCCTGGCCGATAAATTCATTACGATCTTCGTCTCCCTGGTGGAGCCTTGTTTACAGCCCCAACTCCACCCGCACCCTGACGTAAACCTATTACCATGGAAAGAAAGAATTCTTTTCAATATTCCGTCATACGTATAGGTGGTTGTAAACACCTGCTGGAATTAAGGTAACTTCCACATTAGAATGTTGTCATTAAGGGAAAATGTAATGGGGACGGGAAGAAAAGAGCGGGACAGTAGAAGAAATAACAGGAAGCAGGATACACAGAGGGAGAGAGGGAGGAATTGAAGATGAACATCTGAAGTGATCTACGGTACAACTGAAGAACATTACTGAACAGGTTTTGTAAAGGGTCACTCATTGATGTAATAAGAAAACAGCTGGTAACAAATCGAAATAAAAAGACTAACGTTGATAGTGTCTGTAGATGACACAATTTGGTCTTTAAAAAGGCATTTGACCAGAAGTTAATGAAGCTTTTATCGAATAACAAATCACAACGGCAGTCTTGGAGAACTTGTTTCTGGGTAGCAAAAGATAAGCATAGCCACACTCAATAAGGGTCAGTTTTTAATGTGGTGGTGTAACAATAGTATTATACAATGTGGTGGTGTAACAATAGTATTATACAATGTGTTGGTGTAACAATAGTATTATACAATGTGGTGATGTAACAATAGTATTATACAATGTGGTGGCGTAACAATAGTATCATACAATGTGGTGGCGTAACAATAGTATCATACAATGTGGTGGCGTAACAATAGTATTACACAATGTGGTGGCGTAACAATAGTATCACACAATGTGGTGGTGTAACAATAGTATTACACAATGTGGTGGTGTAACAATAGTATCACACAATGTGGTGGTGTAACAATAGTATCACACAATGTGGTGGTGTAACAATAGTATCACACAATGTGGTGGTGTAACAATAGTATCACACAATGTGGTGGTGTAACAATAGTATCACACAATGTGGTGGTGTAACAATAGTATTATACAATGCCATGCAGCACATGGAGGCAGCAGAAGAAACATCAGTCTGTAGACAAGTCTCAAGGATTTTGTCTTGAGACATGAAACCAGTAGAATACCAGAACTCAGTTGGAATCAAAATGAAACTGATTGAGAATCACAATTCGTGTGTGTGTGTGGTGTGTGTGTGTGTGTGTGTGTGTGTGTGTGTGCGTGCGTGCGTGCGTGCGTGCGTGCGTGCGTGTGTGTGTGTGTGTGTGTGTGTGCGTGTATGTGCATGCGTGTGCGTGTGTGTGCATGCGTGCGCGCGCGTGCGCGTGTGCGTTTGTGTGTATGTGTGTGTGTGTGTGTGTTAAAAAGTGTTGCAAAGGGTTGTAACTCCTGTAGCTCGGACCTGTAAAATGCGACACACATATAAGCTCGCTCCTTTCGGCCGAGCCTGTATCGGTGTACATTTCATTGGCCTCTCTTTGTCGGCAGCAGGTAACGTCAGTTATGTGCACCATTCCTTTCCAATAGCCTGTATCGGTGTACATTTCATTGGCCTCTCTTTGTCGGCAGCAGGTAACGTCAGTTATGTGCACCATTCCTTTCCAATAGCCTGTATCGGTGTACATTTCATTGGCATCTCTTTGTCGGCAGCAGGTAACGTCAGTTATGTGCACCATTCCTTTCCAATAGCCTGTATCGGTGTACATTTCATTGGCCTCTCTTTGTCGGCAGCAGGTAACGTCAGTTATGTGCACCATTCCTTTCCAATAGCCTGTATCGGTGTACATTTCATTGGCCTCTCTTTGTCGGCAGCAGGTAACGTCAGTTATGTGCACCATTCCTTTCCAATACATAGTTCTTTACAGAGTCTTCAGGGTCTATGAATCATTGACCTATGTCAGGCGATGATAATGGTGCATGTCTAGCAAATAACATTCGATTCATGCTGCTATAGACGTGATTGTATGAACTAGTACAGCACTTAGAATGTGCGCATGGGCATAATATTATCTGAGAAAAAAAAAGTCCACTCACTATAGGCAAGAGAAAGGGGTATTATTTGAAAGGTAACAGTTTTGGTCGTTTCTTCAACTAGTCAGTGAAGGTGATTATTTTTGAAACACGGATTAACATGATGGCTGAACAGAGTTAGACAAGATTTCCTTTTTTAAAAACCGCTGGGCCTTAATGCAACAAGTCTTATTTGTAATGGCGATGAACTGCAGTCTAAATGGGAAAAAAGCTGAACCAATTCTTGGTTGTTTAAACCTTTTCTTTCTTGTTAATCTCTGTCTCATTTTTCATGTGTGTATTTAGGGCGGGGAGTGTGCAGTTAAGGGTTCGTTGATTTCTGTCAACTCAGCTTGCCATTGGTACCTGTGATCACAGTCGTCTGGATGTTTTGCATAATCACAGTCACCTGAATGTCTTATATGAAAAGGTAAAATGATAAGTGAAGTATCTGTTTCAAATTCATGTATGCATTCTTCTATCGGTAGCATCACACAGGCTGACAGACGACAGGCAAGAATGGTGTGTACCTATTTCACGAACCGAAATGTTACCCACTGGTAGTTATCTACCAACAACACAGTACCCATGCGACTCATCATTTATACTCTATGGACCAAGCAGCTGCTAACGCGATTCCTGACGATGAACCCTGGTGGCAATGCTTCACAGGAAGAACCGGGGTATAGGAAGTGAGGTAAAGGTAGGTGTTGGGCCCGGGGCTGTTTGTCTTGTCTGTGAATCCCAAGCTCTCATGACTAGCGGTTCTTAGAGTAAACAGGCAGACAAACCGACCACACCAGCCACTGAACAAACACCCAATGCTGTTTCTGTTGGTGTTACTCTTTAAAACAAATACATAACCACACCCAGCCACTGAACAAACCCCAATGCTGTTCCTTTTGGTGTTACTCTTGAAAACAAATACATAACCAAACAGACGAAACAGAATAAAGGAACAAACAATGCGAGTTTGTCATAATTGTTTTAAGTACATATTCGTGAACAAAGAACAGAACCAGTATTGTCTTATTCGGCAGGATTATTTTCTATTTGTAATAGATTTTTTTAATTGCAAACACGGTTTAGACTACCATCGGAAAGCAGCTTAAATAAACTGCCTTGCTCGTTCTTTGAGTATTTATGTTCAAGTGTGGTAGATGAATAGGTAGTGCAAGCAGCATTGGTATGGAGTTCTAGGCATGTAATAATTTTACAACAGAAATGAACGTCACCTTCTTTTTTTTTGCCATCAACAGAAACAAGTTTTCAAGTATTCTGCAATGGTATCATACGTGGTAGATTTATTTATGAACATCGACACTTCATGGAATTCTTTCAATATTTTCAGTGGCTAGATATCAGAGTTAATGTTATCCAACATTGTCAGACATGTGATTTATATTGGAAAAACCGTTCCAAAAGGATCAGTTCATTGAATGCCATTATACCATATTCTTTTGATTTCAGAGCGTCCTGTTGATTAATTATTCATAAAATGAAAGTGTCTTAATAAGATTCGAAAGGTAATAACTCCGGATTTAGCTACATTTACTGAACGCGGACATTGTTCTGATTTCATACATATTTTCACACGTGACACACATACCAACCGTCTTTTCCGTCACTGGAGAGACATAAGAACACGTCAAACTGACTAGAATGTCGATGACAATGAAGATCTGCTTCTGCAAACTCTAAGAAAAGATTTCGCCTGGTTGTTCTTTTCTTTAGTACAGAAAACAAGTCATCATTGCAGATTGTTTGTAAGTGACATGACATGAAAATCAAGTCCTACGCTTTGTCCTACTCCTGTGGAGAAATTCGTACACTGAATTGGACAGACCTCCTCTTTGGGACTGATGTTCTCCGTTTCCTCAATGTCTGTCCGCTACTCTGTAGTCAGGTCATATAGTTTCCTCTGCTTCTGGTGACTGTGTGGGTCAATACCACCTGCCACACATCGCGAAAATCCGACCTGGAGAGGGATGGGGCCTGCAGGTTCCATTCGCCCAAGAAACACCACAAGACAAAAAAAAACCCTGCAGAGATCATACTGGATCGGTATCAGCCCCGGCTAACAATAGCCACACTATCGGTCTACCTCTATTCAAGGCGGACGCAAAAAAAGAATGCTCTGGGGAGAAAACCACTGAGTATCTGTGCTAAGAACATCCTCGCATTTGCCACCTGGAAGTTACGAACCCTCAGGCGGGTTGGGAAACTGACTGATTTGACACTTGAGATGGACAGGTGGGCCTGACATATTCTCTCTCTCTCTCTCTCTCTCTCTCTCTCTCTCTCTCTCTCTCTCCACACACACACACACACACACACACACACACACACACACACACACACACACACACACTCTGAAGTCAGATGCAAGAAGAAGGGAGAAGTACCGACAGAAGCTGGGCATATCCTGTATACAGTTGTAGTGAAGAAGACATACGTATACTAGAGAGGGGTATCTCGTTGAATAGAGCATCAGGAACACTATATTGAGGTGCTGTCCTATTTCCATCAGAAACATGACCATCCGCCAGCAAGTGAAACATTTTGACATCACAGTAGTACAAATGCATGTTCCTATATCTGTCTATGATGATGACCACATTGAAGAACGCTACATTTAGCTTCAAATGATCACCAACACGGTTGACAAGAATGACATCTACGTCACTCAGGGTCACTGAAATGGCCAGGTTAACACAGATAACTAAGGAGATTTGGGGGAATTACCGCAGTCCTCACTGTAATGAGGCCACCACTGATAGGGGACCACGTGTACTTGCATTCGTCAATGTTGATCGCCTCTTTCTTCCTCACTCTCACCGGTGAACACACAGCATTCTGACGAGGAACATGACGATCCCCAAAAGGCAGTATCACAGCGAGATAGACCATATCCTTGGGAAAATGCGGTATTTAATAGGTCTAGCATCAATAAGGTGAAAACATGGACATTTCTCTTAGATGATTTTAATAGTAACCATGACCTTGTCGATGTGAATTTTAAAATGTGTTTCAGAACAACAAGAGAGTTATATCAAAATGAAAAAAAACACCGCTATCTCAAATTCAGTATTGACAGACTGAGCCCGACATCACTGAGCTATTCCATGTGGCTACGGGAGTGAAATAATTCACCCTTCTACTACTGCCTAAAACAGACCTTAAAGCTCTCACATAGTTCCAGCCAGGTGGTGACTAAAACAACAGCAGAGGTCCTAGGAGTAAGCCCTCGGAATTCTAACCCATGATTCATAAGAAATATCTCGGAGATGTATGATACTGAAAGGAGCTTAAAATCGCGCAAGAAGACTGAGTTAGGCTGAAAGTATAAACAAGAGCATCAGTCAGGAAATAAGATTTGCAAAGGTAATGGTAATGGTAACGCTGCTTTCAGCCCAGCCGACCGCAAAGGGCCATATCAGGGCTGTCACCACGTTGCAAAGTAACTCACAAAATTTGAGAAGGAAAGCGGGATCAAACAACACTGTGAACACATTGAAAACAAACCTAGACAACAACGACAGTGATTTCAGTCTTCAAGACTGTAAAGAACTGACCAAACAGGAGCAAAGTCAACGCTATTCAAATCAAGACAGCATCTGTCTTACGCAGGAAGCATATATCATAAAAGACTGGCTAAACATTGCTCTGAACTCTGCAACAAAAAGGGGTATAGGACGATCACGTGTGCTAACAGTACACGATTCATCAAGCGAAGGTGACTCTCCGTTACTCTGTGAACATTTCGTAACAGCATTGAAGTTGCTGAAATGTGGTATGGATGCAAGTATCAACAACATGCCTGCAAAACCCTTCAAACATAGCGGAGAGGCAGCAGATGATGATACTCTACTGCCCTCAACGACTAAATATGGCACACTGACGTGTGGCCCACGCAATGGACTCCATAACTAATTGTCACTCTTCCCAAGAAGAGGAAATATCCAAGACTGACAGAGCTACCTCATTATCAGCATTATTACCATCCATGCCAGTGATGCTCAAAATCATTCTGAATTGTTTACTGCTACAGGCAGACATCATTACTGTTGAAGATCAGGGCTTGGTTCCACCATTGAACAGATGGTTGTTTAAACTGCGAACTTGTTGTAGAAAATACTTTCAACCTTATCTTCATAGACTTCAAGAAACCGGAAGTCTGACAGGTGGCACTATGGACTACAGAGAAAAAATCTGACCTCAGGCAAAGGCTAATTAACACCATCCAGCAAATGTACTACGTGGTGATCAGTGCGGTACTCGCGTAGGGAGCAGTTTGTATGTGGATCCATACATAGTTTGGGGATCGTCAGGGCTGCCTTCTATCTCCCACACTTGACTTATTTGACTTATGCCTCTTGATTCCTTGAGGAACATAGGGCCGCGACGACACTCCTCCAACGCACGCGATTTTGGCAGGTCCTCCTTAGCTCGGCCCATGTCATTCCGGCGGCCTTCACCTCGGTGTCGACACTCCTGCGCCAAGTCTGTTTTGGTGGACCCACTTTCCGCTTTCCTTGTGGATTCCAATCCAGAGCCTGCCTGGTTACGTTGGATACAGGCTTCCGTAGCGTGTGGCCGATCCATCCCCATTTCCGTTTCTTCATCTCAGTTTCCATCGGGAGTTGTCTCATCCTGTCCCACAGTTGTTCGTTGGAGATGACTTCCGGCCACCTGATGTTGAGGATGTTTCTGAGACATCTATTGATGAATGTCATCTCCCACACTACTTTAACATATTCCTGTCACGCATCGTTACTGAATGCCCTTGAAGATCACTGCAGCACAGCTGACACCGAAAGAAGAACTGTCAGGGACCTTCGCTTCGCACACATCGATGGTCCAAGAGGCAATGAGCAAGAACTGGCCAAGTTTGAACTGTGTGTCGATTGGAGACAAACTTTCCAGAAGATGCGGTTATTTGACTATCCTTTAGCATCTAGTGTGGTTTTCAAATTATCTCAGCTGAAACACTTGTAGCACAGGTGCTGTAAGCGGAAAATGTTGCAGTGTCTACACCACTCATTTCCAGTATCCGTTTTATCTGACTACTTAGAGTGTCTTAGAAAATGCTCTTGTGTGGTTTTCCGTTAGAGATAACGCCTCTTTTCTTTTACATGATAATGTTTTCTGTTTTTGAAATACAGCCTTTCAAAGCATATGCTGTATACAGCTTCTTATTCACAAAACATTCAGGTGATGAAGGTCGAACTTATCCGCCCATTCTTGCTTGTTTTAACAAAGTGCTATATGCCATTACACACTGGATGCCATGGAATTTGGTACCCTCAGCTGCTAAAGAGTGTTAGGATTGCCCCCAATACCCTGAGAGAAACGCTAACAGCATTAAGCAATCTGCTGATGACAATAATTGGTTTGTCGCGGAGTCGGCACGAGTGAACTCTCCTTCCGAGGGGCGTCACCACATCCGTCGAGTGACAGTCCCCATGACTTGGCCGACACTACAGAGCCAAACCACGGACGTAGACTTGGAGAGGACATCGAAACTGAGGTACCTCTAAGAGCAGGGCATGAAAGGCGACAGATTCTGAGACGATGAGGATGAGGATGCCGCTGACTTCTATTCTAGTCTTGAGACTGCATGACAGGGTTGTACTTTGCGCTTATTTTCATGATAATTATATTCCGGCGTCAACCAGGTCCGAGAGATACAGACAACTACAATGTTGGTCGGGAAATTTGAGTAACACTCTTAGAGACGCATCCATTAAATGAATGAAACTAGACTTTATGAACCCAGTCTTCGCAATTACGGAGCCAACCAGGGCACAAAAATTCTACAAACAAACGGCTCTAATGGGAATCAAACCTACGACTTTCCACCCGGGAGTCTGCGACGCGAACCACTTCACCCTGGTGGCCGGTAACTAAGTATGGTCTTAATTCACACATGGGTGTAAATATACCGATCACAAATTCTGTTCTTATTCAGATTTACGTCAGGTTGAAGAACTGAACAAATCCCAGTTAGCCATCCTCAACGTACAATTCCTACAGAGCATTTTCACATATCACAGGCAAGATCAATATTACACGGAAATGTTGCGTCCATGCGATTCATTGTAAATTCACAAGAGAGAGAAAGAGAGAGAGAGAGAGAGAGAGAGAGAGAGTATATACATCATGTACACCAGAATAAATTTGCCTGAAAGAAAAACGCCGATCGTATAAAAGCGGGAGAACAGGCAAGTACAACATCTAAAACAAATATTAAAGATGTATATCTGCTATATCATCATTCATTAACCTAGATGAAATGTCTGAGGAGGGAGAAATGGAATGAAGGTGTGTGTGTGTGTGTGTGTGTGTGTGTGTGTGTGTGTGTGTGTGTGTGTGTGTGTGTGTGTGTGTGTGTGTGTGTGTGTGTGTGTGTGTGTGTGTGTGTGTGTGTGTGTGTGTGTGTGTGTGTGTGTGTGGTGTGTGTGTGTGTGTGTGTGTGTGTGTGTGTGTGTGTGTGTGTGTGTGTGTGTGTGTGTGTGGTGTGTGTGTGTGTGTGTGTGTGTGTGAGGTGTGTGTGGGAGGGGTATGCAGAATGGATGGGAAGGGGAAGGAACAAGATCCAGTTCCATTTTTGCAAACTTGAAAAGCGAAATGAAAACAATCCTCCAATTTTTCATGCTTGAAAATCATCAGATATTTCGTGTGAAATATGTCCCGTGTTATGTGAAATATGTCCCGTGTTATGTGAAATATGTCCCGTGTTATGCTCCAGTTTCTGGGACTGGAATTCTCATGATCAGAAGCAAAAAAAAAAAAAGTTCATCTGAAAAGTCAAAAAAAAACAAAAAAAAAAAGCTCCCATCTTCTTAGGCTTTTATTGATAAAGACAAGATAAATATCAAAGAACCAAACAAGTGCAGATAATCCATCTTCCACTCATTGAAGACTCAACAAGATTTGTTAACCTCATTTGAGGTTAAGAATTTGTTTTTTTGTTGTTGTTTTTTTTAAACGGACCGATTTCCGTAGGGGCGACTTTTCCTTTCTTTCTTTCTTTTTTTTTTTTTTTTTTTTTTGTGGGCTGTCAGTGAATATACTAAGATATCACTGAAAAACTTTTCTTAATACGTAAAAAAAAAGAAGAAAATGATGTATCAGTAAGAAAATCTTAATTTTTTTTTTAAATTGAAGAGAATACTACCTACTTATCATCTTTCCAGTAAAACAGCAAGTTCTTTCTTCATGATCACGTCAGACTGGGAAAAAAAAAAAAAAAAAAAAACGTGCACAGAAATAGAGAGAACATGTGGCTCTAATACACGTCCAGACTAGGACCAGATTTTAGGTCCTTCTATGACCTGACACGTTATCTAAAGGCCTTGGCAACATGGAAAAAGGCACGTTCTTGCTGTTGACCAGAACATCATACTGTAGAGAGTGGAAGATATGCCAGCAATGCCAACCGACCAGTCTGCTTGTCCGCTTGCGACCAAGTCACAGGGCACTGTCAATGTCCTTCGACTGATTTGGTGTCATTTTCCAAGAAACAGAATGAGC
>CM065742.1:17959369-17966869 GCA_033310375.1 Conus canariensis | reverse complement strand
TATTGGAAAAGATTTGCCTATCGATCTTTAGCTCCTAAAGACTATTTTTATCTTGCCGCTTGTGGTGATTGCATCGTATTGGCAGAATTTCCTATTAATCTTTATCTTCCAAAGACAATGTTTATCCTGTCCGTTGTGGTAATTGCATCGTATTGACAGATTTCCTTTAGCTCTCAAAGACAATGTTTATCTTGCCCCTTGTAGTAATTTCAAGGTATTGACAGATTTCTGCTTAAAATTCGAATGCTTGCCCCTAGGAAAAGCACTGTCATGTTCCATCACCCACCCAAGCTTTTGTTGTGCGTGTGGATGGATATCTTGGCTTCCAATGGGAGTAACTTTTAAGTTCAATGTTAAAGAATTCAAAGTTTGAACACTTCTAAGGGAGGATAGCAGTGAGTTCTAGATAAGCTTGAGGAGCTTGAGAATAGAATGGTTTTCAGGCAAATAATGTAAGACCAGTTTGGGGTATACACATTGACTGTATTTCCTGCAATACTTCTGAGAGAGTGGGGTGACTGATAAATCTGAAGGAGAGAGGAGAGACAAAGATGGTAAAGATCCATTCAACAAAAGAAAGAAAGAAAAGAAAGAAAGGAGGAATTTAAAAAAAAAAAAAAAAACGGAAAGTCTGTACAGCAATCTAAACATCGTTGGTACTTTATTTTTCATTTGCAGCCAACTGCGATGGGACCTATGTTCATCATCGTATATATATATATATATATATATATATATATATATATATATATATATATATAAAGTCTTGGAGAAAAAGAAAGCAGAAATAGATACACACACACCACACACACACACACACACACACACACACACACACACACACACACACACACACACACAAACGTGTATCCACAGACCACAACACAAAAAAAACCAGCAGCACCAAAAAGCGAGCCCGCTATCCACCACGCCCCATCACCGCCTTACCCCTGCAACAGCAAGGATCGACATTATTGACGGAGGAAAACACCATCGCCATGTCTGGATGGTTGTTGCATTCCGGCACGTGCACCTTGGAGCACATGGCGGCGCAGCTGATGCTGGGGCAGAAGCAGCAGCCACAGCCACTGGCACGATGCATCAGCTCCAGGGCAGTGAAGGCGAAAGGACAGTAAGGGCTGTCAGGTCTGAGAGGCTCCAGAGGAGAATCCTTCTTGGCGAGAAGATGTGCTGAAGGGAGCGTTGATAAGCAGCTGGAGATGCACGGCCGCTGTGGATGGCACCAAGCAAGACACCACCGGCAGCTGTGGCAGCTGCAGCCACAGGTCTTGAAGGCTTCATCTCGGAAGGAGACTCTGCATGTGGCAGAGGTTTCGTGCATGGCAGAGGTCGCCTGTCTGCACGCCAGATGTTCCCGTCGTCCAGGAGGAGGCCACGTGGGAATCATGAACGCCCTGGAGATACTTGCTGAATATGCTTTGTACAGGGATCAATTTCACTGCTGGGTGTGTGAGCAGGTTGACAGGTGTAAGAGGTGACAGGTGTGTGAGGGAAAGGGGCGACAGGTGTGTGAGGAAGCGGGCTGACAGGTGTGTGAGGGAAAGGAGTGGCAGGTGTGTGAGGGAGCAGGCTGATGGGTGTGTGAGTGAACAGGCTGACAGGTGTGTATGACAGCAGGCTCACAGGTGTGTGAGGGAGCAAGCTGACAGGTGTGTGAGGGAGCGGGCTGACAGGTGTGTGAGTGAGAGGGCAGACAGGTATGTGAGTGAGTGGGTTGACAAGCATACGTGAATGAGCTGGTTGACAGATGTGCGAGTCAGCGAGTTGCCACGTGTGTGAACGAGAGGAAGGAGACTGGCAGCTTTGTGAGTCAGCAGACCAACGGTGGATAAACGAGTGCACTGAAAAGTCAGGGAGTGAACGGTAGGACACAAATGTCCAGGTGAGCCAGATGACAGGTGGGTGATTCAGCACGCTGAAAGTTGTAAGCATGAGAAGGCTGAGAAGTATGTAGGTCAGCAGAGCGGCAGGTTGCGTGAGTGAGAAGGCCGACAGGTGAGCGAGTCTGTGTGATGGCAGGTGCGTGAGTGGGAAGGGCTGACAGGTGCGCGAATCAGCAGGCGGACAAGTGTATGAGTGAAAAGGCTGACAAGTAACTGAGTCAGCAGGATGGCAGGTGTGCGAGTGAGAAAGCTGACAGGTGAGCGAGTCAGCGGGATGGCAGGTGTGCGAGTGAGAAAGCTGACAGCTGAGCAAGTCGTCAGGCTGGCAGGTGTGTGAATGAGAAGGCTGACAAGTAGGTCTGAGTGAGCCAGCAGAGTGGCAGGTGTGTGAGTGATGAAGGCTGACAGGTGAGGGATTCGCCAGACTGACAGGTGTGGGAGTGAGTTGGCCAACCTGTCTGTGAACAAGCCACTTGACAGGTGTGTGCTGGCCGAAACTGCCTGGGGTAATCCACTGCAGATGACCCTGGCTCGACCGTTGTCTGCAAACAAAACAAATCACACTGCTGATCTTGTGTGTGTGTGTGTGTGTGTGTGTGTGTGTGTGTGTGTGTGTGTGTGTGTGTGTGCGGTGTGTGTGTGTGTGTGTGTGTGTGTGTGGAGAGAGAGAGAGAGAGAGAGAAACGTATGTGTATTACAGAGAGAGAGAGAGAGAGGAGAGAGAGACAGACAGACAGACAGACAGACAGACAGAGAGAATCCAAGGCTTGATCTGCAAACTGCTTTATCCGTAGGTACATGAGGTATCTGACCAGTCTCCACATGAGAACTCTATCCCCTGCTCTGTCACTTGTGTCCGATGGCCACGCCTTTTTGCCCCTCGCCTCACCCTTGGGTTGGGCGCGTACGAACATATGTATCTGCCTGCCCCCATCCAAAGGTCAGGTGTCAAACATCAGTTCAAATCAACGATGTTCACTAATTAACGTGTGAATAAATAACGAGTATTTCTGAGACCCATCCATTTTGTATTGAGTGTCGCCTTGTTTCATTCAAACTCACTCTGGCTTTCCTGACGCCATGAGCAAACGAGTATTGTAAATGGCTATACCAACGTCATGGAGAGAGAGGAGAGAGAGAGAGAGAGAGAGAGAGAGAGAGAGAGAGAGAGAGAAGAGCTGTACACCAAGCTGCTCCGTAAATTGCTGGAATGGTGCTCAGTTACTTATCCTTAAAATTTATTAGTTTGTTATATATATATATATATATATATATATATATATATATATATATATATATATATATTATGTATGTATGTATAAACATATACATATGCAGGCATAAAACATCAGTTCACATTGTCTTCGGGAAAAGATATTTTTTTAAAATCATAGTAAATAGTATTATTCATTCCCTTTGACGTGTCTAACATATAAGTCCACGTGTGATTAAACGGTTATAAAACATGTTCTATTGCCTATGTTTTAGAAACAGGTTAATACTTTTAGTAAAATTCACCTCTATTTGTGAACATTGATTAAACCCCAGCTACATCACCTGTGTTTGTTAACAGATATACCGCCCCACGCTTGTTTTGCATCACTTTCTGTCTTGAAATTTAGATGTACGAAATCTAGGGGCTTGATTTGTAATAGCAGCTGTTCAATATTGACAACGATTGTTCATGATCAGCAGACTGCTCTTTGATACCATGGGAAACGAATGTAAAAATTGTCATTTGATTACAGCAAACATTGCTTGTTTAAAACTGTGTTACGGCTGATTCAAAGCAGATATAAGGTAGCATATGTGGCATCAGTTGTATACATGTTGTTTTTTTTTCAAATCAGATATGAACATCAGCTGTACTCCCTGCATGTTCATGCACGTGTAAAAACCATTAGTTTACAGACACATGACTACCTCTGTGGAATCTGAAGCCAGGATGGCGAAGCATGAACTCGCTCTACTGTATGACGTCAAACACTGGGCTCCAGGGTTGTCTGAAGAGAGTGAAGAAATGACGTCATCATCATCCGGCTGTCTCGGCCTCACGACCGAAGACGAGCGACTGTGATTGGCTGACTGCCAGGCCGACGACTGACGATGCGTGAAACTGCTATCTGTTGACTGGCTGGATGACAGGCGGGAAAAATGGACATTCCTGTCGGTTGTTAATGCTCGTTGAAGAAGAGACCTCCATATAACTCGATGACCTTGCAGTCTGGGTGAAGACCGTGAGTGACCCGACGTTCTGCAAAGCAGACTGGCCCTTGACCGTGTGGACTACGTCTGTGTATCAGCACGACCTGAGACAGGACGTGGCTTTGAACTACCAGTGTTACTGGATGTTTGCTGTGATCTGCTTTGCCTTAAGCGACGTGCCCGACACTGTTGGCTGACGATGGAAGAAGTGGTGTGATGCAGTCACCTCCCTTTGATGAGCCTGTGAGTGGAATGGTGTGTAAGGAAGGGTCACCACTCTGTATTGCGTGATGAGATGCTGAACCGTCTCACTACATATGAACTGTTTATCGACGTTTTGTGATAGTCCTGGTGTTTTAGATAATGGCGATTCTAGAAGAATGACAGTTCTGGAAAATTTCTGTGTGACAGGAGCTGCTAAGGGGTATATGCCCTGTGTGTATTGCCTGTGTGGTGGTGTTTCAGATTTGGAAGAATTGGTAGTGGTATGTGACGGGTCAGGTACTGACGGCATTGACAAAACACCATGACGACTCTTTGACAATCCAGTGGATGGCAGCTGCTGATCAAACACGCATATTCACGGGGGTGGACGGGGGAACTAATGTTGGATAGCACTCGCTAAACACTGAGCGCTCTGGAAGGAGTTTGTTCGCAGATGACGTAGTGAACACAGCGTGTCCTGAATTAGCGTTACCACCTGGGATTTGTGAAGGACAGTGAAGAGGTGTCGTGAGTGCTTCTTGGAGATGTGTTAGTCTTAAAGGACTGTGGAAAAGAAAGTCTCGTTTTATCTACTGGGCACCCTGACGCCTGATTTCCGTTTTGAAGCAGTAAATCCACGTTCTGACGATTCGGTGAAACGTTTTGATGAAGATGATCGACTTTGACAGGTCTGTGGAGTGTGTGAAGACTGAGGTCACAAAGAATCAGTTCTTCTGGTTGGTACTTTGGTGAACGGTTTGTGCGAAAGGCTGCTACCGTGAATGAGTTAGCTAATGGCGAGGTCAAGGGTGGTTGCTGAGCTGTGTCATGCCCATGGCAGAGTTTTTCACCGATGATGGTTGTCTTGATGTCTTACTGCCAGTGGCTGAGTTTCTCACTGCTGACGGATGTCGAGATGTTTCATTGTCACTGGCTGAGTTCTTCACTGATAATGGTTGCTGAGCTGTGCGGTTGCCAGTAGTTGGAGAGTCTACATGATAGACAGAGCTGCCTGTGTGTCCTGTGGCTGTTCTGGGCGGAATGCTGCGTGACGAAGGGCTTCTGGAACTGGTCAGTGCTGAATGAATGTTAGAGATGAATGTTAAGAGTTCCTCATGTGCTCCACTTGGCTGCAGTGTCGGACGACGTGAAGGGGTTGGAGCACCAGCGTCACGCGCAGAGTTCGTCTGGGATTGTGAAGAATTCTTCGTGACTGTCATGGGCACTGGCTTCTTCCTTTGACCTCTCATTATTTCGTGGTGGGTTATACTGGAAAAACACACACACACACCACACACACACACACACACACACACACACACGCAGAACACACACACGCATACACACTCACCCACTCACACACACACACCACGCACCACCACACCACACACACACTCACACACACACGCACCACACCACACACACACCACACACACACGAACACACACACGCACGCACACACACACACACACACACACCACACACACACACACAATCCTTCAATTGCACATTAAACGACAGAGTAAGAGGTGGGTGGGGAGGGAGGAGAGATTCCGGAAATGGGACAAAAACGAAAATGAGATTGTGTGATTGTGTGTGTATGCACATGGGAACAGGAAAAACGGGGTGATGTAAATGACACATGCGGAACTGGTTTTGCGTCATGCCAATAATTCAACAGAGGAGGGAGATGGGAAGAAGACGAAGAGGAGGAGAAGATGGAGTTACGAGAGATGAATAACATCTAAAAAAAATCTTACAGGTTTGTTAGCTGGATAATGACAACGCCCGCAGTGACTATATCACCTCACTTTCACCTAGGAGTTGTGTTTTCACCCATATCTGTTGATTTGTTTGTTTGTTTGTTTGTCAGCAAGATTACACAAAAACTACTGTTGATTTGTTTTCGTTTGTTTTCCTTGATGTTCTCTTAATGTTGTTGTAGTTGTTGCTGTTGTTGTCGCAGGCGTTTTTGATGACGTTGTCGTTGTCATCGTCGTGATAGTTAATGTTTTTTTTTGTTGTTGTTGTTGACGTTGTCGCCGTTAATGTTGTTGTCTTTGTCGTCTTCATCGTCGTTGTTGTGTCGTTGTCGTTGTGGCGGCTGTAGTTTTTGTTGCTATTGTCTCATTTACGCCTACAATGGAGGCAGCCAGGGTGTCTGTTAAGATGCACAGACATGCACACCACACGGCTTTCACCGCATGCAACAGACTGACCTGTCTCCATCCATGTGCATCCAGACATACAGAACATCCACGACCTCTGACCTCTCGTGCCGTCCGGTGCGTGGTGACGTCAGCAGAGGTTGTGGTCCTGGAGTGGGCACTGCGCAGGTCTGTTGACATACATGTTTAGTGCAGGGAACGTCACCAGAGATTTGTTTCACAGACACTGCACAAGTCTGGAGCAAAGTCTGTTAAACAGTAATGTATTGAGAGAATAATTAGAACTGGTGTACATTATGGCACCGGAAAAACTCGCGCACATTCTATGCCACGTTGAAGTTTACATTCAGAATTATATTGTGTTTGCAAGCGGATATTACTGTTTCGTAGGGAAGAAATAGAGAGATTACCACAAACGAGAGTGAATGAACTCTATGTGTTAGAGTAATAATAACCTCCTTTAACAGGATCGAATGAATTGTATAGATTAGAATAAGGGTGACTCTGCACAACAGGTATGAGTGAACTCTGCATTTGGAGCGACACAACTCTCAACAAATATACTGAGTGAATTCTACATATCAGAATAATGTGATTCTCCCAAAATAGGTATGAGGGAACTCTGACATATTGAGTGAAATGACTCTCAACAAATAAGACTGAGAGAATTCTACAATCTTCATCCCCATTCTAGTCTTCATCATCATTATCGTCGTTGTCGTCGTCGTCGGAGGTCCTATAACAACAGGACATAGGGGTATCGTGAAGAGCTTTTGGGCAGTCTGAGGTCAACACATCCCCCTATCCCAGATCAAACACGGTCTGCACAAGGTTGACGGTTCCGTGGCGCAGCAGCTGGACATCCATGGGCCCTAGCCTACATCTTCATCGTTTGCTTGAACGGGACTCGGAGGTTCTGCCCCAGAGATCGATAGCTTGTGTGTGTGTGTGTGTGTGTGTGTGTGTGTGTGGGTGTGTGTGTGTGTGTGTTGTGTGTGTGTGTGTAGTGTGTGTGTGTG
>CM065742.1:17926869-17954369 GCA_033310375.1 Conus canariensis | reverse complement strand
AACAGCCAAATACTGTCAACATCAGTCAACAGCCAAATACTGTCAACATCAGTCAACAGCCCTATACTGTCAACATCAGTCAACAGCCCAATACTGTCAACATCAGTCAACAGCCTTATACTGTCACATCAGTCAACAGCCTTATACTGTCAGCATCAGTCAATACATGCCCTATACTGTCAACGCATCAGTCAACCAGCCAAATACTGTCAACATCAGTCAACAGCCCTATACTGTCAGCATCAGTCAACAGCCCAATACTGTCAGCATCAGTCAACAGCCCTATACTGTCAGTATCAGTCAACAGCCCAATACTGTCAACATCAGTCAACAGCCCTATACTGTCAGCATCAGTCAACAGCCCAGTCCTGTCAACATCAGTCAACAGCCCTATACTGTCAGCGTCAGTCAACAGCCCAGTCCTGTCAACATCAGTCAACAGCCCTATACTGTCAACATCAGTCAACAGCCCAATACTGTCAGCGCAGTGAGTTCCTTTACGCATGTTGGAGGTATTCACCGTTTCCTGTTGATCTTACCGGCTCTCTGTCTGCCTCCTGCTCACTGCCTGGATGGCTGTTTGTAACAATACTCTACTGATAGTGTCTTGACAGACATGTTTGAAGCACACACACTCACACACACACACACACACACACACACACACACACACACACACAACACACACAACACACACGGTGGTTCGCGTGGAGGCAAAAGTTTCGTGCAGGCGGTGAGTTTAAGCATATAGGACAGCGGACAACGACCAGCTGGTATACGTGGTAACCTAAGAGGGCAGCTCAGCTAGTTGAACATTCCCTTTGCAGTGTTTAATGGCTGTGGTGCCCTGCAATGGCTTTGTGCCCACACGAGCGAATGAGGCTCCGACAAAGGTGAACAGCAAGAAAGGGAGGTGAGATACACGTCCACTCCCGTCTTTGTTCTGTTAAGGGTTAACCATGTTGAATGCAAAAATCACAAAATAAATCGTGATGGAACAATTTCTCGTGTCATTCTCATGTTGTTGGAAATTAATGCAGGGAGCTGGAGCTTAGGAGGCTCGTGTGTCGGTGGGGTTTTGTTTGAGGTCGTTTTTTCTAATTTTTTTTTTGTTTGGGGGGTTTTGTTTTGATTTGATTTTTTTTTTTTTTTTTTTTTTTTTGGGGGGGGGGGGGGCATTAGTTTTCATTTCCCGAGCCTGACGACAGCTACATGAGCAGCGGTTGACAACAAAGTAGCATTGTTGATTGGCTGCGGGCTTCAGTCTCTTTGTTCACACTGTATTCTAGGGTGTAACGATCGTTTTATCCCAGCTTTGTACTGGGCTTCCAGTCAGAACATCAGCCGTGGCCGTTGGAAGAGCATGACAGTCCAGCAGTGCGTCAATCTGCCAGCACAACATCATCATCCCTTTGACCCTGGATTTTAACCTTTATAATTATGATATCACTGGAATCATCTCCAAAGAGAGCTGAACACCTTCCGACCGAGGCTGACAACATCCCCCACCAGCTGAAGCAGACCTTGTTGCCATGGATAGTTTTACATGCGCTGACTGCTCTGGTGCACACAAGACTTTGGTTTACTGTCTCATTCAAGAGACCGGCAGCCACGGCCACACCACTTCCTGTGGTTTAGCAGGGAAAGGGAAATAACCAAACCAAAAACAAACTTACCAACCAACCTTATGAGAATCGAACCACGGACCCACTTTCTATCCACTTTTTACCCATTTAACCACCCTTATCTCCATCATTTTTATTGTCTCATATCTCTGCACGTAGCGCAGAACACACTTTGCCCTTGCATAATTATCTTAACATAGAATATCGGTCGTTTTATCTTGACAGCAGACGTATTTCTGATACCATTTAATCAGTTTAATAGTTATTATTAATGTTTAGCCGTATAAAAATGAAGGTGATTTGCCCCACAACACTGATTCCGTCAACCAAGCTGAAACGTTAAGTGGTGCATGTAATGATTCGTTGCGTTCACCACACGAACATTCCTCCATTTCCAAAGTTCGTAAGTGATGTATCTTGGAGACTCAAAGAAAATCCGGAATCGAAACCGCGCAGTCCCAGACTTCTCTCTCTCTCTCTCTCTCTCTCTCTCTCTCTCTCTCTCTCTAAGCCACAATTGGTATGTGACGTCTGCAGCACAGGACTGCCAGTATGGAGACAGCAGTGTCTGGCCTTCTGCGTCAGAACAGCAAGAACTGGCCGACAGCCGGTGTCACTGGGTAGGGAGCTGACCTCTTGTTTTATCACCCCGGTCAACTTGGAGAGGATCGCATTTTAAGACTACATATATCAAGTGGCACAAAGGACACGCATCGTGCATTGCGTTACCTAGTGGTTATAAAATAGAGCGTGCAAATACACTGAGAGAGTGCATTGCTATTTAATGGTTCTGTGTCGAGAAGAGACAGCACACTGGAGTCATGAAATGCAGTACTGTGTGTCATCTGGAATGTAATGCGCCGAGTCGTGTAGTGGTTCAAATATAGAACAGACAACGCACACAGTAATGAAATAAGAGTGCGTGGTATCGTCAAACGGTTCTGAAGAAGAACAGACAACACACCGCTGTCATGAAATATAGTGTTGTGTGTCAGTTAGTGATTCTGAAATAGAACAGTCATAGAAAAAGTGCATAGTGTCAGGCCTCTCTCTCTCTCTCTCTCTCTCTCTCTCTCTCTCTCTCTCTCTAAAACACCTAAAACACACACACACTCCTGCCCTCTCCTATACGCACACACATAGAACAGCACGCACGCACGCACGCACGCACGCACGCACGCACACACACACACACACACACACACACACACAGACACACATACACACAAAGATGAATAATTCTGTGCCTCTCATTCCAGACCAGTGGAACCAAGTTCCTCTCGACCGTCGCGGTCCAGGACCGGTCAGCGCACAGCACATGCAAACCGTCCTTCACAGCCTATCTCCCAAACAGCCGAAAGTCCCCTCCCCTCCCTGTGGTTTCCCATCCACCCAGTCACCAGCTCTGTATTCTTCCACCCATTCTCTGTTATCCGCCAGTTCACCAACTGTTCACTCTGCACCCAGTCTGGTCCTACCCATCAATTCACCAACCTCTGACCCAGATCCACGTCATCAGCCAGCCTCGTGTTTTGACGTCCTGGGTCAGCCACATCGTCCATCTGACCGTACTCTGATCGCTTCCGGCCCTGAGTCTTCACACTCCTCCGCCAGCCTAGGTGACGCACCTGGTGATGTTTGCCCACCATACTCCCCAGTGTCACACAAGGTCCAGATGCTTGTTTCCCGTGTCTTCTGATTCCCACGTTGCCCTTTGTCCTGTACCTCAGTTATCGTCAGACAGTCGCCGCTCCCGTGCCCACCCTGTGTGTCCATCAGAGTCCTGGCATTTCACAGAGTGTCCGTCGTGTTGTGGCTGCCCCCTACAGCCCCCGTGGGCTGTCCATCCCCCCTGCAGCCCTGACACGGCACTGTCGCTCAGCTCCGTTCATCAACCATGCTGTGACTGTCCTTGGCGAGGGTTTTCCAGTGATTCTTCAGGATGGTCTTGTGATGGAGCGTCAACATCGTGGGAGCTATGTTGTAGGTGCTGTTCACACACAGTGGGATCGGTCAGACAAGTGTGTCCGCAAGATTTCCGGATCAGTGACATCATGTGGCTGTCCATCGTTGACAGATGCTCCACGGAAGTCAAGAGGTCGCGGTAGACGTTTACGTCAAAAATCCGTCCGCCAGCCTCTGAGCTGCACTACTTTACAGTCAACAACCGGGAAAGTTCATCGATTGCCGCCATTAAGGACAGCCAGCCAGTCACGGAAGTGTGATCAACCATTGCCACAGGTACGTCATCTGACATCAAGATCGTCTTCTACACCGAGTCAGTCAGCAACGCGGCGTTCTTCGGCACGACCAGCACCCAGACGTTAGCCAAGAGTTCCTCGACTTCCATCATGGTCGTCATCAACCAGTGAGTCCGCATGGTCACGTCAGGCTAAAGTCCCTTGTCCACCGTCACGGTCGTCATCCTATATCAGCTCAAAGAGGAACAACGTATTTTCTTTAACCAGTAAAACAGAATCAACGCCGCTTACTCACATTCCATGAAAGACATGTCTCGTGCTTTGCGTCACAGCACTGCCAGAGCATGACACGTGATATGGTGACTGGTCCATGGCAGACCCTCCACGTGAACAGAGGGTGGTGCGTGACATGGTAACATTCTATTACAGGTGCACGGTGCCCACGATTTCCATGCGTGTGGAGAACCCTGTGGTGCCCATCCTCCATACTACCCTGATGCCTTCGCTCAGGCCAGCGGCCAGCCTCACACCACCCTCGGAGATCCGCAACTCTGCTAAGATTCCTCACCCCGTCCTTCCCTTCCCCATCGTTCAACAACCGCCTCCGACCATCGTGATGCAGTCTCCTGCTCCGCCCCCGTTACCGTTCTTCAACTTTCCCCTCCACCCGCACCTCCTCCTATCACCATCATCTAGCAGCCCATTGTCTGGCTGGACCAGAAATACATTATTTTGTGCTGCTCCAATATGCCACATTGCTGCTGTGACTGTAGATTGTAATGTACCGCACAATGTTGTCAGATTGGGACGAAAATGTATTCATACTGCTCTTATTGTGACACACTGCTGCTATGATTGCAAAAATGGTAGCAGCATGTCGTTGTCTGGCTGGGAAGAAATACCTTTGTGCTGCTTCATTCTGCCATGCTGCCGCTTGGACAGCAGTCACTCTGCAATGTTGTCTGACCAGGATGAAAATGCCTTTGTGTTGCTCCACCCATGCTGCTGCTGTGACTACTGCAGAAATGTTGTCTGACCAGGATGAAAATGCCTTTGTGTTGCTCCACCCATGCTGCTGCTGTGACTACTGCAGAAATGTTGTCTGACCAGGATGAAAATGCCTTTGTGTTGCTCCACCCATGCTGCTGCTGTGACTATTGCAGAAATGTTGTCTGACCAGATGAAAATGCCTTTGTGTTGCTCCACCCATGCTGCTGCTGTGACTACTGCAGAAATGTTGTCTGGCCTGGCCAGGAATGCATCTGTTTTGCTGCAATATTCCACACTGCCACTGTGACTGCAAACATAACTGTGTTATGCCATCTTACAGAGGTCAGAACAGGTGTGAATGCTATCATAATTTCACCACGTTGTCTGTCAGCAACAAAGCAGCTGTGATTACAAACAGCAACCAAATGACATTGTCTGTTGGGGTCAGTAGCAGTGACTGCAAAGGGTAACTACATAGTCACCTGTGAGGGACAGGACTGTGTTGACTGCAACCGAAAACTAAACGATATTGTCAAGCAGGAGCAGCTTACAGTGACAGCAAACGGCAACTACATGAGCGACAGAACTACAGTGACTTCAAACACTAACTACACGATGTTGTCTGGCAGAAACATAACTACGGTGACCACAAATGGTAACCACATGGTGTTGTCTGTCAGGGACGGAACAACAGTGACTGCAAATAGTAACCATACGACGTTGTCTGTAAGAGACAGAACTCGAATTACTACAAACAGTAAACTACACAATGCTTTCTGTTCAGGACAGACCTACAGTGACTACAAACAGTAACTACACAATGTTTTTTTTTTTGTTTTTTTTTTTTTTTGCTGTCCCAACCTCTGCGCCACTTCAGAGGCAGTGCACCCACGCCGCTCATTCCGACACCCCGTCCACAGCCCCACCCCGGTCGGCCCCGCCGCAGCCCCGGCACCGGCAATCCACAGGGAGCAGTCAATGTCAAGTCGTCAAGAGGCAACCCACCGGAGGAGACACTGCACTGCTGCCGAGTCACTTCGGTGGTGTTCAGTGGCGCTGTTCTGATCTAACATACGCAGGACGCCACCTACTAAGCCCCCTACTGACGACAATAATTGCTTAGTCGCGGAGCCAGCGTGAGTGAGCTCTCCCTCCGGAGGGCGCCACCACGTCCATCCAACGACAGCCCCCATGGACTCGCCGATACCGGTGACCCGACGGAACCAAACCAAGGCCACAGACGTGGAGAGGACATCGAAATTGAGGTCACCATGACAGCAGGGCATGAAGGGCCACAGAATTTGAGACATCTTTTTTTTATGCTGATCGATGAGAATGAGGATGATTAAGATGATGCTACGGATTTCCATTTCGGTCTGAGACTACATGACAGGGCTGTACTCTACGTTTCCTTTCATAATATATCCCGGCGTCAACCAGGCCCGAGAGATACAGGCACCTGCAGTGTTGGTCAGGAAATTTGAGCAACACTCTCAGAAACGCATCCATTAAGTGGATGGAACTCGACTGTGTGGTCCCAGTCTTCCCAACTGAGTCCGCAGCAAACTCAACTCTGGGTAGCAGCCAGTCGGGGCAGAAAAACCCACATGACTCTGATGGGATTCGAACCCACGACCTCCCAGCCGGGAGTCCGCGACGCTAACCACTTCGTCACGGCGGCTGGTGTAACTACACAATGTTTTCTGTTCAGGACAGAACTGCAGTGACTACAAACAGGAAACTACACAATGTTTTCTGTTCAGGACAGACCTACAGTGACTATAAACAGTAACTACACAATGTTATCTGTTCAGGACAGAACTACAGTGATTACAAACAGTAACTACACAATGTTTTCTGTTCAGGACAGACCTACAGTGACTATAAACAGTAACTACACAATGTTATCTTTCAGGACAGGACTACAGTGACTACAAACAGTAACTACACAATGTTATCTTTCAGAACTACAGTGACTACAAATAGTAACTACACAATGTTATCTTTCAGGACAGGACTACAGTGACTACAAACAGTAACTACACAATGTTATCTGTTCAGGACAGAACTACAGTGACTATAAGCAGTAACTACACAATGTTTTCTGTTCAGGACAGACCTACAGTGACTAAAAACAGTAACTACACAATGTTATCTGTTCAGGACAGACCTACAGTGACTACAAACAGTAACTACACAATGCTATCTTTCAGGACAGAACTACAGTGACTACAAAGAGTAACTACACAATGTTTTCTGTTCAGGACAGAACTACAGTGACTACAAACAGTAACTACACAATGTTTTCTGTTAGGGACAGGACTACAAAGAGTAACTACACAATGTTATCTGTCAGGGACAGGACTACAATGACTACAAACAGTAACTACACAATGTTATCTGTCAGGGACAGGACTACAGTGACTACAAACAGTAACTACACAATGTCATCTATCAGAGACAGAACTACAAAGACTACAAACAGTAACTACACAATGTTATCTGTCAGGGACAGGACTACAGTGACTACAAACAGTAACTACACAATGTTATCTGTCAGGACAGACCTACAGTGACTACAAACAGTAACTACACAATGTTATCTTTCAGGACAGGACTACAGTGACTGTAAACGTCAATTAATGATATTGTCCGACACTGACAGACATAGTGATTGCAAATGGCAACTACACACAATGTTGTCTTATCATGGGCAGAACTACAGCGACTCCTAATGGTAACTACACGACGTTGTCTGTCAGCGAGAGAACAGCTGTGACTACACAAGTAACTACATGATGTCTGGCATGAACAGAACGGCCATGACTGCAAAATGATAACACCCCCATCCCCCCAACATTCATTGGCAGTGGCAAAACTGTTACAACTGCATACACTTACAGTGATGATGGTGGGCAAGCCCCCACTCTTCGACACACATACCTGTTGCGAATCCACTGCTTGTTATTGCAGTAAGCGAAGACTCATGGACGCCACTGACTCCAGGCAATGAAGGAATCTTTCCGCCATTATCATCCTTTACAAATGTAGTTCGGATTGAATGTTCGCCTTGTGGCCCAGCATGCATTTCAGCATAAAGTCAACATACCCAGACATGAAGATGCTTTGTCTTGGGTACCATTCCCTTAGGACTCTTTATCGTGAAGTTCTCGATGCTTTGTTCCCGCATTTACAGATATACCATGTGACATTAAAATTTTACTAAAAATGTGAATATGGGCTTTTTCCACTGAAACTCTGGAAGAATTTCCAGAACTCACTCTAAACCATCACAAAACTTTCTCAGATTATTTTTAGCTCGCCAAAACTGTCTCAAAACTATTTCCGAAGACGGAATGTAGCTACCTAAATGACGGTATTCAAATCGGTCACATCAGTGATGATCCTTGGAGTTCTAGCAATGAAATGATTTTGATTGCTGATCGATGAGAACGAGGATGATAAAAATGCTATGGATTTCCATTTCAGTCTGAGACTACATGACAGGGCTGTGCTCTATGCTTCCTTTCATAATATATCCCAGTGTCAACCAGGCCCGAGAGATACAGACACCTGCAGTGTTGGTCAGGAAATTTGAGCAACACTCTCAGGGACGCATCCATTAGGTGGATGAAACTCGACTGTGTGGTCCCAGTCTTCCCAACTGAGCCTGTAGCAAACTCAACTCTGGGTAGGAGCCGGTCGGGGCAAAAAAATCCCACAACTCTGATGGGAATCGAACCCGCAACC
The DNA here is from genome assembly GCA_033310375.1 of Conus canariensis. NCBI lineage: Eukaryota > Metazoa > Mollusca > Gastropoda > Neogastropoda > Conidae > Conus > Conus canariensis. Next base: position 17,945,803 of record CM065742.1, on the reverse strand, counting down.
TCCCAGGCAGAAGTCTGCGATGCTAACCACTTCACCATGGCGGCTGGTAATGAAATGATCTTAGGTCTCTCCCCAAGTTATCATAAAAGTCTTTTCCTACTCTCCAAATCTATCTGAAACTCCCCTCACCTTTAATTAAATTGATTAAAAGTCTGTCTTCAGACTCTTGAAAACTCCCAAGACGTTGATGCATTAGGTCAGTCATCTTTTATTTATCTGTTTTGTCCATTTCCTCTTCTTTATTCATTTCTTAAGAGTTTGTACTTCCTTTGATGGATGTTACGACAGATTACCTTACACATCTGATGTCAAACATGTGAGACGTTGATTCATACCTTCATACACACATCACACATGTGCACATACACAAGCTTATACACACATATACACCCAAAGCAAGACATGTCTTTTTGCAGGTTTTTTTTTTACTGGTCTTCCGATTCCATCCACGTATCATATTTTACGGTGACTGAACAGAAACACGCCTACATGTACTAACCATTATGAACATTGTGAAATAAAACTGCAACATAAATGAATGTATATAAACATACATATATCCACCTACTGGAAAGTTAAAGAAAACAGTGTCATGGGAACATTACTGCTCTGACACAGATTCATGCCATATGCTCCAGAAATCACAATCATCAGGAATGTTAGATACAAATGTGGACATGGTACTACTCGTATACATATATGTCCTTATCCTCTCATGAAAATGTACCTACCAGTCTCAGTTTCCATTTGTATCTAGCCCCTTCTTTTAAAGAAAAAGCGTCTTATACAGTAATCTCATCCGGGTTCATTTTATCATTCATCGTTTTATTTTACAGGCTCCTTTTTTGCAAAAAATGTATGCAAAAAACACATTAATATTATTAAGAATAATGATTATAATAATCATTATATAAATAATAACAATATTTATAAAGTTTGTGCAATATCTCTAGTAGCACATGAAGCAGTTTTAATGATTTATCTACATAAAAACAAAAAAGGAAATTAAATAAAATCAAATGATAATGAAATATACAACAACAACAACAACAAAAACACATTTGCACTCATCCATACACATACACGCATGTACACACACATAAGCCTACTGGCATGCATGTATACACACCTCATGTAACTTTGGTCCTCTTTTCTGATCACTTGTAGTGAAGAGACTTAAACGGAAGAACATTCAAGACATTCATTTACACACAAACTTTCACAGATACATAGCAAGACCTGAACTGCAGATTTTCATTTCAAGTCTCAGGATAAAGCACATCATATCTGCCAACCTTCGGGCGCAAGGCTCAGGGGAAGATGTTGCATGAAGTTTGGCTTCTAACTGAACAGCACTGCGTCCGCCTGACTGTTGGAATTCACTTATGGATGGCTCACAAAGCTAGCCGGATTCCACTACACAGAGTTTCTAGCAAGCACAAAACACCATGTTGACTGTTCAGCAGTGTGTCATTCTCCCACTCAAAAATGAACATTCCCCCTCGCCACTTCGTCCCATCTCCCACATTCCCCCTCGCCACTTCGTCCCATCTCCCACATTCCCCCTCGCCACTTCGTCCCATCTCCCACATTCCCCCTCGCCACTTCGTCCCATCTCCCACATTCCCCCTCGCCACTTCGTTCCCCATCTCCCACATTCCCCCTCGCCACTTCGTCCCATCTCCCATCCTCCCTGTGTCCAGCTCCTCATTTCATTGCTGAGATACATTTTGAAATTCTGGAATAATCAAGCAAGTTCCATACTCCTTTTTTTGGAAACGAGCAAAAAGTTGCGTGTGCTGGCAGACATGATACACACACTGAGATATCACACTGCATGGTGATCAAGAGAAACCTGAGTGCAGCATGCTACAGTAAAACAGAAATTCCAATAACAAAAATGATAAGAACTGAAAAAGAAAAATATGGAGGAGAATGGAAATAATCCCACATCACCGTCACCATCACATCCATCACCATAAAGACCATCACAGAAGGGGTGAACACCATATGCTTGGCAGCAAGTGGCTATCAACAAATGTACACCATGAAAAGTATTGACAAGCACAAGAAAGTATTCTGTGCTTGGCAAATTATGTAGGCTGACATATTTGTATGTATATGTCTATGTGTGTATGTATGTATGTATGTATGTATGTATGTATGTATGTATGTATGTATGTATGTATGTACGTATGCATGTATGTATGGATGTATGTATATGTATGTATGTACACACATAAGTGACAGGTGAAAAAGAAAGAGAAATCTGAGCTGCCCCAGCCTCCGACATGACTTCTTCCAATTTATAGAGATCTTTATCTTCCACAGAAGCATAAATACTATCTTTAAGGGCAAGATCAAAAGATTTTTTTTTGTTAATGATTATGGACTGCTGTTTATTTCTAAGTACATCATAAACAAACACATGCTTTGATTGGTGTATATTCCTGAGCAGTCCAGAGCAGTATAACCTCTATAGTGTTGTACTCACACACACACACTGAACGTATGTCGATCTTCCTAAGTCTGCAGTGCACTTATAGTTATCTACGGTGCAGACTGATTATAGCATCATGTTATTTGCTAATTGATTACATGGTAGTGTTGTTATGTACACACAAAACGTATTCACTCCGTCAATGGAAGGGGAGATGGGGACTCCCACCTGAACACACTGTTCATCTCACTGTGGCACTCTCTCTTTGAGATTCCTAACCTGAGCACAACCGCATGCTGCAGATCAAAGGAGAAAAAAAAAAAAACAGGCATCAAAGGAACAACACACTGACCACATACCTATGATACAGACCAATAAAATACTGAACATGATGCAGACCAGCAGAACAGATATTAGGAAACCGAGAGAGAGACTGGAGAGATACGGAACAAAGACATTATGATCAAGACTGTGGGATTACACCTCCAGTAGCATCAAGAAGGAACACACTACCTCTACCTCTTTCCCATATCTACAGTGCGATGCCTCCATGATGGTACAGTGAACTGACACCATCTCTCAGAAAAACTTATTCATATCCCTCTGTACCTGTCCCCTGCTGACTGGAGTGTCTGGGGCATATAGCCTACTGTTTTCTGTTTCTTTTTTTATCTGAACACCTTCCCTACAGTTGAGTGACTGAGGCACACAGCCAATCATTCTAATCTGTATCCTTTTACACATACATGGGGAGTTTGTGTTATACTCCCTGTTTGGCTAGTATACTTACCATGTCAGACCATAGCATTCAACGGCAGTTAGCCAGCTCTGTCAGGCCGAATTTTTTCCGTGGCCAATGCAGTCATAAGACAGTCACGTGATGTCCCCCACTTCCGGCCCCGGAAGAAGCCAGTGTCAACTTCCTATACGTCATTCAGCGAGGCCTGGTGTATGGTAACCCCGAGAACCTTGGCGCCAGAGGGGAAGGTAGGGAGGGAATTAGAGTCTGACATGGTAAGTATACTAGCCAAACAGGGAGTATAACACAAACTCCCCATTTTGGCGTCATATACTTTACCATGTCAGACCATAGCAGAATTTAAAGGAATCGGAGGAGGGCGAGCGCCCTAGTGGTTCTTGGGGTTGACCGATATGGCTGCATTGGCCGCCACAAAGGAAATCCCCTTAGACCCATCAGCTCTGGTCATGCGGATATCCCTCAGGTAAAAATTAATGAAGGGATTTTCCGAACGCCAGTAGGCTGCCTCCAGCAGGTGGCGCACGGGGACAGAGTACTGGAACGCTGTGGAAGTGGCCAGTGCTCTGACCTCGTGGGCCCTGGGTGATAGGACAGGGAGATCCTTGTACGCCTGAGCGTAGGTAGATCTCACCGTCTTGGAGAGCCACCTGGAGATAGTTCCCGCCGAGATATCTCTAGTATTGTTGGGGTTGAGGGAGATAAGGAGTCGTCTCTGGGAGGAGCGCCTGGGGCGTGTGCGTTCCCAGTAGTACCTGAGACACCTGGAGGGGCAAAGGTCCATGTCTCCATCTTTTTCTCCCTTTCCCAAGATGTCCGTCAGGGAACGGATGACGAGGAAGGGAGAGGGGGTGCCCGGTTCTTGATTCTTTGCCAAGAACTCCGGAAGGAACTTGAGAGAGACTGAGCCGTCCCTGTGGAAGGCGATATCTCTGGGGTCACCGCTGAGGGCGTGAATCTCACTTCGTCTTCTGGCCGAGGCCAGGGCGAGGAGAAAGGTGGTCTTAAGGGAGAGGAGGTCAAAAGGAATAGAAGCAATGGGTTCAAAAGGGGGTTTTCTGAGGGCATCGAGGACCGTAAAAAGGTCCCAGAGGGGGATGCGCCTAGGGGACTGGGCTTCCCGTAGAGCAACTCCTCTAGACACCTCTCTGAGCAGAAAGTCATTGTCAAAAGAAGGGCCCCCGAGTTGACGAATGGTGGTGCAGATAGCTGATCTGTAGCCCCGAATGGAGCTAGCCGACAGCTTAAGGGAAGAGGATAGGTGGGAGAGGAAATTTCCTATTTGGATGTTGGAGGGGCAGTCATGGGGAACAGAGTTATCTGAGCACCAGGCTATCCATCTCTCCCAACGGTAGTTGTAGAGGGACTCGGTGCTGGCTCTGCGAGATGCCGAGGTTAAGTCCCGTAATCCCTGAGAGGCCCCTGCCCCGGCTAGTGTGTCTAGGACGGACTGGGGTCTGTCCGAGTGGGGGGTAGCTGCAGATGTTCGCAGTTGGGCTGGCATAGAAGCCACGCGTGTAGGCGAAGCATGTTGGGATTGGAGTGAGGAAGACCTGACCGGGGTTGTCTCAGCATGTCCCAGCGAGGGCTGAGCCGGAGGGGGGGAACGTGGGTGAGGGACTTGAGGTCCGGGAACCAAGACTGGGTCGGCCACCATGGCGTTACGAGGATCAGCCTGGGTCTTTCCAGCCTCGCCTTCCTGATCACCTTGTGTAGGATGGGGAAGGGGGGAAAGGCATATGCCAGTAGGCCCGTCCAGGGAAGGGATAGTGCGTCGACTGCATACGCCTGGGGATCTGGAACGGGGGAGACGTACAGGGGCAGGCGATGGTTGAACCTGGTGGCAAACAGGTCGATCATGGGCACAAACCAATGTTCCAGTGGTTGGGTTGGGAGGGAGATGGGGACCCCGGTGGAGAGAGTGGTTGGAGTGAGCCACTCCTCCGTCGCCGAAATGAACCAGTGTCCGAGGGGAATGACCTGGTCCCAGCGGTCGGAGGTCTGTGACCAACGTCGGCGGAACTCCCTCTGAAGTTGGCGTTTGGGGACCCGCCCCAGGGGAATGAGGGGAGACAGGGACTCCATCATTCCTAGGAGGGAGGACAGGGTTCTGGCCGAGGTGTGGGGTGTCTGTGACAGGCGGGAGATGAGGTCCACTATGCGTGCAGACCTCTCCGGGGTCGGGGAGACTATCATGGAGATTGTGTCGAAACTCATTCCCAGGAAGGAGAACCTCTGGCTGGGAGTGAGTTCGCACTTGTTGGGGTTTGTGACAAACCCCAGTGTGGAGCACAGACTCAGGAGGCGGGTGGTGTGGGCTTGGCACTGGGCCCGGGAGGGGGCCAAGATGAGCCAGTCGTCCAGATACACTAGGAGGCGGATGTCTTCCTGCCTGGCTAGGGAGGCCATCTCCTTGACAACCTTCGTGAAGAGGAAGGGTGCCAGTGATAGGCCGAAAGGGAGGGCCCTGAACTGGAACACTCGGCCCTGCCAGACGAACCGTAGGAATCGTCTGTGGACCGGGTGAATCAGGATCTGAAAGTAGGCGTCCTTCAGGTCTATGGATGTGGCCCAGTCGAGATGATGGATGGAGTCTCGGATCTGGGTGGGGGTCTCCATCTTGAACTTGGTGGGCCTGAGGAACTTGTTGAGGGGCGAAAGATCTAGAATGGGCCTCCATCCTCCCGAGGCTTTTGGGATCACAAAGAGGTGAGAGTAGAAGCCGGGGTTTGGGTAGGAAACCTCCGCGATGGCCCCTTTCTTGAGGAGCTCTTGGACTTCCGTGCGAAGAGCTTCTGCTTTGGCGGGGGAGGGTTCGTTGGGGGAGGGAGGGGGAGATAGCATGAGGGGGGGACGCTCGTGGGCCCAAGGAAGGCGAAACCCTTCCTGTAGCACCGCCACTATCCAGGGGTTGAGGCGCATACGTCTCCACTGGTGGGCATGCCGGGAGAGGCTGCCCGCCCGGGGGGGCGAGGGTCTGGGCTGGTGGGAGGGGGATAGGGCGAGGGGGGGTGCTACCTGATCTAAGTCCACCTCGGGCTGTCTCCCTAGTCAGCTCCGGGAGCGTGACTGTTGGCCGAACCGAAAATTTTGCTGATGGGGTTTTGGCTTAGGCCTTGGGAGAAGATTAGGTCGCTTGGCGGGCCGTGCGGTGCGGGAAGGCGATTGCCTGGGATAGGGTCTGTGCCTGGGGAAGGAACGAAGTGGGGGTCTAGCAGGGCGTGGCGGTGGCCTGGGCGCAAAGGACACAGCCTGCTTGCGTTCCTCAACTGCTTGGGCTATGACGTCAGCCGAGTAGTCGCCAAAGAGCGATTGGTCCTGGCCCGGGATGCATCGCAGGGCTGCCTTAAGCGTCGGGGAGAGAGAGGTCCGCGCCAGCACGGCATCTCTCGCGACCAACAAGCAGTTGAAGTGGCTTCTGGCTGCGCTGTCCGCCGCAGCCGAAAGGTGATGCGAAATCCTGTTAACTAAGTGTCGCATGAAAGGATCGCTGAACAAGCGAGGGTCAGGCTCTTGGTGCTCCTCAGAGCCCGAGTCCCCCGGTACTGGGATGGCACCATCATCCTCCGGCCATAGAGCCTCCGCTCGCTGAAGGAGCATGCCCAAGTAGGTGTGTCCCGCCGTGGTGTGGAGGATGCCCATCCTGGCTACTCGGTCCCATTCCTTCAGGTTCTTAAATGAGATGGTGCCGGAAGTAGGGGGGGGCAGGTGGGGGATCAACCGACGGTCCGACTGGGAAATGCCCATCTCCCTGGTCACGGGATTGTCCGTAAACAAGGAGGAGACTGAGGGGTTCTTGCGGTCCCCGAGGAGGAAACCGACCTGGGCTGCATGTGGGGCCGAGAGGGGTCCCTGTCCTGGTGGAGGGATGGCGTGCGCACCCCTGGCGCGAGTTGCTGGGCCTTCCCAAATTGAGGCGAGGGATTGGGGGGCAACGATCTTTGGTCTAGATCTCTGGGCCGGGGGGGGACCGGCGAAATGGGAGAGGGAGAGAACTTCTTCAGCGGGTGCGGCCTCCCTCCTAACGAGGTCTGGTCGCCACCGTTCTATCGTGCGGACATCGTACAATGAGGTGGAGGCTAGTTCTTCCTCATCGTCCGCCTCAGGGAGGTACTGGTCCTGAGAGGGTTCATAGCACCCGTCATCAGGAGGTAAGTCGAGGGGTGCCTGTAGTGAGTCCCCGGTGGCCCTATAATCGGCGGCCGGGACATCGTCCTGCCGATCGGACAGCTCCCGAGGAGGGAGACCAAGGTCGACCCAGGCAAGTGAGGCCGGGTGCCACATTCGACCATATAGCTGGTCGTACTGGGTGTTGGCGTTAAGCCACTGGTCTCTCTCGGGGGCATAGAGCCACCGGTCCCCGGGGAGGTAAACGGGCTGTGGCGGCCCTGGGGTGTAGGCAGAAAATCCCCGGGGACCCGGGTAACCTGAATCACTGTTGGGGGGGTCTTGAGAGGCCGTGGCCTGTCGTCCCCGTCCAGGTCCGTGCACTGTACCATACACGTCCTTGGAATGGGCCTGGGAGGGCCATAATGGTATGGAGGAGGATGCGGAAGTCGAGCCCCCAACCCGCGAAAGTGCGGATTGGTCAGGATGCGGTCCCGTGTTCCTCCCCCTGGAGGAATATGTCAGGTTACCCTTGGTCCCGCTGGTAGATCCTCCCCCCGGAGGAGCGGGACCGCGGACGTTGCCCAAATGGGGATCCGAAAAGGTCGGTTCCCCAACGTCCAATACCCCTAGGGAAGAAGGTGACGTTCGATCGGGGTAGGTCGACCGTCCTTGTGCATGGGCACGGCCGGGCCCATGGCGCGGCGTGCCCGCACGCCCAGGATTATGGACACCACCGAGGTCGTGCGTCGGGGTGACCATAAGGCTGCTTCCGGAGTCGAAGCGCTCCTCGAGCTCAGGTGTTGGCTGCACCCGTGCCCGGTGGGGCCGAGCGCTATGAGTGGACGTATCAACTTGGGGGGAAAAGGAGATACGTGACTCATCAAGGCGAGTGACGGATGGTGATTCCATCCCAGATCCGTCACCCGTGCTGGTCCGCGGCTCGGCAAGGTGCCCCGGGGGCCGAGATTCGCGTGACTCAGCATGATAGTGAGAAGTCTCCGAGCGAGTCCGTAGGCTAGAGGGCAAGCTGGCCGATGGAGAAGGGGTGGGGGAGGGCGAATTCCGTTGGCTAGTCTTTGCTCGGCAGGGCCCCTTGAGGGGAGCCTTGCCCTTAGACTTCTTGGGCAGCACCTTGAGGGGAGCTTTGCCCTTAGACTTTGCAGGCAGATCAAATGAAAGGCATTTTGAAATGGTGGCCGCTTGCCTATCAGCCTTGGGACGCCCGCGGTCGTGCGTCCGTCGGTTTGGTAGACGAGGAAAGATCACGCGTCCCTTCCGCGGAGGAGTCGTCTCTGTCTACCTGAACCGTACGTTCATCGGTGTGAACGGATTGCTCTGAGATGGAATCGACCCGCGGGTTCTCCGGGAAATTGAGCGAACTCCGAGCAGTGGAGTGGCTCGACCCGGCGGTGTCCTTCACCATGTTGGGCACAGGTGGATAGAGCAAACCCGGAACACACGACCGCAAAGAGGAGACAAGGTGGCCGATCGAGAAAATCAATTAATCTCGATCGTCCGTGTGGTGTCGTGCAAAGTGCTCGAGAGATCGACTGAAACTCGAACTACCCGTACACGCCACCGGTCGGGTGACTGGTATGGCTATTAATAGCAATCTCTTTTTGGGCACTAAATCTTAATAAGCAGATCAGTGTCACGCACCCTTACTCGAACACGTTCTACCTGTGAAGGGTATTATTGAGCACTAAACCTTAATAAGTGGAACCAGCACAAAATGCGTGTTGAACCCGAGGCTCGGCAATATGGTGGGGGAACACGACCGGCGAGCGGTGCCGACGATCGCGAGTAACAAAGTCGCGAGAGTGCCGGTAAAAGAGACAAATCTTTTAATAAATACGCTCCCGAGAGTGCCGGTAAAAAAGATAATTCTTTTAATAATTTCGCTCCCACCAAGAGCCTCACACGGCAAAATACTCAGGGTCTAGTGCAAGCCACAACTGAATCAAGTGTAGAAACAAAACACAGCAATCTTAACACAAAGGCAAGTATAGGCGAGACAGAGCACAAGACTTATCTTGCTTTGACGGCAGGCCGAAGATGAATGACGTATAGGAAGTTGACACTGGCTTCTTCCGGGGCCGGAAGTGGGGGACATCACGTGACTGTCTTATGACTGCATTGGCCACGGAAAAAATTCGGCCTGACAGAGCTGGCTAACTGCCGTTGAATGCTATGGTCTGACATGGTAAAGTATATGACGCCAAATTTAAGGTTTTGGAAATATAGCCTGTCATTTCTATCGGTAGCCTATCCAACACTTTTGAATGCTTGGGGCATATAGATATCATTCCAATGTGTACCCTATCATACACACTTCAGTTTGGGGCCTGTCTCTTCTAGCTGTACCTCTGTCCTAGAGACTGGTGTGTTTGGGGCACTTTGTCTGTCATTTGCATCTGTACCAGTACCCTACATTTGAGTGTTCAGGGCCCTGTCTCTTCTGTCTGTAACTCTGTCCTAGAGACTGGTGTGTTTGGGGCACTTTGTCTGTCATTTGCATCTGTACCAGTACCCTACATTTGAGTATTCAGGGCCCTGTCTCTTCTGTCTGTAACTCTGTCCTAGAGACTGGTGTGTTTGGGGCACTTTGTCTGTCATTTGCATCTGTACCAGTACCCTACATTTGAGTATTCAGGGCCCTGTCTCTTCTGTCTGTAACTCTGTCCTAGAGACTGGTGTGTTTGGGGCACTTAGTCTGTCATTTCTATCTGTAACCTTATCCTGCAGACTTGTGTGCCTGTGGTTTGGAGCCAATTATTTCTGTATATACCCCACAGGCTAGAGCACTTAGGTCAGGCAGCTTACCATTACCATGTCTCACTCTTTCAAACAGTCATGGCACTGAGGCCATCACGCCAGTCTTTCAGCCAAAAGAGTGGAACGTCAGAGGCGCAGAGTTGCTGCCTTAGTCTAAATCTATGGTTTTAAATGCATGCAATCCATTACTTTAGTCTCTTGTCTACAGGCAGGATGTCTGAGGCACACAATCATCTGCATCCGTTTCTGTACAGACAGGAGCATTAGACTAGAGGCTGAGAGTCATCTGTATGACTTATTCTAATATGGAAGTGTTTGGGGCGATTGTTTTTGTCTCTGTGCCCACAGGTTGGAATGTCTGAGGCATACAGCATCAGTATCCCTTGCCCCACTGACTGGAATGTTAAAGGCATAGAATCATCTGCATGGCTTTCACAACCACAAAAGTGTTTTGGGGGCATAGGGGCTATCATTTTAGTCCCTCACATACAAACTGGAATGTTTTATGCACAGAGTTGTATGCAACCCTTACCTTGTAGATCAGACTGTTTGAACTTAATCCCATTATTTTTATATCTTAAGAACAGGTGTATTTTCTGGGGTGTTTGGAACTACAATCTATTTGTATCCTTCACATTATTCACCACAGCCTGTCCAGCCTTCGTAAGGAAAAGGCACACCCTGTTCAACATCAGCCTATCCTCCCTACTAACAAGTGGGTGATCTGAATTCAATTCAACACTGACCTTATTCTCCTTACTTAACAGTCGGCAATGCTGCACTCATTCATACTGTCATCCTTACTAACTTATGGGGTGACCCAATGCTATTCTGCAACAACCTGTCCTCCCCACTTCTTCTGCATTTGCAGGCTGATACTCCTGCGGACACTGCCTGTACAGACAGGCAAGGATTAATCCCATCTACCCAACAAAGGGAGTAGAGTTTTGTGTGTATGACCGTTTTTTTTTTTTTTTAATCCCACCATTAAGGCAGCTGTACTCAAACTTTGGGGAAGGTGCATGCTATGTGTAAAATGTCATCCATACCAACAGCCAAACTGGCCTTCTCTTCCGAAAGTTGGTGATGGGATTTTACGTGTGTGCTAGATGTTATGCGTGCGATCACACATGGAACCTCGGTTTATAGTCTCATTTGAAGGACTGTATGGGAAATGGAGTCAGAACCAATGTTAACTCCAAGGGAAAAATCCCCCGTACCAAAACGACCTGGCGGAAATTCAAACCCGCAATCCCAGGATCACCAAGATGACGAGTCCACCGCTCTACCACTAAACTACTCCGGCCCCCTGTCCTCCCCACTGACTTGTGAAACATCCAAAATGTGTTTTATATCCAACACATAGAGAACATGGACCTACTCATGTAGCAGGCTTCCACCATACAGCAAGACTGACAGAAGGATTGACAACCGTTAGTTCGTGCTCCCCAAAAAACGATAATGATCTCATCTTCAAAGTTTTCACTGCCAGCAGACAGACAGTTGTAAAGCAGTGCAGATGAAGGAACAACACAAGAATGACAACATTAATTCATTTCCAAGAAGCGTGACTAAAACAGGGGCATAAGGGGACTGACAGGCTGCGAGATATCTGGAAGACTGGGAAGCGGAGGTCACAGAACTAAGCAGCCATGAAAGTGGCAACAATTTCGTCCACCCTGGGTGCAGACTAAAGGAGAATACATGAAAGCAATTACAAAATCTGCAGCTCAAAGCTACATCATTATCTCTCAGTCTATATATCATGCTATTTCATGGCATGTTATGAACAACGAAAGCTATTTCTTGCACCTCAAAACCAGTATTTTCCCATCATGAAGCACAAAACATTAATTTAACTGGCTTTAACTTTTTTTTCTTGGTGTGTGTGTTTTTGTGTGCATGTGCGCATGTGAGTGTGTGTGCATACGTTTCAGAAGGGGAGGGGGAGGAGAAGGTGTGATGGTCAGGGGTTTTTTTTTCATCTTATTCCTTTTTCACATTATCATCTGCACATCTTAAAGTTCATAAACATCTTTGAGGGTTTTTTTCCTGATTGTGCTTGTATTGTTTGGCAAGTATAATTTGGGGGCTGGTGACAACACCTTTCAATCTGGCTGGTAAAATGTTGAGGACACCTAGCAAACACTGGTGAAGAAAAAGATTCTAACTCTGATGGCTTCTAAGTGATGTCCAGGTGAACCAGACCCTTTGAACCTGGAGGTTCAGGACATAGACACATGGCATGACATACACACACCTCCACATACCACCAGTGCCCTGCATGTCGGCAGCTCTATGATCAGCCAACAGCCAGCCCATCCCACTGTCTCCATTCACAGCTGGGAAGCGCGTTCAAGGTGGCCTCAACACCAAACAAATGCCTGGTTCTGCATAAGCAGACACCACCCTGCCCTCAAACCTGTCTCTCCGCTACATCTACACAGCTGCAGGCCCTGACTGGCCCCCTCAGCCATTGACACACATGCATGATGAGAACTATTATTCCTCATTCCTTCGCTCGACTTATGCTGCCCAGCTGAATGCCTCTCAGGTTGTCTACAATTAACTTTGTTCATTACTCTGATGGTCTGAACTCATGATTACTCCGTAAGATCGAACTGGTAACCGGATCAGGACAGTCAAATCGGCCGCCATTTGGTCAAGGAACAGAAGGGAAATAACCACTGAGAATACATATCCTGGGGAATATAACCCAGCAGCTGAAGGTTCTAATCTGTCACTACTCTGTTGTCAAACATGACAACAGGTTTAAGATGGAGGGCTGGACAGCTTGACCTAGTAGAGACGTCCAACATCTCAAGCTGATATACCTGCAGGCCCTCTCAGAACAGCACACTCTTCTGTTGTTCCATCTTTCTCAGCAAGCTTCTCCTGATATCACAACCTTGTGACCTTGAAAGATGCTGAAGGTCCAAACTGATAAGTCACGTCCAGTACATACTATCATTCAGCAAACCAAATCCATAAGGAAAAAAATTTCCACCCTAAACTGTAAAAGACCGCTATGTATGCGACATGTTAAACTACATCATGGCCTTGACCTTGACCCTGGATAACTGGACACATTTGAGTTTTGAGAACTCTGAGCAGTGATTTCTAATTCAAATTCAAAGTACGTCAGTCAAATGATTCTCATGAAACAAAGCTAATACATTTCATCTGTCCTTCAAGCATTTTGACACAAGACAAACTAAGCAACTGATAACATTCCACACATACATACTGAAAACAAAATGTCTGATGGTCCTCATCCCACTAAATCTGTTGTAAAAAAAAAAAAAGTATTGCAATGTAAAACTGTGAAAAAATATTAACATTGTTAAAAAAAAAGACAAAAAAAAGGAAAAATAGGTATTTTCTTTAACCCCACCCCTTCCCCCACCTCCACAACCAAATCACGTTCATGAAAAATTGAATCATCTTTAATAAAAAGAAAAAAAAAAAAAGTCATGTATCTCCTGTTAAAAAAAAAGTATCCGTTATGCCAAAAATTTCATCTTGGCGTAAAATGATGCCATCTTCTGTACCTCACTCTCTTCCTCCCCCCCCCCCCCCCCCCTCCCCCCAACACACACATCCATCAATCATCTGCACCAAAGTGAAAAAAAAATCATATCTGATGCCAAAGTATATCTCCTGTTTCAAAAAAAAAAGGTGATCTTTGTGCCAAATGATTACCATCTACTGCGCCCCCCTTCCTCCCCAAATCAGCTGCACCAAAGGGAACAAAAAATTCATGCCCCAAAGTTTCTGCTAGTGAATTCTGCACATAAAAACAAACAAAAAAGCAACCACCAGCAACATCAGCCAAAGTTCATGCCCCCAAGATTGTCGTCTTACGGGCAAGAACTATGAAAAGAGAGCTGTTCACTCCAATTGGCCACACCAACAAGTTGAGACAGATAACTTGAAATGCTGTCAGCACAACAATTACAGAAACCATCAACACCAATTTATAACAACAAAAGACATTTATATGCTTATCTACTTCATGGTTTTTGCAATAAATTATGCCCTTCACACACACACACACACACACACACACACACACACACACACACACACATATGAAACCACTACAGTGAGGTCAGGCATAGACTGAAATCAGAAGTTAACCCCCACCCCCAATCAATTCCACCCCCAAGGTTCAACTTTGTTATCCATCAGTACACTGTTTATTAGCGCAAGGGAAAGGAATGACTTTGAAGTCTGCATTTTAAATCAAATCTGCACCTTCACCCAGTATAAGACGACCCTATCTTGACAATCCACTGACCATCTCTTTACAATCCACTGACCGTATCTTTACAATCCACTGACCCTATCTTTACAATCTTAACAGACCACCATAGCTCAAGTTGTTCACAGACCGGGAAGTAAAGCAGTCAACCCCCATCAGATTCTATGTATGCACAGCTGCCAACTGTCTGGAATGCAGATACAAAAGCCAGGGGATGAAAGAGGCAGTCTGACTGTTCCCTGAGCGCATTATTTTATTCCTGCTGCTTCAGCTGAACAACATATCGGGCTTAGAATATGTATCATCCTCTAGATGCCACTGTAACAGAACAGCATTTGGGTTTTACTCCACAACACTTCATCAGGCCTTCCCAAAAAAATAAAACCCAAACCCCACATTTCAAAACAACATTTGGAAATTTCCGATTTCTTCACCAAATTTGGAACTGAAGGAATGATTTTTTGAACAGGGAAATTCCTGAATACATTTTGGTGGTTTGGCAGCTCTGTGTGCACAACACCACATGAAATGAACAGGATTCCAAGTCTCGTTTGCCAGCTGTCTGCAAGTTTGTTGTGTTGTCCTAGCAGACCACTGCAGCTCAAGCAAAATGTTTTCATCCAGCTGGGATTGCCGTTTCACATTCTGCACCCTTCCATACATCATATGAGTCAAGAAAGAATTCAGTAACGTTGTCAAGAGTACTCATCATAGCAGAGAAAGCATAACAGAGGAAAAAGTCTGCCGCAAATTCCAAATTTTTGTTTTTGTTTTAATTAAACATAGTTTCTCCTTCTAGTGACAATGAAAAGTCAATCAGTTTCTGATGCAGCCAGCTTTCTATACAGATGAAAACAAAAGACTTCTCAACAGTTCGAATTTAATTTTCAAGCTTCTGTAAAAGGCATTCCCTTACATTAAATGTAGAATTTGCGAGTCTGTCCATAAGGTCAGGCACAAGAATGACTACAGGATCAAACTCTCAACATTTGATATTGTACATCATCTGATTCTGATTTCACTCCCCATTCATTCTGTGAGGGGCAGTCACACAGGAAAAAGACATGCAGAATGAACAAAACACAGCGGCAGGATTCTCCAAACTCAAAAGCAAATTGTCATTATGTGTTTTCAACCTCCACCATCTCTCTTAGTCTGTCAACTGCTTCACATAATTCATGCTGGTCAGGATTATCCAAGAGTTCAGCTTTAAGTATTCCCTCAATTTTGAAAACCTGATCCAAATTATTTGAGAAAACTGGAAACACAATGAATTTTGAGATGACAATGCATAAATTACTTTCAGAAAATTACTAAAGATTGTGTCATACAATTTCTTTGCTCTTTCTCTGTGTTTTGACTTTGTCTTCTTTTCCTCTTTTTGCACACTTGTGTATGTACAAATACGCATACACACACACATACATATACACACACATAAGGTGCACTTGTATGCATGCACACATACATACAAAAACTGAAAAAGCATACAGGCATTGTATGCACCCTTGCCGACCGATATGCAGATCTGACTGTAGACTACAGAATAATTTATTGATTTTACGAACTCCTCAGAAGAGGATAAACACTAAGACAAATAAAGAGTGGAACATGTATGAATTCTTCAATTTACAAAATCAGACTGAAAACCAAAAATTCCTATTGTAAGTACACACACACACACACACACACACACACACACACACACACACACACACACCACACACATACAGATGCATGTGCATGCACACATTCAAACACACACACATACACACACGTGAACACAGAGGATCATGTGCACATACTACAAATGCACACACTTGAATGCACATGCAACACATACACACACTTACACATGAGCATGCACACACACTGATCCATACATATCAACACACACAGACACAGACACAGACACACACACACACAGAGTTTTTGTAGTCATACAGATTCTCATCTTGCCAAAGATGAAGTAGGCCTAGTTCACAATACATACCGATAATCATCTGAATCTACAGACCACAAGCAGCTTGAAATGTCTTGGAGATCATTTCCACCAATCCCCAACTGTTCTTTGTTTGACCGACACCTCCCTTCAAGCATTCATTTGCCCAAGATTTTTCACCTTTTAGCACTTTCTCCACAGCTGACAAAAAAAAAAAAAAAATCAGGGAGATTATTTGAATGCCCTGGTGTAACTGACAGACCTAATGGCACTAAACACCAGGGCGCAGCTTGTCTGATGCTAAAGTAGTGGGAAGAATAACCAAATGAACGAACAAAGTGGAGTGAGAAACTGAACTCCTCCCACCCCATGCCAACCCCCTCCATTTTCCACCATGTCAGAATGAAAACACAAGTTCTTTGACCCCACAGTAGGGCTTCACATATGTGTTCACACACACACAAATACCAGAGCGATAAAAAATAAACAGAAAGAATCAGGGAAAGTGGAGGGGAGAGAGGTGGAAGGGCGAGGGGAGGGATGGAGAACGGGATGTAATGTCATCTCCCAGAACTAGACCCCTGAGGAGCAAGAGAGCGGACCAGGGGTCAAAGGCCATGACCCCCAAGACCTGCCCACACCGCCTGCCTCCCTCAGTAGGTGGCTGCATGACCTCCCTTCCGCCAGTCGGCGTAGGCGTCCACCTCGTCGTTCAGTTTGGAGATGGCGTTGACGCAGCTCAGGCCCTCTGGCACGGGCACCATCTTCTGGGAGGTCAGGGCCTTTACGATGTCTGCCGGAAACTCGTCAGTGCCTCCTGGCACTGGCGCCGACAACACACCTGCAACAGACACAGCCAAAACACATCAGTTCCCTCCCTTTCAAGGGTTGCCAATGACACATCTGAAACAGACACAGGAAACATTTTCAGTTCCCTCCCTTTCACAGGTGCTGATGAGAAGTCAGAAGCTGATGCTGATACTGGAAACACACCAGTTCCTCCCATTTACTTGTGCCGATGATACTGGAACACACCATTCCCTCCCTTACTGTGCCGAGTGCTGATCAGCTGATGCTGATGAACACACCAGTTCCCTCCCTTTTACTCTGCCGACGGCACAGCTGATGCTGATACTGAAAACACACCAGTTCCCTCCCTTTTACTCGTGCCAATGACACAGCTGATGCTGATACTGGAAACACACCAGTTCCCTCCCTTTTACTCGTGCCGACAACACAGCTGATGCTGATACTGAAAACACACCAGTTCCCTCCCTTTTACTCGTGCCGACAACACAGCTGATGCTGATACTGGAAACACACCAGTTCCCTCCCTTTTACTCATGCCGACAACACAGCTGATGCTGATACTGGAAACACACCAGTTCCCTCCCTTTTACTCATGCCGACAACACAGCTGATGCTGATACTGAAAACACACCAGTTCCCTCCCTTTTACTCGTGCCAATGACACAGCTGATGCTGATACTGGAAACACACCAGTTCCCTCCCTTTTACTCGTGCCAATGACACAGCTGATGCTGATATTGGAAACACACCAGTTCCCTCCCTTCTACTCGTGCCGATGACACTGCTGATGCTGATACTGGAAACACACCAGTTCCCTCCCTTTTACTCGTGCCGATGACACAGCTGACGCTGATACTGAAAACACATCAGTTCCCTCCCTCTCACTTGTGCCAATGACACAGCTGACGCTGATACTGAAAACACATCAGTTCCCTCCCTTTCACTCATGCTGATGACATGAATGAAATAGACACAAGAAACACAACAGGTCTCTCCCTTTCACCCGTGCCAATAAAACATCTGAAAAAGACACAGGAAACATGCAAGTTCTTTCCCAGTCACTGACACGTCAGTTCCCTCCATTTCACTGGTAACCATTCTTCATCTGAAACAGGCGACGGGGTGAAGGGGTCATGTGGAAGGGGGAAGGACAAGGGGAATGGGGGGAATGGGGGGGGGGGGGGAGAAGTGATGTATGGGGGAGAAAAGGGGAAAGATGAGAAAGGGTGATGGGGGAAGGGGAAAGGGGGAAGGGTGAGAGAGAATGGAGGGAATGAGCGATGGTGAAACAGACTGCGTTTTACACATCCACTAGTGTTGTAACACCTGCTTGGCATCAATGACTGGGGGTCCCTTTGGTTTGTGACAATCGCTACTCAATCAGCAGAACTCTCTCTCACATTCCATGGTACTTAACAAACCCCATAGGTTTGGTGACAAGGTATTCAGTGATACTCAGACTAAATGTAAGTGGCTGTGACCGCTGCTACATATTCAGAGGCATTCATTTGAATACTAAATGACTTGGTAACACTCCCTTGGTCCGTAACAACTGCAACGCATTCTGTGGTATTTAAGAAACTGTAACACCCCCCCCCCCCCCCCCCTCCACCACCACCACCCCTCCCACCCCAGCCCCGTCGGTCCATGACGATAGCGAGGTATACAGAAGTACCCATTCAAACACTTTGCAGGACTGTCAAAGCCCAGTGGTCTGTAACAATTGCTAAGTATTCTATGCCACTTGCTCTCAAACATTGCTTTATGGTTAACACCCCTCGGGCCTGTGACAGTGGCCAGATATTCAGTGGCACTCACGCTCATAGAGAGTGGTGT
>CM065742.1:17871869-17924369 GCA_033310375.1 Conus canariensis | reverse complement strand
GTTACACAGACAGCAACAGACCGATGTCTGCACCATTCCTGTGACACACAGACAGCAGCTGACCAATGTCTGTACCATTCCTGTAACACAGACAGCAACAGACCAGTGTCTGTACCATTCCTGTGACACACAGACAGCAGCTGACCGATGTCTGTACCATTCCTGTTACACACAGACAGCAACAGACCAATGTCTGTACCATTCCTGTGACACACAGACAGCAACAGACCAATGTCTGTACCATTCCTGTTACACAGACAGATGTCTGCACCATTCCTGTTACACACAGACAGCAACAGACCAATGTCTGTACCATTCCTGTTACACAGACCGATGTCTGCACCATTCCTGTGACACACAGACAGCAACAGACCAATGTCTGTACCATTCCTGTTACACAGACCGATGTCTGCACCATCCCTGTGACACACAGACAGCAACAGACCAATGGGGAGATGGGTGTTACTTGTGATGACGTGGATGCTGCCTATGATCACTTGGTACTACCTGCAGTAACATGAGTTTTACCTGTGCCGTGGGTATTAGCCATGGTAATGTGGGAGTTATGTGATGATGTGGGTGTTACACATGGTAACGATATAAGTGTTACCCGTTATAGAGTGGCTGTTACCTGCTTGTGTGGAAACTACATGTGATGATGTGGGTTTGCCTGTGATGACGTGGGTGTTACCTGTGGTGATGATAAGGGTGCACCTGCGATGATGTAAGCATTATGTCTGAAGGTCATGTGGGTGTTACCTGTAATGATGTGGGTATGATTGGAGGCACCAGTGACGATGCGGGTGGCGCAAGGCTTCTGCTTGTTGTAGACAATGGTGGGAACCATGCTGGACAGAGGCCGCATCCCGGCCACTATCTGGTTCCTCTGTCACAACACACACACCTCTGTCACAAACACATCTCTGTCACAACACACACACCTCTGTCACAACACACACACCTCTGTCACAACGCACACACCTCTGTCACAGCACACACACCTCTGTCACAACGCACACATCTCTGTCACAGCACACACACCTCTGTCACAACACACACATCTCTGTCACAACACACACATCTCTGTCACAGCACACACACCTCTGTCACAGCACACACACCAACACACACATCTCTGTCACAGCACACACACCTCTGTCACAACACACACACCTCTGTCACAACACACACACCCTCTGTCACAGCACACACACCAACACACACATCTCTGTCACAGCACACACACCTCTGTCACAGCACACACACCTCTGTCACAGCACACACCTATGTCACAACACACACACTTCTGTCACAACACACACCTCTGTCACAACACACACATCTCTGTCACAACACACACACACACACATCTCTGTCACAGCACACACATCTCTGTCACAACACATACATCTCTGTCACAACACACACACACACACACACACACACACACACACACACACACATCTCTGTCACAGCATACACATCTCTGTCACAACACACAGATCTCTGTCACAACACAAACATCTCTGTCACAACACACACACACACACACACACACACACACACACACACACACACACACACATCTCTGTCACAGCACACACATCTCTGTCACAACACACACATCTCTGTCACAACACACACACACACACACACACACACGTCTCTGTCACAACACACACACACATCTCTGTCACAACAAACATCTCTGTCACAACACACACCTCTGTCACAGCACACACATCCCGGCCACTATCTGGTTCCTCTGTCACAACACACACATCTCTGTCACAACACACACATCTCTGTCACAACACACACACACACACACACACACACATCTCTGTCACAGCATACACATCTCTGTCACAACACACAGATCTCTGTCACAACACAAACATCTCTGTCACAACACACACACACACACACACACACACACACACACACACACACACATCTCTGTCACAGCACACACATCTCTGTCACAACACACACATCTCTGTCACAACAACCACACACACACACGTCTCTGTCACAACACACACACATCTCTGTCACAACAAACATCTCTGTCACAACAAACACCTCTGTCACAGCACACACATCCCGGCCACTATCTGGTTCCTCTGTCACAACACACACATCTCTGTCACAAACACACACATCTCTGTCACAAACACACACGATCTCTGTCACAGCACACACATCCCGGCCACTATCTGGTTCCTCTGTCACAACACATACATCTCTGTCACAACACACACATCTCTGTCACAACACACACACACATCCCTGCCACTTTCTGGTTCCTTTGTCACAACACATACATCTCTGTCACTACACATACATCCCTGTCCACAACACACACACATCCCTGCCACTTTCTGGTTCCTTTGTCACAACACATACATCTCTGTCACTACACATACATCCCTGTCACTTTCTGGTTCCTTTGTCACTACACACACATCTCTGTCACAACACACACATCCCTGCCACTTTCTGGTTCCTTTGTCACAACACATACATCTCTGTCACTACACATACATCCCTGCCACTTTCTGGTTCCTTTGTCAAACACACACATCATTGTCACAACACACACATCCCTGCCACTTTCTGGTTCCTTTGTCACTACACACACATCTTTGTCACAACACACACACATCCCTGCCACTTTCTGGTTCCTTTGTCACAACACACACATCTTTGTCACTACACACACATCTCTGTCACAACACACATCCCTGCCACTTTCTGGTTCCTTTGTCACTACACACACATCTTTGTCACAACACACACACATCCCTGTCACTTTCTGGTTCCTTTGTCACAACACACACATCTCTGTCACAACACACACACATCCCTGCCACTTTCTGGTTCCTTTGTCACAACACACACATCTTTGTCACAACACACACACATCCCTGCCACTTTCTGGTTCCTTTGTCACAACATACACATCCCTGCCATTATTTAGTATGTTTGTCACAAGACACACATGCCTGCCAATATTATGGTATGTCTGTCACACACACGCATGCCTGCCATTATTATGGTATGTCTGTCACAACACACACATACCTGCCATTATTTAGCATGTCTGACACAACACACACACATACCTGCCATTATTATGTTATGTCTGTCACAACACACACAGATACCTGCCATTATTATAGTATTTCTGACACAACACCACACATACCTGCCATTATTTAGAATGTCTGACACAACACACACACATACCTGCCATTATTATGGTATGTCTGTCACAATACACACATACCTGCCAGTATTTAGTATGTCTGACACAACACACACACATACCTGCCATTATTATGGTATGTCTGTCACAACACACACACATACCTGCCATTATTATGGTATGTCAGTCACAACACACACACATACATGCCATTATTATGGTATGTCTGTCACAACACACACATACATGCCATTATTATGGTATGTCTGTCACAACACACACATGCTTGCCATTATTATGGTATGTCTGTCACAACACACACATACCTGCCATTATTACGGTATGTCTGTCACAACACACACATGCTTGCCATTATTATGGTATGTCTGTCACAATACACATACCTGCCATTATTATGGCATGTCTGTCACAACACACACAGATGCTTGCCATTATTATGGTATGTCTGTCACAATACACACATACCTGCCATTATTATGGCATGTCTGTCACAACACACACAGATGCTTGCCATTATTATGGTATGTCTGTCACAACACACACACATGCTTGCCATTATTATGGCATGTCTGTCACAACAACACACACATACCTGCCATTATTTTGTATGTCTGACACAAACACACACACATACCTGCCATTATTATGGCATGTCTGTCACAACACACACACATGCCTGCCATTATTATGGCATGTCTGTCACAACACACACACATGCTTGCCATTATTATGGCATGTCTGTCACAACAACACACACATACCTGCCATTTATTTTGTATGTCTGACACAACACACACACATACCTGCCATTATTATGGCATGTCTGTCACAACACACACACATGCCTGCCATTATTATGGTATGTCTGTCACAACACACGCATGCCTGCCATTATTTAGTAAGTCTGTCACAAACACATGCATGCCTGCGATTATTTAGCATGTCGGACACAACACACACATGCCTGCCATTATTTAGTATGTCTGAAACAACACACACATGCCTGCCATTATTAAGTATGTCTGTCACAACACACATGCCTGCCATTATTATGATATGTCTGTCACAACGCACACATGCCTGCCATTATTATGATACGTCTGACACAAAACACACATGCCTGCCATTATTTAGTATGTCTGACACAAAACACACATGCCTGCCACTGTCTGGTTTCTCTGTCACAACACAACACAATTGGTTTTTCTGTCACAGTATACACATTTCCCTACCACTAGTTAGTTTGTCAGTCAAAACACACATATTCCTGCCACTATTTGGTTTGTCTGCCATAGCACGCACACATCCCTGCCATTCCTAGTCTGTCAAAACATGCATATCTCTGCCATTGCTTGGTTTGTCTGTAATACCACACACACACACACACACACACACACACCACATACCCATGACTATCCGATTCGCCTGTCAAAACACATACACACATCCTTGCCTTTATCTGATTTCTCCGTCACAAAACGCACATACGCATGCCCACGCCCACACCCCTGCCTTGCACACCTGTCGCCATCATGTTTCTCTGATACAACACATATATCCCTGCCACTATCTGATTCCTCTGTCACTGACTGACCTCTTTGACAGGGGAGACACTTGACCTCATTGACAGAGAAGACACTTGACCTCATTGACAGAGAACACACTTGACCTCACTGACAGAGAACACACTTGACCTCACTGACAGAGAAGACACTTGACCTCATTGACAGAGAACACACTTGACCTCACTGACAGAGAAGACACCTGACCTCATTGACAGAGAACACACTTGACCTCATTGACAGAGAACACACTTGACCTCATTGACAGAGAACACACTTGACCTCATTGACAGAGAAGACACTTGACCTCACTGAAAGAGAAGACACTTGACCTCACTGACAGAGAACACACTTGACCTCACTGACAGAGAAGACACTTGACCTCATTGACAGAGAACACACTTGACCTCACTGACAGAGAAGACACCTGACCTCATTGACAGAGAACACACTTGACCTCATTGACAGAGAACACACTTGACCTCATTGACAGAGAACACACTTGACCTCACTGACAGAGATGTTGACCTCATTGACAGGCAGTCACCGACATCATTGATAGACATGTTACTGACCTCAACGGCAGGCAAGATGCTAACCTCACTGACAGAGAAGATACTGACCTCACTGACAGGTAAGAAACTGACCTCACCGACATGTTAGGCACGGACCTCATCGATAGAGAAGGCACCAACTTCTTTGAGAAGCAAAGCACTGACCTACTGACAGACAAGACATGGGTGGCCTCGTTTCTGTCCGGCGGCCATTTTGGTCGTGTGCCGAATATGAGAAGATAACTGGTTTCTCGTTCTTCATTTTCACTGTCCTGAATGTTTTTTGTTTTTGCCTGAAGAAGACCCAAGAGGTCGAAATGCACTGTGTCTTGTCCTACACTTTGTTTGTCTATGTCCTTGGCGGTAACTAACCCCCTCTCTTTCTAAATTTTGCTTCATTTTCCGCTCTCAGTCACTCTGTTTTGGAACAAGACATGGATCTCATCGATAGGAAGGCACTGACTTCTTTGAGAAGCAAGGCACTGACCTACTGACAGACAAGATACTGACCTCATCAACAGAGAAGACACTGACACTGACAGGGAAGTTTCTGACCTTATTGTCTGGGAAGGCATTGGAATTAATGACAGGCAAGACACTGACCTCATCGATGGAGAAAACACTGACATGACAGAGACGATATTGACCTTATCGACAGAGAAGACACTGAAATCAACAGAGAAGGTACTGACCTCAATGTCAGAGAAGACACTGACCTCAATGTCAGAGGAGACACTGACCTCACTGACAGGTAAGTCATTGACCTCATTGACAGGTAAGTCACTGACAACATTGACAGGCAAGTCACTGACAGCACTGACAGGTAAGTCACTGACAACATTGACAGGCAAGTCACTGACAGCACTGACAGGTAAGTCACTGACAACACTGACAGGCAAGTCACTGACAGCACTGACAGGTAAGTCACTGACAACACTGACAGGTAAGTCATTGACCGCACTGACAGGTAAGTCATTGACGGCAATGACAGGTAAGTCACTGACCTCATTGACATTTTAAGTCATTGACCTCAATGACAGGTAAGTCACTGACCTCATTGACAGGTTAGTCACTGACCTCATTGACAGGTTAGTCACTGACCTCATTGGGAGGAAAGGAGTTGGCATTGTCCTTGTAGGAGAAGTCCAGCATTTCATCGTTGGCCAGGATGCCATCATCCGTCATCAGTTTGGCACCAAACCAGTAGTTCAGGCTTCTGTTCACACACAAACACACACACACAACACACACACACACACACACACACACACACACACACAAGATATACATATACACACATGGCTTGATAATTTCTCTTCACACGATCAGCATTTGATAGGTCATTCACTTGGACTGAAATGCTTGCATAAAAATGATTTGTTCACTCAGAAACAAAATGCTTATGGTGACAATGTCTATGTTTACAGCTATAATAGAAACATTTACAACAATGACCAACATGTTCAGGATGATCACCAACCAGCATCCGAAAATATTCACCACAATAATTTACAGAGTGAGGGAAGCATCAGACTGACACATTTACAGTGATAACCGATATGTCTACAATGTTGACTGGGATGCTATCAGTAATGACTTACAGTATGAGGAAGACAGAAGGATTGATCACATGTTCACAGTGATAACACAGTATGGGGGAGACAGAAGGATTGAACACATGTTCATAGTGATAACACAGTATGGGGGAGACGGAAGGATTGATCACATGTTCAGAGTGATAACACAGTATGGGGGAGACGGAAAGATTGATCACATGTTCATAGTGATAACACAGTAGGTGGGAGACGGAAGGATTGAACACATGTTCACAGTGATAACACAGTATGAGGGAGACAAAAGGATTGAACACATGTTCACAGTGATAACACAGTATGGGGAGAGAAGAATTGAACACATGTTCACAGTGATAACACAGTATGGGGGAGACAGAAGGAATTGAACACATGTTCACAGTGATAACACAGTATGGGGGAGACAGAAGGATTGAACACATGTTCACATGATAACACAGTATGGGGGGTGGAGACAGAAGAGGATTGAACACATGTTCACATGATAACACAGTATGAGGGAGACGGAAGGATTGATCACATGTTCACAGTGATAACACAGTATGAGGGAGACGGAAGGATTGAACACATGTTCACAGTGATAACACAGTATGGGGGAGACGAAGGATTGATCACATGTTCACAGTGATAACACAGTATGGGGGAGGGAATGACAGAAGGAAATATGATGAACACATGTTCACAGTGATAACACAGTATGGGGGAGACAGAAGGATTGAACACATGTTCACACAGTAGACGAAGATGAACACATGTAACTATGGGGGAGACAGAAGGATTGAACACATGTTCACAGTGATAACCAACATGTTTAAATCAATGACTGACATGCTGGGGGGGTTTTGTGTTTTTTCTTACCCAAGAATCCAGGACACAGAGAATTTATGCACATTTACAACAATAACTGGCATGCTTAAAGTGGTGAGTGAATACTTTCATTGACAACTGAGAATATTTACAGAAAATCTGACACATTTACAGTGGTGACTAGCGCAATTGCAGCTGTAATGGACATGGTCCGCAAAAACGACAAACAACTTTACAGCAGTAACTGACGCATTCACACTAATAACTGACACATTCACACTAATAACTGACACATTTACAGCGACGACTAAAAGGTCACAGAAGCAGGACTGTACACATGCTTTCGGCAATAACAAGCACATTTACAGGGTTACAGTGAGAACTCACATGTTGACAGTGATAACTGGCATGTTTACAAAAATGATACCCGCATGTATACAGCAATAACTACAAAGATCACCTGCACAATCACAACAATGAAGGACCTGTTTACAGCCATGACCGGCATGTTTACAGTAATGACCTGTTCATAATGATATCAGCATGTTTGCCGTCATAACTGACATTTTACAGAGATGAATGGCAAGCTTATACCAATAACTGATATATCAACAAAGATGACTTAAATGTTCACAACAATGATCGACAAGTTTTGCATTGATAACCAAATGTTTACAAACCCGTGAGAGAGCTTGACAACAGAGGGTGTTCAAAGAAGAACCCCCACCCCCCACCCACCCCCAGGCAAGTGATCCAGGCCTGAACTCCTTACACTCTACATGGGCCAGGCCACATCCTAAATACCTTCCTGGTGACGGGGTTTTTTTTCGTTTTTTTTTTTGTCTGGTGGTGCTTGGACTTGAGCCAGCATCTTCCAGATGGCTGGGTCGTCTCAAGATTTTGCTTTTTTTGACAGATGTTTCACCCGTATCCCTACAAGACACTTGCTTTAAGCTGGAAAAGTTAAATCAACCCAATTAGTAGCATATGTGCAATGATGACTGGCATGTTTACAGCGATGACTTACAGTGTGAGGGAGACCATAAGTTCACTTGAGTCCATGATGGAGAGGTGGGTGGTACCCATGTTGGGGGAGGGGGCAATGGAGGGGCCGTAGTAGCTGGCATCATGGGATTTGTCGTCCACTTTCTTTCTCAGCGACTTGGCAAACGAATCACTGCACACAACAGGCAACATGCATTCTGTCTTCATGTCAACTTACGCTGTATTTAGCGCTGCTGACCACAGAGCCCAAGCTGGAGGGGGGAAGGGGGGGGGGGGGCTACCAGCAATCAAAATAAAACAGGAAAATTGTTCAAATGAATATGCCAACAAGACTAAAACTTCGAAACAAAATCAAGTCAGCAGACCTGTACACAAATGAAAATACCAAGACACTAAAATCAAAACATGTCATCAAATAAAAGACTGCAAAAATCAGAACAATTTTGTGTTTTCACAGCTCATTTCGAAGTTTCTTTTCCACTCTTTTCACAAAAACAATGCTTACATCAGCTCAGATGAAAAATGTTTAAAACAACAACAACAAAAAAAGGCAAAACAGAAACAAAACAAAACAAACAAAAAAAGGGGGAATCTCATCAAATGAAAAACATCAGACGACAGTCTTCACAGAATCCACAGTAACATATACATGCCTGTTGCCGTACACATCCCAACACTCAACAGAAAGGTGTTAAATGCAAAGTGTTTTTTCACACAGTATGCTCCTATGAGTCTCAATATCTTTTAAACCACACACACACAAAAAGAGTAAAATAGGTCAGATCACAGTGATAATTATTTCCTAAAAAAAAATTAGGGGGTCAGACCCGGTGTAACACCCCAGATTGCCCCCCATCCCAGAATGCCCCCTGGGGGACGTCTTGGATATACTGATGCGTCCCCCTGGGGAGGCATTCCAGAATGTCCCCCCCATACCTGTTATGTCGCCCCCATGGTTGACAATCACTGTCGTCCCAGAATGCCCCCCCCCCCCCCCAAACTTAGTGTAAGTCTCTCTCTCTGTCTCTCTTCTTCTCTCTCCCTTCCTCTCTCTCCCTCTCTCTCTCTCGGTCTCTGTCTGTCTATCTCTCTCCCTCTCTTTTCTATCTATTAAAGAGAGAGAGAGAGAGAGGTGTGTGGTGTGTGTGTGTGTGTGTGTGTGTGTGTGTGTGTGTGTGTGTGTGTGCATGCGTGCGTGCTGGAGTGTATGCGTGCGTGTATGTGTCTGAGTATATTCTCTGTAAGTGGATCCGTGCGCGTCTGTAATAATGCGTGTAAGCGAAAATATGACTGATCGTTGATATTGTAGATTCTAAAGTTTCCGCTGTTCATTCACTCTCTGATAAGACAGTACTTGTAAGAAATAGTTCACTACGACTGTTATTACTATACGTTTTGAGGCCAGATCCTGTTGGACACGGATCAACTTTGTTCATGTATGTATTTGATTATTCTACGCATGCAACCATTAATTATTTGATGCTACAATTTTGGAAGGACAGAAGGCTTACTATTCCCTTTTAGCAGTTCTTTTCCATTTAGATTGTCGGCTTCACTGATTTGATTTTGCATGGCAATTATAATAAAGAAAGGCACTGTTTTCTTCCAATGGCAGCCATTTGGGAAAAGCGAAAATCGGATAAAACATACTGAAATTGGATGAAAATTTAGATACTATGAATCATTCTGGTTAACTGAATAATTTTCTTGATTGAGACCAAAATTCAGTATAAAATAATCACAATCAGGCATCATTTGTCCTCTATATTTGCAGTTTACAAATCTGGTGGCGGCCATCTTGGATTTTACGCAATAACTCAAAATGCTCAACATTCACGAAGTGGCCTCCAACGGATTTGGATTCAGCACCCCAAAATCATGTTAGATCAACAAAAAACCGTAATATATAACACAAAACAAGGTGCCCCTAAATATCGCCTGGACTAACAAGCAGGTATGACGTATTTCTGTGTTCTGACACTCGTTGACACGTGTCACGCTTACTATGTTCCGTTGATTAGCATTCATCCAGTTGCTAATTTTTAAAGAAACAATGTCTCCATTTAAAGCAAGTTGACACTTGCCATGAGGAGTCACCTCCGGAAAACACACACACACACACCTACACACACACACTATCTCTCTCTCTCTCTCTTCCTCTCTGTCTCGCTCTCTGTCTGTCTGTCAGCCTCGCTTTCTCTGTCAGTCTGTCTGTCTCACTCTGTCTGTCTTGCTCTCTCTGACTGTCTTCTCGCCCTCTCTGCTGTATTTGTCTGTCTGTCTGTCTCACTCTCTCTGTCCGACTGTCTCGCTTTCTCTGTTTGTCTTGCTCTCTTGTCTGTCTGTCTGTCTTGTTCTCTCTGTCTGTCTGTCTCACTCTCTCTCTCTCACTCTGTCTGTCTGTCTGTCTCGCTCTCTCTGTCTGTCTGTATATGTGCCTGTCTGTCTGTCTGTCTCTCTCTCTCCCCCTCCCTCCCTTCCCCTCGCTCTCTCCCACTCCATTGTGCCTCTTTCTCTCTCTCTTTCTCTGTCCTTGTCCCTGTCTCTGACTCTGCTTTCTTTCTGTCTGTCTGTCTGTCTCTCTCTCTCCCCCTCCCTCCCTTCCCCCTCGCTCTCTCCCACTCCATTGTGCCTCTTTCTCTCTCTCTTTCTCTGTCCTTGTCCCTGTCTCTGACTCTCTTTCTTTCTGTCTGTCTGTCTGTCTATTTCTTCTCTCTCCCCCTCCCCCCTTCCCCTCGCTCTCCCCACTCCATTGTGCCTCTTTCTCTCTCTCTTCTCTGTCCTTGTCCCTGTCTCTGTCTCTCTCTCTTTCTGTCTGTCTGTCTGTCTATTTCTCTCTCTCCCCCTCCCTCCCTTCCCCCTCGCTCTCTCCCACTCCATTGTGCCTCTTTCTCTCTCTCTTTCTCTGTCCTTGTCCCTGTCTCTGACTCTCTTTCTTTCTGTCTGTCTGTCTGTCTGTTTCTCTCTCCCTGCCTCTGCCTCTGTCTTCGTCTGTTTCTAGGTTAGGTAAGCAAGAATCAGTGTTTTAAGATGTCGCAGAGAGAGACAGAAAGAGACAGACAGACAGATAGACAGACAGAGACAGACAGACAGAGACAGACAGACAGAGACAGAGAGAGAGAGAATTGGGGTGGGGGGCATTCTGGGATGAAAATATATTTGTCCTTATGGGGGGCATAATAGATATGGGGGGACATTTTAGATTGCCCCCCAGGGGGACGTGTCAGCATACCCAACATGACCCCCGGGGGACATTCTAGTATACCCAACATGTCCCCCGAGGGACATTCTGGTATACTGAAACGTCCCCCGGGGGGCATTCTGGAATACTGAAACGTCCCCCAGGGGGCATTCTGGGATACTGAAACGTCCCCGGGGGCATTCGGGGATGGGGGGCAATCTGGGGTGTTACACCGGTACAAAAAACTCACTTCCAAATTTTCAGGGGGTAAAACAAATATTTAGGGGGTCACCATTAACAACTGCTAAAAAATGTAGTGAACACACACACACACACACACACACACACACACACGAACGTGCTCTCACTGGCTCACACACATAAATGCATATAGAATGAGACATAAATACATCAAAAAAGAGGTGCTTATAACAAAGTTACTAAAACATTCCAGTCTGTGCTAAATATTATTTATTCATATTCGTGTTCCTTTGTTTTTAAAGTGTTATCAACTAACATGAGTAAATGTTAGCACCTACACTATCACGATTTTAACAGTGAAACTTGACTTGTGGCATGTCCTCTTCCATTAGCATCACAGAATTTCCACTTTGTGAGCCGTTTCCTTCAATGTTGAAATATTTCATTGTAAGACCAAAATTCCAATCACCATGCAATGATCACCAGAAGCCTCCTGGAACCTACGAAAAAACTGTAGACTGGCCATTCTTGCAACACATTCGTATGTCCAGAACAGAGCCATTTTAATTATCCAAACTGGTCATGCATGTTGCATAGATTGTTCGATTTTTATTCCATTCGCTGGAATATCACCCACAAGCCACAGCTGAACTGCTGGATCTTGATTCTGAAAAGCCGAAATTTCTGCGGTTTTCCATGCTTTTCCCACTTAGCTGAATCAAATGATCTTGTGGTCCAATCATAGACTGGATAGGCCTAGTCTATTTTGATGACTTGTTGGTTTTCAGCAGAGAAGAGTTGTCAAGCGGAAGTTGTTCATCGATTCAGAACGTTCTAAATCGTCGAGGAAATTTAAGTTTTTAACTTCGATCATGGCGGATAGAACGAAAGCCCTTTTGAAGTTCTGTTCACAGCTGGATTGCGTACAGGAGAAAATCAGTGCGTCACGGTAAATTTAGGTACGTTTTTGTGATGCACTGGCCTGCATTCCAGTGCGTCAGATGGGAAGTTTATGCATCAGAGATGCACGTTTGTGCGTAAGAATTATCACTGGATCACTGTGTGTTTTGCACATGACCACTTTCATTTTATGATTTGAGGTGAGGGATGGAAGGACCTGCTTCTGATAGAAGGAAATTGCTTTAAATCTGCAGAAGGAAATTGCTTTAAATCTGCAGAAGGAAATTGCTTTAAATCTGCAGAAGGAAATTGCTTTAAATCTGCACAGACTTGAAAGCATTTGTTGTCACTTTGCATGTGCCATTCATCACGTCAGTGATCTAAGACATACAATTGGATTTTAGGTTCAAAATCTGAGAAAGGAGTGGACGTTTTTGAGGGTGTTCAGCTTGTTGAATTGACTCAGCACCCACCCTTTGAAGCAAGAAGCATTATCTATACCCACCTTAAGAGTTCAACAGGGAGTCTGTTATCCACAACAGTAGCACAGATAATGTCCTGCTGCCAACACCTACCTTAATAAAAGAGAAGTGGCATTTTCAATGTCATCTTTATATTGTGGATTGG
Organism: Conus canariensis; assembly: GCA_033310375.1. Lineage (NCBI taxonomy): Eukaryota > Metazoa > Mollusca > Gastropoda > Neogastropoda > Conidae > Conus > Conus canariensis. Next base: position 17,910,708 of record CM065742.1, on the reverse strand, counting down.
CCGGGTCCCCTAGCAAACTCCTGTGTCCAAATCCAAACTTGAATGTCTGCACACAAACATCACAATGACCACCTTTTTACTGCAACAATTCCATTAAGCACAGAGAAAAAGCATAACTGGAAACGCCACATAGATGGACTAGCTGCACAGGTAAAAGCAAAAACAAGAAGATGGAAAACTGAAAGTGTTCTATAATTCCACCAAGGAACTGTCAGAGAAACACAGCAAGGCAGTTTCAACCATGAAGAAATCAAGGAAGCCATCAGACAGCCGGGGAACGGGAAAGCACAGGATCAGACAGAGGAGCCAGTGGATCCTGCACTGGCTCTTCAGACAGACATTCAGCATTCAGCAGATAAGCTCTTACCCCTCTTTGAGAAGACCTTGGAACAGAAACCACTACCTATATATATGGGAAAGGATGGATACCTTACAGGAGTCATCAAAAAGAAGACCTCAGCATCTCTGCAAACTAGGAGAGATCACACTCTTGTCCGTTCCCAGGAAAGTTTTCAGCAGAATCACCCTGATCCGAATCAATGACAGAGACTAAACTCAACCAAGAGACATGCAACAAGGCCTAGCTCCTGCATAGACCAGACTTGAAACACTGTGGACCTTGGTTGAGTTGTTGACAGAATGGAACTCCCCTTTCTACATCAATTTCATTGATCATGAAAAGGCATTTGACAATGAGGACAAAGACGCCCTATGGAAGTTTCCCCTGATGTTATAGGGTATTAGCAAAACTTGTCAATATCACTAGGAATTCTTGAGCGATTTACCTAAAGAGTCATCCAATGTGGACAACTCATGGAGGCTATTCAGTCAGTAAGGAACGGCTGTTTCTTACCTCATACCATCATTTATAATCCTGCTGGAGACAGACTGAACTATGAATTTATCAGCAGTGCTAATTCGAAATGAATTCCTGTGGCCTCCTGGGACGTAACTCAATGTTTTGGACTTAACGGATGACCTGACACACAGAACTGGTTACCGCTATAACTGATACTGGCGTACTTTTCAACTAAAATGAGTCTATTTTCTACAAAAGTGCGTACACACATCTTCCAAATATTTGTAAAAGCATGAGAGGATGTGCTTTTTTTCACCTAACATCATGAAGCGGACCGTAGAAGGATGGCTGATTCCATGTAACTGCAGTTGTTTCTCCCAATGCAAATTATTTTCAAGCCTGAATCAAGAGCAAACTTCAGCACAAATTCTTGATCTCTTACCAGTTATCATGGCCTCTAGTCCCTGCTATTGTTCCAACATGATATTATTCGCATGCTGTCAAAGGCTCGGACATAAGCAAACATGAACTGTCATGCAGAAGCTAGCAAGTGTTGTCTCTCTTTGGTCAAGAAACACCAAATCAAAACAATGGTTACTTCTCCAGAACTTTATCTCTGAATCTCTTTTCTTTTTTTGGAAATTTTTTTGGTTAAGCTTGTTGTATCCATTGCATTTTCGCCACCATGAGTACAAAATGCTGCAAAACCATATGGGTAAACATGTCTGGACACTACTGTTCAACATGCATCAGTAGATACAGAAAAAGACTAACAATGTGACAGTCAGCACAACCCAAATTGGCCTCAATATCAACAAGAGAAAGAAGGAGCACACACGACTGTGTGGACACATGAAAAATCGCACACGCGTAAGAAAAGCTTTCTTACTGATCCGCACCTTCTCCGTCCACCATGAGGCTGCTTGGAGTATAAACACAGCTGGCATTCTGGTAAACATGACGCTGACGAGGTGACAGAATGTTTACTTTGTGGTGGGGGGAAAAGAAACATGTGTCAGTATGAACGCCCAGAGCGCTGCCAGTGATAAAAAGGAAAGGTCTGCCTATCCACTCCACTCTTTTCTGTCCGCACGCATGCTTGAATTGTGGCAAGCATTTATGACTTTTTTTTTGCAGAAGTGGTCGTGTGTGCGTGTCTGTGGCGGTATGAACACCTTCCACTCTGTAAGGAAAATGAAGAAGGGAGTGCCGCATCCTCACGATTTGTGTCTGTCCGTGCGACTGGCATGCGTGCCAGTATGAACGTACCCTGAAACCATCACGACCAACAGTGAGCCTGTTTGACAAAAGAGGCAAACAGTAAGAAGAGACAGAATTCTGGGCAATGTCGTCAACAAGCAAGGAACTTCGGATGTCAATATTAGAGCCAGAAATGGCAACACAAGGGTTACATTAACACAGCTGAAAAACAGCTCGAGTTCCAAGCAGCTGACATGACAAACCAAATTCAGAATCTTCCACACCAATGTCATGTCGGTCCTGCTTTACGGAGCTCATACCTGGGAACAACAAAAACACCTTCATTAATCAACATCTCCAACATCTGACTCCAGAGAAGTGACCATATGATCTGCTAACGCCGAGACAACGAAGAGACACTGGGCATGAATCGGGGCCACTCTCAGAAACCTCCCACCAACATCCCCAGACCAACCCTGACCTGGAATCCCCAACATGAGCAGAAAATACAACCAGGGCAAAGTATGGCCCCTGGACCTTGAAAGGGGACATCAACAGGATGGCCATCACTTGTAATCAACTGGAGAACAAAGGCTCAACACAGAAAGAACTGGAGGACTCTTGTCAGCCATCTGTGCCTCAGATGGTGTAACAGGCACAAGTAATGTACCGCCAAGGGCATAGACAAACAAAGTACAGGATAAGACACAATGCATTTCGACCTCTTGGTCTTCTTCAGGTGAAAACAAATAACATTTAGGACAGTGAAAACGAAGAACGAGAAACCACTTATCTTCTCATGTTCGCCACACAACCAAAATGCTATGTCCTTGGTGGTAACTAACCCCCTCTCTTTCTAAATTCTGCTTCATTTTCCACCCTCAGTCACTCCGTTTTGAAACAGGCACAAGTAAGTCTGCATTCTCTCTCTCTCTCACTGAACAAATAGAAACCTGTCCATTTACCTATATAAAGCATATAAGTTATGATCTGTAAAGCATTTAAGTTAAGATCTGTTCTTGTTTCTAAATGTATGGTATTGAATCAATTTTGACTGTTTAAAATATCTGAATGATTTCCAGATGCACCCCTTCGTGAGGGGCAATGGCCCACTTATGAATAAAATACTGTATCTGTATCTCTCTCTTTCTCTCTCTTATTATTTTCTCTCTCCTCTTGACTCTTCCTCTCTCTCTCTTCTCTCTCTCTCTCTCTCTCTCTCTCTCCACTTCATTTTGTTTCTCTGTGTCTGGCCTATGAGGGAGAAGCAAAGCAGAAAGACCTCAATCATCTGTTGGTAGGTGAGGGGCACAGAGGAACTGTTGGATGTCCAGTTGAACCCCTCCATCATGTTCAGCATCATGGCTACCACAGGGCCTGAGGACGGCGCCGGCATTCCAAGCACTGTGTGATCTGCCAACAGACGTAACATTGTGTGATCTGTCAACATTGTAACATTGTGTGATCTGTGAACATTTGTTAACATTGTATGATCTGTGAACAGATGTAACATTCTTTGATCTGTCAACAGATTTAACCTTGTGTGATCTGTCAACAGATGTAACCTTGTGTGATCTGTCAACATTTGTTAACATTGTGTGATCTGTGAACAGATGTAACATTATTTGATTTGTCAACATTGTAACACTGTGTGGTCTGTCAACATTTGTTAATATTGTGTGATCTGTGAACACCATAATACTGTGTGGTCTCTAAACACTATACCTTTGTGTGATCTGGCAACAGATGTAACATTATTTGATCTGTCAACATTGTAATATTGTGTGGTCTCTAAACACTATACCATTGTGTGATCTGTCAAGATTTGTAGCACTGTGTGATCTGTCAACGTTGTTATTCTGTGTGATCTGTCAACATTACACCACTCCTATCGGTCAACATTGCTACACTGTGCACTCTTGTTGGCACCGTAATACTGTGTGATCTGTCAACATCGTTATTCTGTGTGATCTGTCAACATCACAACACTCCTATCGGTCAACATTGCTACACTGTGCACTCTTGTCATCACTGTAATATTGTGTGATCTGTCAATAACGTTATGCTTTGTGATCTGTCCACATTAAAACTCTTCAGTATGTCAAGATTGTAACACTGTGAGATCTGTCAGCACTTCAATATTGTAATCTGTCAACATTGTGACACTATGTGATCTGTCAACATTGTGACACTATGTGATCTGTCAACATTGTGACACTATGTGATCTGTCAACACCACAACATTAAGATCTGTCAACATTATAGCACTGCACAATATCTCAACATTACAACACTGTAATCTGTCAGCATTGTAACCCTGCGAGATCTGTTCACATTCCAACATGGCAATTTGTCCAAACTGTAACCCTGCGAGATCTGTTCTCATTCCAACATGGCAATTTGTCCAAACTGTAACCCTGCGAGATCTGTTCACATTCCAACATGGCAATTTGTCCAAACTGTAACCCTGCGTGATCTGTTCACATTCCAACATGGCAATTTGTCCAAACTGTAACCCTGCGAGATCTGTTCACATTCCAACATGGCAATTTGTCCAAACTGTAACCCTGCGAGATCTGTTCACATTCCAACATGGCAATTTGTCCAAACTGTAACCCTGCGAGATCTGTTCACATTCCAACATGGCAATTTGTCCAAACTGTAACCCTGCATGATCTGTTCACATTCCAACATGGCAATTTTGTCCAAACTGTAACCCTGCGAGATCTGTTCACATTCCAACATGGCAATTTGTCCAAACTGTAACCCTGCGAGATCTGTTCACATTCCAACATGGCAATTTGTCCAAACTGTAACCCTGCGAGATCTGTTCACATTCCAACATGGCAATTTGTCCAAACTGTAACCCTGCGAGATCTGTTCACATTCCAACATGGCAATTTGTCCAAACTGTAACCCTGCGAGATCTGTTCACATTCCAACAAGGCAATTTGTCCAAATTGTAACCCTGCGAGATCTGTTCATATTCCAACATGGCAACTTGTCAAAACTGTAACACTGCGTGATCTGCCAGCATTGCAAAATTGAGTCAACATTAAAAAACTGCTTTCTGTAAACACTTTCTGATCTGTCAACATGTTTAAATCGTGTGATCTGGCAACAATGTAACACAGATCTGTCAACGTTTAACACAGGGTATACATTTTCAGCTGTCAACATAAAAATGCCGAGGGATCTGTCAACATTGCAATGCTGTTCTCTGTCAACAATGTAACACAGATCTATCAACATTCTAACACAGGGTGTACACTTTTAGCTGTCAACATAAAAATGCCGAGGGATCTGTCAACATTGTAATGCTGTTCTCTGTCAAGAATGTAACACTGAGTGATCTGCCAACAATGCAGAGTAATCTGGTACCACTGTGACCATCTGCATGCAAACGTGTAACATTTCGCCTATGTAGGTCCATGAACAAAGTGTTGGATGTCTGTCTTGACATCCTTTCCAGTCATGTCTGAAGCCTTGTGTGTGTGTGTGTGCTCGTGTGTGCGTAGTGTGGTACGATGATGATATGTCGCTATGAAAACATGAAAACTTCACGACCACAATAAAAGTGAAAAACACACCTGGAATACTACGCACACAGGGAATCGTGCTGGGGAAGAGGAGACAGGGCAGATGGAGAAAGAGGTGGACAGACAAACATTGCTGAGTGGACAGTGAGGGCTTTGCTGAAACTCAGGCACTTTGAGTGGTGGAGGCACTTGGTGTAACGTTCCACATTGCTGCCTTAGATCTGGTTGGATTTGAGACTTGCGAATGAGGGATATGTATGTGTACATTAACTGCACACTTTGTCTCGCGATAAGCGATCTGAGCAACAATACATTTAGAGTTCACTAACAACCCACTGTGTGCCTGCAATCATGCATGAAATACCACTGAACATTATGTATTATGTTGTCAACTCTATAATTCTGCTCATGCAAACACAGTTTCAACATTATCTTGAAACCACACCCAGTTACAAATTCTGTTGAATGGAAGTTCTGACCTCCAAAATGAGAACAATGTTTTCGTATTAAGATAGTGCGTCATGGCTGTGGCTGTGGATGGGGTGTCGGAATGAGCGGCATGGGTGCACTGCCTCTGAGGTGGCGCAGAGGTTGGGACAGAAAAAAAGAAAAAAAAAAAGATAGTGCGTCATTTCATTTCTGTCTCAAACAGATTTTAAATTAAACTTTGTTTGTGCAGATGAGGCATGACAAGATTAATACTGTCTTTTGAAATGCTCCAATCATGTGCAATACATCTGATGCCTGTCCAATGTCCAGTTGGTCTGTTGATGGATGTTTGTGTTCTGATTAGTTAATTTCTGATTACCAAGTATCCTCCCGTCTTAATCTCCCGGCACACCTCCCTCCTCATCCCCAGTCCTCAGCTTTCTCCCTTCACCATGTTTGTTCTCCTGTTTCTTTTCTGGCTTTCTGAATTGATTCTTGCTTTTCATTCTTCTTCTATAGCAGCCGACACCAGTAATAAACAGATTTAATTAACCTTGTGTTATGATTGCTTAATTAAGGTCATCTTATTTTGCTCAGTTATCTATTCATGTATTCATTTGTTGACATTTATGATTTCGTGGTAGCACATCAGCATGTTTCATTGGCCATCTCATAGAAATTACATTGCAATGTGTATGCACACTATACACAAATAGCTTGTTGCTGCTCTGTTGTCCGTGTTTACGTTCTGTAATCCTGAGTGGAGTTGAATTCTTGAAGATCTGTTTCAGCCGTGTGAGTACAGGTGTGATGTTGTAGTGACAGGCAGGTGAGGTGTCAAAAGTGACTTTACCTTTAAAAGTGGACACGATGGGCTTTGTCTTGAGCACGGTGAAGGCCTTCAGGTCGTCCACTGTCATCTTACCGCCCGCATCGTTCACCTGAACACATCACGTCCGCATCAATGTCCACATCATTCACACACCACATCTGAATCGCTCTCTATATCCATCCTACTCCACATCCGCATCTCTACCCTACTAACCCCATGTTGCGCTCAATAATATGCAGCATTTTTACCAGCCATTTGGAGTGAACATCGAAGCCTAGTTTTGCTGATGAACAGCATAACACGCTACTCTTAAAACATAACAGTTGGTGGAGCAGCACCACATGTTCTTCATACCAGACAATCACGTTTCTATCAGTTAATGCAGTTCTGACTGATGTCTGGCTTCAACATTGCAAAACATCCTACACACTACAAAAACCGTCAGTGTATGTTTTTCATTGTTGATACAACACAGACCCACAATCAAGTGTCGTTAGAAGCTCTGACTTCTCACATGTGTTGGTGCACTTCCTTGTTTGCCATCTCCTACACTCCTCACAGAGTTACTCCACTCTGTTGCCTTCCATCTCCAGAACTCATCAAACATATGCGTATGTATCACAAAGTGGATACATTCAGCGCACTGGCCTGTTCCCTGGGGGACCCCCATTCTGACTCGCTGTCTGCTGAAGCAGAGGCGTCCAGCACAGTCACCCATGTGCTAACCACACTAACCCATGATACACTCCTCACAAAAGCATACAAGGAACCCTCAAGGCAGCGCTTCCAGGCATACTCACCGTAGCAACAAAGTGTTCCCCCAGAGCTCCCTGGTAGAAGGCCTGGGCTCCCTGGTCACGGATCTGCTCCAGAGTGCGAGCCAGGTCAGGCAGAACCATGAAGTCACCCTCCTTGACAAAATGTCCGTTCCGCCAGTACCTCTGGACCAGGCTGTTCTGTGTGCCCCCTGGTACTTTGTTTACATTCAAATGGAGCCGCAATGTGTCCGCTGTCCAGACAGAGCAGGTCAACACTCTATGTCTACTGTCTCGACAGAGCATGTCAACACTGTATGTCTACTGTCTCGACAGAGCATGTCAACACTGTATGTCTACTGTCCACTGGCTAGACACAGCATGTCAACACTGTATGTCTACTGTCCACTGTCCAGAGAGAGCATGTCAATACTGTATGTCTACTGTCCACTGTCTAGACACAGCATGTCAACACTGTATGTCTACTGTCCACTGTCTAGACACAGCATGTCAACACTGTATGTCTACTGTCCACTGGCTAGACACAGCATGTCAACACTGTATGTCTACTGTCCACTGTCCAGACAGAGCATGTCAACACTGTATGTCTACTGTCCACTGTCCAGACAGAGCATGTCAACACTGTATGTCTACTGTCCACTGTCCAGACAGAGCATGTCAACACTGTATGTCCACTGTCTAGACAGAGCATGTCAACACTGTATGTCTACTGTCCACTGTCCAGACAGAGAATGTCAACACTGTATGTCCACTGTCTAGACAGAGAATGTCAACACTCTATGTCTACTGTCCATTGTCCAGACACAGCATGTCAACACTCTTATGTCTACTGTCCACTGTCTAGACAGAGCATGTCAACACTCTTATGTCTACTGTCCACTGTCTAGACAGAGCATGTCAACACTGTACGTCTACTGTCCACACAGAGCATGTCAACACTGTATGTCTACTGTCCACTGTCCAGACAGAGCATGTCAACACTGTATGTCCATTGTCTAGACAGAGCATGTCAACACTCTATGTCTACTGTCCACTGTCTAGACAGAGCATGTCAACACTCTGTCTACTGTCCACTGTCTGGACAGAGCATGTCAACACTGTATGTCTACTGTCCACTGTCTAGACAGAGCATGTCAACACTATGTCTACTGTCCACTGTCTGGACAGAGCATGTCAACACTCTATGTCTACTCTCCACTGTCCAGACAGAGCATGTCAACACTGTCTGTCTACTGTCCACTGTCTGGACAGAGCATGTCAACACTCTATGTCTACTCTCCACTGTCCAGACAGAGCATGTCAACACTGTATGTCTACTGTCCACTGTCTGGACAGAGCATGTCAACACTCTATGTCTACTCTCCACTGTCCAGACAGAGCATGTCAACACTGTCTGTCTACTGTCCACTGTCTGGACAGAGCATGTCAACACTCTATGTCTACTCTCCACTGTCCAGACAGAGCATGTCAACACTGTATGTCTACTGTCCATTGTCTTGACAGAACATGTCAACACTTTATGTCTACTGTCCAAGACAGAGCATGTCAACACTGTATGTCTACTGTCCACTGTCCTAGATAGAGCATGTCAACACTCTGTGTCTACTGTCCACTGTCTGGACAGGGCATGTCAACACTGTATGTCTACTGTCCACTGTCCTAGACAGAGCATGTCAACACTGTATGTCTACTGTCCACTGTCCAGACAGAGCATGTCAACACTGTATGTCTACTGTCCACTGTCTAGACACAGCATGTCAACACTATGTCTACTGTCCACTGTGTAGACACAGCATGTCAACACTATGTCTACTGTCCACTGTCTGGACAGAGCATGTCAACACTGTATGTCTACTGTCCACTGTCTAGACAGAGCATGTCAACACTGTATGTCTACTGTCCACTGTCTGGACAGAGCATGTCAACACTCTATGTCTACTCTCCACTGTCCAGACAGAGCATGTCAACACTGTATGTCTACTGTCCACTGTCTGGACAGAGCATGTCAACACTCTATGTCTACTCTCCACTGTCCAGACAGAGCATGTCAACACTGTATGTCTACTGTCCATTGTCCTAGATAGAGCATGTCAACACTCTGTGTCTACTGTCCACTGTCTGGACAGGGCATGTCAACACTGTATGCCTACTGTCCACTGTCCTAGACAGAGCATGTCAACACTGTATGTCTACTGTCCACTGTCCAGACACAGCATGTCAACACTGTATGTCTACTGTCCACTGTCCTAGACAGAGCATGTCAACACTGTATGTCTACTGTCCACTGTCCAGACAGAGCATGTCAACACTGTATGTCTACTGTCCACTGTCTAGACACAGCATGTCAACACTATGTCTACTGTCTACTGTCTAAACACAGCATGTCAACACTCTATGTCTACTGTCCATTGTCTAGACAGAGCATGTCAACACTCTATGTCTACTGTCCATTGTCCACACAGAGCATGTCAACACTGTATGTCTACTTTCCACTGTCCACACAGAGCATGTCAACACTGTATGTCTACTGTCTCGACAGAGCATGTCAACACTGTATGTCTACTGTCCACTGTCTAGACAGAGCATGTCAACACTCTATGTCTACTGTCCCAGACAGAGCATGTCAACACTGTATGTCTAATGTCCACTGTCTAGACACAGCATGTCAACACTCTATGTCTACTGTCCCAGACAGAGCATGTCAACACTGTATGTCTACTGTCCACTGTCTAGACACAGCATGTCAACACTCTATGTCTACTGTCCCAGACAGAGCATGTCAACACTCTATGTCTACTGTCCACTGTCTAGACAGAGCATGTCAACACTCTATGTCTACTGTCCCAGACAGAGCATGTCAACACTATGTCTACTGTCCACTGTCTAGACACAGCATTTCAACACTGTACGTCTACTGTCCATTGTCCAGACAGAGCATGTCAACACTGTATGTCTACTGTCTACTGTTTAGACACAGCATGTCAACACTGTATGTCTACTGTCCACTGTCTAGACAGAACATGTCAACACTCTATGTCTACTGTCCCAGACAGAGCATGTCAACACTGTATGTCTACTGTCCACTGTCCAGACAGAGCATGTCAACACTGTATGTCTACTGTCCACTGTCTGGACAGAACACGTTAACACTTTATGTCTACTGTCCCAGACTGAGCATGTCAACACTGTATGTCTACTGTCCACTGTCCAGACAGCATGTCAACACTGTATGTCTACTGTCCACTGTCTAGACACAGCATGTGAACACTGTATGTCTACTGTCCACTGTCTAGACAGAGAATGTCAACACTGTATGTCTACTGTCCACTGTCCAGACAGAGCATGTCAACACCGTGTGACTACTGTCCACAGTCTAGACAGAGCATGTCAACACTGTATGTCTACTGTCCACTGTCTAGACAGAACATGTCAACACTCTATGTCTACTGTCCACTGTCTAGACAGAGCATGTCAACACTGTATGTCTACTGTCCACTGTCCAGACAGAACATGTCAACACTGTATGTCTACTGTCCACTGTCCAAGACAGAGCATGTCAACACTGTATGTGAACTGTCCACTGTCTAGACAAAGCATGTCAACAGTGTTATGTTTATTGTCCTCTGTCTAGACAAAGGATGTCCACACTGTATGTCGAGTACAGCTGCCTTCCTTTCCAGACAAAAGGAATGCAGCTCTGGCAAGTCTGGCTTTTCCCTTAAATCATCAACACAATCTCCTCGCTGTTTGAACTCTTACCTACTTTCCCACCCTCTACAGCTTGTCGAAGGTGGCCCTCTGCTTTGTTCCCATTTGGGTTATTTGCAATGGTTTTGAGCATTAAGATGCACCATTTGAGGATACCAAAGGTTGCAGACGTGGCTGCCATTCTACAAAATACTTTGATTTTAATAGATTAAAAATTATATAAAAATTATCCTCCAGTTTGTGTCAAGAATGCTTCAGGCTTTATGTTGGTTTATAGACTCTCAAGTGAAGATTAGTTAAAATCACAAACCTCAGCTTGTAACTGATAATATAGATGTGAAAAGACAGCGTTTGGCATATTGACTGTAATCCACCCATTCCTTTTGAAAGTTACAGGCATTACAATTTATACTGAAAGATTTATTCAGTTGATCCATCATGGACTATTTTGGCTTTTGTGCCAACTTTAGACCCCTGTATTGGAACTATCTTATTATGAATCATTGCAGAAAAAAAAAAAATCAATTTCTACGAACATGTTACCATCATGTATATTTATATTACAGTCCTATGAAAAAAACATCTGAAATATGAACACTCAAATATGGATCATGAAGTTAATTTGCAATACTGGAAACTGCCATTTGTGTACTTTTGAGCACCTTTTTTTTTTTTCTTCTAACAAATTAAATTTCTTGTGCACAATCTTGATATTACAGAGAAACATCTCAGAATGTTTCGAGTTTCTGACTTTCTTATTTGTTGAAATCAGTGCTGAAAAAGAAACTACTATATTCTAATAGCAATATCTCTGAACCAAAGCCCGGTACATCAATATTTCATTTTTCTTTTTTTTTTTTTGTTTGATTCAATTGCTCGTTAAAGCAGGGCAAAAATTATAGTTATTATTTATTCATATTTCTCCTGTTGTTACCAATTAAAAACAAACACTTAAAAATCTAGTCTCTAATTCACCTTTCCATTCAAAATTCACTTCATCTTCAGTATATGTAAGATAAATGTTGCCTTACAGTAGGTACCGGCAGCCAAAATTAGCATATTGTTTTTCATACTTAAGATCTGTATCATTGCAAAGTAAATGGAAAAACATACAAAACAACAAGAATGAAGTCTCTATCTTCAGTCGTTTTCGAGATATTGCAGTTTAAAGTTGCAACGTTTTTATGCACCTGACAAAATGAGATATCTTCCAAGTTTGAAAGCCAATAGGATCATACATGATTGATACATCTGGTTATAAATTGGTATTCTCAATCTATACAACTTACACTCTTTGAACAAGTAAGTTCCATGGTATCAGTTTACATGACTTTTGTGTGATAAAGTGTCAAACTTGTAATAAATCGCAATTCAGCGCTTTTCGAATTTGCATGATGTGGCTACTTTGAAGCACTGCAGCACAGTAAGAATGGACATTTCAGAGTTTCCAGTGGTTTGGACAAACTCTCTAAGTTGTACTAAGCAAAGTCATTTTTTTCTGAGGTATCTGCTATAAAACATTTATGAAAACTTCTGTGCTAAAAACAGGAAATATTGGAATTTGGACGGTGGAAAAATGGGGGTAGAATTGCCCGCCACACTTAAAATTGCTATAACTTCTAAACTACTTCATGAACTGTTTCCAAATTTTGTATACAGTTTCTGTACAGTATTTCCTGTAAATCAAAGTGTACATTTTTGTTATTTTGTACCTAACATTTTATTTCCTGTACTAGAATAGTGGCCAACAGGGGCGGAATGATGATGATGTCCGAATAAAAACCCACAGTTTTTTCAAAACTTATTGACAGATTTCAACAAAAATTTGGTATGTTGTCGTCTGTATTGTTATTTATAAAATCATGTTATTTTTGCTGTTTCTGACAAGTGTTGGCAGCCACCAAACAAAAGGTCACTTACGATAAGGGTGGGAAGTGCACTCTTGCTGACGGGCAGATTGGGTTGACTATGTACATAGTTCTTTTTGTATGCAGCATACTTGAGGCAGAGTTCATTGTTAATTGGAACAGACCAGGTATGGCCAATAGTTGTTTTGGAGACTATGTTGAAGTCACTGGCAAACACAAATATGCTTTGCACTAAATCTGTGTCTGCCTTGGTTGGCCACACAAGCATGTAGTAGTAGAAAGAAACTCGTGGAGAGCGTGGCAGCAGAGAGTCCTCAGAAGAGAAGCCCCCTTCAAGCAAGTGTTTCGGCCCTTATCTCCTGACACTCTAGGGGGGTTGGGCCACACCCGGTTCATGACTCCGGATGTCCCTCTGCTGCCCCTTTTTTTTCCCATCTTGGGACGAGCCATGGCTGGGATTCGAACCCATGACCCTCTGGACATGCTCATTTTCCACTTAATGACTCGCGCTTTAACCACTGAGCCACAGGGACACCTGATATTTGTAGGGAAATTAAGCCTTATGAAGTTCACTTTTGTTCCTCCTTGACCAGATCCAGCTTGAACACCTCTCTGCCGCTTCTGCCATTGCTTTCAGGGCTCTGGTTTTTTCCTTCCCTGCAACTGAGAGCTGTTTCATGAGGCTGTATGCAGACGTTCCTACAAACCCCCTAGCTCCAATTTCTGCAGTGAGGACTTTGACCTGATAGCCTTCTCTCCTCAGGCTGTTTGCCAGATCAGCATACTTTTCAGTCTTGTAGATTTGAGCTGCCTCCATTCTGTTCTCATATGGCACCGTGAGCTCGATCATGATCAGCTGCTTGGTTGACTTAGAGTGGACTACTATGTCTGGTCTCATGCCACTCTTGCTGATGATCTCTGGGTGACTCTTCCATTCTGGGAGGTCTGCAGTGCACTCCCAGTCATCTGCCCCGTCCAGCAGACTCTGCCTGCATGTTTCGAGTGGCACTGTTGTTCTTGGCCATGATTTGCTGCCTCCTGCCGTGAAGAATGTTGCGGGTGCTTTTGGAGTCCTGATTTTCCCTTTTGTGGTGTTGGTACTAGCCCAGACTACTTGTACAATTTCTTTGAGCACTTGGTTGTGCCTCCATGTGTACCTTCCTTGAGCCAGGGCTACTTTGCATGAGCTTAGGACATGCTCCACTGTTTGTTTTTCATGGCAGAGGGGGCATGCAGGATCGTCTGTTTTCCCCCACTTCACCAGGTTTGCATTTGAGGGCAGAAGGTCATATGCAGATCTGAGAATGAAGCTGATCCTGAGAGGGGCCATGTGCCAAATGTCATTCCAAGTGAGACTTCTTTGGAGTGCATTCTCCCACGTTGTCCATTGCCCTTGCTGGCTCTGCTGGACTGCTTTTTGGAGTCTTTTTTGGTCTTCTTCTTTTCTCATCTCCTGAATCATCATGTCTCTTTTGGCTTTTCCTTTGGCCTTTGACCACCATTCAGTTTTGGTCACCCCCAGTCCTTGTCTGTTGGTCTGTGTGTGTCCTGTTATTTCTCTGATCTTGAGACTTTCTTTTGCAGAATCCATCGCCTCTTGAACTTTCCATTTTCTGCCTGTCTTCAGCTGGGGCTTAATTGCTTCTACCACCTTGTCTCCTGAGTCCTCCAGCATGCTTTGAAGTCTGATCTTCCCTGCTTTGTATTCCTCCAGGATGGATTTCAGGGGTAGTTTCAGCTTTGCTTGGCGACAGTACAGCGCTATGTCAGTCAGACAGGTGGGACACCAAGCCATTTCCTTGTGAACTTGTTGATTTTGGCTTCCATTGCCTCCACTATGCTGGTGCAGATGTCGTATATCATCAGAGGCCATAGCAGCTTTGGTATCAGCATGAACTGCAGACACCAGACCTTGTATTTGCCAGGGAGCCCACACTGGTCAATGGTCTCCAAGCCTTCCTCCGCCATCTGCTTGGTTTCTTTTGCTCTTTGTGTGTCTTTCAGCGTATCATCATACCATCTTCCAAGGCTCTTGACTGGTTCTTCTGTGACTGTTGGAATGGCCTGGTTGGCAACACTGAAGACCACAGATCCGGCCACTTTTCCTTTCCTCAGTGAGAGACTTCGTGATTTCTTTGGCTTGAACTTCATTCTGGATGAGGCAACTATGTCGTCCAGCCTCTCCAGCACATGACGTGTCTCGTCTTCTCTGGATGAAATCACTGTAGTGTCATCCATGAAGGCCTTGAGAGGAGGCATCTTGTATCCATCGCCAAGGTCTGTTTGTCTCGCGTTGTTTGTTGCTGCTTTCAAGATGAGTTCCATTGCCAGCACGAACAGTATTGGGGAAATTGCACAGCCCATTGCAATACCCACTTCCAAGTTGATCCAGTCTGTTGTGTACTCCTTGGTAGAGAACCGCATTGAGAAGCCATTGAAGTACTTCTTGAGCATGTCGCGGATGTTCTTTGGCACATGGTACATCTCAAGAGCCAACTGTATCATCTCATGGGGCACAGATCCATATGCGTTTGCCAGATCAAGCCACACTACGTCCAGGTCTCTCTTTTCTGTTTTTGCTTTTTGGATTGCGTCCCAGATCATTGTGGCGTGTTCTACACAGCCCGCCACGCCTGGGATGCCACCTTTCTGGACTGACACATCCAAGTACTTGTTTTCCATCAGGTACTTGGTCAGCCTTGCTGCCATGACAGAGAAGAAGATTTTCCCTTCGACGTTCAGTAGTGATATTGGCCTGAACTGGCTAATGTCACTTGAGTTTTGCTCTTTGGGGATGTACACACCATCTGCCGTCATCCACTGGCCGCTGATCTTCTGGTTTCTCCAAGCCGATCGCAGCAGCCTGTGGAGCCACTCCAGCACCTTGGGACATTTCTTGTAAAGCTGGTAAGGTATTCCGTTTGGCCCTGGTGATGATTTGGCTCTGGCTTTGTCGACCACCTTCTTGATTTCCGCCAACGTTGGAGGCTTGCCATTGAACTGTTCCTCAGGGTTGGTTGGCCACACCAGACCTTGAATGTCGAGTGGTGCTTTGCTCTGTGGGTCAGAGTATGTTTTCCTCAGATGTTGCTCAAGAACTCCTTTGTCCACACTTAGGGTCCCTGATTTTGGCTGCTCAAACAGTGTTCTGGCAAACTGGAAGGGGTCTCTGAAGAAGCGCTCTTGTGTCTTCTTCTTTTTGCTCTTCCTCTTCCTCGCAGATTCCGCTTTGCTGAGGGCACTGTGTTTTTCTTTCAGGTCTTTCCACAGTTTTTCCAAGCCTTGTTTTTCAGCTGGCAGTGCGGTCTTCATTTGCATCTTGAGGTTTTTCTTTTGGACCCTGATCTTGTCCATCTTTTCTTGGCGTCTGGATTTCTTTGGAGGTGTTTTCTCTTTGGGTAGTTTTGCTCCATAGGCGTCTCTACATGTGGCATACACAATGTCCCCATATGTGGCTAGTTTGTGTTCCAGGGTGCTTTTCCCTATCAGTGCATCGAGTCTTTGGACGATTTTTGCATCCAGTTTCTCCCAATCTTCAGTTTCGTTTGCTCGTGGCAGGTTGAGTTTCAGGCGCCTGGCATCGAGGGCCTGTGCAAATTCCTCATCCGAACCAACAGCGTGGATGTCCTTGGCACTGTGGTTTAAATCCTGGCCTTGGTCTTCCGACGTCTTATCTGCTGATGCAGTGCGCTGCTGCTCATTCAGATGAGTCTTCACACATCCCATCTTTGTTCTGTGGATCTTCATGCCACGGGTGGTAGCGAAACGCTTTCCACAGACACATGGATATTCCATTTGGTCCATGTTCATAGTCCGTTTGGGATTTGCAGTCATGATTGGTTGAGCACCGATGGATTCATCATTCTCTCCCCCTTTCGGTGAATCCTGGGAGCATCTTTTCCTTTTATTTTTAGTAGCCACATGTTTAAGGCAAAGTGGGGAGCCAGCCCACAGAGCCCTTGGTTCTGGTCTTTCCCAGTGTCCTCCGGTCTTTCCCGGACGTCCTCCGGCCTATTCCCGGAAGTCAATGGTTTACCCATGCATCAGTAGAAAGAAACTCGTGGAGAGCGTGGCAGCAGAGAGTCCTCAGAAGAGAAGCCCCCTTCAAGCAAGTGTTTCGGCCCTTATCTCCTGACACTCTAGGGGGGTTGGGCCACACCCGGTTCATGACTCCGGATGTCCCTCTGCTGCCCCTTTTTTTTCCCATCTTGGGACGAGCCATGGCTGGGATTCGAACCCATGACCCTCTGGACATGCTCATTTTCCACTTAATGACTCGCGCTTTAACCACTGAGCCACAGGGACACCTGATATTTGTAGGGAAATTAAGCCTTATGAAGTTCACTTTTGTTCCTCCTTGACCAGATCCAGCTTGAACACCTCTCTGCCGCTTCTGCCATTGCTTTCAGGGCTCTGGTTTTTTCCTTCCCTGCAACTGAGAGCTGTTTCATGAGGCTGTATGCAGACGTTCCTACAAACCCCCTAGCTCCAATTTCTGCAGTGAGGACTTTGACCTGATAGCCTTCTCTCCTCAGGCTGTTTGCCAGATCAGCATACTTTTCAGTCTTGTAGATTTGAGCTGCCTCCATTCTGTTCTCATATGGCACCGTGAGCTCGATCATGATCAGCTGCTTGGTTGACTTAGAGTGGACTACTATGTCTGGTCTCATGCCACTCTTGCTGATGATCTCTGGTGACTCTTCCATTCTGGGAGGTCTGCAGTGCACTCCCAGTCATCTGCCCCGTCCAGCAGACTCTGCCTGCATGTTTCGAGTGGCACTGTTGTTCTTGGCCATGATTTGCTGCCTCCTGCCGTGAAGAATGTTGCGGGTGCTTTATTATTTGCATGTTATTTACAAGAGCAAATTAATTTGCTCAGAAAATTAATGTCTGCTTTCTCAGGAGAGTGGATCTGTGACACACTGCCCATTCATCATCATAGAAAACTACATTCTGGCCAATTTTGGTAAAGATAAGTCTTCCAGAAGGCAATCAGTGGCATGTTCACAGATTTCATCATTGATGCAACATGACTGCATCCTCAAAATGGGTGATAACTTCTTATGTCTCCATCTCTTCCTCGGTCACCATCACTTCATCAGTCCCCAAGCCCAACTGCTCTGCCTCAGGAAAAGTTGAAGTGGAGACACAGCTCACACATCATTCACTTTATCCTGGTCTGGTGGTCCTCCAAATGACAACACAGCCAATAGTGAACACCGACATATGTGGTAAAGACTGTGGCCTATATAAAGGTTTTGGGTGACCAGCCACCCACGAACCCTGGCATGTCGGGTAAAGGCTGTGGCCTATATGAAGGTTATGGGTGACCAGCCACCCACAAGCTCCAGCATGTGAGAATGCTTCTTTAATTGGTATGGGTGACATGCCACCCACAGTATCTGGCAAGGATTATAAGCTTTTATAATTTTCTCCTTTATTTACCACCAAAACACCACAATATTTAACGGGGGCAAGCACAAATACACAATAAACAAAGTCATAAAACTTTAGTTACATGTTATGAAAACTGAGTGAGTTATGAAGATTTAAACGACAGTCTGGGTAATTTTTCACCCACAAGCTCTGGCAAAGGTTAAACAAATATAAAAAATGTGGATGCGTTTTCTCAGTTAAAGAAAAAACAATGAAAAGAAAGAAAAAACATTAAAGCATGGCACAGGACCACTTAACTGAACTATGAGTGCATGATTTTATGTAAATTTTCCTGTCTGTTTCTTCATCATTGTGCGATATCATGTGGTGTGTGTGTGTGTGCGTGTGTGAAATTACTGGAAAAAAAATTAAAGCATGGCATAGGACCACTTAATTGAACTATGAGTGCATGTTTTATGTAAATTTCACAGTCTGTTTCTTCATCATTGTGCAATATCATATGGTGTGTGTGTGAGTGTGCGTGTGTGAAATTACTGGGAAAAAAATTAAAGCATGGCATAGGACCACTTATCTTAACTATGAGTGCATGCTTTTATGTAAATTTCCCTGTCTGTTTCTTCATCATTGTGTGATATCATGTGGTGTGCGTGTGTGTGTGTGTGTGTGTGTGTGTGTGTGTGTGTGTGTGTGTTGTTACTGCTCACTGTCCATTCCTTATAATTAAATTTTAGTATCGGTTGTTCTTTGTAAGCAAAAATGTATTGCATGTTCTTTGTAAACAAAAGGTACATCCTCTGCAACACATTATTTTGTCAACAGGGTGTGATTTAAGCATTGCCAATAACATGTTAAGTATTTCATCATTATGATTCTGAATTAACTTGTTGATTTAATCATTGTGAATGTAAAAGAACATAAATATACATTATAATGCTTTTTTTAAACAAAAGGTAAAATTAAAGAAAGATTTAACTTTATTTTGGACTCTACCTTTTTAATATTTTTATCAACTACTCTGTTTATTCAGTATGTTTGTGCTGTTACAGCAATATCTTACCTTTTTAATATTTTTATCAACTACTCTGTTTATTCAGTATGTTTGTGCTGTTACAGCAATATACATAACTGTGGAGCATAACATACAATCACCATAAATATCATAAATTTTACTGTCACAACAGTGTAATGTCTTGGCAATGCAATGCCACTGTAGTTGAATTCTAGCAGTTTTACCTGAAAGTAATCACTAAGTGTTCAAAGCCTTGCTGTGTTTGCCAGTAAGGAGGGGGGGGGGGGGGGGGGGGGGGGGGGGGAGCAAATCTTTACAGTTAAATTACAGAAATTTCAAATACACTAGGGAAAAAGATTAGACTGCTAAACCAAACTTCGTTGGGTCGGATTGACTCGACAGTGACCCCCCCCCCCCCCCCCCCCCCCCCCACACCCTCCTTACAACTTCAGACTCTGTTCTCTCTCTCTCTCTCTCTCTCTCTCTCTCTCTCTTTTTAATCCCCAAACACGCTTTGCACATCGAGTATGACAGTAATGATCGGTGTTTCCATCGATGGTCATTATCAGAAGACAGTGCTTTCAAAGCCTCGGACCGTCTTGTACGCGCGCTTGTGGCTTCCGGTTTGAATATGTGTCTCAAACAGATGTTTTTAACTACCTTTTTCTCTTTAATCGTGTAATGGAACCATTAACCAGTTCACTAATACATGAATCGACGTAAGTGAAGCCCATTACTGATATCTATTTTCATTAATTTGTCTTATACAAAAATACGATCGCTTCGAACGGCGCAACGCGTGGGCCTTTTCCGACCTGTTTAATCTCGACGAACACCAGCTGAATTACGAATAAAATAACTAAGCATTGGCACAGTATTAAACGAAATAAAATAATTGAATCGTTTCATTAATGTTCTGGTTTGTTATTATATGCGTTATCTTACCAAGTGCATCTTGCAATTCAACAACGATAAGCGCATTCGACTCGGTCATTGTCGGATCTCGGCTTCGTTCCGCCATTGTTGAAATCTTTGACAAGGAGCGAATGTTTGCATTTGATACCTTCGCTTTGATTGGCTTGCGCTTTTCGAGCATTCAACCAATCACTTAGCTTGATACACCAATGAATGCGGGAGAGAACGGCCTTTCTAGCGCATCGTTAATGTGTATGTTTTTTTCACAACTTTTTTAGCAACGACGTTGGAAAGACAACACTTGTAACAAGCCTCATAAAAACTTCGATTCTAATTAATTTAACCACATCGTACTAAAAAGAAAAATACACTGAAATAAAGCTTGAAACATGCTCTTTTATTCTGACCTATTTAAACGCCAATGAATGGAATGAACACATTGTATGCGTTGATTTTCGACACCGTGTAGCTCGAACGCTCGGCCAAATGCCGCCTGCAGCGCATCGGGATGTGTGACGCGCTTCGTTTTCGTGTGAATGGATGGGTTATTTGGAATAAAACAATCATCATACCGTGTGTTGCAAACACAAATAAACAACACAGAGTTCAAAAGGAAACTGTATTCTTTATTCATCACAATTTTCATCTGATTCTAAACGCGTTATTCATAGATACTGCCTATTGAAAACACGCAAATTTTTCACTCGGCTGAACTTTCCCGTACGCTGAAAGAAGGGCTGCCGGTACCTACTTACAGGAGAAGTCAATAAGGAAATCTTTTCCACCTGTACTCGGTCAATAGTTTTGTCCCCATTCACCAAAAATAGTAGCGCCCTCTGACTGATAGGAAATCTCCACACACTTCCATCTCTGAAACGTTCCCACCCTAGCTGGTTCTAGTCACAGCAAAGCATTCTTTTTTTTTTCACTCATCTCTCATCTGTGCACTGTTGGAACAGGAAATGTGCACATCATGCATCTTAGTTTGGGCTCCTGGGAGTTCTGATGGTACCGGCTGCCAGATGATTGGTGCCAGTTTGGTTTTTTATGGTCAGAACCAAGCACCTGTAGCTTTACTAAGCAAGCTGAACCTCTGTACATACATGATGTGATTTAGTCGTTTTGTCCAAATCTGTTAAATTTTTATCATACTTCCAAACCTCTATTCATAGGGACAACAGCCCTACCATTAAGATAACATCAGTACAAACTTTATTTCAACTGAAAACATCTGTGCCTAAATTTTACACTGCATATACATTGAGATATGGCATACACATACTAACATCCACAACTTTGTTATATAACCAGAAAAAAAAAATCTGAAAATATCCATACCTAAATTCTGTGTGACGTTGAAGCCATTGCGGGCCAAATCTATGGCTGGCTGTACCAAAGTTGCCCAATCCAGACTGCCCAAAAATTCACACACACACACACACACACACACACACACACACACACACACACACACACTCAAGAAAATGTTATACTTGATCCATTTGAGGGGTACAGAAAATCAGCAATAACTTTCACACACAAAAAGAATTAAACTTAATCAATCAAACTCAGTAATGTTTTGACAAATGATACATATTAATAGTAAATGTAATTATGTAATACAAACACTTGATGATTTAACAAAGAGCAAGCGATGATCACACCACCTTTCCCACCACTATGAATTTGCCTGACTTGAAACATACATCCCTCCTCTATTTGAACAGATTGCATAAATCAAAGACTTCAGCTTCCTTGAAATAAACTATTTTTGAAGATCACCAAGTTTTGGACATACTATCTTTTTCTTTTTTTAATTGTCTACGATCACACCCGTTTCATAATTATGACAATTCACACACGTGTGTAGTGTGTTGCAATATGTGATGTGGTCTGCTGCGATGTGGTGTGATGCAGTATAACATGGTATGAGGAGGTGTGATGCAGTGCAATGTGGCATGATGAGGTGTGGTGCCGTGCAATGTGGCATGATGAGGTGTGGTGCAGTGCAATGTGGCATGATGAGGTGTGGTGCAGTGCAATGTGGCATGAGGTGCGGTGCAGTGCAATGTGACATGATGAGGTGTGGTGCAGTGCAATGTGGCATGATGAGGTGTGGTGCAGTGCAATGTGGCATGATGAGGTGTGGTGCAGAATGATGTGGTAGAACACAATGTAATGTAAAGTGCTGCAACAAGTGACGCGGTATGCTGCGATGTGGTGTGAAGCAGTATAATGTGGTGTTTTGTGTTGTGGTGTAGTGCGATGATGTGGTGCGATGTGTTGTGATGTGGTGAGATGAAATTAGATGCGGAGTTTGTGGAGTTCTCAAGAGTGCAGTGTGAGGCAGCCCAATGAGGTATGACATTGTGTGATGCATTGTGCAGTGGGATGCAGTGCGATGTGTTGTGATATGGCATATGGCATAATGCGACACGATGTGATGTGTTGTTGTGCGATACGGTGTAATTTGATGCGGTGTAATGTGATGTTTGATGTGGTATGCTGTGTTGTGATGTGGCTGATGCAGTGTGGTGTGGTGTGATGCAGTGTGGTGTGATGTGATACACTGTCATGTGATATGGTGTAATGTGATGTTTGATGTGGTATGATGTGTTGTGATGTGGCTGATGCAGTGTGATGTGGTGTGATGCAGTGTAATGTGGCATGATTCAGTGTGATGTGTTGTGATACACTGTTATGTGATGTGGTGTAATGTGATGTGATGTGATGTGCTGCAGTTGTGATGTGGTGTAATGCAATGTGGTATGATACTGCTGTCAGTGTCTGGTGTGGTGGTATGATGGACTGTGGTGTAATGTGGTGTCGTATGACGTGATGTACACTGGTATAATGTGTTGTAAGGTGCAATGTGGTTTAATGTGGTGTACAATGGTGTGATGTGATGTGATGTGATGTGATGTGATGTGGTGTGGTATGGTGTGGTGTGGTGTGGCATGGTGTGGTGTGGTGTAGAATGGTGTGGTCTGGTGTAATGTGGTGTGGTACAGGAGAGTGCCGTGTGGTGTAGATTGGTATGGTGTATTGTGGTGCAGTGTGGTACTGTGCATCTTGGTGTGGTGTGTGATTTACTATGATGTAGTTAGCTGTAACGCAATGGAAGACAGCGTGATGCGGCATGATAAAACGTGTTGGTGTGTGGTATCCTGTGGTGTGATGTAACATGTTGGTGTGTGGTATCCTGTGGTGTGATGTAACATGTTGGTGTGTGGTATCCTGTGGTGTGATGTAACATGTTGGTGTGTGGTATCCTGTGGTGTGATGTAACATGTTGGTGCGTGGTATCCTGTGGTGTGATGTAACATGTTGGTGTGTGGTATCCTGTGGTGTGATGTAACATGTTGGTGCATGGTATCCTGTGGTGTGATGTAACATGTTGGTGTGTGGTATCCTGTGGTGTGATGTAACATGTTGGTGCGTGGTATCCTGTGGTGTGATGTAACATGTTGGTGTGTGGTATCCTGTGGTGTGATGTAACATGTTGGTGCGTGGTATCCTGTGGTGTGATGTAACATGTTGGTGTGTGGTATCCTGTGGTGTGATGTAACATGTTGGTGTGTGGTATCCTGTGGAGTGGTGTAACATGTTGGTGTGTGGTATCCTGTGGTGTGGTGTAACATGTTGGTGCGTGGTATCCTATGGTGTGATGTAACATTTGGTGCATGGTATCCTGTGGTGTGATTTAACATGTTGGTGCACGGTATCCTGTGGTGTGATGTAACATGTTGGTGTGTGGTATCCTGTGGTGTGATGTAACATGTTGGGGCATGGTATCCTGTGGTGTGATGTAACATGTTGGTGTGTGGTATCCTGTGGTGTGATGTAGCCCTATCGTGTGATGTTGCACGCTGTGGTGACTGACAGGTCGTCACTTACCTGCCCAGCTCGCTGTGAACGTCAGCCAGTCCCTTCAGCTCTCCTGGCACACCCACTGACAGCCCCGAGGTCTCCTACACACATCACATGCCGTATCAGAACACACCGGCCCACACCACGTATCATGCCACATCCATAACCACGATGTGTCCCGCAAAGGTTACATCACGTCAAGTGAAACGTAAGCACTAACACCCCTAATGCGCCACATGCATGTCATACCCCATCCGTACTTATCGTCACCTTGTTATGCAGCCAAGATATCACCTGCACCATTCACAGAGGTAGGATCACCTTGTGGTGCCGCCCCTAAACCTACCGTCCCATCGTTGTGCAGCCCATAGAGATTTTGTCACCATGTTGCGCAGAAGATTATAGATACATCTCTTTGTGGGAAACTATCATTATCAGGCAAAATACAATTGTGGCTATGGCAACCCCAACAATCCTTTTTTTTTCCCCCTCCAAACGCTATGATTTTCTCAGTGGTAAACAATAACGGACTCAAAAACAATTTTTTTTTTAATACCTCCTACCCCCACCCCCGACATGCCTAACCCCTAAATGACATCATCACCTTCTGGTGCAGCCCACAAGCAGATCAACTATTTGTGCAGCCGACACATACAAGATCACCTTCTTGCTCAGTCCCAAACCTTATCATCTTATGCAGCCCAGACATACAGGATCACCTCACGGTGCAGCCCCTACACACAGACTCACCTGGTCCTTCACCCCGTCCAGCATGGTGGGTGTGGCAGCGGCGGGGGCAGTTTCCCTGAAGTTGTAGGCAGCTGAGTGGTCGTTCTTGTGATCATGGAACAGCAGAAACCCTCCCCTGCCGTCAGAAACCACAGCTTTAAACCCCAATCAATGTCGGCACAAATACCATCAAATATCTGTAAAACACAGCTTCAAACCCTATCTATGCCGTCACACATGCTGTCAAACATCTGTAAAACACAGCTTCAAACCCCTATCAATGTTGCCACAAATGTTGCCAAATATCTGTAAAACACAGCTTCAAACCTCTATCAGTGTTGCCACAAATGTTGCCAAATATCTGTAAAACACAGCTTCAAACCCCTATCAGTGTTGCCACAAATGTTGCCAAATATCTGTAAAACATAGCTTCAAATCCCTATCAATGTTGCCACAAATGTTGCCAAATATCTGTAAAACACAGCTTCAAACCCCTATCAGTGTTGCCACAAATGTTGCCAAATATCTGTAAAACATAGCTTCAAACCCCTATCAGTGTTGGCACCAATGTTGCCAAATATCTGTAAAACATAGCTTCAAACCCCTATCAGTGTTGCCACAAATGTTGCCAAGTACCTGTAAAACATAGCTTCAAACCCCTATCAGTGTTGCCACAAATGTTGCCAAATATCT
Organism: Conus canariensis; assembly: GCA_033310375.1. Taxonomy (NCBI): domain Eukaryota; kingdom Metazoa; phylum Mollusca; class Gastropoda; order Neogastropoda; family Conidae; genus Conus; species Conus canariensis. The sequence continues at coordinate 17,884,944 of CM065742.1, read as the reverse complement.
GTAAAACATAGCTTCAAACCCCTATCAGTGTTGCCACAAATGTTGCCAAATATCTGTAAAACACAGCTTCAAACCCCTATCAGTGTTGCCACAAATGTTGCCAAATATCTGTAAAACATAGCTTCAAATCACCATGAGTGTTGTCATGCATGTCAATGTATCCGAAAGCCTGCGTCCAATCAGCACCAATTCTAGCGTACAAGTTGACACATGCCTGAATACACCTCTTTGAAACCACAACCACTGCATTACAAGTCACACATACTGAAGATACCTGCTTACAACCACCATCAATGCTAGTATGCAAGTCACCACATAACTGAAAACACCGCTGCAAGTCACCACCAACACTGGCATACAACTCAACACCTATCTGAGACCATTGCTTCCAGTTACCACTTGTGCACAACTCACTTTGCTACTACAAAACAATCATCTGTTCAATCAGACAGTATTTCCTTCTTGAGAAGATGCTCCATGCAGTCATCGAACAACATGAAGCATGAGCTGCACACCGTGAAATCTGTGTGTCACAACGTCCTGCATGTTCATAATCCCATGCACCAATATAAAAAACTGGATGCAATTCATGTGCATACATGCGCAATTGCGAACAGAGTCGAGGAAGGTACAAAACGATACCTCCTGCAGTTTTTCAGTTGTTTTGCAAAATGGCAGTGACTATCTGAGAATCCTGAAAGGCTATGATAAAATCAGGTCTTCTATTAATACTAATACAGCAGCAGCATTACTCTGTGGACATCACCAGCCTTCACTCTGCCAACAATCTTTCCTGCAGCTTTTGTGCCAATTTCTCCTCGTTCCCAAGTCAAACTATGCACTGAGGAGAACTGCAGTTTCACTCAAACCATCACCTGAAGAGCCGGAACAGGGACAGGCGAATGATTTCAAGGTCATGAGCATGGCAATCAGTGAGGCACTGCCCAAAAAGTGCCTAAAATACGCTGTCAAATCCCAGTTTCCAAAACAGATGTATTTTCACGCTTCTTTAGGAGTTAGAATATTTCTGGGACTGCAAGCTGTAAAGCTGCCTCTGTTGTTCGTTTTGATATACATTCTAAGAAAAGAACACGCACGCACACATGCATGCACCCACGCACGCACGCAGACACGACCACACACACACACACACACACACACACACACACACACACACACACACACAAACAACCAACACACACCCACACCCACACACACACACACACACAGAGCAGTCACACACAGTCACACACACAGATGCACAATACACTCAATACTCGCACACATAAAATCATTAGGGCAGATGGGGGAGGGAAGGGCGGCAAACATAAAATGAAAAGGGAAGGTGGGGAAGGTGGGGAAGGGGCAGAAGGAGCCAATTACCCTCCAATGCCGGAGCTGTGGGGATGGATGACACTCAGACAGAAGGCAGCTGCCACTGCAGCATCCACAGCATTACCTCCCTGCTTCAGAATGTCCAGACCCACCACCGAGCAGTCTCCCACTTCTGTCACCACTGCAGCATGGCCGCTGATCTGTAAAACATGAGCCACACTGATCTGTAAAATGGACCACACTGATCTGTAAAATGGACCACACTGATCTGTAACATGGACCACAATGATTTGTAGCATGGACCACACCGATCTGTAAAACATGAACCACATTGATCTGTAAAACATGGACCACACTGATCTGTAACAAGGACCACACTGATCTGTAGCATGGACTACACTGATCTGTAAAACAATGACCACACTGATCTGTAACATGGAACACACTGATCTGTAACACAGACCACACTGATCTGTAAAACATGGACTACACTGATCTGTAACAAGGACCACACTGATATGTAACATGGACTACACTGATCTGTAAAACATGGACCACACTGATCTGTAACATGGAACACACTGATCTGTAACACAGACCACACTGATCTGTAAAACATGAACAACACTGATCTGTAACATGGCCCACATTGATCTGTAAAACATGGACCACATATATCTGTAAAACATGGACCACACTGATCTGTAAAACATGGACCACACTGATCTGTAAAATGGACCACAATGATCTGTAGCATGGACCACATCGATCTGTAAAACATGAACCACACTGATCTGTAAAACATGATCCACACTGATCTGTAACAAGGACCACACTGATCTGTAAAACATGAACCACACTGATCTGTAAAACATGAACCACACTGATTTGTAAAACATGAACCACACTGACCTGTAGCATGGACCACACTGATCTGTAAAACATGGACCACACTGATCTGTAGCATGGACCACACTGATCTGCTGTAACATGACTACACTGATCTGTAAACATGGCCCACACTGATCTGTAACATGGAACACACTGATCTGTAACACAGGACCACATTGATCTGTAAAACAGAACAACAGTGATCTGTAACATGGCCCACATTGATCTGTAACTTGGACCACACTGATCTGTAAAACATGGACCACATATATCTGTAAAACATGGACCACATTGATCTGTAAAACATGGACACACTATCTGTAAAACAGGGATCACACTGATTGTAAAACAAGAACTACACTGATATGGTAAAACATGGACCACATATATCTGTAAAACATGGACCACATAGATCTGTAAAACATGGATCACACTGATCTGTAAAATGGACCACACTGATCTATAACACGGACCACACTGATCTGTAAAACATGCACACTGATCTGTAAAACATGGACCACACTGATCTGTAACAAGGACCACACTGATCTGTAAAACATGGACCACACTGATCTGTAAAACATGGACCACACTGATCTGTAAAACATGGACCACACTGATCTGTAACAAGGGCCACACTGATCTGTAACAAGGACCACACTGATCTGTAAAACTGGACCCACTGATCTCAACTTGGACCACATGGATCTCTAACATGGACCACATGGATCTCTAACATGGACCACATGATCTGTAACATGGACCACATGGATCTCTAACATGGACCACACTGATCTGTAACATGGACCACTGGATCTCTAACATGGACCACACTGATCTGTAATATGGATCAGACTGATCTGTAACACAGACCACACTAACATATAATACAGATCAACTGATCGGTACCATGAATCACACTGATCTGTCACATAAACCACACTGATCTTTCAGATCAACCATCCAGATGTGTAACATGGACCATACTGATCTGTAATTTGGACCACACTGCTCTGCAATTTAACATAATGCTTGTTGATCTGTAACATAGTCTGTTTTTTTCCCGTAAATTTTGATAATTTTGATGTGTAACATGGTCCATCATGATCTGTAACATGATTCACATTGATCTGTTGATGTGTAATACAGACGACACTGAATCTATAACATGGGCCCCCCTGATCTGTAGCATGTACCTCACTGATCTCTTACATTGTTCATGCTGATCTGTAACACAGACCACACTGATGTCTAACATCATCCATACTGATCTGTAAACGCATTACACTGATCTGTACCTGAGGAAGTGGACTAAACTGTACTAATGATTTGTATGTAACACGACAGGGCAAATTTGAAGAGAATGGATCTTATGATCTGCAAGGGTTGTATTACTGATCTGTAGGGGCATTATTTCACCAATCTGTAAAGGTACCACATTAGTATTACAAGTCTGTAACGACTATGCTGCTGTTGCTGATCCGTAACAGCCATTCTTCATTGAACAAACCTTTAGTTTGCGAACCTAGTTTCTCCAGTTTGTGATCTTCGCCATCTTGTCTTTGATCTTAACTGCCAAATTTTTTCGGACTACGATCCAAGATCGGTGCGGTTCACAAACCTCGCCAACCCTAGGTTCTGGGTGAAAAAACAGGATTGTTCAACATGTTCTTCCAAACTCTTTGGGTTCACATAAAAAAAAAAAAATCTGTTTAAAAAAAAAAAAAAAAAAACTTCAATCTGACCTGAACCAGTCTATATATTTGGGTAGCAAACATTTTTGTTGTTGTTGTTGTTCTTTTTCCCTCCATCTCATTGACTACTCCCCTGTATGGCACCACTTCAGTGCCACCCATTCCTGTCCCCAACCCAGATCCCCTGAACTCCACACCCCACTGCTGTGAAACCACATTCAGGTTTGTGCCATCGCAATGCCGGCAGTGCAGAGCAAACAATCAATACCCAGTGGTAATGAGACAACCCACCAGAGGAGACACTGCACTGCTGCCCCGTCACTGCAATGGAGAGCTGTGTTGCCTGTTCTGATCCAGCATTTGCAGGCATCACCATCTAAGCCCTCTGCTGATGACAATGACTGCATCGTTGCTCAGCCAGCACGAAGTGAGTGTGCCCCTCTGGAGGGAGGCAGTCAGTATCCCAGAAGCATGAATGAGAACAGTTTACAGTTTACATGTTTTTTTTTTCTTTTTCAAAATAAAATAATAAATCGCTTGTGATAGAGCACTGGATTACAGAACGACTAAGAGCAGACTGTCTGTACCTCTGACCTGTACTGATTATGTGAAGCTTGTGAAATTTATGTTGGGTGACTGGCACTCTCACCACCCCCATTGCACCCCCACTCCCTTCTCTCTCTCTCTCTCTCTCTCTCTCTCTCTCTCTCTCTCTCTCTCTCTCTCTCTCTCTCCACACACACACACAACACACACACACACACACCACAGAAATGTACTGAACACACACACACACACACACACACACACACACACACACACACACCATGCACACACACACCCCACACACACACAACACACACACACACACACCACACACACACACACACCACACAACACACACACACACACCTGTTTAGGAAGTAGGTAGATAGTGAGGATGAGGGCGATGGTGATGATAACAGCGAAGATCGAGGTGCTGATGATGATAATCCACAGCCCCCGGCTCTGATCAGACATGCTGAAACACACCAGTCACCTGACAACATGAAGCCATTTCTTTCTGGTGATAACTTTCACTCACTCACTTCTTTCCGCTGATAAAACCTAACCAGCTATTTCTTTCCGCTAATAACACAGTCACTTCTTACTGCTGTAGAGGTTTAGTCCGTCACTTCTTCCACTGATAAAACCTAACCAGCTATTTCTTTCCGCTAATAACACAGTCACTTCTTACTGCTGTAAAGGTTTAGTCCATCACTTCTTTCCACTGATAAAACCTAACCAGCTATTTCTTTCCGCTAATAACACAGTCACTTCTTACTGCTGTAAAGGTTTAGTCCATCACTTCTTTCCGCTGATAAAACCTAACCAGCTATTTCTTTCCGCTAATAACACAGTCACTTCTTACTGCTGTAAAGGTTTAGTCCATCACTTCTTTCTGCTGATACCTTTCAGACAGCTATTAAAAATGGTAAGTGACTGCAGTGCTACTGAAAACAAGGTGAAAGTATTGAAACAAATGAACACACACAGCAAGGTCTATAGCAACACAGGTTTAATGTGCAATACAAAACGGACTAGAGAATTTTTTAAACAAAAAAATTGGTCTTCTTTGTATGTTACGAACAACAGATTAAAAAAAAAAAAAAGAAGAAAACAGTTCTCCCCTGCCAGCAGTCAGCACGAGTCATGTATATTAAACCTGCATTGTTTTGTGACTTGTTTTCATCATCTACTTCCTTCCCCTAATACCACTGGCAGTCAATCACTACTTTCTGCTGATGATGCTAACAGTCTTCTTTCTGCAGATAATATGGACAGTCAGTCAATACTTTCTGCTGATGACTGTAATATCAGTCCACTTCTTTCTGCCGATAATATGGACAGTCAGTGAATACTTTCTGCGGATGACTTTAATAGTCATTTGCAGAGTGAGACGGCTGCAGGCGGAAATCTAAACAAATTTTAAAATAAGTGTTAGTGAACCGCAAAAAAAATCATGGACAAACAAATCACAAGGCAAAACACGACGTTTCAACCTCTTAGATCTTCAGGCAAGATATGAAAATAATTAGGACAACGAACATGAACCAGCGATCACTCATCTTCATTGTCTTCAGTGCAAGATAGGTGTTGAAAAGTAGCTGCAGTGTTACACTAACACTGGTAACAGGCAATCACTCCTTTCAGCGGATAGCAACATTCTTACTGTTGATTTATTAACATGAGCAGTTGGTCATCTTCTTCTGCTCTACTGACAGCATTCACTGATTAACTTGCAGCCATTTCTCTGGCCAATTAACATAACCCATTGGTCATTATAGTGATAACACTAAGGATCTGTCCTTTTTTTCTTTTCTTTTTTTTTTAACTGATAACGCTAACAGTCAGTCAATTCTGAGTCACACTTCTTTCTGTTGGTAGCAATCACAATTGGTTAATCATTTCTAATTCTAACATTTAGTCACATCTTTCTGCTGAAAACACAAAGAGTGGGTCAATGCCTTCAACAAATATGCAAACAGCTGGTCACTTCTTTCTGCTGGAAAAAAAAAAGCAGTAGAAAATATGAACAGCAAACTTCACACAACTGAGAGAAAAGTAAAGGAAAATTTAAAGTAAACACCCAATAGGGCTCCAAATTCAACTCCAAATTTATTAAAACATGAAAGAGTTTAATTATTGCATCCTAAATGCAATCATTGTAAAATCCACAACTGAAACAAGTTTTTGTAAACAAGTTTTCAGCTGAGGTCAGAGACACACTAAAAGAGTAGGAGTATAAAGTCAAGTCAAATATATCTCTTCTCGCTGACTTCGGTTTTTAGGTCAGTTGGGTCATTTCATTAAATCAAACATCAAACATGTATGCCTCCTTTCATTCTACGCCACTTAGTGCGACTATCGCTGAATTGACTAAAGCAGCATGGACAAATGAGTGGCATCGATCTTTGATGTTCTCTGAAAGGACCATCCAGAGCCCTTGAAGTTCCACACACACACACACACACACACACACACACACACACACACACACACAACATACACTCACACACACACACACACACACACACACACACACACACACACACAAACACACACACACGTTTTCAAACACAGGGTACAAGTCAGAATGTATGCAATGTTCATAAGCTGGCATGTCAAGGGCAGTTTATAAGAAATGTGCCAGCAGGACCATGAAAAGTGTGTAACTGTCAGCAAACAGCAGGCTTTCCAGCTGTGACGATCCCCATGGCAGATGCCAACAGGGAGGGCTTGCTCCAGTCACAGCACAGTGAGAGAGTATTGTAACTGGTCCCTCAAACCAGTATCATGTTTGGAAAGTGTTCTACTTAGTCCCTCAAACTAGTATCATGTTTGGAAAGTGTTCTACTTAGTCCCTCAAACCAGTTTCATGTTTGGAAAGTGTTCTATTTAGTCCCTCAAACTAGTATCATGTTTGGGAAAGTGTTCTAACTGGTCCCTCAAACTAGTATCATGTTTGGAAAAGTGTTCTAACTGGTCCCTCAAACTAGTATCATGTTTGGAAAGTGTTCTAACTGGTCCCTCAAACTGGTATCATGTTTGGAAAGTGTTCTAACTGGTCCCTCAAACTAGTATCATGCTTGGAAAGTGTTCTAACTGGTCCCTCAAACCAGCATCATGTTTGGAAAGTGTTCTATTTAGTCTCTCAAACTAGTATCATGTTTGAAAAGTGTTCTAACTGGTCCCTCAAACCAGTATCATGTTTGGAAAGTGTTGTAACTGGTCCCTCAAACCAGTATCATGTTTGGAAAGTGTTCTAATTGGTCCCTCAAACTAGTATCATGTTTGGGAAAGTGCTCTAACTGGTCCCTCAAACTGGTATCATGTTTGGAAAGTGTTCTAACTGGTCCCTCAAACTAGTATCATGTTTGGAAAGTGTTCTAACTGGTCCCTCAAACTAGTATCATGTTTGGGAAAGTGTTCTAACTGGTCCCTCAAACTAGTAACATGTTTAGAAAGTGTTCTAATTAGTCACTAAAATTGGCATCATGTTTGGAAAAAGTCCTAATTAGTCCCTCAAACTAGTATCATGTTTGTAAAGTCCTAATTAGTCCCTCAAAACTAGTATCATATTTGGAAAAAGTCCTAATTAGTCCCTCAAACTGGTATCATGTTTGGAAAGGTTCTAATTAATCCCTCAAACTAGTATCATGTTTGGAAAGTGTTCTAATTAATCCCTCAAACTGGTATCATGTTTGGAAAGTGTTCCAGTCACTAAAATTGGTAATGTTTGGAAAAAGTCCTGATTAGTCCCTCAAACTGGTATCATGTTGGAAAGTGTTCTAACGGGTCCCTCAAACTAGTATCATGTTTGGAATGTGTTCTAATTGGTCCCTCAAACTAGTATTATGTTTGGAAAGTGTTCTAACTGGTCCCTCAAACTAGTATCATGTTTGGAAAGTGTTCTAATTGGTCTCCCAAACTGGTATCATGTTGGAAAGTGTTCTAATTAGTCCCTCAAACTGGTATCATGTTTGAAAAGTGTTCTACTTAGTTCCTCAAACTAGTTTCATGTTTGGAAAGTGTTCTAATTAGTTCCTCAAACTAGTATCATGTCTGGAAATAACCTGAAGGGGCTTCAGGAAGATCTTGCACAATTCTAGATCTTTTGGTAATGTATGTATACACGCTTTTTCACAAGAATGTTGCAGATACACTGGTTATGATGGTGATCTGTCAGAGACGGCACTTTCCAATCATCCTCAATCACACTTCTGGAAGCAAAAGCATCAAAGCAAGAAGCGTCCCAACAGTGCTCTCCAGTTCCCTGGCCAGGCCTCTCAGATACTGATGTGTTGTGAAGAAGTCTACCTTTCCCACACCTGCATCTCAAAGTTATTGTCTTCACTGCAGATGCTTCCTAGTTTGACAAACTGGGAAACGGGGTAATGCTCTTTGTTGCAAATTCCTAGTCTGAGAAACTAGGAAAAGAGGTATTACTCTTTGTGGCTTGGGGGTGTGAGGGAAAAGAGGGAAAGACTGGGAACCAGTTGGTGCACAGAAAACACTGGAGGACAGATGGTGGCTGTTCAGAAATCTGATGGTTAAGAAACAAGACAGCCGAGCATAAGGTGTCAAAGAATACTTGAGTGCTGGATGGAAGCTGAATATAAAGTTTATGAAGTCCATGTCAGCGTCCTGGATAAATGGCATCATCAATAAAAGCATAATCGTAAAGTACTGGAAACATTCCCTTAAAAGTCTGATTTACAAAAGCTACAAATTGTCAAGAGAAAGATTCCATTTTGGTTCCTATTGTCACTCCTTTGAGTTGTTCAAAGTTTGTCCATTGTTAAGGTGGAGATCAACTTTATGACCAACTCTGCCAGATGGACAGTGGTTGGGATGTGGAGGCTCAAGATGGCTCTTTGGTAAGAAATGCTGGAGAACCATCAGCTCACTTTTGTTTGCAATGTTTGTGTAGAAGGACACAGCATCCATTGTAATCTGGAAACAATCAAACACTTGTGGCTGGAACACCAAATCCAACAAACTAGACCATAGACCTGGTATATGCTGACACTATAGGACATACTGGGCTATTCTCTTTGTAAACTTGTCTTCACGTCAAAGGGGGGGGGGGGGGGGGGGGAGAGACTTCTAAAGATTCTCGAGAATGATCTGACTATCATTAGGGAAATGATTGTTGGCAGTCCTGTTACTGATCATTTTTCTGCTAAGAACAGTCAATTCTGATGACAGAACCACTAACAATCCCTAGGGATGATGTCAGTCAACTGTTCTTTACTTCTAACTTCCAATGTCAGACAGGTGAGATTGACCCATTCAATGACTGCCTCTCTAGGAGTATTCCTAAAACTTCTTCACCACAACTGCAGGTGTCTCTGCCTCTCAGGCCTGGTTGAAGCCATGACATTTTATGAGAGAAGGCCTTAAAACTAGCTCCATCATGCAGTCTCAGACTGGTAAGAAACCTGTGAGCATCCTCTGTATCTTACGATCCTCACTGATCTGCAAGACAAAAAAAAAAGTCTCAAAATCTGCAGCCTTTCACCTGTCCTGCTCTGCTCTATTTCAACACAGACTTTCCTCCCCCTGTCCATTCTCATGGTGACTTTGTGAGAAAGTCGACGGTACTGGCACATTCTCGGGGACGAATGTTGGATCAGCGCGGTGGTGCCTTCCGTATGGGACCACTCATTACCACTGCCTCAGCAGCTTATCACTGAATTTTGTCCGTAAGGTGCTGCAGGTGGTGTCCTGCTTATGGTACATTGCAACAGAGGCCACTAAACACCACCGACATGACTCCGCAACAGTTCAGTGTCTGACCTTTGGTGGGTTGCATCATAACAGTCTGAAAACAGCAAGTTCCCATGGCCTACGGGTCCTGTGAGTGTCATATGATGATCTGGATGCACTTGTATGTAGGAGTCCCCAGAATGAATGGCATGGAAGTAATGTAACTGGAAGGTTACAGAAAAAAAAAAAAAGACAACCCCCCCCCCTCCCCCCACCCCCCTTCCCGGTGTCCCCAAAGTGTGAATCTAATTTCATCACTACCACACCTGAAACACAATCATATTCTGCAAAATAAAAGGTTGAAAAGTGTTAATTAAAGTTGGTGTTATCCTCATCAGCTGTGCACAGCCACAGAGTGGTAGGTGACAAAGGAAAAGGCTGAGAACTGTTAACTCATTCTGTCCTGCCAACATACCTCCCTCGTTGTCGGTGCAAAAATGTGGTTTCACAGATCAGGACAAATAATGCCCCAAATTAACTGATAAATAAAGGTTTTAAACTTGCACAGAGCCCTACGAAGATACTGATGATGTTCAACAGTCGACCACTTGTCAAAAGATTATCCCGAAATGTTACAGTGTTGAGAATATTTCATTTGTGAATAGGCCTACTGTGTTACATTTTTCAGATGGCAACTTAAACATACCCCCCCCCCCCCCCCCCCCCACACACACACACACACACACACACTCACACTTATTTTTTCAAGTTTTTTTTTTAAGATTTATGTAATCTTATGTCAACAATCTCTTGACAATACTGCAAACACAGTGACATTTCTTTCAAATCTAAGTCATTAGCATTACTTAAAATGATCAGAAAGCCTTCTGACTTTTGCTAAATTACCATCGGGAGCCAAGTATACTCTTTCAGAAACTTGTTTGTTTCCAGGATTAAAAAAAAAATATATGCCCAGTTTTGGGAATTACAAAGCAAAACAAAAAATGGCCACCTCAGAAATCACTTCATCATTCACAAACAGTGAAAATCAAACCCAGTCACTTCCCATTGTGTTATTGACGTAAATTATACCGTTGGCAGGAGCCAGGCAGTTTAAAAGTTCCTGCATCGTGTCACACGCTTCTAAAGTCCGCGTAACACAAATAATGAAAGTTGAAACCAAAGTACATAGCCGGTCTGGTTATATTTGGATGTTAGAAGGGAAAGAGTTAACGGAGTGACATCTTCATCGCTTGCACATCTGATACAATGACAGGCAGAAAATGGAAAACACACCACACACACAGATATGTTAATCAGAACTGTGTTTGGAGAATTAATGTGGATAGGACAATGAGAGCAGCAGCTGCCAGCCACAACTGAGGAACACAGCTCTCAACAAACATCATGCAAGCATAACGTATCTTCTCACTCTGTAACAAACGCTTTCAACTGATTGCTAAGGGAAAACCACACATACAGTATAGTACACACACACACACACACACACACACACACACACACACACACACACACACACACACACACAGATATGTATGCAGACAGATAAACACACAGATGGATGGTTAAAAAAAAAAAATGATAAATGCTGTAAATATATCCAAGCTGTCCTTTTCAAATACTATTTCTGTCGAAACTCACACACACAAACTTTCTCCTTTACTCCTCCTACCTTGTTTCTAATTTCATGCCAATAAATAAGCTGGCAACCAGGCCGTCATTCACTGCTAAGCTTTTTGTCAAGTACACCACATGCCTCAGGATGTCACGCCCAAAAAGGATGGGGATGACCTGAAGGGGGATCTGAACAGACGTGTCACCTGAGAAAAGCTCAGGAAAACAGAATTCCAGCCCTCTGAACTGCTCACTCATCCACATGACCTGCCAATGAACAAACACTCAACTACAGCTGACTACTCCACACTTGAGCACCACCACGGTGTCTCTCTGTGCAGACATCCGTCTACATGAGAAGGGAACCCCTGAGACAAAATTCAGCACACAACAGAACTGCTAACCAATCATTGTTACTTTCCTAAAATTAAAAAAGAAAAAAAGAAAGAAAGATACATTAAAAAAAAAAAAAAAGTACAAAGGCATGTCACACTCAACAAACTTCCACCAAGATCACACAGTCTTCTCAGCCTCCCACGTCAAACCTCTAAATCACATTCCATCCCACAGCAATCCAAACCATTCCTGGATCGGTTTCGTGATCCGGATCCACACACAAATGTAATGGGTTTGTCCTTGGTCCACATTCCGTCTGTCCACCAAGCTTCAGTTAAATCAGTTGCATTGTTTCTGTGTGATCTTGCTGACGGCTAGACATTGTCCACCAACCTTCAGTCAAATTTGTTGCATTGTTTCTGCATGATCTTGCTGATGGCTAGACATTGTCCACCAAGCTTCAGTCAAATCTGTTGCATTGTTTCTGTGTGATCTTGCTGATGGCTAGACATTGTCCACCAAGCTTCAGTTAAATCAGTTGCATTGTTTCTGTGTGATCTTGCTGGCGGCTAGACATTGTCCACCAAGCTTCAGTCAAATCTGCTGCATTGTTTCTGCATGATCTTGCTGATGGCTAGACATTGTCCACCAAGCTTCAGTCAAATCTGTTGCATTGTTTCTGTGCTGACAGCTAGGCATTGTCCACAAAGCTTCAGTCAAATCTGTTGCATTGTTTCTGTCTGACCTTGCTGGTGGCTAGACACTGTCCACCAAGCTTCAGTCAAATCTGTTGCATTGTTTCTGTCTGATCTTGCTGATGGCTAGACATGGCCACCAAGCTTCAGTTCATATCTTTTTTTTTTTTTTTTTTTTAATCTTTTTTTTTTTTTTTGCTGTCCCAACCTCTGCGCCACCTCAGAGGCATTGCACAC
>CM065742.1:17859369-17866869 GCA_033310375.1 Conus canariensis | reverse complement strand
TTGTGCTTACTAGAGCTGTAGTGGTATGCGTGTGTGTATATGTGTGTGTGTGTGTGTGTGTGTGTGTGTGTGTGTGTGTGTGTGTGTGTGTGTGTGTGTGTGTGTTCTGTGGGTGGGTGTGAATGTGACAGATCATGTTTTTGCTGTGTATGATGTGTGTGTGTATGGAAATCACAGTTAGAGGACTGATGAGGAAAGGATGGGGAGAGCAAGTATAGAATGGAGGGGATGGGTGGGTTCATACTAGTGTTTGTGTGTATGAGAAAATCATATCTGTGGATATGCATGTGAGTGCGGTGGGAGGGAGGGGGGGGGGGGGGGGCAAGGGGGAGGCAGGGGGCTCAATATGAGTTATGCACACATGTGCGTGTGTATCACTGTACGTGTTTGAGAAAATATTGTGTGTGTGTGTGTGTGTGTGTGTGTGTGTGTGTGTGTGTGTGTGTGTGTGTGTGTGTGTGTGTGTGTGTTGTGTGTGGTGTGTGTGTGTGTGTGTGTGTGTGTGTGTGTGTGTGTGCATGTGTGTGTGCCTGTCCTATGTGTCTGTGTGTGTGCGTATGTCTTTGTGAGTGTGTGTATGTATTATTTGTGGGTATGTGTGCCTGTGTGTCAGTGTGTGTACTTAGACCCCACTTCTTAAATACAAAACCATAGAGACTAATGACTTGAAATGAGAGTAAAACAAAAGAAATAATATGAAAACTACACTTTTAACAAATAAACAGTGTAGCTGTGATGTAAACTTTTAGCAATATCAATTAATTAATCACCAAATTAAAAGAGAAGTTGGTACAGCATAGCAGAGTGTGGATCAGATGGTGGCAGGAGTTTGGTAAAGCATAGCATGTGTAAAATGGTAGAATGGGGGTGGGCTGGAATGGTACACCATAGCAAGTATAAAAAGGGGGTAGAATGGAACGCTTGAGTATAGCATGTGTAAAATGGGGGTGGGGGTGGAATGGTACAGTATAGTATGTGTAAAATGGGGGTGGGGGGGATGGTACAGCTATATGCAATTGTGTAAAATGGGGGTGGGGGTGGAATGGTACTGTATAACTTGTGTAAAATGGGGGTGGGGGTGGAATGGTACAGTATAGCATGTGTAAAATGGGGGTGGGGGTGAATGGTACAGTATAGCATGTGTAAAATGGGGGTGGGGTGGAATGGTACAGTATAGCATGTGTGTAAAATGGGGGTGGGGATGGAATGGTACAGTATAGCATGTGTGAAATGGGGGTGGGGGTGGAATGGTACGTATAGCTGTGTAAAATGGGGGTGGGGTGGAATGGTACAGTATAGCATGTGTAAAATGGGGGTGGGGGTGGATGGTACAGTATAGCTGTGTAAAATGGGGTGGTGGGTGGAATGGTACAGTATAGCATGTGTGAAATGGGGGTGGTGGGGGTGGAATGGTACAGTATAGCATGTGTGAAATGGCGGTGGGGGTGGAATGGTACAGTATAGCATGTGTAAAATGGGGGTGGGGGTGGAATGGTACAGTATAGAAAGTGTAAAATGGGGTGGGGGTGGAATGGTACAGTATAGCATGTGTAAAATGGGGGGGGGTAGAATGGTACAGTATAGCATGTGTAAAATGGGGGTGGGGGTGGAATGGTACAGTAAGCAGGTGTGAAATGGGGGTGGGGGTGGAATGGTACAGTATAGCACGTGTAAAATGGGGGTGGGGGTGGAATGGTACAGTAAGCAGGTGTGAAATGGGGGTATGGCAGGAGCTCCATAGGACACAGTGCATGTGGATGGGGGTGGTAGTGGGAGTGTGGCACTGCACAGCGTGTGTGAGCTGACGTCCTTCTGCAGTGTGTTAGGCCACGCAGAAAAAGGGGGGTTCCTATTTCCTGAAGCCAAAAATCATGAGGTGAAATATCTCTTAAAAATGTAAGAAGACATAATATTACATTATTTCTCAGATGCCTCATCATGTACTAATAATTGGCCTTGGAGCCATGCAATTTTAACAAAATGTCATTAACGCCATCAGACTTGTAAGGCTTGAATTCCTTTGTTGTTGCTGTTGTTGTTGTTGTTGTTGTTGTTTGTTTGTTTGTTTGTTTGTTTTTTGTTTTGCATTGTTTCATTTTTTGCCACAACCCACAACACTTGTCCATGTACATAGTTAGGCCTTAGCTCCTTTGCTCCAAATAACTGTGCCCAGTACTATGAGAGCGCTCTTCCTGTTCTTCTGGAAGCTTCAAACCAGTTGGAAAGTCACACTCATTTAGCAGTAAAAGAGTCCGCGACCGCAATGCAGTTGAAACTTTAGTTAATTGAAGACCAAACATTGATTGCAACTTTAGTTACTTGAAAAACAAACAAACAAACAAATTTCAGCTCCACCTGTATTCCTGAAATTTCTTGCTGGCAGTATCATAAATATGATTACCCCCTTGGTTTAAAAAGAAAATGAGACTTATCAGAAACACTGCCTTCTATAATGTGATAGTTTGTTTTTCATCATCTAATTAGAGAGGTAAAAGTGGGGAGGTGGGGGGGGGGGTGGGGGGGGCAGGGAAAGAGAGATGAGGGGCAGAGATCACAATAAGGGTTGATCTCTAAGGGGGTGTGGAGGTGGGAGATGGGGGTTAAAAAACAACAACAAGATGTGTGGGTATTGAGTGTAAATATATTGAAAAAACTCAAAAATAAAGCAGAGATAAGTAAAAAACACAAAAAAAGCCTCCAGTCCATTAGAAACACTGACATATGCAACCAACTCTTGCCTGTGATATCTTACTATGAAGTGTATGCCAGATCAGTGGTTCAGAAACAAGCCATTTCAATTTCAGACAAATCTATGTCTGTCAGCCAATCACCCCAGGGCAATGCACGCTCCCCATGACTGGACAGACTCAGATACATTAATACGTCAATCTGCATACATTCCTGACAACGAAACAAACATGACTGTTAAGATTCCCACCACCCCCACCCCCATCCCCAAACTGCCATGGTACACAGCAAACCCTCTTACCTGGTTTCTATCATCTGAGAACAACCATGGGAACATAGAAGATAAGCTGTTGTCATGACAGAGGTTGTGAATTCAAGTGACGACACAATAGCATTATGAGAGTAGACCTACTGTATTAGACTGCATTACGCATGAACACGCCCAAGTAAACTCTGCAACAAACATGGACATCAAACTATGATTCAAGGTACCTGCAAAGCTGAGTATTGATCTGTAACTTGTGTAAGTTTTGAGTATTTGCCAGTAACACTCTGAAGATTAGATGCAGATGAAGCCATGAACCATGTAACAGGTGCACATTCTCATTACATCAAATATCAACAAACTCATTTTGTGCTTCATATGAAAGCACTATACTGATGTCATGCATTTAGCTCTCAACATAATGCGCAGTTTACTTCATGATCTCTGATGTACTTGTACTTCAAACACACACACACACACACACACACACACACACACACACACACACACACACACAAACGGATGTGTCTCAGATAAGTTTCATTATGTTATTGTTATTATTGTTGTATTGTTGTATCTATCATCTTCTTTGAGTTTTCAAGACCTCGAATAATGTCGATTCATTTCATTGAGTTGTTAAGTCAAGTCCAGTCGAGTCACCAATGTGTTTAATCTTTCAACAATATTTACACATTTCCCTTTAAAGCAGAGTTATGTGAAAACAGCAAACACACACACACACACACACACACACACACACACACACACACACACACACACACACACACATCATTTAACACACATACATTGTGCACAGTGATACTGACACAACACAAATGTATACCCCCCATCACACACACACACACACACACACACACACACACACACACACACACAAACACACACACACACACAACAAACACAAACACAAACACACACACACACACACACACACACACACAGAGTACATATCAGGAAGTTCTCAGTGGACCTAGGAGCTGCCCAGCATGGCACCCTCAACAACAGTTCCAGAACACAGGATGGGGAATCTTCCAACCTCACTGAGGACCATCCCACTTCACGGAACACCGGTCCACTTCTCCTCCAGACCCACCTGATTTGACTTTGTTCTCTTCGTTCCTATACTGCCTTCATGGCAGGTCTGACCAGAGCCATCATTCTTTGTTCTCTTCGCTCCTATACTGCCTTCATGGCAGGTCTGACCAGAGCCATCATTCTTTGTTCTCTTCGCTCCTATACTGCCTTCATGGCAGGTCTGACCAGAGCCATCATTCTTTATTCTCTTCGCTCCTATACTGCCTTCATGGCAGGTCTGACCAGAGCCATCATTCTTTGTTCTCTTCGCTCCTATACTGCCTTCATGGCAGGTCTGACCAGAGCCATCATTCTTTGTTCTCTTCGCTCCTATACTGCCTTCATGGCAGGTCTGACCAGAGCCATCATTCTTGACCTGTTCATTTTCACTCTGTCTGTTTACGACTCATTTTCCAGGGTCCTTGATCATGTTGTTACTGGCCTTCCCTTTTTCCTTTTCCCTGAGGATTCCAGTCCAGTTTGTGTCATGCAATGTTCTGTGCAGCTGTATGACTGTGGGTCCCTTATGCTAACAGCTGACCATAAGCTAACAGCAATGCACACTCCCTTGCGGATGTAGCCAACATATTCTTTCCCACAGCCGCACGCATGGCACGTGCTGTCCATCACACCAGTTCCAACTAGTGTGCACTCTTTCATCAAAATTCCCACGCACTGGAAGATACTGTTTATTGCTGACATACAAGGTCTCCCTCTCACGTTCTCTCTCACAGTGACCAGGGATTGTGCGGACAGAGGTACTGACCCGATTCTCACTGAACGAGCGTAAAGCAGACGATACTTTGGTATCCATTGATTCATTAAGTAGGGGAGGGTGCATTACTGTGTTTCATTACAAAAATCGTATTTTCCTTTAAAATAATCTTTCCTGCGGTGGATTCCATACACAGTGCATTAAATTATAATAAGTACAATACACACAGTGATTGATCAACAAAAGTGCTGGTAATAAACACAAGGTAATCTGTTTGGGGCTGCTGTGAGGATAGTTATGGTGCTGCTGTTAGCATAGGGGACCCACACATGTCCAATCCACAGGGGACCCACATGTCCAATCCAAAGGGGACCCACATATGTCCAATCCAAAGGGGACCCACATATGTCCAATCCATAGGGGACCCACATATGTCCAATCGATTTTAGGTTCTGATGGTGTCCCCAGCTGGTCTCCCCCAGACAGGATGTTCCTCACTGGCCCTATGAGCCTTCCAACCAGGCCACCTCTCGAAAGGAAGTCAGCATCTGGAACATTGGGCTCTACCTTCAGACAACTATTCTTCTTTCAGGGAAAGCCTTAGCGTCACCTTCTACCACCTGGTCCCCTCCCAGGAGGCTTCCCATGGTGAGCCCCCCTCTCTCTCCCTACACTGTGCTGAATGTGATATGTTGTAAGAATTCAGTGTCTCAAGGCAAGGTGAGGGTGGAGTTCAATTCCTCATTGGACCATGATGCCAAGACTCGCTTCTGGCTGAGCAAGACATGATGAGCAAAACAGGTGGATGCTAAGCTGAGCAGAACAAGACAGAGCTGGGAAGAGAGATCACTGATAAACCAAGATCAAGTGCTGTATCTAACAAGAGATTATTCCCAACCCTACACTGACACTGACTAAGGGGCTAGGTTAGAACATGAATGAAACCCCATGTCTGGAAATGCTGGAAACTGAAATTCGACTTTGCTGTTAGTCTGGAGATACTGAAATCACAAAATGTGCTGGTCGATTTTTTTTCCCTCGACCGTTTCGGTAAAACTGTGTCCTGATTACTCGGTCCAATCCAGGTTTTTCTTTTCAAAACTGATCATTCCTTCAACATTTTGCTGTGAGAATGCACAAACGCTGCTTCAGCCAATAGTCACAATATCATTCGTTAAGTCTAATGAAGATACGTCTGCAACTGATGCCAGTGTTCAGAACAAGTTTCATCTTAACATGCCATCATACAGCAGAGGCTTCTTCTAGGTAGTAACCACCTGATCTTACAATTAACTATGGCAAAATAGGTTCTTTCTGACACAAATTACTTTCAGACCTGATTCATCAGCATATTTGGCACAGACTCATGCTCTCTAGCCGATATTTTTTATATTTCAGGGCGTGTTGTAAAAACTTTGACTCAGCCTGACCTCATTTTGCACGCATTTTTTATGGTGTCAGCGAAAGGTTGGCTGAGAAGTAAGCTTCAATGTAGACCAGTCATGTTTCCGTATTTTCCTTTTAACTTTTACACTTGAACTATACAGTATACCAATTACCACTCCAGCCTCATCTTGCCATTCCCCCTCCTTTCACCCCTCCACCCCCAGCTCCCCCTCTCTCCCCTCTGGTTTTCCTCATAATAAAAGCCTCACTGCGCATTGGTTTCCTAATGTGTGCAGGACTTGCACTTGTTGAATTATGTCTGCTGACTTGTCAATGCAGAAGGTGATAGCATTAACCGTATCTTTACTCGACAACATACATGGTAATTTCTGGCTCTGATCTGGCCATAGAATGACTGAACTGCATGGCTTTGCACTTGGGCCTTTAAGTATTAAAGTTATGCAGAGTGTCTTCAGACTGTGTTATCTACCAAATTTTGACTAAACCAAGCTAACACACTGACTGCTGCTCGCAAGAATTTGGCATGGTACAACACAAAAGACATTAGTTTTAGTCTTACTGTAAACCAAAACATGCCAGAAAACAAATATATGCATTACAAGTTGGAAAAGTCAAAGCAAGACAGTGCAGAAACCTTAATGGCATTCATTGTTGTGCATTTGACGGCAAAGTAAAGAAGTAGGTGTGGCCATTATCTTGGGCTTTCACCACAGGATGTGTCCAAGGATGTCTTGACTGTATCCGCCAAGACACTTTGATCAGATCTAGCATACTAACCTAACTTGCAATCATTTGACACGGTGCAGTATATAAATCCACAAAAGATATTATGGATCTTTGTGCAAAACAGACACACACACACACCCAATACATATCCACTTACCACCCCCTTTCCCCTTCTACCTCTCTTCTGAGATCTCCACCAGCCTCCCTCTTCCCTGCTTCACAATGAAAACTAAGCTAATTTATGCACACCAAAGTTAACTGAAAACTGGTCTAACAAGACCTGGAACAGATTCATACCTCTTGCTCTACATGCATGCCACCTAACATGAAAGTCCATCAATCTATCATGAGCAGAAGTGCTCATGAGTCCATAGATTATAATGTCCGAGTTCAAGTTCAGGATACCATTTTATTTTATTTTTACCCATACATTTCTCAGGTGTACAATCGTCCTGTGATGAGTGAAGATTTTACAACCAGTTCTTCGTTTAAGTTTTGGGTTGGCATGGAAAAACCAACAAAAAAAAAAGAAAGCAGGTTAGCAGAACACAGTGAACAAAACATTTTTTGTTTGCTTATCTCTTATTTTGCTGTATAGCATGTA
>CM065742.1:17796869-17839369 GCA_033310375.1 Conus canariensis | reverse complement strand
GAGAGAGAGAGAGAGAGACTTATAATAATATTTTCTTTTTCAACGAAAAGAATGTCTGCTGTTTAGACGTATCACTGTAAACTCTGTCAGGATAGTTTACCGTTTACACACAATCATCATTGTCAACAATCTAGTGCAGGTCTACACTTTATACGCATCACTATAAGCGTTATGGGATGGGCCTACATGGATCGTTGTACATATTAAAGGATAGATCCCGTGTTTACAGATAAATTTAACAATAATCTTTTTCTAAAGGTCTGTCGTTTCATAGAGCCTCTAAGATATTGTGGAAAAAAAAGAAGAGTTTTTATATATCACCGTACAGCCCAAGAGATAGTTTTACTGATTATACACACCTCTGTGAACACTATGGGATATGACCACTCTTTATACACGTTTCTGTAACACTAGGGCATGAGTCAACTGTTTACGCGCATCTGTGTTAACATTGAGAGACGGGTAAATTGTTTATATGCGTCTCTGCAAACATTAAAGGAGATACCTACTTTTGCAGACGTCTCTGTAAATACTAAAGGATAGCTCTATTTTCATAGACGTTCCTGTAAATACGGAGGTGGGGTGTCTACAATTTGTAAAGATCTTTGTAAACACTTCAGAACAGGTCTATTGTATACAAATCACTGTAAACACTGTGGTGACGGGTTTTCCTTCTATACACATCCTGTCAGCACTGTAGTTATGTAGGTTTATAGATGTTTCTGGACACACTGTGGTGATGATTCATCTGTTTATACACCCCACGGTGGAGATGAGTCTACTATTATGGGATATGCGTATTGTTGATACATATCACTGTGAACACTGTAGTGATGAGTCTGCTATTCGGAGACAGGTATATTGTTATAATATACCACTGTAAACATTGTGGTAATGAGTTTGCTAGTAAAGGGATGTATACATTTAACACATAAAACCGTTACAATGTGGTGGTGAGTCTACCGCTAACGTTAATATACATGTGTTTTTGCTAATACGTAATACTGTAAACACTACAGTGATGGGTCTCCAATTAGCTATAGGTTTATTAGTAACACATATCACTGTAAATGTTGTGGCGACGAGTCTGTTTGTAAAGGACTGATGTATTGGTAATGTGTATCACTGTAAACACCACGGTGATGTGTCTCCTATTAAGAGACAGGTATGTTGTTAATCCATATCACTGTAAACACTGTAGCGATGAGTCTGTTATTCGGAGACAGGCATATTATTATAACATACCACTGTAAACATTTTGGTTATTCGTTTGCTAGTAAGGGCTGCATACATTTAACACATATAGCCGTTACAGTGTGATTGTGAGTCTCTTGTTAATGCACATGTGTTTTGCTAATACGTAATACTGTAAACACTACAGTGATCGGTTTCCTATATCACCATAAACGCTTCCGTGATTAGTCTACTATTAGGTGTCCATATGACTGTAAACGCTGTGGTAATTAGTCTACTGTAAGGTTTATTGTTAATCCATATCACTGTAAACGCTGTGAAGATTAGTCTGTTATTAAGATATAGGTGTATGTTCTTGCCTATCACCGTAAACGCTGTAGTGATTAGTCTACTGTTAGGTGTATTGTTAATCCCTTTCACGGTAAACGCTGTAGTGGTTAGTCTACTGTTAGGTGTATTGTTAATCCCTTTCACTGTAAACGCTGTGGTGATTAGTCTACTGTTAGGTGTATTGTTGATCTCTATCACTGTAAACGCTGTGGTGATTAGTCTACTGTTAGGTGTATTGTTAATCCCTATCACTGTAAACGCTGTGGTGATTAGTCTACTGTTGGGTGTATTGTTAATCCCTATCACTGTAAACGCTGTGGTGATTAGTCTACTGTTGGGTGTATTGTTAATCTCTATCACTGTAAACGCTGTGGTGATTAGTCTACTGTTGGGTGTATTGTTAATCCCTATCACTGTAAACGCTGTGGTGATTAGTCTACCGTTAGGTGTATTGTTAATCCCTATCACTGTAAACGCTGTGGTGATTAGTCTACTGTTGGGTGTATTGTTAATCCCTATCACTGTAAACGCTGTGGTGATTAGTCTACTATTGGGTGTATTGTTAATCTCTATCACTGTAAACGCTGTGGTGATTAGTCTACTGTTGGGTGTATTGTTAATCCCTATCACTGTAAACGCTGTGGTGATTAGTCTACCGTTAGGTGTATTGTTAATCCCTATCACTGTAAACGCTGTGGTGATTAGTCTACCGTTAGGTGTATTGTTAATCCCTATCACTGTAAACGCTGTAGTGATCAGTTTCCTATCAAGGAATAAGTGTATTGTTTATCCATCTCACTGTAAACGCTGTGATAATTTTAGTCTACTATTACGTGTATTGTTAACCCATATCATTGTAAACACAGTGGTGATGAGTTGTTGTTGTTGTTGTTTTGTTTTACGTCTTTCCACATTACGTGATATTAGACGAAAAAAAATAATAATCGGGCTGGGAAAAAAGGTTAACACAACGAGTCAAAAGAATTAACTTATCTACAACTATAACACAAAAATAGAATATCCACTTAATCAAAGATAAAAAAAAAAATAAAAAAAAGAAAAATCAAACATGTAACTCTTCTGTTCTGTCTCACCACTGACTGTTATCGATTATAAGTATTTGTCAATTGGACTTTTAGCTAAGTGCAAAAAGAAAAGATATGTTTCACTTGTTAACAGGCAAACATTTTGAATAGGCTGTAGAGACGTATTTGGAATGAATTTTTTTCATTAAGTTACACACAAGAATGTGATCAATTGAAATGCTATGACCACATATAGCCTACAATGTATATTTTTGACATACTTTGTTTTTAAACAATCCAATTTCCATCTACAGATCAAGAAACTTATCTGACGTCTACGATAAATGTTTTGATCGTACTTACTTAACTTTTCATGCATATTTTTCATTTCATCGTGTAAACCAAGACACCCAGTTTCTCTTTCCATCAAATGAAAATGAGAAAATTGTACTTTTTCTGCCAAAGTATAGCACTCTTGCACTGACATAGAGAAGTTTAAAAAAAATGCGAATCTGATGATTGTTTTGCTCCTCTCTTTGCTAGAACATCAACCTTTTCATTATAATATAATCCACAGTGGGAGGGCACCCAAAGAAATGTTATTTCGGTGTCTCTGACTGAGAGGAAGTGTACTAAATTATTTATTTCAGTGATCATCTCAGGTCGAACTTTTAATTTAAAATTCTTCATTGCAGAAAGACCTGACTTGGAATCTACACATAAAAAACTTTAAATAAATTTTGAGGGTAATCAACAACAAACTTTAAAGCCATAATTATAGCAAATAACTCAGCCGTGAATATAGATTTGTTTTTTTCCGAGATAATAAGACTTTTCTTTGTTAAGACCTGGGATAATGTATGCTGCACCTGCATGTTCATTGATTAATGATCCATCAGTGTATATCTTCAAATGGTTGGAATAGTGATCATGCAAATGCATTTTGATATTGGATAACAATAAATTAGTATTTTCAGCCTTTGATAAATCTGTATGCTCAATATCAAAATGTGCTCGTATTAGTTTCCAGGGAGGGACAGGAGACACAATAGATCTGTTTGCAATAGATGTTAGTTTGATATCTGAGGATTCTAAAATCGAGGAAGTATATGTTCTAAGAGTCATTTGAGATGATATGTTTTTAGCCCTTTTGGGAAAATCAGTGTCCGATTTAATATTTATTTCAGGGCCTAAATTATTGTCTATAGAAGAACTTCTTATAACAAATTTGGTGCATTCAAGATTCCTATTTTCTTCCAGTGGTAATATCCCAGCAGCACTGTATGCTTTTGTACAAGAGGCATGGGCTGGTAGTCCCATGGCTAACTTATATGCTTTGGAATCAATACTTTGAAGTTTCTTCAGTAAGTATTTGGGTGCACTGAAGAACACCTCTTGTGCATACGTTAATTTTGATCTAACCAGTGCGGTAGAAAGGTGCAAAAGAGTAACTGTGTCCTGAGCCCAAACATGCTTGCTAATAATCTTTAATAGATTTAAAGTTTTTCGTGCTTTTGTTAGAATATGCTGTATATGAAAATTCCATGACAACTTTGATGTTAAATTTACTCCAAGGAATTTCACAATTTTTATATATTTAATGGGTATGCCGTTGACTTGAAATAAAGGCATATTAACTGGATCAGATCCAGTATTAAATAACATCATGTGTGTTTTTCAGTTGATATTTGCAAACCATCTTCAGTCATGTAAGCAGAAAGGGTATTTAATTCTTTTTTATATAACTTTTTGATATAGTTTTGTGATCTGACAGGTGTACATATTTTTAATGTCACTTTCATCCATATGCATATGTCATCTGCATATTGGACTAGTTCTATTTTCTTAGTAATTTTTGTGGGTAAATCGTACATCAGAATATTAAAAAGTACAGGGGCAATAACAGACCCCTGAGGAATGCCCATGTGTAATTTTCTTCTTGTAGAGTAAGAGTTCCCTACCTTTGTTCTAATATATCTATTTTCTAAGAAGTCTTTAAGAAAATCATAAATGTTTCCTGATAATCCGATCTCTTTAAGTTTATAAAGCAAACGAGAGTGCCATACTTGATCATAAGCTTTAGTGATATAAAAAAAAAAAGGTTGCTAGTAAGCATTTTCTCCTGGAAAACTGATGTTTAATTTGAGTGGTAAGTTTAACCAAATGTTCAATAGCACTTCTACCGTTTCGAAAACCTGCTTGGATTGCTGGGATAACTTTGTTCTTTTCACAAAAGTAGTTCAGTCTATTTAAAACAATTGTTTCATAAAGTTTACAGACATGAGAAGTTAATGAAATAGGTCTGTAACTATCTACACTTTCTTTCAGTTTACCTTCCTTGTGAATCGGTACTACTACTGATTCTTTCCATATTTGTGGCAGATGACCTGAGCTCCAGCATTTTTCAAATATTCTAAGTAAAATGCTTATCCATTTGTCTGGAAAGTGTTTAATCATTTCATTAGAAATGGCGTCAATCCCAACAGCTGTTTTTTTGTTTGGGAGTGAATCTATGGCATCTTTCACCTCTTGTAATATAATTGGGGCGTTGATGTCGCTTGTGTCATTATCAGACACATCATTAAAGACATGGGTAGATTCTTCATCCTCTCTGAATTTTCTTTGGTTTTCAGACAACCCATCTAACCTGCTCACTTTAGCAAACTGGTCGACAAACGCTTCTGCTTTGTCTGTGGATGATGGTAACTTGTTATTGTCAAGCATGATAGGATATTCTGGGAGTTTGATTCCATTTTTTATCGTTTTTATCTCTTTCCATACCATTCTACGATCTTTATGATCAAGTGCGTTTCTTTTGCAAAAATTATCCCAATAATCCTTTTTGGCTTGTTCCATAACTCTATTACTATGTATATTTGAATGTTTCATTTCCTTAAATTTTTCATGTACCGTTTTCTTATCTTGACTTTTCTTAGTGTGCACGTATTCCTTGAATAACCGTTTTTTCTCATTGACTGCCTTATCGCAATCTTCAGTCCACCAGACATTACTGTGATGTTTACCCCCTTTAGATCCCTGATTCTTCAATTTAGGAATACATAAACCAGACACTTTTAGAACAGAAGTACAAAACGTGTCATACATTGTATCAATATCATCATCTTGGGACAAGCTTATGTCTAGATCTTTAAGTGTATTGTAAAATTGAGACCATTTGGCATTTTTATAATCAAATCTTGGGATTGTATCATCTGGTTTTGTGTCTTCAAAATAAGGGGACTGATTAATTGTAATGATGATTGGCATGTGATCACTCCCGAGAGTTTCACTGTAAGTTTCCCAAGCACACGACAAAGCCATTTTAGGTGAAACCAAAGTTAGATCAATAGCAGTAGGTCTGTGTGTAGATACATCAGGAACTCTGGTATAAGAACCATCATTGAGTAAACATAATGTTGAGTCTACAACATTTTCCACAAACCTATTACTACTGACCTGTATGCACTCTTTTTCCCAGAAAGGAGAATGAGCATTAAAATCCCCTCCTACTAACCATTTACCATTATCATTCTTGATATTTTTCATCCAGTGTGGTGATGAGTCTGCTATTAAAGGATAGGTGTATTATTTCTAAATATCACTGTAAACATTCATGGGTCTACAAAAAGAGGATACGTTTACTGGTAATATAAACCACTGTAAACATTGTGGTTACCAGACTGCTAATAAGGAATAGATGTACTGGTAAGCTATAGCTCTGTAAACGCTGTGGTGGTAAGTCTCCTAGAAAGAGATAGGTGTATTGTTGATCTATAGTCGTGTAAACGCAGTGGCGATTAGTCTCTTATTACGTGTATCATTAATTCATATCACTGTAAACACTGGGGTGATGGGTCTTCTATTAAAGGATACTAGGTGTATTGTTAGTACTTATCACTGTAAACACTGTGGTGATTAGTCTGCTAACAAAGGACGAGTGTATTGTTAATTCATATCACTGTAAACAGATAGGTGCATTGTTAACGCATATCACTGGTAACACTGTGGTGACGAGTCTCCTATTAAGAGATAGGTGCATTGTTAACCCACATTACTGCTAAACACTGTGGTAATGAGTGTACTATTAAAGGACAGGTGTAATATTTAAACATGTCGCTGTGAACACTGTGATGTTTAGTCGAATATCAAGGGGCAGGCGGGCCGTCGGTAAACGAGACATGCTACGGAAATAAGGCGACTGTTCACACAGGTCACTATAAAGAATGTAGAATTATTACTATCCTTTGAGACAGATCACTGTGATGACAGACCTACTGTTTACCCACTTCATTGCAAATACTTCAGGTGGAGGCCTTGTGTTTGTATATGCCACTTAAAAAAAAAAAAAAAAAAAGGGGGGGGGGGGAATGATATACATATTGTTTATTCACGTAACTGAAACGTTGCTAGAGTAAAGTATTTTAAGAGATCTGCCGTTAGAAACACAAGATGCGATGTTTTTCTCGCATTGTTTGTTTGTCTGTTTGTTTGCTCTTCAAAGACTTTTGTCCGCGCACCACTTTTCAGTGCTTTTAGATTTTCAAGACTGGAGGATTTCAGTTAGTATACCGTCTTTGATGTTATTCTACCTGTCTATTACTACTGTTAAGAACATTTATACGACTAATCACTTGAATACGGTAGGCGTTTACAATATAGTCGATGAAACTTTCAAAATGTAGACTGTCGGCACGTTATTGGCACTTTTTATACATAGGTGTGTATGTTGATGACATTTTTATAAATGAAGACTTTTGTGCATGCTAATGATGCTTCTGATGTGTAACTTTGTGTGTGTGTGGATGACACTTCTGATATGTAGACTTAGTGTTTGTTGGTAGCATTTCTGGCAGGTAGACTTCGCGTATGTTAATGACACTTCTGACAAGAAGACTTTTTGTATGGTGATGACAATTCTGGGATGTGGAGTTTGCGTATGTTAACATTCTGACAAGAAGACTGTGTATGGTGATGACAATTCTGGGATGTGGAGTTTTCGTATGTTAACATTCTGACAAGAAGACTGTGTATGATGATGACAATTCTGGGATGTGGAGTTTGCATATGTTAACATTCTGACAAGAAGACTGTGTATGATGATGACAATTCTGGGATGTGGAGTTTGCATATGTTAACATTCTGACAAGAAGACTGTGCATGATGACAATTCTGGGATGTGGAGTTTGCATATGTTAACATTCTGACAAGAAGACTGTGTATGGTGATGACAATTCTGGGATGTGGAGCTTGCATATGTTAACATTCTGACAAGAAGACTGTGTATGATGACAATTCTGGAATGTGGAATTTGCATAATATATAATGATACTTCTGACATTCTGACTTTGTGTTTTTAGATGACACTACAGACACAATAGAATGTATGTATGTATGTTAATAAAACTTCTGACATAAAGACTTTGTGTAAGTTAATGGCATTTCTTACAAGAAGACTTTGTGTATGTTGATGACACTTCTGACATGCAGACTTTGTGTACATTCATGATACATCTGACATATAAACTTTGTGTTTGTTGACAGCACCACACACGTGTAGAATGTTTGTATGTTAATAACACTTCTGACATGAAGACTTTGTATATGTTATTGATACATCTGACATGTAGACTTTGTGTATGTTAATGATACATCTGACATGTAGACTTTGTGTATATTAATGATACATCTGACAGGTAGACTTTGTGTATGTTAATGATACATCTGACATGTAGACTTTGTTATGTTAATGATACATTTGACATGTAGACTTTGGATATGTTGATGACATCTCTGACATGAAGACATTGTGTATGTTGATGACATCTCTGACATGTAGACTTTGTATATGTTAATGATACATCTGACATGTAGACTTTGTGTATGTTAATGATACATCTGACATGTAGACTTTGTATATGTTAATGATACATCTGACGTGCAGACTTTGGATATGTTGATGACATCTCTGACGTGTGTTTTGTGTACGTTGATGACACCTCTGACATGCAGGCTTTGTGGAGACTTTGTTAATATTGATGACATTTCTTAAATGCAAACTTTGTGTATTTGGATGACATTTTTTGTGTCATTTGATGACACGTCTGCAATGTCGACTTTGTGTACTTTGATGAAACGTCTGACATGTAGACGTTGTGTATCTGATGACACCTCTACCATGTAGACTTCGTTTTGTTCGTAACATTTCTAACATGCTGATTTTCTGTATGTTGATTAAACGTCTGGCATGTGGACCGTGCGTTTGTTGATGAAGCCTCTGACATAGAGACTTTCTGTACATTGTTGATATATCTTACATGTAGATTTTGTGTATGTTCATGACACTTTATGACTTTTTCTATTTTGATGGCACTTCTGAAATGCGTGTAATGTGTGTTGATAACACTTCTGACATATAGATGTGTGTTTTGATGACTGTCGATGGCAGAGCTGACTTGTAGGCTTGTGTATGTTGACATGATATCTACGGATGGAACTGACAGTGACACTTGTATGTGTAATATATGTTGATTCCACTTTTGAAAAGTGAATTATGTGCATGTTGATAACGCATCTAACAATTATATAAATTTGTGTATGTTAATGACTGTTGATGGCACAATTAACGTGTAGATTTTCTGTGTGTTGATGACTTGATTACACATCTAGCATGAAGACTTTGTGTGTTAATGCCACGTCTAATATGATGATGATGATGATGATGATGATGATTGATGATGATGATGATGATGATGATGATTTAAATGATTTATCTATCTGCCCATATGCTTATTACCGTCATCATCATCATTACCTTTTATGGCATGATGATGACTGTTGTTGTTGTTTTATTATCATTGTTATCATTCAACTGATTTATCTTTCTATCTGCCCATATGTTTATTTCTGTCATCATCATTATCATTTCCTTTTATTGTATGATGATGATGATTGTTGTTGTCGTCGTCATCGTCATTGTTGTTGTTGTTGTTATCATCATCATTATCATAACTGTTATTATTATCTATAATTCTGTTTACCGTCATGAATATCATCATCATTATCATCGTCATCGTCAGCATTTGCAGCATTTGCAGCAGCAGCAGCAGCAGCAGCCGTGGCAGCAGCAGCCGTGGCAGCAGCAGCAGTATCATTATTTACATCATCATCATCACCACCACCGTATTTCCTTCTCCATTGTTATTGTTTGTTTATTTGTATGTTAATCTATATATCAGCATTGCTATGTAGCAATTATTTTATATCATTGTGTCGCATTGCGTTGAATTGCATTGCACTGCAACACGCTGCATTTATGGCTTATAGCATACTGTATTTTATGGCATTGTGTTGAACTGTACTATGTCATACAGCTTTGCGATACAGGCTATTGTGACACATAGCGTTGCACTGCGCTGCATCCCCTTTGCATTGCCTACAATGCATTTTAGTGTATTGCGACGTTTCGCATGCGCTGAATCACATCCTAGTCGTGTTGGCTAATAATGCATTGCGTGACATATTGCGTTGTACTGCTCTGTATCCGTTTAGCACTGTGTAATGTGACATATCGCGTCCTGTTCGCAAATACTGTATTGTGGTGCATTGTGGCAAACTGCGTTGCATTGCACTGCATCCTATTGGCATTGCTTACATTCTATCACCGTGTCCTGGGCAGTTCTGCGGTGCAACTGATGCTGTGTCTGTGGTCAGAGTGGACCTCAGTCTGGGCTCAAGGGCAGGCACAAGCCAAGACGGCGTGTGAGGAGAAAATGGACAAAACGTGTGGTCAGGAGTTCATCAGGCAGCTTAGAACGGCCACACCTGGCAACGCCCTCGCCATTTGTCCGTATGTGTGTGTGTGTGTGTGTGTGTGTGTGTGTGTGTGTGTGTGTGTGTGTGTGTGTGTGTGCCTGTGTGTATGTGTAGTGTGTGTGTGTGTGTATATGTGTGTGTGTGTGCGTGCTCTGTGTTTTGTGTGTTGTGTGGTGTGTGTGTGTGTGTGTGTGTGTGTGTGTGTGTGTGTGTGTGTGTGTGTGTGTGTGGAGGTGTGTGTGTGTGTGTGTGTGTAGATAGATAGATAGATAGATAGATAGATAGATAGATAGATAGATAGATAGAAATAGATAGATAGATGATGTGTGTGTGTGTGTGTGTGTGTGTGTGTGTGTGTGTGTGTGTGTGTGTGTGTGTGTGTGTGTGTTTGATACGCACACACACGCTTTTTGTGCTTATGTCATTAGTTAGGATATGAGAGAGAGAGAGAGAGAGAGAGAGAGAGAGAGAGAGAGAGAGAGAGAGAGAGAGAGGGAATACTCAATCACGTGACACACACTGGGACAACTAATGTGAAAAATACCTATGTGAACAACAGCGAAGACAAATCATACCGTACATAAACTTGACCAAAAATAGCATAAGTATGAAGACCTTTTCAATTTAGTTCTTCTGTCTAGAATATCCACAAGCTTAAAAAAAGTGTTATAATGTCAATGATAATTGAAACTCAACAAAATACAGTACAGTATGTAGAAAGCAAGTAGGGTAACTCTTGCTCCCATGATGTTATATTTACTCGCCCCTATCTCCAAACGAACGTTGCACCGAATTGCCTACCGGAAATGACAGTACAGGGCACACAGAACAAACAAGGAAACATCCCCAACCCCCACCCCACCCCACCCACCCCCAAAAAAACCCAAAAATGATAAATAAATGAATTAAAAATAACAATGATGAAATAAAATAAAATGAAAATAAATAAATGAATAAAAGGGTTCCAAGTTTGTACCCCGAACCCGACATATCTAGACACATTGCAACAATAACTGGAGACATTAACACAAATAGATTAACATAATAAATTGGTATGAAAAGAAATCTGAAATGAGGCAGGGAACAGTAAGCCGTGAATAACGAACAAGCAGGTGACTCTTGCTCGCATAATGAAATAAATTCACGCCCCTAACTCTAAACGAACATTGCTAACGACACCGAATCGCCTAGCAGAAATACCAATACAGGATATAGAGAACAAACAAGGAGATATCGGGGGAAAGATCAATGTTTACCCATATACCCTCTACTGGACATATCTACACAGCAACAACAACTGGAAAGAAATGAAGAAACATAAATTAACGTTTATTCACAAGTGGCGCAGCTTTTTTTTTTTAAACAAATCTTAAATAAATGTTAGCGAACCGCCGAAAGAACGCGGACAAACGAATCACAAGACAAAACGCGACGCGTTTCGACCTCATAGGTCTTCTTTAGGCAAGATACAAAACAATTAGGACAACAAAAATGAACGAGCAATTACTTTATCTTCAGCAGTCTTTTTAGTCAAAGAAACACACGGACAGTGACAAATACACGTAACCTGGTATGTAAGGAAATCTAAAACGAGGCAGAGAACAGTAAAAAAGTAAATAACAAATAAGAACGGTAACTCTTACAGCTCCCTGACTCCAGACGAGAGTTGCCTACCATACCGAATGGCCTGGCAGAAATGACAATACAGGTCACACAGAACAAACAAGGAGACATCCCCAGTAAAAGACGTTCCATGTTTTTTCCCATATACCCTGAATCCGACACATCTACACAGCAGCAACAACTGGAGACATGAACAAACACACATTACCATCTATTCAAGACAGACGCAGCCTTGTCGATCTTAAGTATAGCAAAATTCAGAAAGAAAAGGGGTTAGTTACCGCGTTAGTTACCGAGTATAGCAAAGTTTAGAAAGAAAAGGGGTTAGTTACCGCCCCACAGATACAAATAAACTGATTACAGATTACGCTATACTTGAGTATAGCGTTTTGAAAGAAGCACTTAGATTAAAAAAAAAAAAAAAAAAAACCCGAAAAACTGGAAATTGACAAAGGAGTACGCGGACCCCCACCACAGTCCAACTTCCCCACGCACCAACATTTAATGGCCACTTTGTCCTTGGGTCACTTTTCCTCTTTCCATCAAGTTTTGTCAAAATCCGCCAGGACCTATTATGAAAGTAAGCTAAGAGTACAGCCCTGTCTTGGAGTTTTAGACCGGAATGGAAATCCGTAGCGTCATCTTCATCACCCCCATTCTCATCGATCAGCATGAAACAAGTCTCAAATTCTGTGGCCTTTATTGCCCTGCTCTCATGGTGAGCTCAGCTTAGATGACCTCTCCTCGTCTATGGCCTTGGTTTGATTCCGTCGGGGTCACAGGTATCGGCAAATTCGTGGAGGCTGTCGTCGGACGGACGTGGCGGCGCCCTCAGGGGGGACGGTGCACTCACGCCGGCTCCGCGACTAAGCAATGATTGTTATCAGTTGGGAGCTTAGGTGGTGTCCTGCGTATGCTGGATCAGAACAGGCGCCACTGAACACCACCGAAGTGACTCGGCAGCAGTGCAGTGTCTCCTCCGGTGGGTTGCCTCTTGACGACTTGACATTGACTGCTCCCTGTGGATTGCCGGTGCCGGGGCTGTGGCGGGCCAAGCTGTGGCTGTGGACGGGGGGTCGGAATGAGCGGCGTGGGTGCGGAGCCACTGAGGTGGCACAGAACATGGGACAGAAAAACAAAGGAGTGTTGTCAAAATCGGTTCGGTGTTCATTTTTTTTTTCTTTTGTTCATTCCTCACTCCCTCGTTCCACCCAGAACCCCCCCCCCTCTCCTCCGGCGTCCCCCAGCCCCCTCCCCCCAGCCCCCCTCCCCCCCCCCCCCCAAAAAAAAAAAAGAAACTTGCATAGAGACTAAATGAAGAAGCAAACCAACCAACGACGGTGACAATTCAAAATACCTCGGTGGAGGTGAGACAACATATTAGTGAATAATCATTATTGGAAACCACTCTCGTCAACGGGCCCAATAGTGCAGTAAGGCAGATGTATACATCTTTTGTAGTGCTGTGGACAAGATGCTTGGCTGCGCCGCTGACGTCATGGCAACCTGTGACGTGCTTGAAGCAGCGCACGTGGCGGAGCAGGTGATCAAACCCCAGATCATCAGGGTGTATGGCCCTAACGGCTTCTTCGGTTGTACTTCACTGGGTACGTGTGGTTGTGTGTGTGTGTGTGTGTGTGTGTGTGTGTGTGTGTGTGTGTGTGTGTCTGTGTCTGTGTCTGTGTCTGTGCGCGCGCATCTGTGTGTGTGTGTGTGTGTGTGTGTGTGTGTGTGTGTGTGTGTGTGTGTGTGTGTGTGTGTGTGAGATATGTTTATGGCCTATTTTTGCCCCATCAGTCAACATAACAGTTCAATCAAAGAGAGGAAAGGCCAGAATATAGTCGTGAAACAGTACGTGTGTAATACAAACACTATATTCAACTATTCAAGAAAAGAAAACTCAGAGAGCACACTTTTATTTTCTGAATCGGGTGAATCCACTTGCATATTTCATGGTCAGTATGCAGTGTCTGTTCCAACTCGCTTATAATATAATACTAAAGTGATATTTGTAAGGCAGACAACACATTATATGTAGAAGAAATCTACGTGCTGTTTTACCGCCTTTTTTAAGGCATCCAATTTTAAAGTCTTGAATTTTGCTTGTAGGCAAAATGCCCATCCATTTATTTTGACGTCATTTCCTTTCATGTAAGACTTGCGTATTTAGGAGGACGAAAACAAAATGGCGTAAGCTTAATCATACCACAAAGGTTGTGCTCTGTTCAACGAAGTTGCTGTATCAAGTCTGCACAATGGAAAAGTAACCCAGTCGAGAAAACCAAAGTTTAGTGAATGTGGTCTGTTCGCTGCTGCAGGAGATTGAAAAGTTTGAAATACACTACTGTATACTTTTAGGCTAAATCGAAACTTACGAAAAGCTCTTTGATCATTCAAACATTCAAACAGATATCTTGTAGGCCCTAGGCCTACTGCAAAACATTTCTTCGAATTGACGCTTCTGGAGCGTCGCCATATTTAGGCTATACGCGGATAGATGGCTTATTCTACCATAGGAGGTCCGATTAAAAAAAAATCCGAATTTTGCCGACCCGAATACCTAATTCCGGCACACGGACCGACAGTTTTTGTTTGTTTTCTTTTCCGTTGTTTTTTTTATCTAGCTCATTCGAAGTTTTTTGTTTTGTTTTGTTTTAATCATTACTTTAAAATTGATTTTTGATAGGGGTTAACCGTGAATAAAGGTAGAGGCCCACTTCATACATACCGCCTCTCTTGCTGTCAAGTGCATAAAGATGACGATCTGGATTTGCCCAACGGATCAGTCCAAAACTTGAAAGGCATCGACTATAGCCTTCCTGTAATGTATCTACAAAGTTTTGTGTATATAATCGGTCTAATTATCTTGACCTGCCTCCCTAATCTTGCTGACAGAGAAACAGACACAAGCGAGAAGATAGTCCCCTTGGCGAAGGTAACATTGAGGGAGCGGTTCAAGTTTGAAAGTTTATGACGGTGCAGGTTCCCTGGGCTGTCGCCGTGCACAGAATAAAAGCACCCATGCCAACGTACACGTTAGCACAGGCACGAGTGTGTGTGTGTGTGTGTGTGTGTGTGTGTGTGTGTGTGTGTGTGTGTGTGTGTGTGTGTGCGTGAGTGCGTGCGTGCGTGCGTGCGTGCGTGTGTGTGTGTGTGGTGTGTGTGTGTGTGTGTGTGTGTGTGTGTGTGTGCGTGCGTGCGTGCGTGTCTGTGTGTGTATGTGTGTGTACGTAGTGCGTGCATGCAGGCGTCCTTGCGTGCCTGCGTGTGTGTTGTGTGTTCATTTGCTGGAGGGGTTGGGTGAATGCAAACAGGTGTGTTACGTACGTTAAAAGCTAAAAGCGGTATTTGGAATATGCCATGGATGTTGTGCGAACTGAATGACTTTGAAAAGTGGTTTGCATATGGTTGGAAGTCGTGTGCGTGAGTGCGCCCGTGTGTTTGTGTGTGTATGTGTGGTGTGTGTGTGTGTGTGTGTGTGTGTGTGTGTGTGTGTGTGTGTGCGCGCGCGCGCGCGTGTGCGCGCGCGCGCATACATGTATGTGTTGTTTTTTTTTTCATTTTTCTTAAATCAATGACTATGCATCATTTTAGAACACAACGTTAATGAGTGTTTTGAATATTATGTGTATTGTCACTGAAATGTATGAACATGTATACATCGTTGTGTGCTGATCCAAAAAGTGAATATAAAAACACCCTTTCATGTGACAAAAAAAAAAAAACAACATAATACACGTGTACGTTCAATGTATACGACATTGTGAAACACAGTAATTTAACTTTTGACATCCATTAGACGGATCACAAGACACCAAGCCGTGTAATCAAGAATGGCCATATGCTTTTTCACACAGATTTATTAAAAAGGATCATTGAAGACCGCACTTATGCACATAAAATGCATCTTAATTCCGCGCAAGCAAATAAAACTGCAGAACTAACAAGCTAATGGCAACTTCAGTGATTCAGGAATCAGTACCTAGTCATTAGACAACGACAGAAAAGCTAGCGTACTGTAAATCATCACACACACACACACACCACACACACACACACACACACACACACACACACACACACACACACACACTTTTTTTTTTTTTTTTTTTTTTTTTTTTTGACAGGGAAAAGACATTTCAATGCACTGAACAAACACAGGCGAAGGGTTATGAAAGGAAGTGCGGGGGTTGGGGCGGGGGGAGGGGAGGGGGGGGGGGCGTTAGTAAAGTAGGAATTAAAAAAAAGCAGAGGCGAAGAATGACAGAAACGGGGTCTTATTAGCACAAAGTTTCCAGATTTTCTTCAGGTTTAATGTCCACACGCTATGAGGAAGACGGGCATGACCCTTCCATGAACGTGCAGCTAGAGGTCAGTCTGACATTACTTATTCCGATCCCTACCTCTGCCACCCCCCACCCCCACCCCCGCCCCTAGAGCTACCAACTTAAACGAACAAACAACCAACCCACCCACCCCCCCCCCCTTCCCACCGAAGAAAGGCATATGTTCTTAAACGGGATGCAGGTTTTCAAGTCTACAGGTGGTGATGAGGCTGCTGTCGGCGTTGATGCTTGTGTAGCTGCGGCTGCAAAAAAGCGTCTCCAAAACGTCCTAGTTTCACTTCCATCTCCCCCCCCCTCCTCTAGTCCCTCCAACCCCCCTCCCCACCCCCCTCATCCCCCTGCCCCGCCCCGCTTGCATTCTTCGTTTTTTTTTTTTTTTTTTTTTTTTTTGTTGTTGTTGTTGTTTTAATAAAGAAGAAAAAGAAAAAGAAACCGACGTAGTGTAACAATCTGCAAAGAAGACTGGCCACTCAATATTTTTCCATTTGAAATATCAGAGCCAAGGACATCCACGCTGTTGGTTCGGATGAGGAATTTGCACAGGTCCTCGATGCCAGGCGCCTGAAACTCAACCTGCCACGAGCAAACGAAACTGAAGATTGGGAGAAACTGGATGCAAAAATCGTCCAAAGACTCGATGCACTGATAGGGAAAAGCACCCTGGAACACAAACTAGCCACATATGGGGACATTGTTTATGCCACATGTAGAGACGCCTATGGAGCAAAACTACCCAAAGAGAAAACACCTCCAAAGAAATCCAGACGCCAAGAAGAGATGGACAAGATCAGGGTCCAAAAGAAAGACCTCAAGAAGCAAATGAAGACCGCACTGCCAGCTGAAAAACAAGGCTTGGAAAAACTCTGGAGAGACCTGAAAGCAAAACATAGCGCCCTCAGCAAAGCGGAATCTGCGAGGAAGAGCACAAAGAAGAAGACACAAGAGCGCTTCTTCAGAGACCCCTTCCAGTTTGCCAGAACACTGAGCAGCCAAAATCTGGGACCCTAAGTGTGGACAAAGGAGTTCTCGAGCAGCATCTGAGGAAAACATACTCTGACTCACAGAGCAAAGCACCACTCGACATTCAAGGTCTGGTGTGGCCAACCAACCCTGAGGAACAGTTCAATGACAAGCCTCCAACGTTGGCGGAAATCAAGAAGGTGGTCGACAAAGCCAGAGCCAAATCATCACCAGGGCCAAACGGAATACTTTACCAGCTGTACAAGAAATGACCCAAGGTGCTGGAGTGGCTCCACAGGCTGCTGCGATTAGCTTGGAGAAACCAGAAGATCAGCGGCCAGTGGATGACGGCAGATGGTGTGTACATCCCCAAAGAGCAAAACTCAGGTGACATCAGCTAGTTCAGGCCAATATCACTACTGAACGTCGAAGGGAAAATCTTCTCTGTCATGGCAGCAAGGCTGACCAAGTACCTCATGGAAAACAAGTACTTGGATGTGTCAGTCCAGAAAGGTGGCATCCTAGGCGTGGCTGGCTGTGTAGAACACGTCACAATGATCTGGGACGCAATCCAAAGAGCAAAAACAGAAAAGAGAGACCTGGACGTAGTGTGGCTTGATCTGGCAGACGCATATGGATCTGTGCCCCATGAGATGATACAGTTGGCTCTTGAGATGT
The DNA here is from genome assembly GCA_033310375.1 of Conus canariensis. Classification (NCBI taxonomy): domain Eukaryota; kingdom Metazoa; phylum Mollusca; class Gastropoda; order Neogastropoda; family Conidae; genus Conus; species Conus canariensis. Next base: position 17,821,401 of record CM065742.1, on the reverse strand, counting down.
ACCATGTGTCAAAGAACATCCGCGACATGCTCAAGAAATACTTCAATGGCTTCTCAATGCGGTTCTCTACCAAGGAGAACACAGCAGATTGGATCAACTTGGAAGTGGGCATTGCAATGGGCTGTGCAATTTCCCCAATACTGTTCGTGTTAGCAATGGAAGTCATCTTGAAAGCAGCAACAAGCAACGCAAGACAAACAGACCTTGGCGATGGATACAAGATCCCCCTCTCAAGGCCTTCATGGATGACACTACAGTGATTTCATCCAGAGAAGACGAGACACGTCATGTGCTGGAGAGGCTGGACGACATAGTTGCCTCATCCAGAATGAAGTTCAAGTCAAACAAATCACGGAGTCTCTCACTGAGGAAAGGAAAAGTGGCCGAATCTGTGGTCTTCAGTGTTGCCAACCAGGCCATTCCAACAGTCACAGAAGAGCCAGTCAAGAGCCTTGGGAGATGGTATGATGATACGCTGAAAGACACACAAAGAGCGGAAGAAACCAAACAGATGTCAGAAGAAGGCTTTGAGACCATTGACCAGTGTGGGCTCCCTGGCAAATACAAGGTCTGGTGTCTGCAGTTCATGCTGATACCAAAGCTCCAATGGCCTCTGATGATTTACGACATCTGCACCAGCATAGTGGAGGCAATGGAAGCCAGAATCAACAAGTTCACAAGGAAATGGCTTGGTGTCCCACCCTGTCTGACTGACATAGCGCTGTACTGTCGCCAAGCAAAGCTGAAACTACCTTTGAAATCCATCCTGGAGGAATACAATGCAGGGAAGATCAGACTTCAAAGCATGCTGGAGGACTCAGGAGACAAGGTGGTAGAAGCAATCAAGCCCCAGCTGAAGACAGGCAGAAATGGAAAGTTCAAGAGGCGATGGATTCTGCAAAAGAAAGTCTCAAGATCAGAGAAATAACAGGACACACACAGACCAACAGACAAGGACTGGGGGTGACCAAAACTGAATGGTGGTCAAAAGCCAAAGGAAAAGCCAAAAGAGACATGATGATTCAGGAGATGAGAAAAGAAGAAGATCAAAAAAGACTCCAAAAAGCAGTCCAGCAGAGCCAGCAAGGGCAATAGACAACGTGGGAGAATGCACTCCAAAGAAGTCTCACTTGGAATGACATTTGGCACATGGCCCCTCTCAGGATCAGCTTCATTCTCAGATCTGCATACGACCTTCTGCCCTCAAATGCAAACCTGGCGAAGTGGGGAAAAACAGACGATCCTGCATGCCCCCTCTGCCATGAAAAACAAAAAGTGGAGCATGTCCTAAGCTCATGTAAAGTAGCCCTGGCTCAAAGAAGGTACACATGGAGGCACAACCAAGTGCTCAAAGAGATTGTACAAGTAGTCTGGGCTAGTACCAACACCACAAAAGGGAAAATCAGGACTACAAAAGCACCAGCAACATTCTTCACGGCAGGAGGCAGCAAATCATGGCCAAGAACAACAGTGCCACTCGGAACATGCAGGCAGAGTCTGCTGGACAGGGCAGATGACTGGGAGTGCACTGCAGACCTCCCGAATGGAAGAGTCACCCAGAGATCATCAGCAAGAGTGGCATGAGACCAGACATAGTAGTCCACTCTCAGTCAACCAAGCAGCTGATCATGATCGAGCTCACGGTGCCATATGAGAACAGAATGGAGGCAGCTCAAATCTACAAGACTGAAAAGTATGCTGATCTGGCGAACAGCCTGAGGAGAGAAGGCTATCAGGTCAAAGTCCTCACTGCAGAAATTGGAGCTAGGGGGTTTGTAGGAACGTCTGCATACAGCCTCATGAAACAGCTCTCAGTTGCAGGGAGGGAAAAAACCAGAGCCCTGAAAGCAATGGCAGAAGCGGCAGAGAGGTGTTCAAGCTGGATCTGGTCAAGGAGGAACAAAAGTGAACTTCATAAGGCTTAACTTTCCTACAAATATCAGGTGTCCCAGTGGCTCAGTGGTTAGAGTGCGAGTCATTAAGTGGAAAATGAGCATGTCCAGAGGGTCATGGGTTCGAATCCCAGCCATGGCTCGTCCCATGATGGGAAAAAAAAAATGGGGCAGCAGAGGGACATCCGGAGTCATGAACCGGGTGTGGCCCAACCCCCCTAGAGTGTCAGGAGATAAGGGCCACTTGCTTGAAGGGGGCTTCTCTTCTGAGGACTCTCTGCTGCCACGCTCTCCACGAGTTTCTTTCTACCGTGAAGCGCATGTATGTTTTCACTTAACAAAAAAAAAGGAAAACAGATCCCTGTCATTTCGCATCCAGCATATCAGTTTTCTTCCACTGAGCACGGGAATACTGGCGAAGCTTCAATTTGCTGTCGTTTTCCTGAGCATTATTTCTACGTGTACGGAGCAAATGACCCAAGCAAAGTGAGTTATCTGGTCACGGTCATCAAGTAGTAGCTATATTTGGATGTCATCCTGCCCGGTTAGCACCAGGGCCCAGCAGACTGTGCCGCAACGCGAGTGCTAGAGAATGGATGAAGAATTGCATGAAGGACTACACCATTGCAAACTCGCACTCCAGAAGCCGTTGAAATCCAACCCATTTCTGAAGGCCACGTCTGTTACGACGCGTTTTGAAATAACGACGCGATTTGAAATGATTATTTCAAAACGTGTCGAGTTTATTTCAAATCGCGTCGTTATTTCAAAACGCGTCGTAACACACGTCACCCAAGAAAAGTGTGGAGGGGAGTGCCATATAGGGCGCCTTTCTCTCTTTGTGAAAAGAAGAGTGTATAACATGTAATTAAACACATCCCCATCCATCCTTATTTGCAAGCAGGAAAGGTCACACCTCAATCACCTAGCTCAGGATATGCAATAAAGTCTTTATGCATTCATGGCAAAAAAAAAAAAAAAATTAAAAGAAGAAAAGTAACAAACATGTCTTTAGTACATTTGTACTCCGGCGAAAAAAAAAAACAGTTAAAAGAGTGAGTGCAAAAATCCTCATCATCAGCAACGTGTATGTAATACATCATTCATGCTGTCACAGTCTGCTTCAAAGTGTTTTACAATATAACAACACAACACAACACAACACAACACAACACACACACACACACACACACACACACACACACACACACACACACACACACACACACACACACACACAGAGAATATTTATTCCTTTTGCCCCTTTTGGGGTATGGAGGAAGGGTGTGTTTAAAGCAATAACAGGAAAAGGAAAACAAACAGGCCAAAATAAAACATAAATTGCTAGTCAATGCTGACATAGACCAACAATTTACAACACTTGAGATAATCTAATATATTTTGACAATAGAAGCATTTGTTTTCGATTACCTAGAAGACATCATTTGACAAAAATTATGGACAGATTTTTGGGAGAGAAATCTTTTTGGCCAATACACGTTGCGCAAAGTAACGTATGATGAACATTCCATGATCAAATGAAATTCATCACCTATTGCAGACATGTCACATTTATTACATAACATTTCTTCTTTTGGAATAGCAAATCGACGATTCACTTCAGTTGGTAATTTATGATCAGAACATCTAAATTTGATAAGACGGTAAATATAAACATCTGGTAAGCTAGAAATATATTTCTCCTCCTCAAAATCAGATTTATAAAATTTGTAGAAAAAACATTTACTGCTAGTTTCAATGTCATGTTGCCACGTTTGACGAAAAGAGCATTGCAAACTATTTTTGACATTCCTACATAATGTATTGACGTCTGTGAAAGATTGATTACTCCAGTCAAAACCAGATTATACAACTATGTTTTTAATGCACGTTAACCAGGGAAACACAGTTACTGCGCTATTGTTCAAATGTAACATGAAAGAATAGAACCTAACCGACATTTTATCAACAGGAGATTGAACCAAACGAGCCCAAAATCGAATCATTCGGACATAGACAATAATTGATAAAGGGTAACATCATGTTTCACCATAAATCATGTTTGTTCTTGTACTTCTTTTTAAGCGAAATATACATTTTTAAAATTCTAGCTGAAATTCATCAATAACATTTAAATTTTCGTATCCCCATATTTCACAACCATATAATAATACTGAAAGGAAGGAAGGTACACATGGAGGCACAACCAAGTGCTCAAAGAGATTGTACAAGTAGTCTGGGCTAGTACCAACACCACAAAAGGGAAAATCAGGACTCCAAAAGCACCCGCAACATTCTTCACGGCAGGAGGCAGCAAATCATGGCCAAGAACAACAGTGCCACTCAAAACATGCAGACAGAGTCTGCTGGATGGGGCAGATGACTGGGAGTGCACTGCAGACCTCCCAGAATGGAAGAGTCACCCAGAGATCATCAGCAAGAGTGGCATGAGACCAGACATAGTAGTCCACTCTCAGTCAACCAAGCAGCTGATCATGATCGAGCTCACGGTGCCATATGAGAACAGAATGGAGGCAGCTCAAATCTACAAGACTGAAAAGTATGCTGATCTGGCAAACAGCCTGAGGAGAGAAGGCTATCAGGTCAAAGTCCTCACTGCAGAAATTGGAGCTAGGGGGTTTGTAGGAACGTCTGCATACAGCCTCATGAAACAGCTCTCAGTTGCAGGGAAGGAAAAAACCAGAGCCCTGAAAGCAATGGCAGAAGCGGCAGAGAGGTGTTCAAGCTGGATCTGGTCAAGGAGGAACAAAAGTGAACTTCATAAGGCTTAATTTCCTACAAATATCAGGTGTCCCTGTGGCTCAGTGGTTAAAGCGCGAGTCATTAAGTGGAAAATGATCATGTCCAGGGGGTCATGGGTTCGAATCCCAGCCATGGCTCGTCCCAAGATGGAAAAAAAAAGGGGCAGCAGAGGGACATCCGGAGTCATGAACCGGGTGTGGCCCAACCCCCCTAGAGTGTCAGGAGATAAGGCCGAAACACTTGCTTGAAGGGGCTTCTCTTCTGAGGACTCTCTGCTGCCACGCTCTCCACGAGTTTCTTTCTACTGGAACAATCATTTTATCAAATAAATCTGAAATAACATGAATTGGTGAATCCTTTGTTCTTGCCTTTTGTATCAGTTTAAACATGGCTAATGACGCTTTATCAAAAGTGTTCTTCTTACATTTAGCAAAAGAACACGTTCGATTAAAATCTGCCCCTACATATTTGAAGCTGGTGACAACATCAACTTTTTCATTTCCATAATGAAATATGTCCTGTTTATTCAGCCTTGCACTGTTGAATATAATTATTTTAGCTTAAGCAGCATTAACTGTTAGCTTCCACTTATTACAATATAATAGCAAGGAATCTTGTGCTTTTTGCAATCCCACTTTTGTCTCTGAAAATATAATTGTGTCATCTCCGTATAACAAGACAAAAAGTTTGACATAATTCGCTATATTAATATCCAAAGAAAGCCTGATTTCTAATGGTGAACACACATTGTCTTTCAGATAGCCTTCAAGATAATTCAAATACAAAGCAAATAATACAGGAGAAAGATTCTCACCTAGACGAATTCCTTTATGGCTCAAAAAAAACGTCTGACAAATTGCCGTTCATAAATACGGAAGACTTCAAATTACTCTACATATTCATTATCACACACACACACCACACACACACACACACACACACACACACACACACACACAACACACACACACACACACAGTTCTTACATACACTCACAGACAACACACACACACACACACACACACACACACACACAACACACACATGCACGCACGCACGCACGCACGCACACACACACACACACACACACACACGCACGCACGCACGCACGCACGCACGCACGCACGCACGCACGCACGCACGCACACACACACACACACACACACACACACACACACGCACGCAGTTCTTACATACACTCACAGACAACACACACACAGAGTTCTTACATACACCCACAGACAACACACACACACACACACACACACACACACACACACACACACACACACACACACACACACACACACGCACACACACACACGTGTCCGTATTCTCTCTCTCTCTCTCTCTCTCTCTCTCTCTCTCTCTCTCTCTCTCTCTCTCTCTCTCTCTCTCTCTTGTGCTGCGAGAAAATATCAGTCTCCCTGTTAAATGGGCACAGCTCAGTCATCACACGGCAGACATTAACACCAAACTTGCCAATTCTACTGGCCACAACAACAACAAGAAAACAACAAGAACAAACAGAAAACAACAACCTACAAACAAAAGGAAGGACTGTCCAGTCATTAAATGTTTGGGAGAACAAGCGACAATAATCCATCTTGGTCGAAGCATTAAGAAATTCTGTCAAGAAAATTTGCCTCAAAACTACATCATTTAAGAAGCTTAAAGATAAATAAAAAAAAAAGTTGTATGGGCGAATTTAGGCCTACCTGTAACCTATCTACACAGTTACCAGCTACTGTCTGCGGGGAGACACGAATTTACAGCTAGTGCTTGTGTGTGAACATGGTGATCAGTGCTAATCGTTGTGTTGCAGAGAACGTTAGTCTTTCTGTGTACGCCGAAAACGAGTGCCACAGAGGCCTGGCTGAGTGTATGGGTGATCAGTGCTAATCGTTGTGTTGCAGAGAATGTTAGTCTTTCTGTGTACGCCGAAAACGAGTGCCACAGAGGCCTGGCTGAGTGTATGGGTAGTCAGTGCTAATCGTTGTGTTGCAGAGAATGTTAGTCTTTCTGTGTATGCCGAAAACGAGTGCCACAGAGGCCTGGCTGAGTGTATGGGTGATCAGTGCTAATCGTTGTGTTGCAGAGAATGTTAGTCTTTCTGTGTATGCCGAAAACGAGTGCCACTGAGGCCTGGCTGAGTGTATGGGTGATCAGTGCTAATCGTTGTGTTGCAGAGAATGTTAGTCTTTCTGTGTATGCCGAAAACGAGTGCCACAGAGGCCTGGCTGAGTGTATGGGTGATCAGTGCTAATCGTTGTGTTGCAGAGAACGTTAGCCTCCCTGTGTATGCCTAAAACGAGTGCCACAGAGGCCTGGCTGAGTGTATGGGTGATCAGTGCTAATCGTTGTGTTGCAGATAACATTAGCCTCCCTGTGTACGCTGAAAACGAGTGCCACAGAGGCCTGGCTGAGTGCATGGGCAAGCTCCTGCAGGCTGAGGCCACACGACAGCAGCCCCCCACTGCCTCCGCCGGCTCCCCCGCCCCTCAGGTGGACCCCCTGTCTGCCTGCCTGTGAGTACACCCCGAGATTTTGATCTGCCTGTCTGTGAGTACACTCTGTGAGCTTCTGTCTGCCCGTCTGTCAGTACACTCTGTGAGCTTCTGTCTGCCCGTCTGTGAGTACACTCTGTGAGCTTCTGTCTGCCTGTCTGTGAGTACACTCTGTCTGCCTGTCTGTGAGTACACTCTGTGAGCTTCTGTCTGCCCGTCTGTGAGTACACTCTGTGAGCTTCTGTCTGCCCATCTGTGAGTACACTCTGTGAGCTTCTGTCTGCCCGTCTGTGAGTACACTCTGTGAGCTTCTGTCTGCCCATCTGTGAGTACACTCTGTGAGCTTCTGTCTGCCCATCTGTGAGTACACTCTGTGAGCTTCTGTCTGCCCGTCTGTGAGTACACTCTGCCTGCCTGCCTGTGAGTACACTCTGTGAGCTTCTGTCTGCCTGTCTGTGAGTACACTCTGTCTGCCTGTCTGTGAGTACAATTGTGAGCTTCTGTCTGCCCGTCTGTGAGTACACTCTGTGAGCTTCTGTCTGCCCATCTGTGAGTACACTCTGTGAGCTTCTGTCTGCCCGTCTGTCAGTACACTCTGTGAGCTTCTGTCTGCCTGTCTGTGAGTACACTCTGTGAGCTTCTGTCTGCCCGTCTGTCAGTACACTCTGTGAGCTTCTGTCTGCCCGTCTGTGAGTACACTCTGTGAACTTCTGTCTGCCTGTCTGTGAATACACTCTGCCTGCCTGTCTGTGAGTACAATTGTGAACTTCTGTCTGCCCGTCTGTGACTACACTCTGTAAGCTTCTGCTGCCTGTCTGTGAGTACACTCTGCCTGCCTGTCAGTGAGTACACTCTGCCTGTTTGTGAGTACACTTTGTCTGCCTGCTTGTGGGTACACTTTGTCTGCCTGTCTGCGAGTACATTCCGAGCTTCTGTCTGCCTGTCTGTGAGTGCACTCCTAGTTTCTGTCCGCCTGTCTGTGAGTACACCCCGAGCTTCTATCTGCCTATATGTGTGGGTACACCCCGAGCTTCTATCTGCCTACATGTGGGTACACTCAGTGCTTCTGTCTGCCTATGTGTGTGGGTACACTCCGAGCTTCTGTCTGTCTGTCTGTGAGTGCACTCCTAGTTTCTGTCTGCCTGTCTGTAAGTACACCCTGACCTATCACCAACAGTTCACAACTGGTGAAGGTACCGCTAACAGCTCAGACCTGGAAAAGGGATCTGGTGATGTTGTTGATTCCACCTGCTGGCAGATCTGGAAAAAAACGAATTGGTCTTTTGGACAGGGTTTCACATCATTGAAAATATAAAGGATTTCATACCCCCAAGATAAACTGGGGGTGAGATGGGGGGGGGAGGTTCATATCCCCAGCAAAAAAATTCCTGGGTTTTCACTAGCAAAGCGCTTGTCAATCTTCTTTTTTTCTTTTTTTTTCTTTTTTTTTTAAAGACTTTCGTCAAGAAATCTCATTACTGTATTTGTCTTGTCGGTGTATGTCACACCACTTAGTACTAATTTTCTTTAAAATCATGAATGGTGTGTCGAATCATGGTTTCCAACATGAAACTAGATATTTCTATGGCAATCTGTACGGTGAGCCTGCTGACAACTGGCGTTGATCTGACTCACAAAAACACAATCAGTATTTCTGGCACTCTTGATGGAGAACAAGCGCTGACAGTCTTCCATCTTCTGTGGTAAAAAGAGTGCCAGCTTTCTGCTGTGTGAAAGTTTCGCATTACATTAAGTTTGAAGACTTCGGCGTCCGTCTCCTGAAACTCAAAATCAACCATCACTGTTCAAAAGCTTTGTTGCACGTTGTAACTCTGATCTTTACTTCGAGTCAGCTCAGTCATTTTGTCCGTCTCTTCGGGCGTGTTCCTGGTTGTGGTGGCGGGAAATAACCCGACATTCGACAGAGTGTTCTGTCTTGTTTTCTCTTTAGGCTGACTTGCATTCGGTTTTTGTTTTTTTCTTTCTTTCTTTTTTCCTTTTTTTTTCTTTCTTCTTCTTCCCTTTCTCTTCTTTTCTTTTCTTTTTATCTTCTTTTGCTTTAGCTCATTCCTTTCATGTTGACAAGTAAAGAAAGCCAACTGTAAGACCCAATCAGCATTTTGCTTCTGACATACTAGATGTAAGGTCTTTGCTGATTGGCAGGCTGATTAGTATATAGTAAAGGGAAGATACTCTTCAGAGAACTACATACGTTTTAGCTAGCACGCGATCATCCGTTTCAGTTCTTCGACGAAATTTATTATCTGTAACAAGACCTTTTGCTGTAAAATCAGTACGTGATCACACACTTCGATCAATTTTGTCCACGCTATCGTACTGTCTTGCTTTTTTTCGTGTAGGCCTATGTGATTTTCGATTTCTGTACATGCTTTACCCCCATTGTACGTGATGTGAAACTCTGGATTGGGATATAAATAAGACTAACAATTCAGACCTATTGGAGGAGGATAATGTTGTAGGTACACACCACCTGCATTTCAGGTCTGGTAAAGGGAGTGGGGTAATGCTGGCACCATGAACAGTTCAGGTATGACAAAACAGGGTGGAGGCTATATTGCAGTACAGTCAACAGTTCAGAACTGGTAAGGGAGGGGTGGGAGTAATGTAAGTACCACAAACAGTTCAGGTCTAATCAAGAGGTGGGGTGTAGTATTGTAGGTACCACCAATAGTTCAGAACTGGTAATGGGGGTGTGGGGGGCGGAGAGGTGGTGTAATGAGTAACATCGTAGATACTGCCAACAGAACAAGTCAGGTAAATGGGTGGTAATGTGGGTACCACCAACAGATCAGTGTTACTGAAGTGGGTGGAGTGATGCTGTAAGGATCATCAACAGTGGTAAAAAGGGGTAGGATGGTTTTACACGTTACACCAACAGTTAAGATGAAGTAAAGAGGGTGAGGTGATGTTGTAGCTACCACTACTACTTCAGATCTGGCTAAAGGGGTGGAATAACGAACGCACCACCAATAGTTTATTCCTGACAGAAGGGGTGGAATGATATTGTAGGTACACTAACAATTCGGTCTTGGTAAAGGAGAAAGGTTAATGTTGTAGGCACCACAACAGTTTAAAACTGGTAAACATTTTCGGGGCAATGTTGTAGATAACACTAACAGTTTAAATCTGGTAAAGGGGGTGAAGTAATGTTGTAGGTATCTCCAGCAGTTCAGACGTGATGAAAGGGATGGGGTGATGTCATCGCTACCACTGAGAGTGCGGGGCTGGCAGCAGGAATGCGGTAGTGTCGCAGGTACCGTCCACTGTTCAGACGTGAAAAATGGGTGGGCTGATGGTCTAGATACCCCAACAGTTCAGATCTGGTCAAAGGGCTGAGCTTTGCCGACAATTATTACTAGACGTGGTACTAGGGGCGAGTTTTGCTGTTGCGCCCATCAGCAACTATTCAGACATGGTAAAAAGATAAGGTGGGGTGATGTGGTGCCCATCAGCAACTATTTAGACATGGTAAAAAAAATAAGGTAGGTGATATTGTTCCTATCAGTGACTCTTTAGATGCTGTAAAAGGGTGGGACGATCTTGTAGCAATGAGAAACTCTTTAGACGTGGTAAAAAGGGTAGCGTGATTGTGAAGCCCAATCCCAGCAACTCTTTAGACGTGGTAAAAAGGGTGGCGTGATTGTGCCAATCAGCAACTCTTTAGACGTGGTAAAAGGGTGGCGTGATTGTGCCAATCAGCAACTCTTTAGACGTGGTAAAAGGGTGGCGTGATTGTGCCAATCAGCAACTCTTTAGGACGTTGGTGTAAAAAGGGTGGCGTGATTGTGCCAATCAGCAACTCTTTAGATGTGGTGAAAAGGGTGGCGTGATTGTGCCAATCAGCAACTCTTTAGACGTGGTGAAAAGGGTGGCGTGATTGTGCCAATCAGCAACTCTTTAGACGTGGTGAAAAGGGTGGCGTGATTGTGCCAGTCAGCAACTCTTTAGACGTGGTGAAAAGGGTGGCGTGATTGTGCCAATCAGCAACTCCAAAGCGTGGAAAAAGGGGTGGGATGATGTAACTATCAGCAACTCTTAAGACGTGTTAAAAGGGGTGGGGTTATGTTGTAGCTACTTGCAACTCTTTGGATATAGTAAAAGGAGTCCGATGATTTTGTAGTTGTCAACAACTATTAAGATGTGATAGAAGGGGTGGGGTGATTAGGTATCAACGGCAATTCAGACTGGTAACTGGTTCGGATGTCAAGGAAAAAAGAAATACACCCGAAGGTGCCAGTAGGGCCTAAGGCCTGACTGTCCTCAACTGCCGAACCCTGCTACCCGAAAGCAATCCTGTAAACCCTTGAAAGCCTGCCCTGTGTTCGCATAGGGTACAGGCACGCACATGGCATTCCGTTAAGACGTCAAGGGACATAACTACTCCCTGGCACATGCCTTTGTGTGAGTACCGTATGCGACAAGACGGAACAGCCACGGAAGCGTGTCTTGAGTATTTCATGACTGCAGAGTCCATTGGCGAAAGACGCCACCATCAAGCAAACTGCTGCGCGTATCCTGCAGCCCCCACTGGTTGCTGTTTCGCTGACAGGTGGAAACAGTACGACTTCAGACGCAGCCAAGTTTTTGCGTCAACGTCTTACGTGCCCTCTGAAAACTGATAACCAATGTGGAGTCTCGTTGTAGGTACCATGAACTTATCAGACCTAGCAAAGGGGTAGGGTTATGCTGAGGGTAACACCAGTAGTTCAACCCTGGTAGAAGCTGCTAGTGATGAGGCGTTGTTAGTATGACTAGTAGTCCAGGCCAGGTATTTTACAAGGGGTTTAGGGTCTGTCTCGCAGTAGTCCAGGCCAGGTATTTTACAAGGGGTTTAGGGTCTGTCTCGCAGTAGTTCAGGCCAGGTGTTTTACAAGGGGTTTAGGGTCTGTCTCGCAGTAGTCCAGGCCAGGTATTTTACAAGGGGTTTAGGGTCTGTCTCGCAGTAGTCCAGGCCAGGTATTTTACAAGGGGTTTAGGGTCTGTCTCGCAGTAGTCCAGGCCAGGTATTTTACAAGGGGTTTAGGGTCTGTCTCGCAGTAGTCCAGGCCAGGTATTTTACAAGGGGTTTAGGGTCTGTCTCGCAGTAGTTCAGGCCAGTATTTTACAAGGGGTTTAGGGTCTGTCTCGCAGTAGTCCAGGTCAGGTATTTTACAAGGGGTTTAGGGTCTGTCTTGCAGTAGTTCAGGCCAGGTGTTTTATAAGGGGTTTAGGGTCTGTCTCGCAGTAGTCCAGGCCAGGTATTTTACAAGGGGTTTAGGGTCTGTCTCGCAGTAGTTCAGGCCAGGTGTTTTACAAGGGGTTTAGGGTCTGTCTCGCAGTAGTCCAGGCCAGGTATTTTACAAGGGGTTTAGGGTCTGTCTCGCAGATATCAAAAGGAGTTCAGGGACTGCAGAGAGAGTGAGCTGACTAACTGCTCCTCCGCCGTGCTGACCGCCGTGGACAACAGAGTGAAGAATGAAAAACAACGATCTGATCAGCTCTACCGCTGCTCCCAGCGTTAGTATCTGTCATCACTTCCTGTCCGTCGGTCTGTCTGTCGGTCTGTCTGTCTGTCTGTCTGTCTGTCTGTCTCTGCAAGACTGTACGTATGACAATAACTCAACGGCATCGATCTGACGACCTTGACGGTTCTCTTCTTTCGCTCTCCCTTCAATGTTTCTCTCAATCCGTAAGCCTGTCGTATGGCGTGTGTGTGTGTGTGTGTGTGTGTGTGTGTGTGTGTGTGTGTGTGTGTGTGTGTGTGTGTGTGTGTGTGAGCGCGCGTGCGTGCGTGTGTGTGTGCGTACATGTGTGTGTGTGTGCGTGCGCGCGTGTGTGTGTGTGTCAGTGTTCATATGCGTAGGTATGTGCATGTGTACCGACAATTGCTTGCTGATCTCTAAGCTTAACATCAAGATACAGCCACCCAGAAGACCACAAGGAATAAAGGTACTAAAGTGATGGAACGTCTCCCGGCTTAAATGCGACTTCGTCAGAAAGAGATTGATGCAAGAACTCAAGATCGAATTGAAACCGTCATTGTTCAATCCCCATGATGTGGAGACAGACTGGCAGATATTCACAGATGCAGCCTACGCTGTTGCCCCAGAAGTGGTGGGTCCCATCACACGGAATTCAGGACTGGTACGATGACAAAAATGATCGCATCCAGTCATTGCTCATGAGAAACACAGACTCCACAGAGCTCACCTTAACGATCCTAACTCTGTATCCAAGCAAGCTGCATTCCACATTGTCGAGAAGGCTGCACAATCTGAACTGCGTACAATGCAGGATGCATGGTTGAAGATATCCAGTCTTTTGCTGATTGCAATGACATGAATTTTACAGTGCGCTTAAGACTATCTATGGTCCTACATCGTCAAGACTGTCCCCTCTCCTCAGTTGTGATGGGAATAGACTGATTACTGACAAGGAGAATATTCTTGAGCGCTCGGCCAAACACTTTAATAGTGTCTTCAACTGCTCATCTTTAATCAAAGACGAAGCGATCGCAAGACTGCCTCAAGTCCCAATTGACAATACCCTTGGTCTTTTGATAGCGTCCCAACCGAAACTGAGGTGGAGAAAGCTGTAAAGCTCATGTCCAGTGGTAAGGCACTTGGTGCTGACTCTGTCCCAGCAGAAACATATGCCTCTGGTGGCCTACAACTGATCAGGAAACTCACAGAGTTATTCCAGTGCATGTGGCACCAAGAGAATCTTCTGCAAGAATTCAAAGACGCATCTATCGTTCACTTCTACAACCGAAAAATATGTGGCAACCACCGTGGCATCTCACTGCTCTATATCGTTGGAAAGATTCTGGCCAGAACCCGTCTCAATCGTCGCAATCAGCACTTGGAGCAAGGTTTGCTAGCTGAGAACCAATGCGGACTCAGAAAGCACTGTGGACATGATTTTTGCTGCACGGCAACTACAAGAGAAATGTCAGGAGCAGAATGTCAGCCTGTACACCACATTTGTGGACCGGAACAAGGCATTCAACACCGTCTGCCGTGAAAGGCTGTGGAAGATCATGGCCAAGTTTGGATGCCCCTCGCGTTCATCTCAATGGTCAGGCAGTTTAATGATGGAATGCAGGCAAGAGAAGGGATGATGGAGAGTACCTCACACCATTCCCTGTTTCAAATGGCATCAAGCAGGGCTGCGTGCTAGCCTCAAGGGTTGAGTATGATGTTTTCTTCCATGCTAGCGTATGCTTTCCGAGATGGTGACATAAGAGTTGGCCTTAAATACCGGACTGATGGAACGCTCAGCTTGAGGAGGTTACAATCCAAAACCAACTCCAGAAGACACTGCCGGTGATTTTCTCTTTGCCGCCTTGACTGCTGCCACACAGTCTGACATGCAAGACACCATGGACTGGTTTGCCCAAGCCTGTGACGACTTCGGTCTCACAAGCAACCTCCTGCAACCCCCTACATAGAGCCAAACATCACAGTCATTGACCAGAAACTTACAGTGGCAGATATGTTTGTCTACCTTGGTAGCACGTTATCACGAACTGCCAACATCGACGAGGAAGTTGCATATAGGATTGCTAGGGCTAGTGCATCATTCGGCAGGCTCCAAGACAAGGCGTGAGAAAGACGTGGAATAAGCTGCAGACCAAGCTCAAAGTGTATTGTGCAGCTGTATTGCCATTTCTGCTGTATGCCTGTGAAACTTGGACGGTGTACAGTCGGCATGCCAGGCAGCTGAACTCTTTCCACATGAGATGCCTCAGAACGTTGCTGCATATCAAATGGCAGGACGAAGTGCCAGATACAGACGTGCTTTAGAAGGCCCATATGGAAACCATCCATGCAATGCCAATACGCTCTCAACTCAGGTGGGCAGGACATGCACACCACATGGGTGAAAATCGACTCCTAAGGAGACTGTTCAATGGCGAACTGCTTGAAGACAAGCATTCCCATGGAGGACAAAAGAAGCGCTACAAAGACACACTGAAGGCCTCACTGAAGTGCTGTAGCATCACCCCTGCCTCCTGGGAAGAAGCTGCACAAGATCGCTCAACCTGGCGCACCATGATCAAATATGAAGTGAAAGACATTGAAACAAGGAGTGTGGAGGCACAGGAGCAAAAACGTCAGTTTCGAAAAAGAAAAGAAAAGAAAAACAACAACAATAACAACAGCGGAAGCACCACCTTTCAGCCTAGCTCACCTCCAAGTCTGCTCTGTCCACACTGCAACGGATTATTCAATGCCAGTATTGGCCTGATAAGCCATCTTCGCACACACGCTATCACCCAGTAATAGCAGAAGTCATGCTCATCTTCGCCCGCGAAGGACAAACAACAACACGTGTGTGTGTGTGTGTGTGTGTGTGTGTGTGTGAGTGTGTGTGTGTGTGTGTGTGTGTGTGTGTGTGTGTGTGTTGTGTGTGTGTGTAGTGCGTACGTGCGTGCATGCGTGCGTGCGTGCGTGTGTGCGTGTGTGTATGTGCGTGTGTGTGTGTGTGCGTGTGTGTATATGCGTGTGTGTATATGTGTGTGTGTGTGTGTGTGTACGTAGATGTGTACATGTGTGCCTGCATATGTATTCATGAGTGCATGTATGTATGTGTGTGTGTTTTGTGTGTGTATGTGTGTGTGTGTGTGTGTGTGTGTGTGTGTGTGTGTGTGTGTGTGTGTGCGTGCGTGCGCGCGCGTGCGCGTGTGTGTGCATGTGCACGCTCCCAAGTGACTGGTCAATACCGTAAAGTACGTGTGTGTAGATGTGTGCGTGTGTCTGTCTGTCTGTCTGTCTGCGTTTGTGTGCGTGCGTGTATGCTCGCTCATGTGAACAGAGTAAAGGCCAAAGTGTTCAAAGTGAAATGTTACCTGGTGCATAACAGGTAATACAAATGACAGAGTGTTAGTTAAGGTCAACAGCTACCTATTGCAGTTGTTAAAGGACAGAATACTGATACAGATAGCAGATGTGGAGTGGGGTGTTCTGTTGGTTCAGGTAACAGCTGTCTGTAACTGTGGATGCAGGGCAGGGAGAATTCATATGGGGAGTATTCATTCAGGTAACGACTGACTGTGATCATTGTATCAGGCCAGAGGGAGATGCAGATGGGGGAGAGTTAGTTCAGGTAACAGTTGTCTGTGACCATTGTTGCAAGGCAGAACGGTCACAAGGCAGGGGAGATGCAGATGGGGGAGTATTAATTCAGGTAACAGCTGTCAGTGACTGTTGTTACAGGCTAGGGGGAGATGCAGATGGGGAGAGTTAGCTGTCTGCGACCATTGTTACAGATCGGGGAAGATGCAGATGGTGGAGTGTTAGTTTAGGTAACAGCTGTTCCGTAACCGTTGTTGCAGGGCAGTGGAGATGCAGATGGGGAGTGTCAATTCACATAACAACTGCCTGTGACTGTTGCTGCAGGGAAGGGGGAGATGCCGATGGGGGGGGGGAGGGGAGTGTTATTTTAGCTGACAGCTATTCCGTGATCATTGTTACTGGGCCAGAGGAGATGCGGATGGCTCAGTGATAGGTCAGGTAAGAGTTGTCTGTGACTGCTGTTGCAGGGCAGGGAGGAAAATTAATGCAGATGGCAGAATGTTAGTTTAGGTAAGAGCTGTCTTGTGACCATTGTTACAGGGCAGGGGGAGATATAGATGAGGATGGATGGGGAGACTGTTATTTCAGGTAACAACTGTCTTTGGCCATTGTTGCAGGCGAGGGGGAGATGCAGATGGGGATGGGTGGGGAGACTGTTATTTCAGGTAACAACTGTCTTTGGCCATTGTTGCAGGCGAGGGGGAGATGCAGATGGGGATGGGTGGGGAGACTGTTATTTCAGATACCAACTGTCTTTGGCCATTGTTGCAGGCGAGGGGGAGATGCAGATGGGGATGGGTGGGGAGACTGTTATTTCAGGTAACAACTGTCTTTGGCCATTGTTGCAGGCGAGGGGGAGATGCAGATGGGGATGGGTGGGGAGACTGTTATTTCAGGTAACAACTGTCTTTGGCCATTGTTGCAGGCGAGGGGGAGATGCAGATGGGGATGGGTGAGGAGACTGTTATTTCAGGTAACAACTGTCTTTGGCCATTGTTGCAGGCGAGGGGGAGATGCAGATGGGGATGGGTGGGGAGACTGTTATTTCAGGTAACAACTGTCTTTGGCCATTGTTGCAGGCGAGGGGGAGATGCAGATGGCAGAGTGTGTGGCAAATCTGTTGGCTGCCAAGGGCAGCGGTGCGCGTCGGGATGAAGTCTGTCAGTGAGTGACCTGCCATTCTGTCTGTCCAGGTCACTTTTGAGCATCGTACTGATGTATCAGACAGACGCTTTTTTTTTCAGTTACAGGCGGTCCAACACTGTCTGCTTTGTTTAAAGCCTCTCGCTTTGTTTAGAGCCTCACATACATTGTTTCATTTCGCAGGGTTGGACACAGACTCTGGACTCCCTCTCCTACGGCCGCCCCCATCCCCTCTTTCTTCCCCTCCAGTCCCCCTCCCCACTCCCCCCCCCCCCCCCCCCCCCCCCCCGCCTTTTCATTTCCTCCACATTTTCACCATGCCTGTACTTTTTTGGGTAGATACTTATTTTTCCTTTTTGGTGCTGAACAATTAAGTAGTGGGGGAAAACAAGTGCAGGTTATTTTTCATTTTTCGTAATAGTGCTTCCAGTGTCATTTCTACATCTAAAATATGCTTCATCTTCAGGGGGCGGTGCTCCCATATCCCCAGCCAGGTGCCTTAGTGGTCCCATGGACCTCTTCCAGTCTAGTATTGTTTTACTTAGAGGTAGTAAACTGTGTTTTGTGTTAGAGCCACTCAAATCTTGCTTTATTCGAATTCAGTAAGTTGTTGTGTCATTTGGAGCCTGTTAGACGAGTTTTTTTTATTTTTGGAGCTGATCAAACAAAGTATCATTTAGAGCCAGCCAAACAATGTTTCATTACAAATCAGCAAATAATCTTTCATGTAGAGCCGATTAAAATTGTTCCATTAAAGAGCCAGTCAATCACCGATTTCATTTAATGTCAATCAATGCTTCGTTTAGAGCCAGTTAAATATTGTTCCATTTAGAGCCAGTCAGATAATGTGCTATTTATAACCAATGTTCAACAATGTTTTTATCTAGAACAAATGGAACAGTGTTTAGGTTAGAGACAATCAAAGGATGTTTCATTGAATGCCAATCAAACAAGCTTTCATTTAGAGCCAGTCAAACATTTCATTTATATTTGGAGCCAGTCAAATATCGTTTTGTGTAGAGACAATCACACGGTGGCTGTAGATAGAACCGGTGAAACTTTTTTCTCTTTTAGAGCCATCAAGGAACGCTTCTGGTATAGCTGGTAAGAGCCAGCCAAACAGTGTTTTATTGAGAGCCAAACCAACAACGGCTCATTCAGCAGTCAAACTATTTGATTTACAGTCGACAAAATCCTTCATTTAGAGCGAATCAAACAATGGGGGTTATTCAGAGCCTGTCAAACATGGCTTCATTTTAGAGCCAGTTAAACAGTTTCATGCAGAGCGAGCCAGACATTGTTTCCTTTAGTGCCAATCGAATAACCGTTCATTTAGAGCCAGTCAAACATAGTGTTAGTGAGAGCCAGTGAAACATTGTTTTGTTAAAAGCCTGTCGAATATAGTGTTAGTGAGAGCCAGTGAAACATTGTTTTGTTAAAAGCCTGTCGAATATAGTGTTAGTGAGAGCCAGTGAAACGTTGTTTGTTAAAAGCCTGTCGAATATAGTGTTAGTGAGAGCCAGTGAAACATTGTTTTGTTAAAAGCCTGTCGAATATAGTGTTAGTGAGAGCCAGTGAAACGTTGTTTGTTAAAAGCCTGTCGAATATAGTGTTAGTGAGAGCCAGTGAAACATTGTTTTGTTAAAAGCCTGTCGAATATAGTGTTAGTGAGAGCCAGTGAAACATTGTTTGTTAAAAGCCTGTCGAATATAGTGTTAGTGAGAGCCAGTGAAACATTGCTTTGTTAAAAGCCAGTCGAACATTATGTTAGTGAAAGCCATTGAAACATTGTTTTGTTATAAGCCAGTCGAACATAGTGTTAGTGAGAGCCAGTGAAACATTGTTTTGGTAAAAGCCAGTAAAACATTGTTTCACTCACAGCCAGTAAAGTAGTGGTTCATTCAGATCCAATCAAACAATGTTTCAGTTAGAGATAAATGAACAACACTTCATTTGTTTGATGTGGAACCAATTGAGCAATGTGACACCTAGAGTCAGTCAAACATTGTTTCTTTTGGGGCCAATCAGCCATCACCAGTGCAATTTAGAGTCAGTCACATATCATTTGTTTCATTAAAAGCTAATGAAACGCCATCAGCTTATTTTGGAACCAGTCAGACATTGGTGTATTTAGGTCCAGTGAAACGCCCTTTGTTTATATTTCAAGCCAATTATATATTTTTAGATCATGTGAAGGGCTGTCTGTTCTATTTAGAGGATTTTAAATTCAACTTCTTTTATATGCCGTCAAACGTACTTTCGTTTAGATCTACATGTAGTCAAACATTGTCTCAATTAGATCCACCCACTCACAGCAGTTTTCGCTTAGAGTCAGTCAAATTCAGTCTGTTTCATTAAGCTCCAATTAAGCCGCGTCTGTTTCTTGTGGATCTAAACAATGCTATGTTTCATTTGGATTCAGTGAAATGCTCTTGTTTTCATTTAGATCCAGTTAAAAAGGGACTTTTGTTAATGACCAGTCATACATTGTTTCATTTAGATTCAATGAAATACTCTCTAGTGTGAATGTTATTGATGATTATTATGGTCTAAGGATTGCCAATATGGTGTGTGGATTGTTGTTGATGATGATATGGTCTGCTTGTCGCTGACATGGAGTATGGTGTTGCGGTAGATGATGTGGTCTACTTTTTAGTGACTTAAAGTGTGTGTTGTTAGGCCTAGTGGTATGATCTATATTTTATGGACGTGATGTGTAGGCTTTGTTGATCATGACGTGGTCTACTTTTTACTGATATGGTGTAAAAATCTTATTGATGATGTGGTCGACTTTTTACCAACGTGGTGTATTGATCTTGTTGATGATGATATTACCTAGTTTTTTGTTGACGTGGTGTGTAGGCTTTGTTGATGATAATATGGCCTACTTTTAACTGACATGGTGTGTAGGCTTTACTGATGATAATTTACTCCACTTTTAATTGACATGATGTGATGTTGTTGATGATGAAGTGGCCTACCTTTTACTGATGTGTGAAGCTTTGTTGATGGTGAAGTGGTCTACCTTTTATTGACATGGTATACAGGCTTTGTTGATACTGATTTGGTCTACTTTTTATCGACATGGTGTGTTAGTTACGCTAAAGATGATGTGGTCTGGGCTACTTTTCACTGACATAGTGTGTGAGGTTTTTTGTTTGTTTGTTTGTTTTTTTTTGTTTGTTTTTTTTAAATGATGATTCTGTCAACTATCAACCAACGTGGTGTGTGGGTTTTGTTGATGATATATGGTCTACTTCTTGCCAATGCAGTGTGGGTTTTGTTGATGGTAAGATTTTTTTTTTCCACCAAAGTGATGTACGGATTGCTGATCTGTATGATAAAGTCTACTTCTGAACGACGTGGTGCGTGGGTTGTTGATGATGCAGTCTCTCCTATGCCGTCACGATGTGTCTGAAGATGCTATCTCCTTGCTGGCGTTGTGCAGGCTGCATAAGGACACCCAGAAATGCGTGGAGGAGGCCAAGAAGCTTCCCACAGTGGACCTGCCCCCTGCCTCCTTCGACAGAAACCTGGCTGGCGCCGCGCAGTTTGTTCTGCAGGCACCCTACTACTGCCAGGCAGGTGAGTGGGGTGTGAGCAGGACAGACTGGAACAAGTGGCCCAGGGGATAAACATGCACTCACCTGGGAAGCAGAGAATCTTGTTACTTTTCGGCAGCTCAGTTCGAAGTTTAAGTACATTAGCTATATTATTGTCATGAGAAAAATGTCGATTAGCAATTTTTAAAAGACAGAGTCGCGTTCCGTAGGGTGTGTGTGTGTGTGTGTGTGTGTGTGTGTGTGTGTGTGTGTGTGTGTGTGTGTGTGTGTGCGTGCGTGTGCGTGTGTGTGTGTGCGCGCGTGTGCGTGTGCGTGTGAGTGTGTGTGTGCTTGTGTGTGTGTGTGTGTGTGTGTGTGCGCGCGCGCGCGCAGAGAGAGAGAGAGAGAGAGAGAGAGAGAGAGAGAGAGAGAGATGTTGTTAAGGTAGATCGACATTTGTTGGAGTACAGAAGACAGCTAGAGATGTAGGTCACAGACAGGGCTACAGATGTTGCATCACTAGACATCTATAGGTTACATGTAGGCATTCAGTCACTGGAATTACGGAGGTCGTTGTTACACAAAGACTTCAGACCGACCTCAGGCAGTTGGTGGGACACGGGAGACAACCCAGGTATGGGCTTCAGGTAAGCCTACAGTTGTTGGGCCTGCAAAATATACAGCGGACTGTGCGCCTCGAAAACAGGTGTCCACTCCCTTATGAAGATACGTTCTGGCAAATGATGTGTTCGCTATTCGTCTGTTGTTTCCATCGCAGTTCTCTGAACATCAAAGTCATTGTTACATGTAAGTGTCAGGTAGGCGTATAGTTCCTAAAACACAGGAGACATTATTAGATGTATGTTTCAGGTGGCCATACAGTCGTAGGAACACAGAAGACATTGTTAGATGTAGGTTTCAGATATCTATACAGACGTATAAACACAGAAGACATTGTCAGATGTAGGTTTCAGGAATCTATACAGACGTATGAATACAGAAGACATTGTTAGATGTAGGTTTCAGGAATCTATACAGACGTATGAATACAGAAGACATTGTCAGATATAGGTTTCAGGTATCTATACAGACGTAGGAGTACAGAAGACATTGTTAGATGTAGGTTCCAGGTATCTATACAGACGTAGAAGTACAGAAGACATTGTTAGATGTAGGTTTCAGGTATCTATACAGACGTAGGAGTACGGAAGACATTGTTAGATGTAGGTTTCAGGTATCTACACAGACGTAGAAGTACAGAAGACATTGTTGGATGTAGGTTTCAGGTATCCTTACAGTCGTAGAAACATAGAGGACAATGTTAGATGTAGGTTTCAGGTAGGAGTGAAACTGCTGGAATTAAAAAGACATCATAAGACTGGCATGCAATTACTAGAACACAGAATACATTCTTACATTGTAAGTTTCAGGTTGACGTGCAGTCGTTTGAACGCAAAAAACGCTGTTAGATGTAAGTTTCAGGTGGGTGTACAGTTGTTTGAACACAGAAGAAAGTAAATGGTGTTTACTGGTAGGCATGCAGTTGGTGGCATGCAGAAGAGATTGCAACATTTAGATTTCAGATAGCGCTCAAATCGATGGACGAAGCAGACAGTGATGGCGAGTGTGATTTAAGTATGCCTGTGGCTGTTGGAGTTCTACAGAAAGTCACAGGTGTATGCTTAGTCTGTCAACCGACTGAAGAAATTGAAGGTGGCATTATTTGACAGTAGGAGATGAAGTCGGCAGTGCTGTTCATGTGACTGACGATGGTGATGTGTGTTTCCCAGAGAATCCTTGCCTGGAGTACGTGACGCAGTGCAAGAAACCCAAGCAAAGTCCTCCTCCTTCAGACCCCTGCCAGTGAGTCTTGTACCTATCTCCCCTTTCCTAAACCTCTGTTCGTGAAATTTGTATATAGATATACGTCTCCTCCTGAAGCCCTTCTACGTGAGTATTGCATATACCTGTTTAGTGCATCTCATGCATACACACTCCCCTCCCACTCATTGGTATCACCCGATGTTATGACTGATTAACGGTGCAAAAAAAAATGTAGGATAGGCAATGGGACAATCACCATCATTCTCAAATATTCCACTCCTTTGGACATTGATAGTTTCCAGTAATGTTTCAGATGATAGGGCTGGATGAGGGGGGTAGGAGGATGGGCTTCCAGGATGACCATAAACAGCTGCCCCCCCCCCCCCCTCCCCCACCCCCGCCGTCTTTCCCCTGGCTAGCAAAACTTGCATTTCGGTTTCATGTTGTCCCCCTCCAGCCCCTCTTCCCCCAACTGGAGGACCCCCAGACCACCTAGGATCCCCCTTACCTTTCTCATGTGACTGGAATCCCACCCCCACCTCCATCCCACTCCCCCTCTCGGGTCAGAATGGTATTTCTGGCACCAGGCATAAAATTCCACCGTTTTCTGTGGTGATCGTTTGTGTGATATTAGCCAAAAACAAAAACGAGCCTGAATAGCCGATTAAGAGAACACCAAATCTTCTGGAAGAGGAGATCACCACTTATAAAAAAGAAAATTTTGAAGAAAATGTCCCCATCTCCAGCTTTTGACAAAATTTTGGAAAGGGAGATGACCCCCCCCCCCCTCCCCCTCCCCCCCCATCCGCTTTTACGAAATTTGTCGTTTTCACAGAGGGAAAACTCCCATCCCACCCCACCCCACTCTCCTTTCTCTCATGTAACAGATCTGGCCCTGCCTAGGCGGCCAAATGAGAAAGCAACTTCTGCGATAGAGTGACGAAGCAAGAGAATGGGGCACAACACCAAAGTTACCAAGACCCGTATGTTCAGTGCGCTTTTGCATGTCATTGTACCCTAGGCAGCCCGGTCGTGGTAGTGAAAAGGAACTCCTACCTTACTGCATTACTTTGGGCACATTCTGGGAGTGTGTTGGATTCGGTGAGAGAGCCACAAACTCGAGACGCTTGCAATGTCCAAGAACTTGCTGCTGACCTCCAGTTGGCAATGTGTGACGTGGTCTGGTCATACCTTGTGGTCAAGAACAGTCATATGCTGAGTGATTTCCTTCAGAGCCAAGTATAGCTCGCAATTCGTACTTTCACGCCAAAAGCACACAATGTACTTCATGTGTACGCAAATTGTACTTGGAGTACTCTTCGCGTGGGCCAGATATACTGTTTGCCATGTCTTCTGTACTCTCCTTTGTTGAATTTATCAAAAACATATTCAGGTAACTTTACTGTGCTCCAAAAGGACAGTACAATCTTCAGATGTGTGCCTACGGTAGTGCACGTATTCATGTTAATGTATGTCTTTGTATAATCTGAGGCATACACTGTCTTATCAGTTAAATACAACGTCTTCAAACAGAATCATCTGTTCGTTGGAAGCCGCGTGCAAGTAAGAATGATAACTCTAATCAATTTTGTCCCCAAAGTCTAGCAAAAGTTATTCGCCTTTTAACTGTTGCTTAACATCGTGAGTATGGAAAATGTCAGTTTCTCGGATCAGTCAATAAGTGTTCCATCAGCTGGAGGCTGACCCTAACCTCAACCCTAACCTGACTCAAATCCAGACCCTAATGTCATCTAACATTGTTCCTAAATCTTGACGATTCAGAG
>CM065742.1:17786869-17794369 GCA_033310375.1 Conus canariensis | reverse complement strand
AAATGTTCTTCGCAAAGGGTAGTAGATTAAAGATCTGTTCGATGGTACTTCTACCTTGGTGGTTTTTCCAGCCTATTCTTCAGCAATGATGGTATCAGAGGACAGAGGGCTGGGAAGCTTCTGACTGCTTAAACATTGCTCTTGAATCCACTGTGGCCTACCGCCATGGGACGGGACAACTAGGACACCCAGGAAAGAGCTCTTTCTAGTCAGTTCTCACATGGAACCAACCTTTCTTTTTGTCTGATCCTGTATGTCAGTTTAGTGGTTTCAATCCCATGCTACTCATTCTGAATCCCTTTCTTCAGCCACACCTCAGTTTGTTCCATCGCAGTCCTGGCACTTGCAATCCATTAGGAGCTGTCAATATCAAATCGACATGAGGCAACCCACCAGAGGAGACACTGTAGTGCTGCCGAGTCATTTGGGTTGTGCTCAGTAGTGCCTGTTCTGATCCAACAAAACGCAGCACACTGGCGAGTAACCCTCAACAGAAGACATTAATTGCTTAGTCATGAGGCCATCCCCAGCATGAGGGCGCCACCACGTCCATCCAAAGACAGCCCCATGAGCGTGCCATTACCGACATCCAAAGACAGCCCCATGAGCGTGCCAATAGCGACATCCAAAGACAGCCCCATGAGCGTGCCAATAGCGACATCCAAAGACAGCCCCATAAGCGTGCCAATACCGACATCCAAAGACAGCCCCATGAGTGTGCCAATACCGACATCTAAAGACAGCCCATGAGCGTGCCTATACTGACATCCAAAGACAGCCCATGAGCGTGCCAATACCGACATCCAAAGACAGCCCCAGGAGCGTGCCAATACCGACATCTAAAGACAGCCCCATGAGTGTGCCATTACCGACATCCAAAGACAGCCCCAGGAGCGTGCCAATACCGACATCTAAAGACAGCCCCATGAGCGTGCCATTACCGACATCCAAAGACAGCCCCATGAGCGTGCCAATAGCGACATCCAAAGACAGCCCCCATGAGCGTGCCAATAGCGACATCTAAAGACAGCCCCATGAGCGTGCCAATACCGACATCTAAAGACAGCCCCATGAGTGTGCCAATACTGACATCTAAAGACAGCCCCATGAGCGTGCCAATACTGACATCTAAAGACAGCCCCATGAGCGTGCCAATACCGACATCTAAAGACAGCCTTATCAGCGTGCCAATACGGACATCCAAAGACAGCCCCATGAGTGTGCCAATACTGACATCCAAAGACAGCCCCATGAGCGTGCCAATACTGACATCTAAAGGCAGCCCCATGAACGTGCCAATACCGACATCCAAAGACAGCCCCATGAGCGTGCCAATACCGACATCCAACGACAGCCCCATGAGCGTGCCAATACCGACATCCAACGACAGCCCCATGAGCGTGCCAATACCGACATCCAACGACAGCCCCATGAGCGTGCCAATACCGACATCCAACGACAGCCCCATGAGCGTGCCAATACCGACATCCAACGACAGCCCCATGAGCGTGCCAATACCGACGGTCTCGACACGAATTCACTGAGAGCATTGGCATGAAAAGGAAATCGAAATTGAGGCCATAACAAGCTCATGGCATGAAGGGTCACAGAACTTGAGACGTTTTTCTCTAGACGAATCGGTGATGATGATTGACATTGTGCCATACAGTTCCATTCTAATCAGAGACTAGATCTCGCTGACAGACAAACAATTCTGCGTAATATCGCTAACAGACAAACAAATGTACATAATTTCGTTGACGGACAAACAATTCTGCATAACTTTACAGACAGACTGACAAATGTGCGTAATCTCGTAGATGGATTGACAATTCTGCGTCACTGACTGACAGATATGCTTGCATAATCTCGTTGACAGACAGACAGACAGTTCTGCGAGATCTCGCTTACACACAAACGATTCTGCGTAGCCTCTCTGAGAGACAGACAATGTATAATCTCGCTGACAGACAGACAAGTCTGCGTAACTTTGGTAACAGACAGATAAGTCCGCGTAATCTCTTTGACAGACAGCCATTTCTGCATAATCTCGCAGACAGACACACAATTCTGCCTGATTTCACTAAAAGACAAACAATTCTGCGTAGTCTCGCTGGCAGACAGATAATTATGCATAACCTCGCTGACAGACAGACAGTTATGCATAATCTCGCTGACAGACAGACAATTATGCATAATCTCGCTGACAGACAGACAATTATGCATAATCTCGCTGACAGACAGATAATTATGCATAATCTCGCTGACAGACAGACAATTATGCATAATCTCGCTGACAGACAGATAATTATGCATAATCTCGCTGACAGACAGACAATTATGCATAATCTCGCTGACAGACAGATAATTATGCATAATCTCGCTGACAGACAGACAATTATGCATAATCTCGCTGACAGACAGACAATTATGCATAATCTCGCTGACAGACAGACAATTATGTATAATCTCGCTGACAGACAGACAATTATGCATAATCTCGCTGACAGACAGACAATTATGCATAATCTCGCTGACAGACAGACAATTCTGCGTAATCTCGCTAACAGACAGACAATTCTGCGTAAAGTCTCCTGCAGACAGACAATTTTGCGTGACCTCCCAAGACAGACAATTCTGCAGATTCTCGCTATTCTGCGTGGTGGTGTTGACAGACAAAACAATCCTGCATCAACTTGCTGACAGACAAACAAGCAAAGATACACACCCTCAAAACCAGCCGACCAAAGGTCGCGCCCACGAGAGCATAATATCTGGGTGGAAAGTAATCCTCATGGTAACAGGGCTTGTTGCGGTACTGTCATTTGGCAGGCAAGGGTCGATACGCGGGTCGTAGCTGCGACTCTGTAGCCCAAGCCTGCAGTCGTCCTCTGCAGAATTTGCCGCCAGAGAAACAAGACCAGGCCACTATGTGTCAGTGAGTGGGCCTGTTTGTCCGTCCGTGTCAGCCTGTCTGTCTGTCTGTCTGTCAATCTGACTGTCTGTGTGCCTGTCTGTCTATGTGTAGGGCCATCCTGTTGCCTCACGTGTCTGTTTACCCGTTCAGGAATGTAGAGTTGTGTCCCATCTTTTTTTTGTTGTGTAATTGCGAACATTTATCTTGTGTGCATGTTTCAGGATGTGAGGTCTATCTTGTGTGCATGTTTGAGATGTGAAGGTCTCTCCTGTGTGCACGTTTTAAGGTGTGAAAGTCTTTCCTGTGTGCATGTTTCAGGATGTGAAGATCTCTCCTGTGTGCATGTTTCAGGATGTGAAGATCTCTCCTGTGTGCATGTTTCATGATGTGAAGATCTCTCCTGTGTGCATGTTTCATGATGTGAAGGTCTCTCCTGTGTGCATGTTTCAGGATGTGAGGTCTCTCCTGTGTGCATGTTTCAGGATGTGAAGATCTCTCCTGTGTGCATGTTTCAGGATGTGAAGATCTCTCCTGTGTGCATGTTTCATGATGTGAAGATCTCTCCTGTGTGCATGTTTCATGATGTGAAGGTCTCTCCTGTGTGCATGTTTCAGGATGTGAGGTCTCTCCTGTGTGCATGTTTCAGGATGTGAAGATCTCTCCTGTGTGCATGTTTCAGGATGTGAAGATCTCTCCTGTGTGCATGTTTCAGGATGTGAAGGTCTCTCCTGTGTGCATGTTTCAGGATGTGAGGTCTATCATGTGTGCATGTTTTAGGATGTGGAGGTCTATTCTATGAGCATGTTTCGGGATGTAGAGGTCTATCCTAAGTGCACGTTTCAGGATTTAGAGGAATGTCTTGTGTCCATGTTTCAGGATTCAAAGGTCTATCCTGTGTGCATATCTCAGAATTTCGAGGACTGTCGTGTGTGCATGTTTTAGGATTTAAAGTTTTGTCTTGTGTTCATGTTTCAGGATTTAGAGGACTGTCTTGTGTCAATGTTTCAGGATTTACCGGTCTGTCTGGAGTCCATGTTTCAGGATTTAGAGGACTGTCTTGTGTCTATGTTTCAGGATTTAAAGGTCTGTCTTGTGTCAATGTTTCAGGATTTAAAGGTCTGTCTCGTGTCCATGTTTCAGGATTTAAAGGTCCGTCTTGTGTCCATGTTTCAGGATTTAGAGGACATCTTGTGTCCATGTTTCAGGATTTAGAAGGCTGTTTTGTGTGATGTTTCAGGATTTAGAGGACTGTCTTTGTCCATGTTTCAGGATTTAGAGAACAATCTTGTGTCCATGTTTCAGGATTTAGAGGACTGTCTTTGTCCATGTTTCAGGATTTAGAGGACCGTCTTTGTCCATGTTTCAGGATGTAGAGGACTGTCTTGTGTCCATGTTTCAGGATTTAGAGGACCTTCTTTGTCCATGTTTCAGGATTTAGAGACATGTCTGTCTTGTATGCATATTTCAGGATTTTTGAGTCGATCCTACGTGCGTATTTCAGGATGTTCAGATCTATCGTGTGAGCATGGTTCAGGATGTGGAGGTCAAAGCTGTATGCATGTTTCAGGACGGTTGACGACTTGCTGGAGTGTGGCATCATAGGTGGCGTGTTCTGTGATGCTGTGACCTTGGCGGACCTGAAGACCGCCGCGAACAATCTGATCACGATCTTCACCACCAGGAGAAACCCTCCCTGTGACTTAGGTGACTATCGTTGTCATCGTCAACATCAGTCCCGATCGGTTGTTGTTGTTGTTCGCGTTGTTGTTGCTGTTGTTGTTGTCGTTGTTTTGATCTCCTCTTCCTCCTCCTTTGTGATTTGTCTTCGTCTTCACCTGCAAAACTGACACCGTATATATCTTTCATCAGCGGGAGCAGCAGTAGCAACATCGGCATCAGCATCATTATTAACAGCATCTGCAGTGTTGTCGTCAGGGTTGTCGTCGCAACTAATGCAATTTGTATCTTTCATCATTATCATCATGATCATCATCATCGTCGTCGTCGTCGGCGTCGTCGTCGTTGTCGTGGTCGTTGTCGTCGTTATCATTGTCATTGTCATTACTGACACCTTACCTATTTTTCATTATTATCATCATCATCATCATTACCAGTGTCGTTGTCATAGTCGTCTTGTCACGACTGACGTAGTAAGTATATTTCATCATCGTCATCGTCGTCGTCGTCGTCATCTTCATCATCATCATCATCATCATCATCATCATCATCATCATCATCATCATCGTCATCATCATCATCATCATCGTTGTCGTAGTCGTCCTCGTCGTTATCATTGTCATCGTCACAACTGACACCTTATGTATTTTCCATCATTATCATCATCATCATCTCCATCATCATCGTCATCGTCGTCGTCGTTGTCGTCGTCGTTGTCGTCGTCGTCGTTGTTATCACTGTCATCGTCACAACTGACACCTTACGCATGTTTCATCATTAGCCATTATCATCATCATCTCCTTCATCATCATCGTCGTCATCATCATCAGTGTGGTCGTCATAGTCGTCGTCGTCATCATGATCATGATCATCATCATCATCATCATCATCGTCATTGTCGTCGTCGTTATTATCTTCATCATTGTCGTCGTCGTCGTTGTTATTGTCATCGTCCTTGTCGTCGTTTCGTCTTTGCTTTGAACCAATGAGAAACATTTCCCTTTTGCTGCATGTGTGTATTGTTTCCATGACGTGCAATGTGACGTAAGGCATAGCATCCCTGTGGACCAGACACGGTCAGCGACCCGTGGTCATGCATGTGTGGTGCCTGTGACGGACACAGTGACAAAAGATGGTACTGCTCTGTACAGAACATGCCAATGACCCCGCCCTCACGCTGACCGCCTGTGAAGAGGACCTGGTCAATTGCAGTAACCACCTCTTCCAGGCCAACAGATTGCTGAAATCTGACATCAAGGAAGCTTGCAGGTATTGGCAACATTCCTTGGGGGTTAGCGCTTGCGCTCTTCAATGAACAAAGAGAGGAAAGTGTTTAGTTCCGTTTATTCCAGGCTGCAGGTATGAAAGGTAATGATAATGGGCAAACAGTCGTCACCCTAAACTTTATAGAGAGTCACACAACTTGCCGTGTTTTGAAAACATATAAAGAACGATAATCTTGTGTGTCAGTAAGAAATATTTTGTCTAAATTAAGTTAATTTGTCTTGATCAATTTCGTTGAAAAAAGTAAAGAACAATAATCATCTGTGTGAAGTAAGAAGTATTTTGTCTACATGTAATTAATCTGTCTTGCTCAACTTCGTTTAACAAAACATTTAAAGAACGATAATCGTGTGTGTCAAGTAACTGTTTTGTCAACATGTAATTAATTTGTCTTGCCCGATTTCTTTGAAAACATTTGAACAAAAACATCACCTGTGTCATGTAAGAAACATTTTGTTAACATGTAAATTAAGCTGTCCCTCAATTTCACAAACTTTGTTCGAAGAGGTATTATAACAAATTACATAAACATTGAAAGTCCTGTCAAGTGTCATTCTTGAACGAACTGATGATGTGTTTTGTCTTGTGACTCGTTTGTCCACGTTTCTCTTGGCGGTTCGCTAACATTTATTTAAGATCGGAAATGAAATGAGGCAGGGAACAGTAAACGATAAACAGTAAACAAGTTGGGTATTTTTTGCTCCCATAGGAAAACCTAACACAGAGTAACTTTTATTCAAGACTGGCACAGCCTTTTAAGAACTGATGATGTTTGGTTCTGCGTATCAGGCAAACAAGCACAACAATAAATTAATCTCCTCCTTCATCTCTATTACTGCGCTGTCCGCCGCAGTATTCCAAGTGATATTTACTTTAACATAAATCAACAAACGACGAAGTAAACAAGCTTCGAATGAAGGTTTTTATCGTTTGTTTATTTATAATCAACATTCGGCCATTTTTGTTTGGGAGGAATCTTTCATTGGCAAAGTCATAAATTTGTGTAGAAGTGGAATCAATTCGTACGGAGTTTGAGATCAATTCAGTGAAAGTAGGGGTGACTTCATGGTATATGACGAAGGTAAAGACCTGGTTACACACACACTACTGAACGTGCAAACCTCTTACGGTAAGATCAGTTCAGTGTGAAAGGTGAAGACCTTGTTATACAACACTTTTGAACCGTGCAAACCTCTGACGCTTAGATCAGTTCAATGTAAAACGCGCTAACTGCCGCACGATGTGACTGACGCTGAAGGACTGAATACACACACACACACACACACACACACACACACACACACACACACACACACACACACACACACTCACACACACACACACACACACACACACAGACTCACAACACACACACACACACACACACACACACACACACACACACACACACACACACACACACACACACACAACACACACACACACACACACACACACACACACACACACACACACACACACACACACACACACACACACACACACACACACACACACACACACCACACAAGCACACCTTCCCTTCCTTACCTACACTTAATACCTGAACCTGTCTGTGTGCTGTTCAGCTATTTGCTTAATATGTTTAGAGATCACCTGAC
>CM065742.1:17776869-17781869 GCA_033310375.1 Conus canariensis | reverse complement strand
AGAATTCGTCCATATTTCAGTTGGAATTTGTCAGGGCTGCCTTCTGTCCCTCTCACTTTTCAACATGTTCTGGAACGCGTCGTATCTGGTGTACTTTAAGATTACATCGTCACAGTCAGCAGTGGAGGAAGAACCATCACAAACGTTCGATATGCAAATGTCATCGATGGGCTGGTGGGCAGTGAATGAAAATTCGCCAGCTTTGTTGAACGACTGGATGGAAAATCATCAAAATCTGGCATGGAAACCAGCGCTTAGAAGTACAAATTGATGGCCAGCCACACCGCCATCATATGCCGATATAACTGTACATCGTCAGACGTTAGAGTTTGTTCAACGTTTCATTTATCTGGGATCCATTATTAACAGTGAGTGGGACCCAAACCAGATATGTTCTCAAGGGCAGCTAAGACAACCAAAGCACCGTCCAGATGATTACCTGTTCGGAAGGCCAACTCTCAATAATCTAACTAGACCAATTGAAAAAAGTGAATGCACAACGTCTACATAAACAAAATCAGAGAGAGAGAGAGAGAGAGAGAGAGAGAGAGAGAGAGAGAGAGAGAGAGACTGCGTTCTTTTGTTTGTAGTAGTTCGTTTGAGAGTTTTTTAATGTGTGTGTGCGCGCGCGCGCGTGCGTGCGTGCGTGTGTGTGTGTGTGTGTGTGTGTGTGTGTGTGTGTGTGTGTGTGTGTGTGTGTGTGTGTGTTTGTGTGTGTGTGTGTGTGTGTGTGTGTGTGTGTGTGTGTGTGTGTGTGTGTGCTTGCATTTATGTGCGTGTGTGAGAGCACGTGTGTGCGTGTGTGTGTGTGTGTGTGTGTGTGTGTGTGTGTGTGTGTGTGTGTGTGTGTGTGTTGTGTGTGTGTGCTTGCATTTATGTGCGTGTGTGAGAGCACGTGTGTGTGTGTGTGTGTGTGTGTGTGTGGTGTGTGTGTGTGTGTGTGTGTGTGTGTGTGTTTTTCAGGAGACAGTTTGAAGGACATAGGCCCTAACCAGCATTTCGCTGTATGTCAGAACGACTTTTCTACCGTGGTGCAGTCCGCCATTGATAATCTACAGAAAACGTGCAAGTGAGCATCCACATCAACAGTGGCGCAACTCCCCTTTCACCCCCCCCCCCCCCCCCCCCACACACACACACACACACACACACCTCCTCTCGTGCTGTGCTTACGTCCTTTCCTCTCTGAATCGTTCCAGATTCGAGGCCAAGAAAAACGCATCGTGTCTTCGTGACCCAGATTACGGTTAAAGTTAAATAACGCAAGTTGGGTGATGGTAAACCAGATCGCGGTATTCGGCCAATGTTTTAGAAATTGGCGCATACAGTATCTTTGTAGTAAATTGCAATGGCTGTTACATATGTATTTCGCAAGATAAGGTTCAAACCATTATTGTAGTGAATTGCAATGGCTGTTACATATGTATTTCGTAAGATAAGATTCAAACTACTATTGTAATGAGTTGCAATGGCTGTTACATATGTGTTTCCCAAGAAGAGATTCACGCCATTATTGTAGTGAATTGCAATGGCTGTTACATATGTGTTTCCCAAGAAGAGATTCACGCCATTATTGTGGTGAATTGGAATGGCTGTTACATATGTATTTCGTAAAATGAGATTCAAACCGTTATTGTGGTGAATTACAATGGCTGTTACATATGTATTTCGTAAGATGAGATTCAAACCGTTATTGTGGTGAATTGCAATGGCTGTTACATATGTGCTTCCCAAGAAGAGATTCACGCCATTATTGTAGTGAACTGCAATTCCTGCTGCACACGTATCTCGCAAAATGAAGTTTATACTTTTTGTGTACTAGATTGCTGTGGCTACTACATATGTGTTTCACAAAATGAGACTCTTTTTGTAGAAAATTTCAATGGTTGCGACATGTCTATTTCACAAGATGAGATTCAGAGTATCATTAGACTTCTATGGCGAGACAAAGTATTCAAAATCATTGTAGAAACCCACATTGACCAGTATATGATATTTATTTAACAGGATAAGATAGATAGCACAGTTTTAGTAAATTGCAATGGCTACTATGTTATACGCAGTTGACGAGGTAAAATGCATCGTATAACAGTAGCAGACTGCATTATATATATAATAGAGAGAGAGAGAGAGAGAGAGAGAGAGAGAGAGAGAGAGAGAGAGAGATGTAGATATAGATAGATAGATAGTTAGAGATGTGTGTGTGTGTGTGTGTTTGTGAGTGTGTGTGTGTGTGTGTGTGTGTGTGTGTGTGTGTGTGTGTGTGTGTGTGTGTGTGTGTGTGTTTGGCAAGAGAAAGCACATTGTCTTATTACAGTAGATCGCTGAGGATTCTGTACCATACGTATGTAGCGAGACATGACGCGAAGTATTAACACACCACCCTCCAACATTTGCCACATCATCAGGCGAAATAAGAGTTATCAGTGGCATCGCAGTGACATACGATGGCTGCTGCATCATAATGTCTTTGGCGAGATAGGTCATGTACTATAATTATTGCTCTAGATGGCAATGGTTGGCCGTGGAACATAATGAGAACAATACGCGCCGGTTGCAGCGCCGTGGGCGAATTCAAGGAGTGTGCGCAGGAGGTAGAAAAAGCTGTCAGTGATGCCCATCGAGCTGAGATCGAGTCCATCTTCTCTCAAATGACTCAGCTCTTCATAGAGACCCCTTACTTCTGCGCCGCAGGTCTGTATGTCTGTGTCTGCGTTCCCTTTCTTCTTCTGTCACCAGAATGTCGTCCAGTTCCTTCTTCTTTTCTCTCTGTATCTCCATCTCTCTGGCTTTCTGTCTGTGTTCATGGCTATAATTATGTTCGTCTTCCTTTGTGTCTGTATCTCTGCCTTCCTGTTGTTTCTATCTGTTGTTGCTTTTTCTTTCCTTCTTCCCGTCTGTCTGTAGCTCGGTGTGGAGAGATCCACACGAATACATCATGTAACCGGTGAGGAGATGTTCAGACACATCCGTCACGTGACAGGTAGGACAGCTATGTACATAAATCCATCATGAGACTGGTGGGACATATATCCACACATTCCATCACCTGACAGACAGTCGGGAGAGAAATGAATGCGCATGAAGCAATCATGTACCTGTTAAGGAAGATATCCACAAATCCATCATGTGATTGGTAAGATAGATATCCACATGGATCCACCATGTGACTGATGGGACAGATATCCACACAGATCCATCATGTGACTGATGGGACAGATATCCATATAAATCTGTCATGTGACTGATGGCACAGGTATCCACATAGATCCATCATGTGACTGATGGGACAGGTATCCACAGAGATCCATCATATGACTGGTGGGACAGGTGTCCACACAAATTTATTATGTGACTGGTTGGACAGATATCCACACAGATCCATCATGTGTCTGGTGGGACATATGTCAACATAAATCCATCATGTGTCTGGTGGGACAGATATCCACATAGATCCATCATGTGTCTGGTGGGACAGATATCCACATAGATCCATCATGTGTCTGGTATCCACATAGATCCATCATGTGTCTGGTGGGACAGATATCCACATAAATCCATCATGTGTCTGGTATCCACATAGATCCATCATGTGTCTGGTGGGACAGATATCCACATAGATCCATCATGTGTCTGGTGGGACAGATATCCACATAGATACATCATGTGTCTGATGTGACAGATATTCACATAGATCCATCATGTGTCTGGTGGGACAGATACTCACATAAATCTTTCATGTGAGTAATGGGCCAGATATCCACACAGATCCATCATGTGACGGATGGGACAGATATCCACATAGATCCATCATGTGACTGATGGGACAGGTATCCACATAGATCCATCATGTGACTGATGGGACAGGTATCCACATAGATCCATCATATGACTGGTGGGACAGATGTCCCCACAAATTTATTATGTGACTGGTTGGACAGATATCCACACAGATCCATCATGTGTCTGGTGGGACAGATGTCCACATAGATCCGTCATGTGTCCGGTGGGACAGATATCCACATAGATCCATCATGTGACTGGTGCGCCAGATATCCACATAGATCCATCATGTGACTGATGGGACAGATTTCCACGTAGATCCATCATGTGACTGATGGGACAGATTTCCACGCAGATCCATCATGTGTCTGGTGGGACAGATATCCACACAAATCCATTATGTGACTGGTGGGACAGATGTCCACATAAATCCATCATGTGACTGGTGGGACAGATGTCCACACAAATCAATTATGTGACTGGTGGGACAGATATTCGTACAAATCTGTCACATGACAGGTGGCCCATCTGATTTCTCATATATGTCTGAGGAAGTAATTCTTAAAAAAAAGAAGACGCTTGTATTTGTAACGATTTTGCATTCGTTGCCAGTCTAAATATCTTCATACAACTCTGCGCAATATCTGCCCAAGATGCAAACACGACTATGACCTGAATAACGACTACGACGAAGACATCGATGATGATGACAATGAAGACGATAAAGAAGGCGACGACGATAATGCTGCTGCTGCCGCCGCTGATGATAATGGTGATGATGTTGATGATCTTAATCATGATGATCATGATCATGTTCATGATGTTGTTGTTGATGATGATTGTGGTGGTGGTGGTGGTGTTGATGATAATGAGGAGGAGGAGGAGGAGGAGGATTATGATGATGATGATGATGATGATGATGATGATGATAACGGTGATTATGATGATGATGATGATGATGATGATGATGATGATGATGATGATGATGATGATGATGATTTCAGAGAACCCTTGTCTGGAGAGATTCAAGTACTGTCATGGACAGGCCAGGAAAGAGGTGGAGAATCCCTGCGCGTCAGTACCTGCCTCCTTTCCATCTACCTACTTTTTTGCTTCCCTTCCATCACCATCAACACCACACCACCACCACACACCACCATCATCATCATCATCTCTCTCGTCATCGTCTACGTCGTCGTCTTGTCCGTCTTCTCTCT
>CM065742.1:17766869-17774369 GCA_033310375.1 Conus canariensis | reverse complement strand
ATGATGATGAGATGGTGATGATGATGATGATGACGACAACAACGACGATAAAAACGACGATAATGACAATAATTATGATGATTATGCTGCAGCTGCTGACCCTCTACGTTGATGACGATGACAATGATAATAATGACGACGATGATGATAATGATGATGACCATGGTGTTTCAGTGAGCTGTCGCTGCTGGAAGGGTGCTGGCTGCAAATGGTGCCTACCTGTTCCTCTAAGGAGCACCAAGCAGAGGTCACCAGCCTGAGCGTTGAGCACAGCAATCGCATAGAGAAAACCCACTCGTGTGAGTTACAGCTTCAACCTGTTTGTCTGAGAACTGCAGACACCTGCAGACACCACGTGCATAGTTACTGCAAGCCCATGAATGTGAACATTGCAAAACCCACAGGTGTAGTGACTGTGAATCCATTGGTGTAAGTACTGCAAATCTACATTTGTACTGGCCACAACCCTATGAGTGTAAGAACTGCATATCTACAAGTGTTGTGGTGACTGTGAATCCATTGGTGTAAGTACTGCAAATCTACATTTGTAGTGGCCACAACCCTATGAGTGTAAGAACTGCATATCTACAAGTGTTGGTAAAGCACATTCGTTATGGTGAGAACCGCAAACTCACAAATGCAGGTAAAGCAAATCCATCAAGGTGAGGACTGCAGCCTCACAAGTATGAGTTTGGGAAGCTCATAAATGCGAGTACCACAAACTCATAAATGTACTACAAGCTCATAAACGCAAGGACTACAAACTCATGAGTTCAAGTACTGCAGACTCCTGAATATGAGTGCTACAAACTCATAAATGTCAATATTACGAACTCATGAGTGCTCATGGTACAAACTCTTCTATGTGAGGACGACAAACTCATAAATGTTATTGACACTGCAAGCTCATAAATGTGAACACTGCACACAAGATGTAAGTACTACAAACTCATAAACTCATAATCACTGCAAACCCATAAATGCAAACGCAACAAACCCACAGCTGTGTAGTACTTAAACCTCATCAGTGTAAACACAACAAACCCACAAATATGAGTACAGCTAATCCCCAAATGCGAGTGCAGCAAACCCACAAATTTTAGCACAGCAAACCCACACATACAAATACAGCAAAGCCCCATAATTAGGCCTACAAATGCAGCAAACCGACAAATACAAGTAAAACAAATCCACAAATAGGCTTACGAAAGCAGCAAGCCCACAAATACGAGAGCTGCAAGCTCACAAATATGAGTGCAGCAAACCCACACTTTACAACAGGCTCTATGAAAACCTTGTTCAGAGATGTCCCACGTGGTGTGATCTTTGAGTTTCTGAGAGAGATCAATATTTTTACCATCTGATTTAAGATTTTCCGGAGGAAAGAATTTTAACAAAAATTTCCATTGTGTTTTTAGAAGGTGTGTTATAAAGGATTGTGTGAATGAGTGTTTTTTTTTTGTTTGTTTTTGTTTTTTGTTTTTTTTAATGACTTTTAAGTTGGCTTCGGCGCGGTGACAGCCCTGATTTGGCTCTTTGCGGTCGGCTGGGCTATAAGCAACATTACCTTACCTTACCTGGGAACTATGCTGCTATGTTGAAGCTGTATTTAAATTGTAATTCTTTTCAGTTCTCCAAAAATGTCATCAATGGCGGCCAGTTCACCGAATCTTTTCTTCAAACAAAAAACACCCATGTCTGTATAATGATGATTGATGATCACCATTATAGCCTTCATCATAATCGTCGTCATCAATAGCCTTCATCATAATCGTCGTCATCATCATTTTCATCTTATTCTGTTGCTTCTGCTTGTGTGTGTGTGTGGTATGTGTGTGTGTGTGTGTGTGGTATGTGTGTGTGTGTGTGTATGTGTGTGTGTGTGTGTGTGTGTGAGCGCGCGCGCGCGTGCGTGTGTGCGTGCGTGCGTGCGTGCGTGTGTGTGTATGTGTGTGTGCGTGTGTGTGTGCTTGTGTGTGTGTGAGAGCGCGCGCATGTGTGTGCGTGAATGCGTGCGTGCGTGTTCGTGTGTGTGTGGTATGTGTGTGTGTGTGTGTGTGTGTGTGTGTGTGTGTGGTGTGCGCGCGCGCGCGCGTGCGTGCGTGCGTGCATGTGTGTATGTCTGTGTGTACGTGTGTGTGTGTGTGTGCCAACCCGCACGCGCGCGCTCGCGTGCGTGTGTGATTTCAGTGAGAGACTCGGGATCACAATTAGTTTTGCCTTCACTCCCTCTTGTGACCAAAAGTTTCATAATCAATTTCTGGATTTCCCCGGTTTCACGGGTCCGTAAATGAGATGTCCATCTTCGTGTTGAAGCAACTGGCGGGGTTTTTGTCATTGTTCTCGTTGTTCTCTTCTCACAATAATCAAGCAGTGAGAATGTTACCCCCGGCCCCACATCTCCCCCTCTTCTGCCCATCACCCTTCTCCTGGTTTCCCTCTCCCTCTCCTCTCGTCATTTCATTCTGTCTTGGAATCGTCCATCTGCTAAATTTTAGAATGTCGGGAACGTGTTAAACGTGTATGTCGAAAGGCATGGGTGTACATTTGCATCCAATTCTTGGATTGTCCCGACAGGTACACCCCTTACAACAGCACCGACGGCTACATCCACAACCACGACAGCTGCAGCCCCCGATGTTCCAGACTCAGCCAAGGACTCTAATCCTCCGGCAGATTCTGGCGATTCTTCCAACCCCCCTGCAGATTCTGGGGATTCATCCAACCCCCCTGCAGATTCTGGGATTCATCCAACCCCCCTGCAGATTCTGGGGATTCATCCAACCCCCCTGCAGATTCTGGGGATTCATCCAATCCCCCTGCAAATTCTGGGGATTCTTCCAATCCCCCTGCAGATTCTGGGGATTCATCCAATCCCCCTGCAGATTCTGGGGATTCATCCAATCCCCCTGCAGATTCTGGGGATTCATCCAATCCCCCTGCAGATTCTGGGGATTCATCCAACCCCCCTGCAAATTCTGGGGATTCATCCAATCCCCCTGCAGATTCTGGGAATTCATCGAACCCCCCTGCAAATTCTGGGGATTCATCCAACCCCCCTGCAGATTCTGGGATTCATCCAATCCCCCTGCAGATTCTGGGGATTCATCCAATCCCCTTCCAGATTCTGGGGATTCATCCAACCCCCCTGCAGATTCTGGGGATTCATCCAATCCCCCTGCAGATTCTGGGGATTCATCCAACCCCCCTGCAGATTCTGGGGATTCATCCAATCCCCCTGCAGATTCTGGGGATTCATCCAACCCCCCTGCAAACGCTGGCGATTCTTCCAACCCGCCTGCAAACTCTGGGATTCTTCCAACCCCCCTGCAAACTCTGGCGATTCTTCCAACCCGCCTGCAAACTCTGGCGATTCTTCCAACCCGCCTGCAAACTCTGGGGATTCTTCCAACCCCCCTGCAAACTCTGGCGATTCTGGAAATCCTCCTGCAAACTCTGGTGATTCTGGAAATCCTCCTGCAAACTCTGGCGATTCTGGAAATCCTCCTGCAAACTCTGGCGATTCTTCCAAACCCCCTGCAAATTCAGGCGGTGCTAAAAAACCTCAGGCGGCCCAAAACGATCGTAAGTGTCTGCACGTGCTCTCTCTCTCTCTCTCTCTCTCTCTCCTCTCTCTCTCTCTCTCTCTCTCTCTCTCTCTCTCTCTCTCTCTGTGCATGCCCACGTGCCTGCGTACGAACGTGTGTGTGTGTGTGTGTGTGTGTGTGTGTGTGTGTGTGTGT
Source organism: Conus canariensis (assembly GCA_033310375.1). Taxonomy (NCBI): domain Eukaryota; kingdom Metazoa; phylum Mollusca; class Gastropoda; order Neogastropoda; family Conidae; genus Conus; species Conus canariensis. The sequence continues at coordinate 17,770,626 of CM065742.1, read as the reverse complement.
GTGTGTGTGTGTGTGTGTGTGTGCGTGTGTGTTTGTGTGTGTGTGTGTGTGTGTGTGTGTGTGTGTGTGTGTGTACCTGAGCATAAGTATTGAGTAGAGAGGCTACCATCAGTCCTGAATATGACACCTGACTTTTTTTTTTAATGGAATCTTCTTTCTGGCTGATTGTCTTTGCTTGTTTTGTGAGTTGCCTCTATTATGGGTGAGTTTATTGTCTACATGATGTGTCTTTTGATTCTTCTGTATGTCTTTAATTTTTCTGTCATTTCTCTTTCCTCTGGCTGATGCATGTTATGGTGTAAAATGTTTGTTTTTCTAGCTGTAAAATGTTTGTTTGTTTTTCTAGCTGTAAAATGTTTGTTTTTCTAGCTGTAAAATGTTTGTTTTTCTAGCTGTAAAATGTTTGTTTTTCTAGCTTTCTTCGCCTTCTTTTCTTTTCTTTGTGGGTACGCGTAAGTTCTTATAGTGTTTTTTTTTTTTTAATGACATGGCTAAGCATGTAACTAAATCCATCCTCGCCTTTTTGGAACACGTTTCTTTCCTAAATGTGTTCTCGTTTACTTCTTTTATGATTTATCTTTGTTCTAGCTATCTTTGTCTTTAAGTCTTTTCAATACATCTCTTTTCAAACTCTGTTTATCTTCAATTCTTTTCAGTACATCTCTTTTCTAGCTATCTTTGTCTTTGATTCTTTGGCGATGATCTCTTTCCTAGCTATGTTTTTCTTCACTTCTATTGTAATATATCTTTTTCAATCTATATCTTATCCTTCATTCTTTTGTAATACATCTCTGTTCTGGATGAGTTTATTTTCAGTTCTTTTAAGTTATCTCTCTCTCTAGCTGTGATTGTCTTCAGTGAAATTGTGAAACATCTCTTTTGTAGTTGAGTTTATCTTCATTTCCTTTGTGATAGGTCTTTCTACGTATATTTATTCTCTCTTCTTTTGTGATACACCTTTCAAGCCATGTTCATCTTCAAGTTTTTTTTTGTGTGTGATAAACTTTTAGCAAGGTTTATCTTCACCTCCGTTGTGATACGATCTCTGTGTTATGTGTAGCTCCGCCGCTTTCATGCTGCTTTTCAGTTACAGATTGTCATCATTTTTATTGTGATGCATCCCCCCTTTTTGGGGCGTGTTTATTTTCCCTTTTTGTCTTACAGCTCTCTTCAAGCTGTGCTTATCTTCGTTTTTTGTCGTTGTTGTTGTTGTTTTGGTTTTTTTGTTTTTTGTTTTTGTGTGCTGCATTTTTAATGTTTAGCTATGTTTACTTCTTTTATCATACCTTTTCTTTTATGATGCATTTCCTTTTTGATACATCGCTTTTCGAGCAAGGTACATCTCTTTTTCAATGTGTGTTTATCTTTAATTCTTTTGCAAAAATTTCTTATATTGTTGTTTATCTGTTGGGAAGAATCGTAACAATGATAAATAAAGTTCACCGTCTCCACCAATGCATTGTATTACTTTTAGTTAACATCCATACATATCAAATAATCTGGACAGCATACCGACGGACATCTGAGGAATGGACTCAGCGGATTTCTGAGTAATGACAGGATGATTTTTAATACGAAGGGAGAACTGGAAAGAAAAAGTTGCAGCTGATGTTTCATCAAAATTTGGCAAAAAAGCTTTTAAAAGCTGGCGCTTAAAAATTGAATTCCAACGTATGAATTGTAAAAAAAAATCATACATTGAAATTCAATTTTTGAATGGGAGATAACGTTCTTACAGGATTAAGTTTTAAAAGCGTCTAATTTGAATACGTAAAATAATGATGTAGAATGTCTGCAGATATTTAACAGTACTTTTTCTTGAAACAGCTATTAATTAAAACTTATAAAATTATCTGGAAGGTATGACTCTGCTGGGCAGTCCTTGAAGATACGATGTTCATGTTCTTGTTACTGTTTTAAAGGATCCAAGATGCTGTTCGTAGCAGAGAGTCACGTTCTTGATTGATTATAGACGTGTTCCGGAAGAAAAAAAAACCAAGGGAAGACAACGCCTGTCTTTCAGACAATTTGTTACACCAGCTCCTCTCAGACGTGTACGATTGATGACCTAAGGTTAAGGTTGTGGAGATTCCTGACGGACAAAATGTCAGCCACTGCATTCAACGATTTTAGGGATTACGACGACGACGAGACGACGACGATGAGGAGGAGGAGAAGGAGGAGGAGGAGGAGGACGACGACGACGACGATGAGGAGGAGGAGGAGGAGGAGGATGATGACGACGACGATGATGATGATGATCATCATCATCATGATCATAATGAGGAGGAGGGTATTAACTGTGCACTGTTTTGCTGTGGCAGTGGCCGGGGCATCCGACACCCGGATCAAGATGGCCCTCTTCCTGCTCTGTGTGCTCGTCTCACTGGGCCTGATGTGAGCATCTCCAAACTCCGCTGTCCGACAGCTGCACGTTCAGCACGGAGGTCGAGAGCAAATCTCCTGACAGCAGCACTCTCGTTACGATCCTTGATAATAGTCTCTGTCTGCGTCTCCTCCTCCTCCTCCTCCTCCTCCTCCTCCTTCTTCTTCTCTCTGCTTCTTCTTCTTCTTTGGCTTCTTCTTCTTCTTCTTCTTCTTCTTCCTTCTTCTTCTTCTTCTTCTCTCTTCTCTCCTCCTCCTCCTCCTCCTCCTCCTCCTCCTCCTCATCCCCCTGCTCTTCCTCCTCCTCCTCCTCCTCCTCCTCCTCCTCCTCCTCCTCCTCATCCCCCTGCTCTTCCTCCTCCTCCTCCTTCTTCCGTCTTCTACCTCTTCTCCTCCTCCTGCCCTTCCTCTCCCCGTCTTCCTCCTTCTCCTCTTTCTTCTTCTCCTCCTCTTCTTTCTTTCTTTCTTTCTTTTTTTCTCTCTTCTTCTCCTCCTCCTCCTTTCCCGTCACCTCTTCATTCTTCTTTTGTACTTCAGTTTTTCTCCATCTATCGTTCGTCACTGTATCTGTCGATGTCAACAGTGTTTTCTTTTCGTCTTTCTTTCTGTTCATTTCTTTTCTCTCTCTCTTTTTTTTTTTGTTCATTTCTTTTCTCTTTTTTTTTTTTTTTTTTGTTAATTTCTTTTCCTTCTTTCTTTCTGTTAATTTCTTTTCTCTCTTTTTTTGTTAATTTCTTTTCCCTCTTTCTTTCTGTCTGTATCCCTGTCGTCTGTCTTCTTCCTCGACGTAAGCCAAGTTCTCTCTCTCTCTCTCTCTCTCTCTCTCTCTCCTCTCTCTCTCTCTCTCTCTCTCTCTTTTCTCTCCTCTCTCTCTCTCTCTCCTCTCCTCCTCTCTCTCTCCTCTCTCTCTCTCTCTCTCTCTCTCCTCTCTCTCTCTCTCTCTCTCTCTCTCTCTCTCTCTCTCTCTCTCTTTTCTCTCTCTCTCTCTCTCTCAGAGATGTCCATAAAATATTCTGAATTTTGAATTTCCCTGATTGCGTCCTCCCATCAGATTTGCCATCTTTTTCTTCCTTTCTTGCTGTTTTTCTCTTTTTATCTGTGCCTTGTGTCTTGATGGCTACGAGAGCAAACTAAAGAGTGTAACAACCACCACGCACTGTGCAATAATGCTGGGGTTTTTTTTTTGCTGTGTTGTACTTTGCGTGTTGTGCTATGCTGCTATCTGTCCCTATCTCTGTCTGTCTGTCTGTCTGTCTGAGTGTCTGTCTGTCTGTCTGTCTGTCTGTCTCTCTCTCTCTCTCTCTCTCTCTCTCTCTCTCTCTCTCTCTCTCTCTTTCTCTCCCCCTATCTATCTATCTATCAATCTATCTAT